>CM039726.1:43097669-43718552 GCA_022539455.1 Dendrobium nobile
GCTCCTCCATCCTCTGCCTCTAAACTCTGGCAAAAAATAACTCAAACTGCTAATAACATCAAAGAGAGGATTACCTTCAATGTTTGTCATTCTTCTACTTTTTCTTTCAAGTGGGACCCTTGGCTCAAAGACATTGTTATCTCTGATTTTATTGGCTCGGGCATGGATGTTGTTTTAGTTAGAGATCTTTTGACCAATGGTATTTGGACTTTGCCTAATTCTATTCCATTTTTGCTGGCTGACTCTATCAAAGCTGTGCAGTTTTCGGGTAGGGAGGAGGTGTTATGGAATGGATCTGCTAAATGGGCTTTTAATAACTTTATTGCACATTTCTATTCTGGCTGTTCTAAGGTTGTTTGGCACCCTATGATATGGCATCAACATCATGTGCTTAAATTTGCTTGTTTTACTTGGATGGCGGTGATTGGTAAGCTTAAAACTGCTGACAACTTACATTTTAGAGGAATCCCGGTGCATATGAACTGCTCTTTGTGTTCTGGCAACTTAGAGAATCATTACCACTTATTTTTTGATTGTGAGTTCTCTTTCTACATCATTAGAACTATGCTACCGGACCTCAATTCCTTTTTGCTCAGGCCGAATCTGCTTCAGGTTTTGGATTTTATTGGCAATGCTGTGTTTTATTCTAAACCTGAGAAAGACTTTTGTTTTCTTACCATTAGTTGTATGGTTTACTATATTTGGAAAGAAAGGAACCAACGGCGATTCTCTTCGAAAAGGAACAATATCACAACTATCATTTGCACTATCAAAGAAGCGGTTAGATTCAAAACATCAAAATGGAAAAACATAAACCATATTCTGCAGAAGTTTTCGGGTTTTTAAGGTTTCTGATGTTCACCCGTTGGCTGGAGTTTTGCTTCTTGTGCTGGTTCAATCTTTCACTAGCACTTTTTGGTTACACACTATATTTCAGACCTGGGAAGATAATTTTTTGGGATACAGTCCTTATTGCTGTTGGCTTTATCCAGTTTTTTGTGATAATTCAGCATATCATTTCTCGGGTATACGTCAAAGACAACTTTCGGCAATGGAGTTATTGGCTGGGCATACCGACGATGATGAGCAAGGTGAAGATTATGAGCCATGGACGGCCTTACGGGGCAACCTGGCTTATCCGTGCCTGATTCTGATGCAGGCTGGAGGTACTGTGATGGCTGCTACTCATGTGGGACTTCAGCTGGCATCCAGTGCCACCGCCTGGGAATATTCTGTACACTTTGATTATCCTGAACGATCTTCCTTTTGCCTTATTTTCTGAGTCTTTAGTTATTCCCAGCAACTCCTTTGCTTAAGGTTGTCTTTGTGTATAATTTTGTTAGGTTTTTGTTCTCTCTGGTTACTTGTAATTTAACTTTATTTTCTTAATATATGAGCCTTTTGGCTCCGGGTTTACCCAAAAAAAAAAAGATGGTCATGGCTATCGAATCTGCATCGATTGCATCGAACAGCCATGATCACATCCTGCGGTTTGACCTCGGTCAAATAGGATCAAATGGCAGAGATATAATCACATAGTTCAGAATGAAGAGCCTCGTTTGAGCCGGATAAACCAACAATCATGAGGACGGACGCGTGGTCGAATTCTCTACGGAGGGACACTACAAGAAAAACATTAATTTCTAGCGTCAATTTTTCGTTGAAAAATGGTCAAAATCTGTCGAAAATTACTATTTTCAACATAATTCTGAAATAAATATTTATGTCACGTGCGTCGGAAAAGTACTATCAGCATAAAACTTTTCGTCAAAAATATTTCGGGCAAAATTCTGATAAAAAATCAATTGTAAATATTTTCGGTGAATAAAAACTACACCGGAAATATAAAAAACTAAAAACAAATAATCCCGCTTCAGCCATGTTGGCTGAACCCGCGTGTGACCCACTCCCACTAAAGCCCCTTCCACCAATCTAGCCAGCTGGACTAAACCTAGCCAGAGCGGAGCCCGTGACCCAAGTTACCCCAGAAAGCGACCCGCCTTCGGCAGGTTTCGAACCCACGCCGTCCATATTTAAAGCATTTAACCACCACGCCATTATGGAAAATCTGTAAAAAATAGTTTATTTTATTCTATTTAAACTAACACTTAATATCAATTTAATCTATTTAGACAATATAATTTTTTTTAATAAATTTATTTTTATAATTATTTATTAATTAATTTAATAATTAATTGGTAAGCTAATTTAATTAATTAATTTTTTTTAATATTTAATTTCATTTATTTTAATAATGAATTATTAAATATTATTTAATTAATTTAATTTAACAATATCTAATTAAAATAATTTAATTTAATAATAAGTTATTAAATTATTCAACTTAATTTAATAAAAAATTAATTATAATATTTATTATAGTCATTTTGTAGAAAAAATTAATTTTCGTCGGAAATAAATCTGCCGGAAAGCCAATCAAAAATTTCGTCGGATAACCATCGGAAAATTCACCGGAATATTTCCATCGGTACTCCGCCGAAAAAGCCGCTGGAATTGATGACGAAATTATTTTCGCCAAAAATTATGTCAGAAATGATTTGTTTTCCTGTAGTGGGGCACGATATGGGCCATTGATCACAAGATCAACGGTCCAAAAACTGTGCACTCACAACGGGCCATGATTGACGCCCTAAAGTCAAATAATCGCTCGTTCACATGATCTAGATGTTCAGATCTCATAAAATTTTAAAATCATATTATACTAGTGAACATATTTAATGGGGATCAAATTTTGGATTTTAAAATGCACTTAATAAAAAGTTATTTTATCCTAAGGACTTTGACCTAAGTTTTTTGTTTTTAAGAGATTTTACCATTAGATCTTCAAGTTCTTTATACGATTGTACTTATAAATTGTCCAAGTAAATTTTCCTAGTTGAAATCTCTGCTTGATATTTAGACTTCAATTACAACAAACCCTACACTGATATGATTTGAAGCCTTCATTAATTTTGGAGTATGATTTCCCTAAAATATTAGTACACACAAGCAACAAAACAATCTTCCAAAATATATTAGGAGAAATAATAATCAAAGCAATAATATTTGGAATCATTAAAAATATACAAGTTGTAAGAATATCAATAATCAAGAACTAAGTAGCAACTATCTCAACAGTTAGGGTTTAGGATTTATAGGTTAGGGTTTAGTGTTTAGGATTCAAGGTTTATGGTTAAGGTTTAGTGTTAATATTTAGGTTGAGTGTCAGGGTTAAGGGTTTAGGGTTTATGTCTAAGGTTTAAGGTTAAAAGTTAGGATTTAATAATTTGTTTTTATGTTTTGAATTCTTATATTTATGAATAAGGTTTCGCTTAATAGACTTTAGGGTTTTTAATTTAGGAGTTTTTATTAGGATTTTGTTTTTTTTTTTAATAGTTTAGGTATTTTGATTTATTAATTAGGGTTTAAGGTAAAAGGATTAGTATTTAGAATTAAGGTTTTAGGGTTCCAAATCAGATTTAAGTTTTGGGATTAGGCTTTAGTGTAAATGCTTAAGGTTTTTTAGGGTTTTTTAATGCTTAAGGTTTAGGGTTTATGGTTAAGGGTTTATGGTTTAGGATTTAAGGTTTTGATTTAGGATTTAAGGTTGAAGGTTTAGGGTTTATGGTGTAGGTTTAGGGTTAGGGTTTAGGATTTAGGGTTTAGGGTTTATGTTTAGGGTTTAGGGTTTATGGTTTAGACCGCTATAGCTCCTTGGGTGAAAAATACTTGGGATTACCGAAAAGGTCACCATCAGGAGGTGTTTTACGGTGGGTTTTAGATGGGAGAGGGAAGAGGAGATCACTGGGACTTAAAGGAATGCTTGAAATGTTCTGGGAGGCTTGAGGATGTGAGATAGTGTTAGATGATGAGTGTAGCTCAAAAATAGGCTTTTACCCTAATCTCCTGGATTTAATTGGATGGCCCTGATGCATCATAGACTTTTCTCTGATAAAGGATAAGTGTCCCAAGCTATTAGAAGGTTGAGCCAAAGGTTGGAATGGCCTTGCTCCCTTTGGGTGGCTCTTAGAGATGGCGGGACCACTATTGCCCAAATTACCTAAGCCAACTATTACAGGCAGCTTAAGTAGTATTTAATTAGGGAAATAAAGCTAATATGGTATATTTTGGGCATGTGATATAAGAGGAAGTGGAGCTTTATAGGGGTTTGACCATCTAGAATAATTTAAGCTCAAATTGACTTCTTTGACCAGTCAAATGGTTAATAGATGTTAAGGTGGCAGGGAGAGAGTATGGGGAGCAGCCTAGGTTGACTTGGTCAACTAGGTTAACTCAAGACATATTTTTTAGTCAAATGTGTTTGTTTGGATATTTGTAGTCTAATGGGTGTGGTCTCAAGGTCTGAAAAGGTCATTTGGGTCAAATGACCTATTTGGGTTCTTAATGGGTCATTGGGTCAACTTAAGGTTGACTTGGCCAATCAGGTTCAGCCAGGGGCTTTGATTGGGATCAATAAGTTGAAATAACATTTTGAATGTGTTGGGAGTGATTACAAGGTATGGAGAGGCCATTTCAATCAAAATGACAATTTTGACTCTTAAGGGACTTTTAGGCCAACCCAGGTTGACCCAGAGTCTAGGCTTAGGTTTGACAGATCCCAAGTTGTGTTTGAAGTTAATTGGAAAGGGTTCTAAAGGTTGGTGAGGTTATATCACATTGAATTTTGGTCAAAAGTCAAAAAATACCCTTGAAAGGCATTTTGGTCATTTTGACCTCAAGTCAATTCTAGGTGAAAGTGAATCTAGAAAAATATAGATTAATGCTTAACATATCAATATCAAAGGATTGGAAGAGATCAAAGGGTTTGGAGGGGGCTCCAATGTAAAATTCCACTGGGTGATATGCCTAGTTGCATAGGTCATAAATATTTTTAGTTTTGTAGCCTTTAGAAATCAACATGGCTTCTAGGGCTAGAGTCCTCCAAATGAACTCAAATTTGGAGGGTTGATACTAGAGACACGTCATATCAACTTACATTTAATATACTCCAAATAAATGGCTAAAATCTTGGATTTCAAGGTGACATAAACATCACCTAGAAAGGGTTTTAAGACCTGAGTCCTTAACCTAAAGATTCGGATTGGAATGTTGGGTTTGGATTGGTCTAAGATCTAAATTGATTCTAAGGCCTAGAGACTAGAAGGATTCTAATATCTAGAGTTAAGAAGGAATCCATGTCTTAGGGAGTCCTAGGGTCTGGGGTCTAGGAAAAGGTCAAAGTGACCTCATATAAAAGTAAGGTCAACAGATTCATAATCATAAGTCCTCTTCCTCTTGAGAATAAAATATCACCTATCTAATAATTTGATTAATTCAAATGTAAATTAAACCATGTTCTAAGTCATTCAAGCCTAATCATAGTATATGTTAGACAACTTAAAGGTGTTGAGATAGTTTCTACTTAAGTTCTTGATTGTTGATATTCTTGCAACTTGTATGTTTTTTATGATTCAAAATATTATTACTTTAATTATTATTTCTCCTAACATATTTTCTTAGAATTATTTTATTGTTTGTGTGTACTAACATTTCAGGGAAATCATACTCTGGATTGTTGAAGACTTCAAATCAGATCAATTTAGGATTTATTATAAATGAAGTCTGTATTTTTTCATTTTATTGAGTCTTAGAGAGTGTCATTATAATTGAGTAACTATGCACACACACACACAGAAAGAGAGTTTAAAATTTGTAATTTTTAAACTTATTGTACTGTATGAATGAACTTTGTACGGGACGATTTATTTAGCTATTTTCTCCGATGAGCAGTCAAACGAACAGAAAGATGAAAATTTTTCTAAGTATTAATCATATTATATGATCACCATTCATACATATCTTCCAGAGTACAAAGTGGAAGAGTCTCTTTTCGTTCAAAAAGATTTTTTTTTTAAGTATGGATCGCACTGTACGATCATAATTTGTACATACCTTCTAGAGTACAAAATGGACAGGTCCCTTTTCATTTAAAAAAGATTTTTTTAAGTTTGGATCATACTATGCAGTCATAACTCGTACATGCCTTCTAGAGTACGAAATGGACGAATCCCTTTTCATTTAAAAATATTTTTTCTAAGTATAGATCATACTGTATCATCACAATTCATACATGCCTTCCAGAGTATAAAATTGTGAGGTCCCTTTTCGTCCCGACTTTTCATCGTGACGAACTTGAAAATTTTAAGGGCAAATGAAAGAGGGAGTGTGAGAGTGTTTGAGAGAGATTTATTGCAAGTGGAGTGTGAAGGGTTCATAAGGTTACTTAAAGGTAAGATTCTTTTTATGATTTTGGTTGTCACTCTTCTTCTTGTCTTTCTAATTGCTCGTAAGAAGATCTTTAAACAAGATCTAGTACTCTGCCGACACTTGGAGAGTGTGAGCAGATGATGGTTCTCTGCCGATATTTGGAGAGTGTGAACAGGATGACGGTTCTCTGCCGACACTTGGAAAGTATGAAAGGATGATGGTTCTTTGCCGACACATAGAGAGTGTGAAAGAATGATAGTTCTCTATCGCACTGGGGATTGGTGGAAGAGAGGATTTGTAAAGACTTCTCCACCTTGCTATGGGGGTAAAAGGAGAGACACTTTGATAATAGTGCAATACTTGAAGAGGGAGTCTTCAGGGAGTGGATGTAGGTCGAGTTTGATAGAACCACTATAAATATTTTTGTCTTTTAATTTTCATATTTATTTACTGTAAGTTATTTTTTTGTGGTTTAAAAATTATTTTAAAACTTTAGTTAACTTGCTTCAAGAATCAACGGATTTCAAATTTAAAAATCCAAGAAAATTTATAAATTACCAATTCACCCTCCTCTATGTTAGCCTTAGGACATTAGTTTAGGTTTACAACCTAATCTAGATTCAACAAGTGGTATTAGAGCTTTATTTCAAAACCATAAGTTTAAACTATTTTTTGAAAAACAAGAATTGCTACTTTTGGAAACCAAAACATACTAGAAGGGTATTCAATCACAAGACCTCCGTTATTTGATAATATCCCTTTTAATTTTTGGAAAACATGCATGTCTATATTCTATAATCACTAGATTATTGAATGTGAATTTTAGTTCAAGAAGGGTATACTAGACCAAATAGATTTGTTGATGGCAGTAAGTTAAAACATCCTTTGATGACTGAACTATAGAAGAGCTTGACTTAGCATAACTAAATACAAAATGTTTAAACAGTTTTTTTTGCACTTAAGTTAGAAGATTACATGCGAATTTCCACATATAAAAGTGAAATAGACATATGGGATAGATTTTGTATTACTTACGAAGGGACTAATGAAGTAAAGCAATCTTGATTAAATATCTTATTATATGACTATGAATTATTTCTCATGAAACCCAATGAATTCATCTCTGACATGTACATAAGATTAACTCAAATAGTCAATTCTTTGCATGTATTAGGTAGAGGAATTAATGAACGCTGAAATGGTTAATAAAATTCTTCATTATTTGCCTACTGCTTATGATGCCAAAATAACTGCTATTACAGAGTCTAAAGATTTAGATTTTTACTCTATTGATAATCTTCTTTGATCACTAATTGCTTACGAGCAAGGAGAAAATCAAAGGAAGATTGATGTCAGAGAATAGCGAAAGGAGAAAAACATAGTACTGAAAGTGGAAGACTTAGAGAGTGATCAGTCACAACCTAAGGATGAGGATAGCTTTGCCTTAATGACTAGGCAATTCAAAATTTTTCTTAAAAGGAAGCAGAGGAGATGACAGTAGTGGAACAGAGGTAAGTTCAATAAAAATGTTAAGATTTCTAATGATGTGATTTGCTACGAATGCAAGAAACCTGGACATATAAAATTGGACTGCCCAAATCTGAAAGACACTCCTAGCAAGGAGAAGGTAGAAGAGAAACCAAATGTGAAGAAGGGAAAGAAGAGATTTCAGAGAGCTTTTTGGGCAGACTCAGCTTCGAATTTGTCATAAACAAAAAAAGAGGAAGTCACCAACCTGTATTTAATGGCCGATAATCTTGATCAATTAGATCAAGAAGAGGTATGTGACTTAACCTATAATGAATTGTTAGAAGTTTCAGAAAGAATTCATGATATATATATAAAGCTTAAGAAAATGCATGCTAGTCTAAATCTTGAAATGCAATAATTACAAAAATAGTATGAAATCATTATAAAAGATCATGCACTGATAGATAATAACCACATGAGCTTACTTGATGAATTTGATCACTTGAATAAAAAGAATGATCTTTTAAAATCATCCTGACAAAATTGGAAAAACATTTTTAAGGATTTTAGAGAGCACTATTTAAATTTTGAGAAGAATGTGTTAGAGGACTTAAATACATTTCTTAAATTGAAAGTACTTGAGGAAAATAAAAAACTTCCAACACTTGAAGATTTTACTAATCCTATTTTGAGATAAAAAATTTTAAAACACATGAAGAGATAAAGTTTTTATAGAAAATTAAGGAATCCATTTCCTGAGGTAAATGCTATTCTTATGAAATAATTTGACATGTTTCGCACACTTGTACCATAGATAGAAAAAATTATTTCGTGTGGAGACCTAAAATGCATAAACCAAGTCATATCATACTTGCATCTAGTTTTATTTTTTCAAAAAGAGAATCCAAACTTGTTTGGATTCCTAAGACTAATGTTTGATTATTTTGCAGGAATGCTCTCATATAAGGCCTTGTGAGAGCATTTGGTACTCGAACAGTGATTGTTCAAAGCATATGATTTGAGGCACTAAATAATTCATATCATTGGATGCCAGGAATGGATGCAAGGTTACACTAAGAGATAACACCACTAGGAAAGTGGTTAGAATAGGTATGATCAAAAACTTGCAAAACTGTTTTATAAAAAATGTGTTGCTTATAGAAGGCTTAAATTATAATTTGTTAAGTATTAGCTAGCTATGTGATAAAGGGTATATTGTAAATTTTTTTCCCACTAGCTGCATATTAAACCTAAATGGAAATGATATTTTGCATAGAATTAGAGTAAACAATATTTATATGCTAGATTTGAATTATATTAAAACTCTTAATGCTTTTTATTTAAAAATGATTTTTGATGAATCTTGGTTATGGCATATGAGATTTTGTCATGCTAGCATGAAAAACCTTAGAAAAATTTCTCAAAAGGATTTGGTTAGAGGTATACCAAAACTAGACTATACTAAAGATCACCTTTTTATGCATGTCAATTAGGAAAATAGGTGAAGTCCTCATTTCATTCCAAAAATAATCTTAGAACAAGTAAACCATTGGAGATTACTTATATGGATCTTTTTGGACCGGTTAACACTGTTAATCTAGGAGGAAAGGTATATGGATTTATGATAGTTGATGATTTCTCAAGATTTATGTGGGTTAAATTTTTATTTCATAAGAGTGAATTATTTGAGAAATTTAGAGACCTTTCAACTTGGATTCAGAGGAAACTAGGATGTGAGAATTTAACAATTCAAAGTGATCATAGCGGTGAATTTGAAAATGATAAATTTGAGGATTTTTATAAAGAAAAAGAAATTAATCACAATTTTTCTACACTTAGAACCCCTCAGCAAAATGGGGTAGTCAATAGAAAGAACAAAATATTAATTGAAGCTGCTAGAGCCATGTTGGCTGAATATTCACTTTCTAAATATTTTTGAGCTGAAGCAATTAGTTCTACATGTTATGTTCTAAATAAGGTGAACATTATATCAAAATTGAATAAAATATCCTATGAGCTTCTTAAGGGGAGGATACCTAATTTTTCACATTTGCATGTTTTTTGATGTAAGGTGTTCAAACATATTAAAGAAAAACCATCCTCAAAAAAATTTGATCTAAAATTAGATGAAGGATTTTTTCTTGGATACTCTAATATTGAAAAATCTTATAAAGTATTTAATAAAAGAGCTTTGGTAGTTAAGGAGACCACACATATTGTATTTGATGAATATGGAATTTTACGAGAGTCAAGTTTGGAAGAAGATGATTTAGAAAATAACTCCGAAAGGATTGAAGCCTAATTTGGAAGAAAATTTGGAAATAAAAAATTTAGTGCCTAGAGATTTGAAACTTTCTAAAAACTAGCCTAAGAAATTTATTTTAGGTGAACCTAGTGAGGGTGTTAGGACTAGGCATGGCCAAAGTAAAGAAGTCAATCATTCTACCTTTATTTCAATGATAGAACCCACAAATATAAATCAAGTACTTTCGAATGAATTTTGGATTTTGGCAATGCAAGAAGAATTAAATCAATTTGTAAGAAATGATATTTTAGAATTAATTGTAAGGCCATAGAATCAAAGCATAGTTGGAACTAAATAGATATTTAAAAATAAAATGAATGACTCAGGAGTTATTGTTAGAAATAAGGCTAGATTGGTGGCTAAGGGGTATAATCAAATTAAAGAGATTAATTTTGAGAAGACTTTTGCCCCTATCGCAAGACTTGAAGTAATTAAGGTTTCATTAGTCTTTACCTATTTTAGAGGATTTAAATCATATCAAATGAATGTTAAAAGTGTCTTGTTAAATGGAGTAATATAAAAGGATGTTTATATTGAACAACCTCCATGTTTTGAAAATTCAAATTACCTAAATCATGTTTTTAAATTGAAAAAAGTATTATATTGATTGAAACAAGCACCTAGGGCTTGGTATGAGAAAGGTTAAGCACTTTCCTACTTGAGAGATCTTTTGAAAAAAGGAAGTATGGATACCACTCTCTTTTTAAGGAAATTGGGAGACGATATACTCATTATTCAAATTTATATTAATGATGTAATTTTTGGATCTTCAAATAAAAATCTTTGTGATAACTTTTCTAAAATGATGAGTAGTGAATTTGAGATGAGCTTGATGGGAGATCTTAGATATTTTCTTGGTTTTAGCATTAAGCAAATTGAGGAGAAAACATTTCTTAGTCAGTTAAAGTATGTTAAGAACATCCTCAAGAATTATGAAATGGACAATATTAAATCAGTTAGTACACCTATGAGTTTCTCAGTTCAGTTGGATAAGAACCAAAAGGAAAAATTTGTTGATAAAAAAAATTTAGATGAATTATTAGATCTTGCTTTTTTTGACAGCTAGAAGACCTGATATTATGTTTAGTATTTATTTATGTGCTAGATTTTAATCTGATAAAAAAGAATCGCATTTGACAACAGTAAAAAGAATTTTTAGATATCTCTTGGGAACTCATAACTTAGGAATTTGGCTTCATTTGAAATTAATGGATATTCAGATTCAGACTTTACAGGATGTAGGTTTGATCAAAAGAGTATAAATAGAACTTGTCAATTTATATGAAATTCCTTAGTTTCTTGGTCCAGTAGAAAATAGAATTTTGTAGCCATATCTACTACTAAAGATGAATATATTGCCTTAGAAAGTTGTCTGGCATAAGCTCTTTGGATAAAATAATAGGTTATTGATTTAGGATTTATAATAGGCATAATTTTAATTTATTGTCACAATACTAGTGTCATTTACATTTCAAAAAATCATATTCAATATTTAAGAACCAAATATATAGGCATAATGCATCATTTCATTAGGGATCATGTATCCAAAGAAAAAATTGAATTGAACCGTATTTCTACTAAAAATCAACTTGCAAATATTTTACAAAACTACTAGCTTTTAATACTTTTAGCACATTAAGAACATGGCTAGGTGTGATTGATCTTAATGCTTAAACAAAATCCTCTGCAAACTTGATATGTTTGTTTGTGTCTTTTCTATTTTTTTTATTATTAATGTACTATTTTTTTTGTATTTTTCTAGTTTTTGGTGTTGCTTTTATGTTTTGTGTGTTTTAGATTCGTACATCTTATCAAAATTTCTATTTTTGAACATTCGTGCTAATTTTTCTAAGTGTTCTATTCATACTATACAAAATTGTTTTCATCCCATATGAATTCTATAGCATGTTAATCATTATTTTTGACTAAATATGTAAAGTTTTCATTTTTTAATACATATCGTGCTGTACGATATTAATATCATCCCGGACGATTTGTATTTATTCATCTGTATGCATGTATCTGGTTATCCGGACATAATAAATTATTATAACTGATCGTACGTACAAAACTTTTTTTCGTATATACGAACCACGTGTCATTCGATGCGAGGGAGGAACCTATTTGTCATTAAAATTATCTTAAATAAGGGATCATCCTGGACAAATACCTGTTCGTTTGTACGATCGTCTGGTCAAAAAGTCTATATGAAAGAATGCTTCAGAAACTTGCATGATTACAAAAAGTCATTTCATTTTGAACGTATTCATTTATACATATGAAATTATTTTTGTCATGTATAAATCAACTATCATACTGTACGAATTCATTTTCGTACGTACAAATGGTCATTTTTCTTTAAAAAGGAGGGCTTTAAAATTCATTTTCATTCACTTCAATAGACTCTTCCAATCCTTCTCATCTTAGAAATGGCTAGTTCTAGCAAGCACGGTAGATTCTCTAAGGGTTCATCTTCCAGGAGTGAAGATGAAAACTTTCTGTCTAGAGCAAATGAGGATTCTTACTTTAGGTTTGTCTCTGCTAAAATCACTTTGTCTAGACTCTTAGTCCAAGAAGATATCCACTTTTGACTTTGATTCATGCTTATCATAAAAAGACCTTTCCCTACTTTTTAATGAACATGAGTTTTAGTAAGAATGAGAGTTAGATAAGATCATTTGTCCAAAAGAAAAGGGTAGAGATCACTAAGTAAGATCTAGGAACTTATCAGCAATTAAGGACTCAAAAAATTAGAGCACATACTATGACCTCTAAATCTGACTTTGATTGGTCTAAAATAAATAATGTTTTTAGAGGGGTTGCTCAAGTTGGTCATTTGCCTAGGGTCTATACCTTAAATCAAAATATTAGGATCATCCAGCATGTCCTTAGAACTTACAATCATTCTTAAAGTTGTTGATCGCATAAATATTACTCTTCTGTCCACTATAACCTATCTAATCATGATTGGATAACTAATAGATGAAGCCCAACTCATTTTAGATTATATTCATAACTTTTTGAAATTGAGCATGTTTCTCATAAGATGAAGAAAAATATTGCTTTAGGACATTTAGTGACCTATATATTAAAAAAGAAATACAATATTGTTCATATAAGGCCTCCACTTAAAATGCCAATCTACTTCACCAATGCTTTATTTCGAGCACTTTTTAGGAAAAATGATAATACAAGTGAGGATACTAAGGAAGAAGGGGGAGCAGCTGCACCTGCTCATGTACCTGACTTTCAAGAGATGGTCCAGCACTTTGATTAGTTAGAGAGTCATTTTGATTAATGTTTTGATCAAATTCAGACACACTTGAATTAGCAGGATGTATAGTACTAGCAAGAGATGGGTTGGATTCGAGGATGATTCGAATCTATAAACACTAACATAGCTATAATGAATTGTTATTTCTCTATCTTCGAACAGCCTCCTCCTCCAGACCAGGGCCCCTTAGAGTTCTAGATGTATTTCTTTTGTGTTGTATTTGCTAGTCTTCTGTAAATGTGTTGATCTTAGTGATGATTCCGGTGCTTTGTATTCTTATCTTTCTTTAGATTTTATATTGATGTTGTTGATGTCATGTTGTTTTTTCTACTATGAATTAATATCAATAGTGCTTAAATGTATTTGATCTTTAAATTGATATCAATAAAAAATATCTTATTTTGATTAGTTGTTTTTATTTGTTATTTGAATTGTAAGTTTGCCTATAAAATAATCATATCTTAATTGATCTAAAAAGTGTTATAAATAACCTACAATAGGAAATAAATTTTATTATAAAATTTAATATTTCAAAAAATTTAAGTTAACTTATAACTCGATCAAGTTAAAGCTATCAATTTCATGTTCTTTTTAGGCAAACATATTTTAAATATTATTATTATAATTTTGATGTCTTATTATTTTTTATTTCTCTTTTCAATATAACTATATTTGTAATTAGAGAAATTAATTTTTTTTATATTATTGATTTTGGAAAGATAAAATAAAAAAGGGGGTATGGAAAGGAAATGTATAATGTGTACAAAAAATTGAAAGAGTGTGTAATGGTTCGTAAATTGAAAAGAGACACAAAATTAGCCCAAATATAAAAACATTAAAAAAAAAGAAAAAAAAAATACACAAAGTGTGCCACAAATATTTGAAAAGACGTGTAATATTACCAATTAAATATGTTCTTTCCTCTATCAGTTAATCTTCAAATTCAAATTAATCTAATGTTAAATTATGTTTTATATTGAAAATTGAATTTAACTAATCTTTATTTCATCACTTTTACAATAATTCTCATTATCTAATTGTCCTTAATGCTTCATGTCCTTGATCACTTTTTCTTACCTATGTTATATTTTAATTTGAATGTTTTGAATCTTTCTTTTTTAACTAATGGTCATTAATTTTGTTATTGCAATTATAGTTCAATCTCTTTCAAGATTAATTACTAAGGTTTCTCATATGACTTCTTTCATTTCAACTTTTTATTTTTCCTTTTTGTTGTTGTCAAAAGGGGGAGTAATATTAGTTTTTTATTTTTTGTATTTTCTTTTTCTAGTTTTTTTGTTTTCTTATTTTTGTGTCACTTGTGTAAAATTAAAAATTAAAATTTTATGTTCTTTAAGGAATTTCCTTATATTAACATGTTTACTCTTTTAGGGGAAGCTAAGGAGAAATTTAGGATATTCAATTTTATTCAAATAATAATTATTTTGTCATCATCAAAAAGGGAGAGATTATTGAGATAGTTTCTACTTAAGTTCTTGATTATAGATATTCTTACAAGTTGTATGTATTTTATGATTCCAAATATTATTGCTTTAATTATTATTTCTCCTAACATATTTTAAAAGAATTATTTTTTTGTTTGTGTGTACTAATATTTCAAGGAAATCATACTCCGGATTGTTAAAGACTTCAAATCAGATCAGTTTATGGTTTATTCTAAATGAAGTCTGTATTTTTTTATCATTTTATTGAGTCTGAGAGAGTGTGATTGTAATTGAGTAACTGTGCACACACATACCATGGGAGAGTTTAAAATTTGTAATTTTTTTAACTGATCATACTATATGAATGAACTTCTTACAGGAAGATTTGTTCAGTTATTTTCCCCGACGAGCAGTCAAACAAACAGAAAGATGAAAATTTTTCTAAGTATTAATCATATTTTACGATCACCATTCATACATGCCTTCTAGAGTATGAAATGGATGAGTCCCTTTACGTTCAAAAAGATTTTCTTAAGTATGGATCGTACTGTACAATCATAATTCGCACATGCCTTCCAGAGATGAAATGGATGGATCTCATTTCATTCAAAAAGATTTTTTTTAAGTATGGATCATACAGTACGATCATAGATCGTACATGTCTTCCAGAATACAAAATTAACGGGTCCCTTTCATTCAAAAAGATTTTTTCTAAGTATGGATTGTACTGTAAGATTACAATTCGTGCATGCCTTCCAGAGTATGGAATTGTGAGGTCCCTTTTCATCCTGACTTTTTATCCTGATGAACTTGAAAATTTTCATAACTGATTGTACCATACGATGTCATCATCTAATGTATGCCATACAGAGTACAAAATTATGGGGTCCCTCTTAATCACGATGAAAGTGAAAAATTTTCTAATTGTTTGACCCAGATGAACTTGGTTTGTACCAGATGATGATCGTGTACAAAATCATTTCGTACTAATTCACAACAAAATTGTACGCTACAATTTTTTGAACTATTCATATATACGAACATACGATCGTGTACGCTCAAAATTAAAAGTTTCAGTTTTCTGGATGATTTTTTATGTCTTTAATATTAAAGGTCTACTAAAACTAACATGAAAATGTCTTATTTTTATGATTTTTTAGGGTGTTTGAGTGAGATTTCTTATAAGTGGAGTGTGAAGGGTTCACAAGGTTACTCAAAGGTAAGGATCTCTTTATGATTTTGATTGTCACTCTTCTTCTTGTCATTCTAGTTACTCGTAAGAAGATCTTTGAATAAGATTCGGTACTCTAGCGAAATTTAGAGAGTTTGAACAGATGATGATTCTCTACCGACACTTGGAGAGTATGAAAGGATGATGGTTCTCTACCGACACTTAGAGTGTGTGAAAGGATGATGATTCTCTATCGCACTGGGGATTGGTGGAAGAGATGATTTGTAAAAGCTTCTCAGCCTTGCTGTAGGGATAAAAGGAGAGACAATCTAGTAATAGTGCAATACCTGAAAAGAGAGTCTTCAGGGAGTGGATGTGGGTCGTGTTTGACCGAACTACTATAAATCTTTATGTCTTTTAATTTCTGCATTTATTTACCACAAGTTATTTTCTGTGGTTCAAAATTTATTTTAAAACTTTAATTAACTTACAATAAGAATCAACGGTTTTCAAATTTAAAAATCCAAGAAAATTTTTAAATTACTTATTCACCCCCTTATTGGTTAGCCTTGGGATATTAATTTAGGTTTAACAAACTAATCTAGATTCAATAAAAGGTATCGTAGAATTATCACTGATCTCTACCTTTCATTTAATAAAATTTTTGAAATAATTTCTTACTTTTGATAGATTCTCTATTGTTAAATAATAATTTTGAATACTTGCCTTTATATTTAAATTCCAAAAGTATATAGTCACAACTTTAATTGAATGTTTTCTTAAGATCTTATCTTAAGATATAACTAACCATAGAGGCTTGCCTTATGTAGAATTTAGAATCCTAACATAAAATAAATCCTATTTTAGTTCTATAGAATAGAGGAAAAGTGTTTGGGACTATAAATAAGTTTGCTTAAATATGCTTTCATTTTTAAAATGATAGCTCAATCTCATTTTTATCTTCTATGATGGAATAATATTCTCGATGGTTCATTTGATTATGAAAATGATAAAATCTTTTTTTTTTAATTAGTGAAACACCATATTTATCTTTTAAGATGGTATGTTATTCTCTATGTAGACTTGATTTTAAAAATATTAATTTTAAAATTGTATGGTAATTTATTTTCTCATAAGATTGATGATAAAAGGAGGCGGCCAAGGGAAGAGAGAGAAACTCCACAAATCAATGAAGGATTTTGGAAAGAGAGATTGAAGATTTTGGGTGCAAAGATTGGAGATGGAAGAAGGTGGCCAATCATCTATGGATGACCGGAACACCAAATCCATTTCATCTACCGCGAGTCCAATTATGTTGGATTCAAAAGGTAGGTTCTCCTTCAAATGCATCTCCCCGCACAATCTTCGAGTTTTAGAAACTCCTCTTATTATCAAAGAGGTAGGTCTTTTGGCTAAACAAAAGACATTGACGAACTCTAGTAAAGGGAAAGAGTTAATTGTGATTTCTAACAATCTACCTAAATATCCCTCACTGGTTTCTATTGTTGGAGCTAATGACAAAGAAGCTTCTTCTTCAAGGAGAAGTTTTGTTAATATTTTGAAGACTAACAAGGATAATTTTAATAATCCTATTAATTCTTCAAACGTTCATAATTCTAATGTGTTGACTAAAAAACCACACATTAAAATTAATTGGGATAAAAATCTTGAGGAGGATGAAGATTTAAACATTGTCAAACTGGATAAGGATAATGAAATATCCAATATTCAAGTTTTGAGTAAATCTTTTAAATTCTTGGGAAAAATTTATCTTTCTCAAAATGTGCCATTGAGTTAAGAAAACAATAGAAGAAATTTGGAGGATTCCATATATCCATTCTTGGCTTAGATTGGCTTCTTTGTTCTTTTCAATCTCATGAAGGCATGGAAGTAGTTCTTAATGGAGGTCCATGGTTCGTAGGGGGTCTTGTAGTTGGGTTAGACAAATGGTCTCCTAACTTCTCTCCTAATTCATTAGAAGGTGTTTCAGCTCCAATCTGGGTTCGTCTTCCTGACCTTCCACTACACTGTTGGGATGAGTCCAATATCACTAGAATTGTAGTGTCTAGAATTGGGACTCCATTACTTTTAGATGGTAATATTTTTAGGTGGGGAAGGAGAGAATTTGCTAGAGCATGTATTCGAGTTAATTTGAACTCAAAACTCCCCACTGGAATATGGGTTGAAGGGTTGCATGGAAGATTTTTTCAAAAATTTGAATATGAAAAACTTTCATCACTTTGTTTTAAATGTGGGAGGATAGGGCATATTGAATCAGTTTGTCACAATGTTGAAGATATCCCTTACATCTCAAATCATACTGAAAATCCTTATGGTCCTTGGATGCAAGTTAAGTTCAAGAACAAGAAGAAATCAGCAAGTAATCTATTGAAAGCCAAGGTTTTTTCAGCAGCAGAAAAATCAGGAATGGCTGAAATTCTGGCTCAGGCTGAAGTACAAAAAATGGCAAATGGAAACAAGCTCAATTCTACGTCCGATCCAATGGTAGTTGCAAGTTCCAAAAGCCAACTTGAAAAAACGGCTGGATTCAATGAATGAGATGAAGGGGAGTTAACCAGGATTTGAATTTAAAATTGGACCAGCAAACTTCTCTGAATTCAGTTGGTGTATCTAATTCATTTAATGCATTAGCTGATGTGGATAAGGTGATGGCTGATGTGTTAAATGAAACCAATAAAATAGAAAATGTAGTTTCTTAAAATCTGGACTTTCAATTTTCAGATTTTGAAAGTTCAAAAAATCTGTATCAACCAGGAATTTTAGTGTTCTCAAATGCTGTTCAAATTACAAATGATACTTTGATTGATCCAAAGGTGGTTGAGACTCTTGCTCCAGCTTTCTCTCCAACGCTCTCAGCAATCAAATTCAAAATTCCACAAATTTTGGAGGAGGAAAACGAGGCTGGACCGATTTTGACTACTCAAGGAGCTAAAATTTCTCCCTTAACAGCTTTGACGGCTACTACTCATTTTAATAATGCTGAAGTTTTGGGGACTCACATAACAGAATCATCAACAAATTTGGCGGTTGATGATAATGCAAATGGTAATACTACAATCCATGATAATTCTTCTCCTCCATCCGCTATTAGTTTGAATTTAAAAAAAACTATTCATAAAAAAGATAAAAACTTTTTTAAGAAAAATGTTTCCTCCGATTCAAAGCATGTCTTATTCAAAGAACTTCAAGCATTGGGACCATTGAAAGAACTATCTAGAAGGAAGATGGCTGAACACAAAGAGAAGAATGGTTTGAAAAGCTTCTTCTTCCTTTTTATCTCACTAATATGAAGAAGGATAAACCCGTGGATAGCAATAAAACAGAGATTTTTTTGAAGATAGAGCAATTGATCATAAAGTTTGGCATAGTTTTACCAAACTTTTGGAATTTATTATCGAAATATAATTTTATTTTTAGCTTTCACTTCCATTTCCTTAGTTTAATTTGTTATTTTAAACTTTGCCTAATTGTTAATGAGATCTTTACTAATTCTTATTCTCTAACTATATGGGAACTCTAGGATGATACTAATCAACCCTCGGGTTGTCTTAATCTTTGGTATCCTCTGCATTTCAACAGTTTCAAAATGTGAGATAGTGGATTTCATTACATTTATAAGAAGTTTAAATTAACAAATTTATTTTTAATAAGTTCCTTTTTTCTTGTTAAAAAAAAAGGAATCATTAGCTTCTTTTTCCTTGTTTGTATTAGGTTTTCTTTATTTTCATTTTAATGCAATTTATGCATTCTCTCAAAAAAAAATATTGATGATGGGTATATATGATTATATTGATAATTAATGAAATTGATGACTGATGGTTGTGTTCCTCCGAAAAGACACCGCTTGATGAGGGCAAATTATAAATGGTATGATTGCACGATCCCATAGGATAAAGCAGTTGCAGACCTTCACACTCCTCATATCATGGCCATTGGAGGGCAGCTTAGATCATACATATGTTTAATCATTGAGGATAGCGATGTTTTCCTACGCACCATGATGGGTAATAATATGAATGACCTGATCAGAGTCACGGGATTTCCCCCACTTGATACATCAGCTCGAGTGCAGTTTATTTAATGTATGACTCGGTTTCCCACGAGCATAAGCCCCCACGATTAATTATTTCTTAAGTTGAGGCTTAATAAAGCTCTAGATTAAGGATCATATATTATTCTTTTAGATTGGGATTGGCACATAGGAAGGAGATTAAGAAGTTCCTACTCAAAGTGAAGGAAAGGTTTAACTTGGCTTAGTCAGCATATACGGCCCATATAAACATCCGGAGGGACTAAGGTAATGAAAATAAACTGGAGAAAAATGAAATAATGCACTCAGAGCATACAAGACAGTAGGATGGAGATGGTGTCATCAATGTGATGTTGATAGGTTGGATCTATAGCCTCTGAAGGATAGAGGACTTACCCACTGATGAGGCATACTATAAGACACTGATAGTAGTAGCCTTAAACCCAAAATCTATAGTAGGTTTAGTGTTCTACACATAATACTAACACTGGTGCCCTAGTTAATAAATTCTAGACATATATCTAGCATAAAAAGAAAATCAAGCTATCAATCTAGTCATATAAAATCCATGTTATCTGGTATTTATAAAAGATGGGTGGGTGGCTAAGTTTTTAGAAATTATGGCTGACATATAGAGAAGTTCATAGGTGGCCTAGTACTTATATAGGGTAGTATACTCCATGAACTAATGCAATTAAATTTTGATTTTAATTAGTTTCTAATGCAATACATGCTAGTTAAAATCTCCAAATCAGGAATGCATGAAATTTAAAAAGGCTTATAAAATATATTTTTTTTAAAGACTAGACTTCCCCAGGTCCAACACCTCATCCTCATAGGTCAGATTATCTTGAATCTACCCGCAAATGGGGAAGTATCTTAAAGTAAGGAGAGAAGAGATGTATTAATATGCATGTGACCCTAAATAATTTCAACTATTTCCTTGATTGTTAGCTTTCTATGCTATTTAATTCTTAACATTTTAAATTTTAATTGCAGGTAGAAAAATTTTAATCCCTAAAGAGCTTAGCAAAATTAGGTGCATACACATGCAAGAATAAAACCTAGAAAAAGCAAAAAAAAATTATGGTGCAAGCAAAGTAAAGAAATTAATATAAATATCCACTTGAGTAAAATAAAGTCAATAAGTCTATGAAAACTTGTTGTAAACTTAGTTTCATGGATTGTGATTTTGATGTTAGCAAACACTTTGACTGCGTTTTCTATTGACATTTCAGGGCCAAGAGATCAGACGATAAATGGAGCCAGATCAAGATTGGGTAGACTAGATCTGAGTCAGTCTGTATTTTTCTTTTTCCTTTCTTGAGCCAATTGTAATCTTTGTAGTGTCTGATGCTAAGTAACCCTACACACACACACTTGAGTGTTTAGAATCTCTTTTTTCACTCACATCATCCCGGATGATTTTATATCGTCCTAGACGATAAGGTTTAAAACAGAAACCCTAATCAGGTTTTTTAGTTAAGGCAGCCGTAATTAACGGATCGGCCTAGACGATATGATCAAAACAGACAAATTGCTGCCATGATCAATTTAGGTATTCTGTATATTTGAAAATCGACCAGGACAATCGTGAGATCGGCCTGGACGATATGGCACAATTAAGCCTAAATTGATCCGAAATCAAGGAAGCAATTAAGGATGAATTGATACGATCACATCGTCTTGGATGATCGCATGATCTTCCAGAATGATATATTAAAAAAACCCTTAGTTTCTCCTGGACGATAAATATCGGCCAGCACAAATTCAGGGTGATGTTCTGGCCGATCAGGATCGGACAGCTCAAATTTAGGGCGATGCTTTGGACGATTTTCCTCTAATTTGAACTAATCGTCCGAGATGATCGTGAGATCGGCAGGGACGATCAAGCCAATTTTTAATCATCGAGATCATTTTTAGGGCGATGTTCTGGCCGATCATCTGTGTTTTGAACTGATCATACAAGATGATATTATTAATGTCTTGGACGATAAAGTCAGTAACTTGTAATTATTGAGCTCCTTTGAAGCTCTTCTATTTAAAGAGCTTTTGTTCAACTTTTTTGAATATCCTTGGCTGCTATCTTGACCTGAGAAAACCAAAAGGGGAGAGAGAGAGAGGGAGAGAGAGAGAGGATCCTGTGAGGGGGAGCTTGTGAGGGAGTTCAAAAGGGTTGCTCCAAGCATTGTTCCACTTCTTCTTCCACTAGAGTCTCTTGTCCTTGGAAGGGTTGGGAGAGGTAAGCTTCAGCGATTGATCGAGGTTCTCTGCTTGCTTCAGGAAGAAGCAAACGGAGTGGGGTTCTCTGCCTTGCCTGGGGTGGGAAAAGGAGGTGTTTGTAAGGGCTTCTCCTCCTAGCCGTGGGGGCTAAAGAAGAGTCACGTTGGTAGTGCAATACTCAGAGGGATCCTCCAGGGAGTGGACTTAGGTCAAGTTGACTGAACCACTATAAACTCTTGTGTTCTTTTTACTGCTTCTGCACTTTAATTTTCTGCACTTATTTTTCTGTGGTGACTTTGGTTTGAGATAATTATTCTTTTTGTTTAAAGAGTTTTTAAAATACCAATTCACCCCCCCTCTTGGTTAGCCTCGGGACTAGTTCGTAAGGGCCTAACATCCCTAACAAACTTTCAAGTTGTATCAGAGCGAGATTTATAAAAATTGAGTTTAAAAACTTTTTAAATTTTGATCCATGGCTAACTTTGGGAATCATAATACATCTGAAGGATATTCTATTACACGACCTCCTTTGTTTTATAATCTTTCTTTTGATTTTTGGAAAACTTGCATGTCTACTTTTTTGCAATCGACTGATTATCGCATGTGGATGCTTATTAAAGAATGATATTCTCCACCTTCTCATGAAATTAATGAAATTAAAATTGAAGTTGCTTTTATTGAATGGACTTTCGATGAAAGAGATTTAGCTCAATTGAATGCGAAGTGTTTGAACTATTTTTTCTGTGCTTTAAAGTTTGAGGATTACATGCGTGTTTCTACTTGCTCTATTGGAAAAGAGATTTGGGATAGGTTGTGCATTACTTATAAAGGAACCAATGAAGTAAAACAATCTCGTTTGAATATTCTCTTGCATGACTTCAAACTTTTTCATATGAAACCTTCTGAAACAATTTCTGATATGTATACAAGGTTCACTCAAATTATTACGTCTTTGCATGCCTTAGGAAGAGAACTTTCAAATTATGAAAAAGTAAATAAGATTTTGAGAAGCTTGCCTTCGTCATTTGATGCTAAAATCACAGCAATCACTGAATCTAAGGATTTAAACACATATTTGATTAATAACTTACTTGGCTTACTCATTACTTACAAGCAAGGGGTGAATCAAAGAAATCTCGATGCAGGTGAAAAAAGAAAGGAGAAAACAGTGGCACTGAAGGCACAAAAATCGGACTCTGACTCTTCCGGGTCTGAAAGTGATGACTTTGCCTTAATCACAAGGCAATTCAAAAGCTTTCTAAGGAAGAAGCAAAAGCATCATCAAAATTGGAGAAAAGGTAACAATAATAAATATACTAAAGGATCTTCTGATGTTGTTTATTTTGAATGCAGGAAGCCTGGACATGTCAGAGCTGATTGTCCTACACTTCAAGATCACTCAAGCAAAGAAAAGGGTGAGGAGAAACCCAAGTTTAGGAAGGACAAAAAGAAACTTCAAAAGGCATTTTGGGGGGATTCTGAATCTGATTCATCAGAGACTGAACCTGAAGACGACACAACAAACTTGTGCTTAATGGAAGAAGATCATCTTGATCAAAGTTATGAAGAAGATGTATGTAAAATAACTTATGATCAATTGTTCCTAAATTTGTGAGAAACCCACTTTTGATCTAATGCCAAGACCTAGGAAGAGGCATTACAATCCAAACCATTTAAGAAATCCTTTTCCTGGCGTTAGATTCTTTTTTCATGTGGCATTCTAGGATACATCTCACACACTTGCACTGTTCACCATAGTACACATTGGGTGTGGAGACCAAAATTGCATGATTCACAGCATAGCACAAATATATTACATTCTACTTTTCATGAGAAGGAGCCCATAACTTTTTGGGTTCCTAAATTTTACAGTTGTTGATTCTTACAGGATTGCTCTCACTAAAGACCTCGTGAGAGCATAGGATACTTGGACAAAATGAAGGCTCACAGCTCATAATTGCTTAAACTTGCTGCTTCATAAATTCTTGAAATACATTTATTGATTAATGTTGGTTTTTGTTTTTTCGTGGTAGCTTTTTGTTATTTTTGTTATTTGATCTTGTTTTATTTTAATTTTGGTTTTTTATATGATGCGTTTTTCAAGCTTTTAGATTTTGGAGATTTAAAGACAATGTTTAGCATCTCTAAATTGGTTAAAGGGAGAAACACCGTTGATGATTTCCCTTCTTCTAACCTCTTTTAGTGGTATAATTTTTTCTTTTCTAAACAAAGGTCTATCCCATTTTAACAAATGTTTTTTGAAATTAAGATCTTTTTATCTTACTATAATAATCTATCCTATATATAAGTTCAAAGTTTTTTTTATCTTTCAAGTTAATTGAAATCTTGTCGTTGCATATATCATATGATCTTGATTGTGTTTTGTGACTAATTCTTTCCTATGTTAGAGAGAGATCTCCTATTCTCTAATATCTGGAAGATATACTCACAACTAAGAATCATTTTTAAGAGATTGTAAAAGAGAATTTAGCTTGCAAAAAATTTTTTAAAAAAAAGGAAGTGGCAAAGATGCCAAATTGAAATAAAAAAAATACACAAAAGCGTATCAAAAATCAAAAGATGCTCAAAGAGCCAATCAAAGTGACAAGAGGCATAAAATGAGCCCACTAAAAGCAAGTTATCCTCTCTTTTCAAAACTTTTAAAACTTAGAAAAACTCATGGGTTATTTGATATTTACAAAGGCTTGATTTCAAATTTCATGACTGAGAAAAAATTACTTTGGTATATTATTTTATAAGATAATTTTTGTAACCAAGTTTTGAACAGACCTTCTTTTTACCCAATTAGTTTGATAAGAGTTAGGCCTTTTGTTTTCAAAAGGCAATTTTTAACCCTGAAAGAAGTATGAGCTAGAGATTACCAGGATCGGATATTCTACCATTTTTAGATTGTAACATTGTTAACTCATTGATCTTTTGAATCTCTAAAATTTAATGTTTTGGGAAATTAGTCATATGGATGTTTTGCTAAAACCAAAAAAAAATTAAAAACAAAAATTTTGTTTTTCTTTCCTTTGCTTGTTTTTAGTTTTTTCGTTGTTGTTTTTAATTTTTTATTTATTTATTTTTAGGGATTTCTCTAATCATCTCCATCTTTCCTTGGTTTCCAATTTTTTGTCACATCATCCTGGCTGATATCTCTATCGTCCTGGATGATATGATAATTTCTCTTCAAAATTCCATCTGCTGAACTTTTTTGAGCTTGTAGTAAATCATCATCCCGGACGATACCTTATCGTCTTGGACAATCTGATCGAACTCTGTTACAATCATCTTGATCATCTTGGCCGATATAATTTTCATCCTGGCCGATGCATTTATGGTCATCGTCCTGGCCGATACACTGGATCGTCCTGGACGATCCACGTGTCAGTATGTTTAAAATCCTTAAAATCAGCCCTGGATGATCTTTTATTGGACAATCATCCTAGTCGATCCACTGTTCATCCTGGACGATACATGTGGCATAGATTTAAAACATTTTAAATTTGACCAGTACGATCAATTATTGTGCATCATCCTGGATGATACACCTAATCGGTCCGGATGATTTACTTTTTCAACGATCGTCCGGCTTGACTCCTCGAGATGATTACCTGTATCTAATTATCCTGGCCGATATCTGAAATGCTCGGACGATCGGACTGCCTTTTTGACCAATCAGCCTGTACGCAATAATTGAACCATATCGTCCTGGAATATTCTACGATAGTTCTGGACGATTTTACGATCATCCTAGATGATGTGGGCGTTTCTTTAAATTCAGGCCTTCCAGCCATTATTTTTCACCTCAAAGCTTCTCCTCTCTTATTTGCTTACTATTTTCTTAGCTATGGCTGGTGGAAAGCGAGTTCGATAATCTTTTAGGAGCTCTTCAAGGGCTATGCTTGATCCTTATTTTTGGGAAGTGGAAGATCAAGCT
Source organism: Dendrobium nobile (assembly GCA_022539455.1). NCBI lineage: Eukaryota > Viridiplantae > Streptophyta > Magnoliopsida > Asparagales > Orchidaceae > Dendrobium > Dendrobium nobile. The sequence goes on from CM039726.1 coordinate 43,123,819, forward strand.
GCTTACCACCGTTACAAGGAATGCGGCATTACTCTTTCAAGAACGATCAATCCTGCCTACCTTTCTTATCCGGTACTAGATCTTTTTGCCCATATCTCGCTTTGCTTCATTCTTACCCTCACAGTCCCTTTTTCTTTTGAACTTCTTCTTAACTTTTTTGTAAATCTTCACATAAATTCTTCTTACACCCCTGACCTTCTATGTTAATCGACGCCCGATCGATATCACATATCAGGACTGTACTGAACTGTTGTAACTATCCACCACTGGGGATAAGCTGCATACCATCATCTCAAATCATGATTTCAACTGGACCTCGACAAATCATTTTCTTCGCCAGACCAACACACCCTTTCATGTTGGAGATACTAGCTCTTTAGTCAAAGATGCTAGGACAATCCAGCATGTACTTTGTACTTCCATTATTCCAAAAGTTGGGGACCGAGTCCACATCACTCCTCTGCTTTCTCTGACTACCTTTTACATCATGGCCCGTAGAGAGTTTAATTCTACTGACTTGATTTTTTGATACATTGATTATTTGACAACAATCCGTGACCCAGGCCATAAGAGGAAACCCAACTTGGCTTTAGGACACCTCATAGCTTATGTTCTTGAAACTAAATATTATTTTCAATATCTTTCTCGTCACAACCTTCGGCCTCCTTACTACTCAAATAGCTCTTTCAATATCCTTCACAGTACTCTTCTCCACCCAGGAGATGGGGAACCTCAGGGGCTGAGGAGGAGGAGGCTCCCGCTCCCGTTCCTGAACCTGCTCATCTCCACGAGCACTCACAGTTTGATCAGTTAGTAGAGAGATTTGATCAGTTGGAGACCCGATTTGACACTTTTGTAGCTCACCAGCAGCAGCAGCACGATGAGGTTATAGCCTGTTTCGATACCCTTGCTGCACACCAAAGAAGCGGCACGACCAGAACATGGCCTGGTTTGGCTCATAGTTTGCTACCATGACCAGTTTCTTTCAGCAGCCACCACCACCACCTTCATTTGATGATTAGGGTTCCTCAAGATTCTAGTCTTAGATTCTATTTCTTGTAGTTTATTATGTATGTTTTTCCATCTTTTTGAACTTTTTCAGCTTTTGTTGCTTTTTAGTTCTCTCCCCCTTTTTGAATGTCAAAAGGGGGAGTAATATGTTTGTACTTGTTGATTTGTACTTGTTAGTTTGTACTTGCACTTGTACTTGTTGATTATGCTTATTTCTTTAGTTTGTACTTGTTAGTTTGTACTTGCACTTGTACTTGTTGATTATGCTTGTTTCTTTAGTTTGTACTTGCACTTATTTCTACTCTGAATTTTTTAACTTCTTGAATAACACTGCTATAATCATCAAAGTGTTTTCCATCATCAAAAAGGGGGAGATTGTTGTAAACTTGGTTTCATGGATTGTGATTTTGATGTTAGCAAACACTTTGACTGCCTTTTTCTACTAAAATTTCAGGGCCAAGAGATCAGACGACAAATGGAGCCATATCAAGATTGGGTAGACTAGATCTGAGTCAGTCCGTATTTTTCTTTTTTCTTTCTTGAGCCAATTATAATCTTTGTAGTGTCTGATGCTAAGTAACCCTACACACACACACTTGAGTGTTTTAGAATCTCTAGTTTTACTCATATCATCCCGAACAACATTTATATAATCCTGGATGATATGGTTTAAAATAGAAACCCTAATCAAGTTTCTTAGTTAAGGCAGCCGTAATTAACGGATCGGCCTGGATGATATATTTATCGGCCAGGACGATATGTTCAAAACAAAAAGAAATAGCCGCCATAATCAATTTAGGTATTTTGTATTTTTGGAAATCGGCCAGGACGATCGTGAGATCAGCCTGGACGATATGGCACAATTATGCCTAAATTGATCCGGCAATCAAGAAAGCAATTAATGAAGAATTGATACGATCACATCATCTTGGATGATCGCAGGATCATCCGGGACGATATATTAAAAAACCCCTTAGTTGCTCCTGGACGATAAATATCGGCCAGCACAAATTCAGGGTGATGTTCTGGCTGATCAAGATCGAACAGCTCAAATTCAGGGTGATGCTCTGGAAGATTTTCCTCTAATTTGAACTGATCATCCGGAAAGATCGTGAGATCGCCCGGGACAATCAAGCCAATTTTCAATCGTCCAGATCATTTTTAGGGCGATGTTCTGGCCGATCATCTGTGTTTTAAACTAATCATACAGGACGATATTATTATCGTCCTGAATGATAAAGTCAATAACTTGTAATTATCAAGCTCCTTTGAAGTTCTTCTATTTAAAGAGCTTTTGTTCAACATTTTTGAACATCCTTGGCTGCTGTCTTGACCTGAGAAAACCTAAAGGAGAGAGAGAGAGAGAGAGAGAGAGAGAGAGAGAGAGAGAGAGGATCTTGTGAGGGGGAGCTTGTGAGGGAGTTCACAAGGGTTGCTCCAAGCATTGTTCCACTTCTTCTTCCACTAGAGTCTCTTATCCTTGGAAGGGTTGGGAGAGGTAAGCTTCAGCGATTGATCGAGGTTCTCTGCCTACTTCAGGAGGAAGCAAAAGGAGTGGGGTTCTCTTCCTTGCCCTGGGTGGCAAAAAGGAGGTGTTTGTAAGGGCATGTCTGCCTAGCCGTGGGGGCTAAAGGAGAGTCACGTTGGTAGTGCAATACTCGGAGGGTGCCTCCGGGGAGTGGACATAGGTCAAGTTGATCGAACCACTATAAACCCTTGTGTTCTTTTTACTGCTTCTGCACTTTAATTTTCCACACTTATTTTTCTGTGGTGACTTTGGTTTGAGATAATTATTCTTTTGTTTAAAGATTTTTTAAAATACCAATTCACCCCCCCTCTTGGTTAGCCTCGGGACTAGTTCTTAAGGGCCTAATATCCTTAACAAACTTTCAAAAGTGCCATATAAAGTATAACCTATGGTCTGTAGAAAAGTAAAGGTGCCAGGCCCCACCGACAACAACCTAGATTCTAATCCTACTGAATGATGAAAGTCTTAAAATAAGCCATTTTATCTTCATGTCCTTCTCCGTGTCGCTTTCCTTTGGTCTTTGTTTGGTTCATCCTTTAGAAGGGTACCCAAATGAAAAAAAAATACCCTGTAAAGGGACTTTTATTTTCCCTTTGGATCTCTGATATTTGAAATGCCTTACTTTTATGAACTTTCACAACTCAATACATCAAATACAAATTACATCATGAAAAAGAAAAATATAGACCCTCTTATATAGTTATCCTAAGTAATCAAAATAGAATATTTCAAGCAGTTATATATGAAATAAAAATACTCATGATAGTCACACTTGACTATACTCTTATTTATTTGGGGGCTAAGCGGCTAAAACACCTATAGAAAGCATATGTATGATTTATTTATAATTTTAGCCCCCTTTATTAGCATTACATGAGCATGGTCGCCTGCAGAAGACATTGTTAGTATTAGGATCACCCCTAACCTATGGGTAATCTAGCACACATCACATCATAATGAAAGTACAATAATAAAAAAAAACTCATTATCATAGTAATTATTATAGCAAATCAAAATAACCAGCATACGTACCACATACAAAAGTGTCACATCATAGAAATAGAAGAGAAAAATACTAACCTAACCTAATGCTAGAAGTAGTTACTTAGAAAATAAGTTTACATGTGTGTAGAAGGCTGTGTGGCATCGAATATATCCTATATTAAGTGATTAGTTCAACTTACTTATGATCTAATTTATTGAAGGTAAAAAAGGGAATTTTTCTTAATATTCAAATATTAATATAGTGGGATCAATTTTAATTGATTTGGTTGGTTGGTCTATCTAAATACTTAGGATAAGTTTATGTTGAGTTAGCGAATTTCAGAAGATTCGGCGTCATCATATCCACCAAGTTAAAGGGGTCCAAAAGGTGACTTTTAGAAACAAGTCAAGTTTTGGAGGCTTAATGTTTTTATCAATTATTAAACCTTACAAGGGGTAATTAGACTCTGAGTTTCTCAGATTTGGAGTCTTCTAAGCGAAGTTATCGAACTATTGTTGACCAAGGAGTTGATTTTTTAAATTAAGTTAATTTTTGGAAAGTTCGTGATTTCAATGTATACTAGATTTTAATTGGAGTTGAATTCCTTTTATTTTACCCAATTTAGATTTTTCTAGAATTAGTTATGATTTTTCAAATTTGGGGCACTTAATGAATTATTAAAATTATATAATTAATGGTCTTTTAGGGATTTTTCCCCAAATCAGCTCCAAATGTCTTGGAACCACCTCCAAAGGTCAGGAATAATCCAAGGAAGAGTTTTCAAGTGTTCGAGAAAAATTTTGATTTTGATAATTTTAATTTATTTAATTTAACTAAAAGGATTTTTTTAATTAAAATTTAATTAATGTTCAAATTAAAGTCCATAAAAGAGGATTTTGATTTGTAGAGATTAAGGATAAAATTCTAAAGAGTTTGATATGCTATAGGAAGTTTTTGGATTTAATTTAAATTTATTAGATTTTTTTTAAGTTATGAGGACTTAATTAAAGGGTTGCATTAGAGTTTGTTAATTAAGTGCTTTAAAGGGGACTAAAAATTTCCCAAAAAATTTTAAAGGGTTTCAGATATCACTAAGTTTAAATGTTTTGAGTTTGATGTTAATCAGAGGTGTATCTTAGCTCCTATAATTTCTCTAAGTTTTCTAGACTAGTACTTAATTATTACCCTTAGGGTGTCACTATGTTATAGGTTTAAATCAAGTGTTAATGACTAACCCTTGGGGTAATATAAAGGAAAATACAAAAAATACTTAATTATCTAAAAATTTTAAGGCACTATTTATATTTTTAGAATTTAAATTGAATTTATTATGAATTTTTTAAAGTTTAAAATAAATATAGAGTTTTTAAAATAATTTAAAATAACTAATATTTAAAAGAGTTATTAAATTAAATTAAATTAAATTAAATAATAAAGGATCTAAAATTTAAAAAATAATTTAAGAACTATATTTTTATAAAATTTCGAAAATTTTTGATTTTAAATTTTATTAATCATTAATTAATAATTTAATATATTTAACTATTAACAAATTATTTAAAATAAGGATATTTCTTAATTTAATTTTTTTTTCTAATATTAAAAATAAAGTTTTTTTATTTTAAAACAAAATAATTATTATCAATAAATTTTAATTAAATAGTAATTATATATTAATATATAAAGGTTATTAAAAAAATAATTAAATATCATATTTTAAATAAATTTATATTTTAAAAAAATATTTACCTTAAATATTTATCTTAAATAATAAAATATACTTAAAATAAATTTTTAAATTTTATTAACAATTTAAGTTATTTATAATTATTTGTTAACTTAAAAATATAAAGTATTTAATAAGTAATATAATTTAAATTATATTTAATAATTTAGACTAATTTTATTTTTAAATTAAAGAGGATAATTTTTTTAAAAAAAATTATATACAAAATGTAATTTTGTATTTTAAAATAATTTTAAATGATTTTTTTTTATTTCATTAAATAAAATATAATTAAGATTTAATTAAAAATTAATTTAAAGCTTAATCTGGAGGTGTTAGCCACGTGGAATCTTCTGATTGGATCATTTAAATCGTGTGGCAGTAGACCAATCATTGGTAATGATTATGCCGCCACATACTTATTTACACATAATTGCAACAGTGACGGTCCCCATATAACATTCACTTATCTGAGTCAGCTCGATGTCATAGCTATCTAATCTTCCATCATTTGATATGGATGTCTCTGATTGAGCCGAATGATAAAAAGGATGGAAGAGCAAATTGCAGGGGTTAATTCAATGATTAAACAATTTAATCTAAACCATTAATCAAAAGATCAATGGCCTAGAAAGACTCCAGTTCATGCAGGTTAGCCTAAACCCTAGAAATAAAAGAAAATGTTGGTTCTCTCGATTCAAGCAACCAAATCACACAAAATTTTAAACATAAATTATTCTCACAAATAGAATTAATGTGGGTTTACATTATGGTGTAAAAAGTGCTTATGAAAATACTATTTAAGTCATGTACAGTGACCTAGGGCTAGCATTTTTAAAAAATCTTACCATTTGATCTTCGAGATTTGAGTTCAATTGTGCTTGTAGATTATCCACAAATGATTCTCCTATTCAACTCAAATCTTAACAAGCTACGGATTGAGCTGAAGAAGCCTTGAAAGGTTTGGGAGTTTAGTTTGCTAGAGATCTCACCGTCAGTGGGGTGTTGATAGTGAACTTGGCTTGTGAAAGGTGGGGAAAAGGTATAAGAGCTCACAAACACAAAAAATTGGGTTGGGGTGCTTTGAGAAAGAGATAATGCAAAAAAAGTCCCCTCTATATAACCCTAGCATATCTAATTATAGGCTTAACCTCAAGATGGATCACTTAGATCAATCCTAGGGTTAATTATGAGGGAAATCATCCCCCTTAGCCATCGATTGGGTCAAGGGATGGTTTGGAAAGCCTTAAATACATTAAATGAGGAAGATATGACCTAAATAGGTCAAATTTGACCATGTGAGGCTTAGGTTGACCAAGCCAAGAGTTGACTCAATCAACATGGTCAAATATACCCAAATAGGTGAGAGAATGAGCCAAGAATGGTATGGAATTGATTGGAATTTTAATTGGGGCAATATGGGCTAATTGGGTCAACCTAGGTTGACATGGTCAGTCATATTGACCTAAGGCTTGGGTCTGAGCTCCACATACTTGGTTTGATCCAATGAACCCAATAAAAGAGGTCTTGGGGTCTAGCTTGGTCAATTTGACCAAGTAAACCCCACTTCACCCAAGTCTGGATGAAACCTAGGTCAATAATGGTTAATAAGATCGATGATGGATACACCAAATGACTGATATGATCATTAATAAGTAAGATAAATAATAGATAAGACTGAAAATTGACGAGCCAATGACTTATAAGACTAATGATTGATGATATTGATGACTGATAAGATCATTAATAAATAAGATTAATGATAAATAATATTAATTAGTGATGAGATGATCGATGACTGGATACTTATGACTAATGACTTATAAGATTGATTATGGATAAGATAAATAATCAATGTGAGTGATGACTTGATTGATGAGACATGATCGATGAGATTGATTCCTTATAGGTTGACCATGAGGCTAATAAACTGAACCCTTTCAGATTAACCCTAGAACAAATGGATATATGATACATGAGACATGATATAAGATACAAGATATAAGAAATACATGATGCAGATACATGATAAAAGAGATATATATATATATATGATGCAGATATATGACCGAAAAGGAAGAGGAAGTCACTAATCTATGCTTAATGGCCGATAATCTTGATCAGTCAGATCAAGAAGATGTATGTGACCTAAATTACAATGAACTTTTTAAAGTTTCTGAACACATAAATGATGCATATAAAAAGTTAAAGAAAATGCATACTAGTCTGAATTTAGAATTTTAGGAATTATAAAAAGAATAGGAAATCCTTAGAAAAGATCATACTTTAATTGATGACAACCACATGAAATTGCTTGATGAGTTTGACTATTTGAATAAGAACCATGAAAGTTTAAAATCATCATATGCAAAACTTGAAAAAAAAAATTTAAAAATTTTAAGGATGAATCTGAGAGCAAAATCTATACGATTAATTATACGAATTGTATATTGGAAGAAGTGAATTCATTTAATAAATTAACGATAAAAGCTCTCAAGGAAAATAGGATACCCCCAAGACTTAAAGATTTTACAAATTCTATTTTGTATCCTAAATTTATGAAATCCTTAAATAGACAGAGAAATTTTAGAAGATTAAGAAACCCCTTTACAGGAGTCAAATGTCATAATTATGGATTATTTGGACATATAACTCACACCTGTATTTTGAAGAAGAAAACTTATTTGGTGTGGAGACCTAAGATGCATAAACCTAGACATATCATACATGCATCTAATTATAAATTTCTAAAAGGAGAACCCAAATTTGTTTGGGTTCCCAAATCTAACGTTTGATAATTTTGTAGGGTTGCTCTCACACAAAACCTCGTGAGAGCATATGGTACCTAGACAGCGGATGCTCAAAGTATATGACTGGAGATACTACACAATTCATATTACTGGAAGCCAGGAGTGGAGGCAAGGTTACACTTTGAGATGACACCACAAGGAAGGTGGTTGGGTCAGGTATGATTGGAAATCATAAAAACATTTTTATTGAAAACATGTTATTGATAGAATGCTTAAAGCATAATTTTTTAAGTATTAGCCAGCTATGTAATAAAGGATATTGTGTAAAATTTTTTTCTACTAGCTGCATATTAAGCCTGAATGGTAATGATGTTTTGAATAGTATAAGGGTAAACAACGTGTATATACTAGATTTGAATTGTATTAAAACTCCTATTGCTTTTTTTTTAACTATTTTTGATGAATCATGGCTTTGGCATAGGAGACTTTGTCACTCTAGCATGAAAAACCTTAGGAGAATTACTCAAAAGAATTTAATAAGAGGTATACCAAAACTAAACTTTACTAAGGACCACCTTTGTGATGCATATCAATTAAGAAAACAGGTGAAGTCCTCTTATCTGTCCAGTAAGGATCTTAGAACTAGTAAACCATTGGAGATTTTACATATGGATCTTTTTAGACCAGTTGGAACTATAAGTCTAGGAGGGAAGGTATACAAATTTGAGATTGTTGATGATTACTCTAGATTCACATAGGTTAGATTTCTATATCATAAGAGTGAATCATTTGAGAATTTAGAAACTTTTCGACTTGGATTCAAAGGAAGCTAGGATGTGAAATTATGACTATTCAAGGTGATCATGGAGGAGAGTTTGAGAATGAAAATTTTAAGGATTTTCGTAAGGAGAAAGAAATTGATCACAATTTTTCTGCACCTAGAACCCCTCAACAGAATGGGGTAGTTGAAAGGAAAAATAGAATATTAATAGAAGCCGCCCGAGCCATATTGGCAGAATACTCACTTCCTAAATATTTTTTGGGCTGAGGCGGTTAGTACTACATATTATGTTCTGAATAGGGTGAATGTTAGATCAAAATTAAATAAAATACCCTATGAGTTGCTAAAAGGAAGAACACCTAATTTGTCACATTTGCATGTTTTTGGATGTAAGGTGTTTATTCATAAAAATGGAAAATCTACCTTATAGGATGAAGGTATTTTTATAGGATACTCTAGTGTTGAAAAATCTTATAGAGTATTCAATAAAAAAAATTTAGTAATTGAGGAGACCTCACATGTTGTATTTGATGAATATGGAATTTTGAAAGAGTCAAATATTGAAGAAAATGAGATAGAAATTAACTCCCAAAAGATTGAGAAAATAAATTTGGAAGAAAAACTAGAGATAGAAAACTCGTTGCCTAGAGATTTAAGATTTTCTAAGAACCACCCAAAGGAATTGATTAAAGGTGAACCTAGTGAGGGTGTTAGGACTAGGCGTGGATTAAACAAAGAAGTCAATCACTCAGCCTTTATTTCAACCATAGAACCCACAAATATTGATCAAGCACTTTCAGATGAATTTTGGATTTTGGCTATGTAAGAAGAGTTAAATAAATTTGTAAGAAACAAAGTTTGGGAATTAACTGAAAGGCCAAAGGATCAAAGTGTAGTTGGAACTAAATGGGAATTCAAAAATAAAATGAATGACTTATGAGTAGTCATTAGAAATAAGGCTAGATTAGTAGCTAAGGGGTCTAATCAGATTGAAGAAATTGATTTTGAGAAAAAATTTGCCCCTGTAGCTAAACTTGAAGCAATTAGGGTTTTATTAGCCTATGTCTATTTTAGAGGATTTAAATTGTACCAAATGAATGTTAAAAGTACCTTTTTAAATGAGATAATTCAAGAGGATATTTTTGTAGAACAACCTCCAGGCTTTGAAAATTCTAAACATCCAAATCATGTTTTCAAATTGAAAAAGGCATTATATGAATTGAAACAGGCACGTAGGGTTTGGTATAAGAGATTGAGCACCTTCCTACTTGAAAGATTATTTGAAAAATGGAAGTGTGGATACAACTCTCTTTTTGAAGAAATTTGGAGAGGATATACTCATTGTACAAATTTATATTGATAACATCATCTTTGAATCTTCAAATAAAAATTTTTGTGATAATTTTTCTAAAATAATGAGAAATGAATTTGAGATGAGTCTAATGGGAGATTTAATTTACTTTCTAGGCTTTAGCATTAAATAAATTAAGGAAGGTATATTTCTTAGTCAGTCAAAATATGTTAAGGACTTAAAAAGTATGAAATGGACAATGCTAAACCTGTTAGTACACCTATGAGCTCCTCAGTTCAGTTGGATAAGGACCCTAATCTATTGATCAAAAGAAATTTAGAGGGATAATTGGATCTTTGCTTTACTTGACAGCTAGCCAGCCCGATATCATGTTTAGTATTTGTTTATGTACTAGATTTCAATTAAATCCAAAAGAATCACATTTGATAGCAGTAAAAAGGATTTTAAGATACCTGTTAGGAACTCAGAACTTAGGAATTTGGTATCCTAAGTTTAGCTCTTTATTTAAAAATAATTGGTTATTCAGATTCTGACTTTACAGGTTGTAGGGTTGATAGAAAGAGCACTTCTAGAACATGTCAGTTTATTAGAAATTCTTTAATCTCTTAGTCCATTATAAAATAAAATTCAGGAGGCCTATCTACTGCTGAAGCTGAATACATTGCATTAGGAAGTTGTGTGGCATAAGTACTTTGGTTGAATAAAATAGTTGATTGATTTAGGATTAACTATAGGCACTATTTCCATTTATTATGATAACACTAGTGCTATTTGCATTTTTAAAAATTCTATTCAACATTCAAGAACCAAACATATAGATGTCAGGCATGATTTCATAAGGGATCATGTATCCAAATGAGAAATTGAACTCATTCATGTTTCAACAGAAAATCAAGTTACAGACATTTTTACAAAACCACTGGCCTTTGATACTTTCAGTACATTAAGAACAAGACTTGGTGCGACCGATTTGAATGCTTAATTAAACTGATTCTGCCACATTGATGTGTATTTTTTTAGTGTATTGTGTATCTTTTTTATTTTGTGATTTTCTGTATTTTTCAATTATTTTTGTTTGTGTTTGTGTTTATTTTTGAAAAACTCTCACATCTAGATTTTTGAATGTTTACTTTAAAATTGAGTGATAATCATCTGTACAAAATTCATTTCGTACGGGACGAACTGTGTAGTGTATTAACTATTAGATTTGAATAGTTTGCATACAGTTTTTTAGTTTTCATTTTACTGTTCGTTTGTATGTTCGTCACGATCATCCAGATGATATATATTTAATCGTATGTATGAATGTAGACAGTTAAACGGATAAGTTCAGTTTCATTATTCATGATCATACGTATGAATTTTTGGTTTGTACATACGAACACGTGGGTTTAAATGTGGGGGACGGTTAAAACTGCCATAAAAACGATCTTAAATGTCTGATTATCCCGAACGAACACCTGTTTGTCTGTATAATTGTTTGGTTAAAAGTCTGTATGAAATGACGCCTCAAAACTTGTGTGCTTACGAAAAGTCGTTTCATATTTGGACTCATTAGTTTGTCCATACAAAATATTTTTCGTACGTACGAACCTAAATTCAAACGGGACAAAATTATTTTCATATATACGAAAACTCATTTTTTCTTTAAATTGAAGGGTTTTGAACTTAAATTTCATCACTTCTAAATCCCTTTCAATATTCTATTCCCTTAAATCTCATCCATGGATAGTTCGAGCAAGAGAGTTAGGCAAGCAAAGGTACTCACAAAGGGTCCTCCTAAAAACTCAAGTGAAAATTTCCTGTCCAAAGCAAATGAGGAGTCCTTCCCTAGGTTTGCTTCAGCCAAAATTACTCCCTCACGAGTTCTTCTTCAAGAACAACTCAACTTTAAGGAAATGATCCTTTTTGCTTCCACCCAGTTTGGCCTCATTCTCACTTTTATCCATTTCTATAATAAGGAGACCTTTCACTACTTTTTTGCCAAATGTCCTTTAACTCTGACCATTCTGTGATTAGGTCTTATCTTTTTAAGAAGAAAGTAGAGATAACAAAAGAGGATTTGGGAATATTTTTAAACGTAAGGACTCAAGGGATTATAGCCCATACTTTGACCTCTTCCTCTAACTTTGACTAGACAACAATAAATCAAGTAATTAGAGGATGTAGAGGAGTAGGTCATTTACCTAAGGTAGCCACTCTTAATCTCAATGCCCGTATCATCCAGCATATCTTTTACACCTCCATCATATCTAAAGCTGGTGATCGAGTAAATATCACACCTTTTCTTTCTACTATGACTTATCTGATCATGAGTAGCCAAACTATAGATGAAGCCCAAATAATCATTGACTGCATTTATGGACTTTCTGAGATTGGCCATGTCTCCCATAAAAGAAAGAAAAATATTGCCTTGGGATACCTTGTGACTTATATTTTGGAGAAGAAATATGATCTAGTCCATCCAAATCAAGATCTAGAGGAGCCTCTCTACTACAATGATGGATCTTTTCGAGCGATCTTTAATAAAGATGAACAACATAAACAATATGTTATTAGTGACTCAGAGGAGGAAATGGGAGCACCTCCACCTGCACCTGCTGGTAAACCAAATGTTCAAGATTTGGTTCACAGATTTGATCATCTAGAGACTCATTTTGATCAATGCTTTGATCAAATTGAAGCTCATCTACAAATGCAGGATGCTCAGTACCATCAGGATATGAGTTGGATGCGAGAGCAAATAGATGGTATAAACTCAAATGTTACTATGATGAGCAGTTATTTTAATTTCTACAACCAGCCACCTCCTCCAGATCACCATCTGAGTGATGAATGTATTTGTTTTATGTGTTTTTTCTCTACTGCATTAGATGTGATGTGATGTGACCAGTGATGATTTTTATGTTTTTATGTTGTGTTTTAGTAAAATCTCATATTTTATGTGTTTTTTAATAGTCAATGTATTGATATCATTCATGCAAAATATATTATCTTCTACAAATAATATCAATAAAAGTTATCTTGTCTTGTTTTACTATCATTTTATTTCATTTTAGAAATGTGTTAGCTTATATGAACATTCTTCAAATTTTTGATCTTGAAAAAGTTATATCTTGAATTGCAACATAGAATTGAATTCATTAGAAAATCTAATTTTTTTAAAATTTAAGTTGTTATTATAACTTGATCTAGTTAAGAATATCAATCTCATGTCTCTTGTTAAACTAGTATAATTTTTATACTATTATTGCAATTATGATCTTTTTTAATTTTTGTATTTCACTTATTAATAAATATTGCTGTACTTAGAGATATTTAAATTTTTTTATTATTGATTTTGGAAAGATCAAGATTACTCTTGAAAAATGTACAAATGTACAAAAATAAAAAAGAATGCACAATAGTTCGCAATTTAAAATAAGATGCACAAAATAAGCCCACAAGTAAAAAGATGCACAAAAATGTGCCATAACTATTGAAAAAGATGCACAAAGTGCCACATGTGATAGTTAATTCTTTCCTCAATCTTTCAATCTCTTAATTCAAATTAATCTTCTATATAATTTTATTTAGTATTGAAATTTGAAATATACAAATTTTACATTCATCTACTTTGTAATGATTTTGTTTATCTCAATATCTAAATTGATTCATGTATTTTGATATTTTTTCTTTATCTATGTTATGTCTCTTCTTAAATCATATAAATTCTTCTATTTCTCTAATGATAGTCAATTGTATTTGCAAATATCTCACAATCTCTTCCAAGGATCAATTATCAAAGGATTATCATATAACTTCTTACATTTCTATTTTAGTTCTTTTTTTTCTTCTCTTTCTATTATTGTAAAAAAGGGGGAGAAATACTATTCGTATCGTTTTTGTTCGTATCGTATATGTTCTGTCGTATATGTTCTGTTCGTATTTAAAAAAAAAGAGACAATGTTGTGCAAATGCCCCCTTTTCTCACATATTTATCAATTCAGGGGGTGTTTAGGAGATACTTTGAATTTTAAAATTATACAAATAATAATAATTTTGCAATCATCAAAAAGGGGGAGATTGTTATGAGAGTTGCTACTTAGCTTTTGCATGTTTTATATTTCTTGCAACTTGTATAGTTTTGATTATTCCAAATATTATTGTTCTAATTATTATTTTATCCTAACACTTTTTGGAAGAATTATTTTTTGCTCTTGTGTGGACTAATATTTCAGGATAATCGAACTCCAGACAAATGAAAACTTCAAATCAAATTTAGCATAAGATAGTTTATAAATTGAAGTCGGTATTTTTCAATTTATTGAGTTTGAGAGAGTGTGATTATAATTGAGTAACTTAACACACACACACTTGGGGAGATCTTTAAAAATCAAAATTTCTTATACTGATCATACGGGATGAACCATGTTCGTATAGGACGATCAGGTCAGTTATACCCCTCGGAGAAAAATGGAATGAATAAGAAGTGAGAAAAATTTTCTAAGTCCTGATCGTCTAGATGAATTTTCCTATTCGTCCTTGGATGATGTCCTCTGGATTCTCACTTAAAATTGTTCGTCCAGATGAAGTATACCATTCATCCCAAGACGACGTCCTCTCAATCCTTGAATTGAACAGATCGTCCAAATGATTCACCCCATTCATCCCAGGACGATGTCCTCTAGATCCTTGAATTGAACAGATCATCTAGATGATTCGCCCCATTCATCCCAGGACGACGTTCTCTAGATCCTTGAATAATACAGATCGTCCAGATGATTCACGTTATTCATCCCAGGATGATGTCCTCTGGACACATGACTTCAACTAATCGTCCAGATGAACTCCTATATTCGTCCCAGGACGAAGTCCTCTATTCCTTGAAAATTTGGATCGTCTTGTAATTTTGTTCAAATAAACCCTTGATATAATTATTCATATCAGACGAACTTAGTTCATACAGGTTGATGATCGGGTATGAAGTTATTCCGTACCAATATACATTGGGTTCATACGCAATAGTTTTTATACTATTCATATAGGATGAAATCACGACTGTACGGGACGATCAAGTGTGTACATAATTGAAAATTAGATATTTTTGGACTATTTTTCATGTCTTTTCTATATAAGGTCCACTTAAAATTATCTTGTAATGTTTTTAGTCTTTGCTTATCGTGCTTACTGAAAGAAGTGTGAAGGAGAGAGAGAGAGAGAGTGTGTATATGTGTGTGTGTGTGTGTGTGTTTAAAGGAGAGTTCTTACTATATGAGCGAGAAGGATTCACTTGGTACTCAAAGGTAAGGATCTCAACTTTGTGAATTGTGATTATTTCACTTTTTCTCTTGTCCATCTAGATTTCTTTTGAGAAGATCTTTCAAGGAGATCCGGTTCTCTACCAACACTTGGTGAAGTGTGAAAAGACGAAAGGTTCTCTGCCTACACTTGGAAAGTGTGAACAGTGGGAACATTCTCTGCCTACACATGGAAAGCGTGAAAGGATATTGAAAGATTCTCTGCCTACACTTGGAGAGTGTAAACAGCAGGAAGGTTCTCTGCCTACACTTGGAGAGTGTGAACAACGGGAAATACTCTGCCTACACTTGGAGGGTGTAAAGGATGACGGTTCTCTGCCGCACCGGGTAGTGGTGGAAGTGAGTTTTGTGAAGGTTTCTCTTCCTTATTGTGGGGGCAAAAGGAGAGACACTATTGGTATTAGTGCAATACTCAGAGGATGGCTCTGAGGAGTGGATGTAGGTCATGTTTGACCGAACCACTATAAATCTTGTGTCTTTTTATTTTTTGCTGCTTTTCTTTTTTACTTTACTTTTTCTGTTGATCTGTGGTTGAAAATTTTTTTTATAAAAGTTTATTAAAGTTTTTATCGATTTAAAAATTAAAGAGGGATATTTTTTTTAATTACCAATTCACCCCCTCTTTGATAGCTGCTGGGATATAAGCTTAGGTCTAACAATCTAATTCATATTGAACAAGTTTCAACACACTATAGAGCCAAGAAGTGCCACCGTGAAGACAAATTTAAGGGTAGAATATTCTGGTAGAATTTGGAAGATTCTTTAGGAGCATAGCAGTGCTGCAGAGGTGAGCATTGTGGTTCTAGGTTAAGTTAGTAAATTTTAAATATGAAAAATATCTAAATTCATTTGATAAAATAAATTTTCATCTCTCAGTTATCTTGCCAGAGAAGGGATGAAAAGGAAGGGTGTTAAGAGAGTTGCTATTTGCATGTTTTACATTCTTGCAACTTGTATAGTTTTGATGATTTTAAATATTATTGTTTTATGTATACTTATCTCCTAACACTTTTTGGAAGAGTTGTTTTTACTGTTGTGTACTAACATTTCAGGAAAATCAAACTCCAAACTACAAAGACTTCAAATCAAATTCAGCATGAGATACTTTATGTATTTAAAACTTATATTTTTCTTTAAATTAAGTTTGAGAGTGAGTGATTGTAATTAACTGAATACACACACACACTTTAGGGGATCTTGAAAAATTTATACTGATTGTACGGGACGAACATAGTTCGTACGGGACGATCAGGTCAGTTATCTCCTTGTAAGAGCAATGGAAAGAATAGGAGTCGAAGAAAATTTTTTTAAGTCCTGATTGTCCAGGACGAAGTGTATTCGTCCTAGGATGAAATGTTCTCTGGAAAATTTTCATTCAGAATGAAGTGTATTCGTTCCAAGACGAGTTGCTCTCTCGAGTATTATCGTCCAGGACGAAGTGTATTCGTCCCGGGATGAGTTGCTCTCTGGAAAAATTTTGTCCGGACGAACCCATATTTGTCCCAGAACGAAGTGAACCGACTCTAAAATTTTAGTGATGTTCTGTAGTTTTTGGGAACCGACCTATGGAATAACCGTTCATACCGGACGAACCTAGTTCGTACGGGACGATGTGTAGGTACGAAGTCATTTCGTACCCATATATATTAGGTTCATTTTCAGCCCATTTAAGTAAAATCATTCATGACAATCCACGATCGTACGGGACAATCCAATGCGTACTGACTTGAAAATTTTGCAGTTTTTGGATAATTTTTTGTGTCTTTCATATAAATAGTCCAAATTAAAATGCCACTTAATCTTTTTGCCTACTAATCTTCGTGCCTATTGAAAGAAGAGTCAAGGAGAGAGTGTAAGAGAGAGTTCGAAGGTGGATTCTTACTACTAGAGCATGAAAGCTTCACTTGGTGTTCAAAGGTAAGAATCTCTGCTTTTGATTTGTGTTTAGTTCACTCATTTCTTTCTTCCTTCTAGATTTCTTATGAAGAAGATCTGTCAAGGAGATCCATTTCTCTGCCAACACTTGAAGAGTATGAACAGCCGAAGGGTTCTCTGCCCACACTAGGAGAGTGTAAATAGCTGAAGGGTTCTCTATCCATACTAGGAGAGTGTGAACAGCCGAAGGGTTCTATGCCCACACTAGGAGAGTGTGAAAGGATGACGGTTCTCTGCCAACACTGGGGATAGTGTAAAAGGACAACGATTCTCTGCCGCACCGGGTAGTGGTGGAAAGAGTGTTAGTAAAGGCTTCTCCGCCTTATTATGGGTGCAAAAGGAGAGTCACTATTGGTATTAGTACAATACTCGGAGGGTGCCTCCGTGGAGTGGATATAGGTCTGGTTTTGACCGAACCACTATAAACCTCGTGTCTTTATTTTTCCGCCGCATTTTTATTTTTATATTTTTACTTTTAAAATTGTGCTTGAAAAATATTTTCTAGAAAAATTCAATAAAGTTTTATTTTTGTTTCATAATTTAAAAAGAGGGTTAAAATTTTTTTTAATTACCAATTCACCCTCCTCTTGGTTAGCCGTGGGATATAAGCTTAGGTTTAACAACCTAATTCATAGTGAACGAGTATCAACAAGTGGTATCAAAGCTTTATTTCAATATCATAAGTTTAGACTACTTTTAGTTTAACGTAGATGGCTACATTTGAAAATCGAAATACACCCGAGGGTTACTCTATAACTAGACCTCCATTATTTGACAATATACCTTTTGATTTTTGAAAAACATGCATGTCTACATTTTTACAATCACTTCATTATTGTATGTGGATCTTAGTTCAGGAAGGGTATACAAAACCAACTAAACTAGTTGACGGAGTTAGAGTTGAAATACCTTTTGCAGAATGGACAGAAGAAGAACGTGACTTAGCACAACTAAATGCCAAATACATGAATAATTTCTTTTGTGCTTTAAAATCAGAAGACTACATGCGATTTTTCACTTGCAAAAGTGGGAAGGGCATATGGGATAGACTTTGTATAACATATGAGGGGACTAATGAGATTAAGCAATCTAGACTTAATATCTTATTATATGATTATGAACTATTTCACATGAAACCAAATGAATTCATTTCTAGTATGTACACAAGATTCACACAAATAGTCACCTCTTTGTATGCACTAGGTAGGGAACTGACGAATGCTGAAATGGTTAATAAGATTCTTCGGTGTTTGCTTACTGCTTATGATGCTAAAATTACTGCAATTATAGAGTCTAAAGATCTAAACATTTATTCTATTGACAATCTTCTTGGTTCGCTAATTGTTTACGAGCAAGAAGTTAGCCAAAGAAAGATTGATGCAGGTGAACCATGAAGGGAGAAGAACATAGCACTAAATGTGGAAGAGTCTGAGAGTGAACACTCACAACCTGAGGATGAAGACAACATCGCATTGATGACTAGACAATTCAGAAGCTTTCTGAAGAGGAAGCAGAAGAGACGCCAACATTGGAATAGAGGTAAATTTAATAGAAATGCCAAGGTTTCAAATAATGTAATTTACTATGAGTGTAGGAAACCTGGTCATATCAAGACTGAATGCCCAAAACTCAAAGACACTCCAAGCAAGGAGAAGGTAGAGGAGAAACCAATTGTAAAGAAGGGCAAGAAGAAATTTCAAAGAGCTTTTTGGGCGGACTCAGCTTCAGATTCATCAGAGACTGAAAAGGAAGAGGAAGTCACTAATCTGTGCTTAATGGCTGATATTCTTGATCAGTCAGATCAAGAAGAGGTATGTGATTTAATCTATGAAAAACTTTTTGAAGTTTTTGAACACATGCATGATTTATATAGGAAAATAAAGAAAATCATGCTAGTCTAAGTTTAGAGTTTGAAGAATTACAAAAGGAACATAAAATTCTTAGGAAAGATCATGCTTTAATTGATGAGAACCACATAAAATTACTTGATGAGTTTGATGACTTGAATAAAAAACATGAAAATTTAAAATCATCTTATGCTGAACTTGAAAAAGATTTTAAAAATGTTAAGGATGAATTGGAGAGCAAAATTTATAGATCAAATTATACAAATTGAATTTTGGAAGATATGAATTCATTTTACAAATTAACGATAAAAGCTCTCGAGGATAATAGGATACCCCATAAACTTAAAGATTTTACTAATCCTATTATGTATCCTAAATTTATGCAATCCCTAAATAGATAGATGAATGGTAGAAGACTTAGGAATCCATTTCCAAAAGTTAAATATAACAATTATGGATTGTCTGGACATATAGCTCACACCTGTACTTTGAAGATTAAAACTTATTTGATGTGGAGACCTAAGATGCATAAACCTAGACATATCATACATGCATCTGATTATAAATTGCCAAAAGAAAAACCCAAACTTGTTTGGGTTCCCAGGTCTAACGTTTGATAATTTTGCAGGATCGCTCTCACACAAGATTTCGTGAGAGCATATGGTACCTGGACAGCGGATGTTCAAAACATATGACTGGAGATGCTGCATAATTCATATCACTGGAAGCCAGGAGTGCAGGCAAGGTTACACTTTGAGATAACACCACAAGGTTGGTGGTTGGATCAGGTTTGATTGAAAGTCTTAATAAATTTTATATTGAGAATGTGTTATTAGTAGAAGGATTAAAGTATAACCTATTAAGTATAAGCCAGCTATGTGATAAAGGATATTGTGTGAAATTTTTTTCTACTAGCTGCATATTAAGCATAAATGGTAAAAATGTTTTGAATGGTATAAGGGTAAATAATGTTTATATGCTAGAATTGAATTATATTTAATGTCCTACTACTTTTTGTTTGAAAACTGTATCTGATGAGTCATGGCTTTGGCATAGAAGACTTTATCATTCTAGCATGAAAAATCTTAGAAGGATTACCCAAAAGAACTTAGTGAGAGGTATACTAAAACCAGACTTTACTAAGGACCACCTTTGTGATGCATGTCAATTAGGAAAGCAAGTGAAGTCCTCTTTTCAGTCTAATAAGGATCTTAGAACTAGTAAACCATTGGAGATTTTGCATATGAATCTTTTTGGACCAGTTGGAACTGTGAGTCTATGAGGGAAGGTATACAGATTTGTGATTATGGATGATTACTCAAGATTCACATGGGTTAGATTTTTATTTTATAAGAGTGAATCATTTAAGGAATTTAGAAATTTTTTGACTTGGATTCAAAGAAAACTTAGGTGTGAAATTATTTCTATACAAAGTCATCATGGAGGAGAATTTGAAAATGAGAAATTTGAGGATTTTTGTAAGGAGAAAAAAATTGATCATAACATTTCTGCACCTAGAACCCCTCAGCATAATAGGATAGTCGAAAGGAAATATAACATTAATAAAAGCCGCTCAAGCAAAATTGGCAGAATACTCACTTTCTAAAAGTTTTTTGGTTGAGGCGGTTAACACAGCATGTTATGTTCTGAATAGGGTAAATATGAGATCGAAATTAAATAAAACATCCTATGAGTTGCTAAAAGGAAGAACACATAATTTGTCTGATTTGCATATTTTTTTGGTGCAAGGTGTTCATTCATAACAATGGAAAATCTGCCTTAGAAAAATTTGATCCAAAATCAGATGAAGGAATTTTTGTTTGATACTCAAGTATTAGAAAATCTTATAGAGTATTCAATAGAAGAACTTTGGTAATTGAGGAGACCATACATGTTGTATTTGATGAATCTAAAATTTTGGAAGAGCAAAATGTTATAAAAGATAAAATTAAGATTAACACTCAAAAGATTGATAAAATAAATTTGGAAGAAAATTTAGAAGAAAATGTGAAAGAAAATTTGGAGATAGAAAATCCTTTGCCTAGAGATTTGAGATTTTCTAAAATCCACCCAAGGAAATAGATTACAGGTGAACCTAGTGAGGGTGTAAGGACTAGGCGTGGATTAAACAAAGAAGTCAATCATTCTGCCTTCATTTCAACTATAGAACCCACAAATATTAATCAAGTACTTTCAGATGAATTTTGGATTCTGGCCATGCAAGAAGAGTTGAATCAATTTGTAAGAAATAAAGTTTGGGAATAAACTACAAGGCCAAAGAATCAAAGTGTAGTTGGAACTAAGTGGGTATTTAAAAATAAAATGAATGACTCAGGGGTACTCATTAGAAATAAGGCTAGATTAGATGATAAGGGGTATAATCAGATTGAAGTGATTGATTTTGAGGAGACTTTTGCCCTTGTAGCTAGACTTGAAGCAATTAGGGTTTTGCTAGCTTTTGCCTATTTTAGACGATTCAAATTATATCAGATGGATGTAAAAAGTACCTTTATAAATGGGATAATTCAAGAATATGTTTTTGTAGAACAACCATAAGGTTTTGAAAATTCTAAATACCCAAATCATATTTTCAAGTTGAAAAAGGCATTATATGGATAGAAACAAGCACCTAGGGCTTGATATGAGAGGTTGAGCACCTTCTTAATTAAAAGATCTTTCGAAAAAGGAAGTGTGGATATAACTCTCTTTTTAAAGAAATATGGAAATGATATACTCATTGTTCAAATTTATGTGGATGATATCATTTTTGAATCTTCAAATAAAAATCTTTGTGATGATTTTTCTAAAACAATGAGTAGTGAATTTGAGATGAGTCTAATGAGAGATTTAAGTTACTTTCTAGGATTTAGCATTAAGAAAATTGATGAAGGTATATTTCTTAGTCAGTCAAAGTATGTTAAGGACATCCTCAAAAAGTATGAAATGGATAATAATAAACCTGTTAGTACACCAATGAGTTCCTCAGTTCAGTTGGATAAGGACCCTAAGGGAAAATCTGTTGATCAAAAGAAATTTAGAGGGATAATTAGATCTTTACTTTACTTGACTGCTAGCAGACCCGATATCATATTTAGTGTTTGCTTATGTACTAGATTTCAATCAAATCCAAAAGAATCACATTTAACAACAGTAAAAAGGATTTTAAGATATATGTTAGGAACTCAGAACTTAAGAATTTGGTATCCTAAGTTTAGGTCTTCATTTAAAATAATTGGTTATTCATATTCTAACTTTGCAGGTTGTAGGGTGTATAGAAAGAGCACTTCTTGATCATGTCAATTTATTGGAAATTCTCTAGTCTCTTGGTCCGGTAGAAAATAAAATTCAATAGCCCTATCTACTGCAGAAATTGAATACATTACATTAGGAAGTTGTGTGGCACAAGTTCTTTGGTTGAAACAATAGTTAATTGATTTAGGATTAACTATAGGCACTATTCCAATTTATTGTGATAACAATAATGCTATTTATATTTCTAAAAATTCTATTCAACATTCAAGAACCAAACATATAGACATAAGGAATCATTTCATAAGGGATCATGTATCCAAAGGAGAGATTGAACTTACTCATGTTTCTACTGAAAATCAACTTGTAGACATTTTTATAAAACCTTTAGCCTTTCATACTTTCA
This sequence comes from Dendrobium nobile, assembly GCA_022539455.1. NCBI lineage: Eukaryota > Viridiplantae > Streptophyta > Magnoliopsida > Asparagales > Orchidaceae > Dendrobium > Dendrobium nobile. The sequence continues at coordinate 43,146,649 of CM039726.1, forward strand.
GAACATTAAGAACAAGGCTTGGTGTGATTGATTTGAATGCTTAATTAAAAATGTTTTTGCAACATTGATATTTGTTTTTCTAGTTAATGTTTTTGTGTATTTTATGTGTTTGTGAACTTGTATGTGTGATTTTCTTTATTTTGTATTTATGTTCTTCATTTTTTAGTATGTTTTTAATGTGTTTGTGTTTTAGTTTTAATTGAGTGCATGATTTAAAATTTTTTGAGTGTCCATCATCGGGATAAAATTTTTTCGTACAGGACAATTTATGTAGTGTATCTAACTATCAGATATTGAACCGTTTACATGCCGTTTTCAGTTTTTAATTGTCACTTCGTCTGTACGATCGTAACGATCGTCCAGGATAAAATGTTTTTCAAACGACGGGATGAATGAATAAAGCACTTAAATGGATAAGGTGTTTTTTAATACGAACTTCGTACGTACGAACCTTTGGTTCGTCCAAACAAACACATGTCAGTTTGATGTAGGGGACGGTTTTAACTGCCATTAAAACGATCATAAGTTCTGATCGTCCCAGGACGAACACGTGTTAGTCTGTATGATCAGTTTGGTCAAACGTCTATATGAAAGGATGCTTCATAAGTTGTGTTGATTAAGAAAAGCCATTTCATTTTGACGCATTGGTTCGTCCATATGAAATTTTTTCATACGGGATGAATCAAAAAATTCGTACAGGATGAAATTTTTTCGTCTGGTACGAACGTGTCATTTTCAATAAATAGAAGGGCTTTTGAACTCAACAATCACACTCAAAACTTCACTTTCAATCTCTTTCGTACTCTAGATCTTTTTCAAATGGCAAGTTCAAGTAAGAGACAAAAGGTTGAGGCTAGGAAACCACACAGAAATCTTTCTAAAAACTTTCTTTCCAAAGTAAATGAGGAATCTTTTCCTAGGTTTGCCTCAGCGAAGATCACACCCTCTAGAATCCTAATCCAAGAATAACTTACCTTTTAGGTGATGAACTTATTTGCTTCAACACAGTTTGGTTTTATCCTTAACCTCTCCTATCTCTACAATAAAGAAACCTTTCACTACTTCCTCGCCAACATGTCCTTTAATTCTGACCACTCTATAATCCGTTCCTTTGTCTTTAAAAGAAAAGTTGAAATCACCAAGGCTGACTTAGGAGCCTTTTTGAATTTAAGGACAGAGGGAGCTGGAGCCCATCACTTGATCAACACTCATGATTATGAATGGTATGAAATTAATAATGTGATTAGAGGAAACAATTTGAAAGAATATGTGGCTAGAGTATCCAGTCTCATTCGAAATGCACGTATCATCCTGCATGTTCTTAGAACTTCTATAATTGCTAAAGCTGGTGATGGAATCAACATTATCCCTCTTCTTTCTATGATGACCTTCTTGATCATCACTAAAGAACCTAAAATAGATGAAGCCCAACTTATACTTGACTATCTTTATGGGCTGTCTGAAATTGGACATGTAGAGCATAAGAGAAAGAAGAACATCGCCTTAGGACATCTAGTTGCCTACATTCTGGACAAGAAATACAATTTGGTTCATCCTGATCAAGAGTTTGAAGAACCGCTCTACACAACGATGGATCATTTAGAGCAATCTTCAAAGAAGAACTAAGTAAAACACATATCATTAGTGATACAGAGGAAGAACCAAAAGCTGCACCTGCACCCGCCAATGAACCAAATTATCATGATTTGGTTCAAAGATTTGATCGCATAGAGACTCATTTTGATCAACGTTTTGATCAAATTCAGACTCATCTTCAGCAGCAGGCCGCACAGTATCAGCATGACATGAGTTTTATGAGGGATCAGATGAGTGATATCAGTACCAATGTGCTTATGATGAGTACTTACTTTAACATTTTTGGTGTTGCACCTCCTCCTCCTCGTCCAGATCAAGGACCTTCTCAGTGATAGTTGCACTTACTTTTATGTATTTTCTATAGTTTGTGTGTTAGTTGATGTTATAAGTAAGTTTGTTGTATTTTCTTTTCTTTAGATATTTTGTTTTTGTATTGATATTCTGAGCTTAAATTATAATATCTTCATAGTAATATCAATATATGTTCTCGTGTTTTAGCTTTAATGGTATTGAAATGTGTGTTAGCCTTTATGACAATCATTATATTTTTTATCTTAATAGTGTTATACTTTGAAATACAAGTCAAAATTAAATTCATTAGAAAAACTTTTTTTTTTCTAAATTTAAGTTCTTCTTATAACTTAATATAATTAAGATTGTCAATTTCATGTCTCTTATTTAGACTACATTAATTCTAATATTATTATTGCAACTATGATATTTTCTTATTTTATATTTCACTTATCAATAAATATTTATGCACTTAAAAAAATTTAAAATTTTTTATTATTGATTTTGGAAAGTTCAAAATTACTCTTAAAAAAATATACAAATATACAAAATCAAAAGGAATGCGCAAGAGTTTGCAAGTAGAAAAAGAGGCACAAAATAAGCCCATAAGTAAAAAGATGCACAAAAATGTGCCAATAATTTGAAAAAGATGCGCAAAGCGACACATGTGGTAATTATTTCTTTCCATTATCTTTTAATCTCTTAATTCAAATTGATATATTGTACATTTATATTTTGTATTGAAATTTAAAATATACAAATTTTCTATTCATCCTTTTTGCAAAGATATTCTCTATCTTAGAGTCTAAATTGACTCATATTTTTTAATATATTCTTTCTATTATTAATGTTACATCTCTTCTTAAATTCTATGAATTAATATGATTTGCCTAATATTTTAATTTTATTTGCATAACTTATTTCAATCACTTTCAAGATTGAATTATCAAATGATTTTTATATGACTGCTTATATTTCAAGTCTTTTTCTTCTTTACTTTTTGCTGTTGTCAAAAAGGGGGAGAAATTGTTTGTATCATGGTTTTGATTTTGTTTGATTTGTATTGCATGTGTCTGTTTTTCTTTTTGTTTTATGTTTTGTGTATGCTGTATACGTTGCGTGTTTTTTTTTTATTTTTACTTGTTGTATATTTCTAAAAATGCCTCCTTATTTATACATGTTCATCAATTCAGGGGGAGTTTAGGAGATTTTTAGAATTTAAAAATTATACAAATAATAATTATTTTGTCATCATTAAAAAGGGGGAGATTGTTAAGAGAGTTGGTATTTGCAAGTTTTACATTCTTGCAACTTGTATAGTTTTGATGATTTCAAATATTATTATTTTATGTATAGTTATCTCCTAACACTTTTTGGAAAAATTATTTTTGCTCTTGTGTGTACTAACATTTCAGAAAAATCAAACTCCAGAGTATAAAGACTTCAAATCAAATTTAGCATAAGATACTTTATGTATTTAAAACTTGTATTTTTTTTTAATTAAGTTTGAGAGGGAGTGATTGTAATTGAGTGAATACACACACACACTTTAGGAGATCTTGAGAAATTTGTACTGATCATACGGGACGAACATAGTTAGTGCAGGACGATCAGGTCAGTTATCTCCTCGTAAGAGCAATGGAATGAATAGGAGTCGAAGAAAATTTTTCTAAGTCCTGATCGTCCAGGATGAAGTGTATTCGTCCCAGGATGAAATGTTCTCTGGAAAATTTTCTTTCAGAACGAAGTGTATTCGTTCCATGACAAGTTGCTTTATAGAGTATTATCGTCCAGGACGAAGTGTATTTGTCCCGAGACTAGTTGCTCTATGGAAAAATTTCTTCCGGATGAACCCATATTCGTCTCAGGATGAAGTGAACCGACTCAAAATTTTAGTGACATTCTGCAATTTTTTGGAACCGACCTATGGAATAACCGTTCGTACCGGACGAACCTAGTTCGTACGGGACGATGTGTGTGTAAGAAGTTATTTCGTACCCATATATATTAGGTTCGTTTCCAGCGCATTTAAGTAAAATTGTCCAGGATGATCCACGATCGTACGGGGACGATCCAATGCGTATTGACTTGAAAATTTATAATTTTTGGATGATTTTTTTTTTGTCTTTCCTATAAATAGTCCAAACTAAACTGCCACTTAATCTTTTTTCTTACTGATCTTTGTGCCTATTGAAAGAAGAGTCAAGGAGAGAGTGTAAGAGAGAGTTCGAAGGTGGATTCTTACTGCTAGAGCGTGAAGGCTTCACTTGGTGTTCAAAGGTAAGAATCTCTGCTTTTGATTTGTGTTTACTTCACTCTTTTCTTTCTTTCTTCTAGATTTATTGTGAAAAAAATCTATCAAGGAGATTCGGTTCTCTGCCAACACTTGAAGAGTGTGAACAGCCGAAGGGTTCTCCGCCCACACTAGGAAAGTGTAAACAGCCGAAGGGTTCTCTGCCCATACTAGGAGAGTGTGAACAGCCGAAGGGTTCTCTACCCACACTAGGAGAGTGTGAACAGCCGAAGGGTTCTCTGCCCACACTATGAGAGTGTGAACAACCAAAGGGTTCTCTGCCCACACTAGAAGAGTGTGAAAGGACGACGGTTCTCTGCCAACACTAGGGATAGTGTAAAAGGACGACAGTTCTCTGCCGCACCGGGTAGTGGTGGAAAGAGTGTTTGTAAATGCTTCTCCGCCTTGCTGTGGGTGCAAAAGGAGAGTCACTATTGGTTTAGTGCAATACTCGGAGGGTGCCTCCGGGGAGTGGATGTAGGTCTGGTTTTGACCGAACCACTATAAACCTCGTGTCTTTATTTTTTCGCTGATTTTTGATGTTTTTACTTTTAAAACTGTGGTTGAAAAATATTTTCTAGAAAAATTCACTAAAGTTTTATTTTTGTTTCCTAATTTAAAAAGAGGGTTAAAAATTTTTTTAATTACCAATTCACCCCCCCCCCCTAGCCGTGGGACATAAGCTTAGGTTTAACAACCTAATTCATAGTGAAGGAGTATCAACAAAGGAAAGAGGAGAAGAGAAAAGAGATGAGGTATTTTTAAAAATCAAATTTTCAAAAGTGTCCGTTTAGCTAGTAGAAAAAATTATCAGGCTTGAGGTAAGAAATCCATGCTCCATTTTTTTATTTCAAATCCAAAATGTTTATGGAAATATTTATTACTAATATGTTTTTCTTATGTTTAGGAAATATTTCACCATATAACTTTTAGTAAGTCATTACCCTTTCTGTTATGGATAATTTGATTATTAGAATTGAAAATTTCACTAGTTCATTTCCACTGTATAAAGTTCTAAATTTTTTGGAGAATTGTGTTACTTTTGAACCTCAGTATAGTTGGCAAAGTGTACTAATTTTTTAGTCAACATTTTCTCAATGAAATTGATAAAATTTTGAGAACTTTAACTCAGACAAAAAAACTTGGGACTTCTTGTATTAAATCTAGAAATTAATGTGCACGTTTTTTAAATTTCATAGTTGTATATTATATTATCATCATCATGTCCTGCATATCATTATGAAGCTTTGTTATGAAAATGAAAGTGTACTTTTAATTCTATGCTTGGGCCTAAAGCAAATGTATCTCTATTCCAAACCACTTCGTTCTGCTCTGGCTCTATAATGATTAATATTTTAAATATACTTTGCTTTGCACCTTCCTGAAGCAGGTGGGAGGTGGTAAATGTGAGTTATAAGTGTGTATTAAAACATATACATTTCTACATTTATATTCATTTGTGATCTAGTACGTCAAAATTGTAGAGAAAACATTAATTCTATTATTTTGTTTATTTCAATTATGAATTGTGAATAGAATTTTGATATGGAGAAAAAGGGTTAGCCTACAGAGTTTTACTCATGGTGTCATTTAAAATAATTCAGGCAAAGGAAATGTCCCATTGAGTAGATTGAGTCTGATATAAGTAGGTAATTTGATTTTGTAAGGTAGATGTTTGAAAGTTTAGAATGTATTTAAGTCCATTGTTGTGATCATTGTATTTTAAACTATTGTTATTTAGGCATTTTGAAAGAAAAATTATATATGCTTATTATGGATGTATATTTTATATATATTTTTATTATTAGATGGCTTTGTTGAAATGAAAAATTGAATTGAGAATTAATAGATGTGTAAAAGAAAAGTAGGATAAATTTCTCTTTTAGGCATTGAGGAGTTACAGATTCATTGTGCGGTTTCGCAAACTTGTAGTACATGGTTGTTGCCTCGCTTGTATGGAGTTGTTAATTTGTTGGATGCAAACCCCTTGTAAGTTGAAAGAACCATTACATGTTTGATCTAAATTTATAAAGAACCTGATGAGCCGCTTCGATTTGGCTAAGCTATCTTGTATTAGTCCAACACATGTGCGAGAGAAAGTTGGATATTTTAAAAAAAGAAGAGTTAGCTACCATTTCTAAGCCTGTCCCTCTGCTATTTTTTTTTCTGGATGAGGGAAATATACAAGCTTACCTGAGTTGTGGCAAATATATATATATATATATATAACTCATTTTCTTGCAATCTGTTGATTTGTGACTATCTTTTTTTTGTTTGTTTTCTCATTTTCTTGCTTGCTTTTTTTTCTAATGTTTTCGTAGCATTTTCCATGTGCCCTATCATTCTTTTTTTTTTTTTAACAAAACTCTCCATCAAGTTTGATTTTTTAAGATTTAGAAAGGAACGCGACTAATCCCGAACACGCTATGGGACCTTCATATCCATTCTACTCATCAAGAGAGAGAGAGAGAGGGCTGTCGGTGCTCCTCACTTGTAGGAATACCATGGTATGCAATTGTAACCAACCACACTGCACTGCATCATCGCACGACTCTCAACGTGAATTATAAGGTGGATGGTCTTCTTTTCTTTCCCTTTCTCGATTCCTTAGGCAGTGGCGTTGCCAGAAAATTTATCTAGGGGGGGCCTAAATTTTTTTTTTTTAATTTTCCTTTAACTTTTTACATTCTGGCTTAGGACCAATATAATCAGTATTAAAAATGATAAAACTTTGGTAGTAAATTAGTTTATTTTCTTTCTTCACAAAATGACTTCAATCATCAAATCACTTGATTTCTGCTAGAACATGTTTAATATATTAATTAAATATGTGATATTAAAAATCTCATTGCACAAAAAAAATCATAAAATCTTTTTAAGATCGAATTAATTTAGGATTAAGATAATATCATTCAAGAAAAAATGTAAATAAATAGGAATTTAAATTGGGAGTGATTTGAATGGATGATCAATCTTAATCGTGGACCGTTTATTGGGCATTTAAATGTCTTAGTAATATCAGAATTCAGCGATCTTGGGCTTGTTGGATTCGTCTTGTCTAGCCGCTCGATTCGATTATAAGAATGTCATGTTTGGAAACCGTTTGGTAATACAAATTATGGTTTGAACCTTCCAAATATGCTTCGGGTCTTTGATTTGGAGTCATTTCAGTTCGGATTGAGTTGAATTTGGTGTTGTTGGGTTCGTATTTTCGATACGCTCAGTTCGACTATAAGTTTATTGAAATCGGAGTTCATATGATCTCCGATTTAATTATTGAAGTTTCCCACTTGATTTTATCTTGAGATTTAAAAAAAAAATCAATTTTTTTTTGGGGGTGGGGGGCACGTGCCCCCCTTGCCCCCCCCCCATCCATCCGTCTGTGCTTAGGAGTGTTGATCTTCTGATGTGATTTATCGCCACTTGCTCGCCGGCACATGGGCCAGAAAATGCATGGCGCTTTTTGCAGTCTTTATTTATTTATTTATTTATTTATTTTGATAAATTCATTCTTTATTTATTTGATCTAGTAAATATGAATTAATATTGGCTCAGTCCATACTAAAATAATCAGCGCGCTGCACGTGCTTATTAAAATATTCACGTAACATATTAGATCAAGGGTTGTGTTTGGACTCTGTTTGATTCCAAATCAATTTAATATATATATGGCAACAGTTTATTTTTCCTTGGAACTTATATACTATGAAAAATGATTTAAGAAGATGCAATTATTTTCATAAAATTAAAAGAAAATTTAATCAAAAGTTTCATGGTAGATAGAGAAAAATGAGGGGAAGTTTCCTTGTTACTTTTTTTTTAATATTGAATGGCAATTTTTAAATTTTTGAATAAATAAAATTTATCATAAAAAATTGGCTTCAAATTAAAATTTTAAAATATTTAATTTTGAGCCATTTATGATAGATATAGCTCATAGAAAATATGCTATTCGATAAATTTCCTTAAATTATTCTTTTCGCTTAAATTTTGCATTGTGGGACTTGAAGGTCAAATGGCATCTTTTGTCAGGGTTTCAGGATTTATCATTTTTTGGTTAACCTTAAGCTTTCGGTTGACTTTTCAGTTACCTTACTAGATGCATCTCAAGTGTTGATTAAATTGTCTAATGACATGGATTATAATAGGGTTTTTTGCCATCGTTCTTACATGATTTTCAATTGCTACATAAAAATCACTAAATGGTCATCTACCCTAGATATCGATGTGGAATCCCCGATTATCCCCATTTGGGTGTCATTCCCTAACCTTCGGCCACATCTTTTGCTCCCAAGATCCTTCATGCTTTGGGCTCTTTATTTATCTGCCCTTTAAAAATCAATTTTGCTACATCTGTTGGTTTGCAGCACTCTCTGCGCGTGTTCTGGTTGAATTGAATATAACGAAACTCTATCCTGATAAAGTTTGGCTGGGTTCAGAGAATTTGGGTTATGTTCAGCATGTTCAAATGGAGGTTTTTCTCCTCTTCTGTGATCTATGTAAGGCCATTGGACACAAACGGGGTGATTGTCGCTCTTCTCCCTCTATTCCCAATCCTGTTCCTTCGTCGAAGCCTTTGGGTTATATGGAAAATGCTGGTGTTGGTGTTTTTGTGGATTTGGTTTCTCCCAATTCTTTGGGCTAGTCGATTGAGGGTGTAGGGCCGGTTGAATTGGCTGAGATTCCAGTTGTAGTTTTTTCCCTTCACACGCTCTTTTGGCCTGTGATTCGGGTGTGCATGCTTTCGAGCCTGTATCTAACCATGTTCTCTCCCATGTAGAACATGTTTCTTCCCATGTTATTTGAGATTCACCTGCTATTCCTAATCTTAATTTAGCCCTGGTGGACTCTGTGGTTGAGGTTGAGTCTGTAGCCTAGGCCCCTAGGCTATGTGTTACTGATGTTAGTGCTTTGAATTGTGAGATTAATTTGAAACCTGTTTTATCTTGTGCGAATTCGGTGCATGCCCTGTGCGGTTTGGCCTTATTTGAGGTGTCTGCTATTGTTGCTGAGCTATCTGGTTCTTATGATTCTCCTATTCGTGAGTCTCCATGTTGTGCTTTCACGCCCCTTATGGGTCTCGTGATTCAAGATGTTGGTTCTTATTTGGTTAAGTTGGTGTTGGATAAGCAGGTTGAGGGCAATGTTAATTTTGTTAATATCCCTATTTCGGTTGTCTAATAGTGAATTGAGAAAGCATTTGGCTATCTCTACGAAAAATTCTGTTTTGATTCAGAATGATTGGTTGATTTTAGACAACGAACTTTCTTCCCCTTCCAGTGAGGATGAAACTAATTATCATGATATCGAGTAGGATTGTACTATTATACGTGGTGTTTCCATTATGCATGGTAATAAGCAAAGAACGAAAGGCAAAAAGAAATAGGGTTGTGATTTGGCTCGTGCGTTTTCGTCGATGGTTTTTGGAGGTTTAGTTGACGATGATGAGGAGGCTCATGCTTTCTATATGTGGTTGAGCTGGCTGGCAACCTGGGTGCCACGGCGTTGGTTTTAAATTGCGATCGTATATTGTCACCTACGGATGGTTCGTGCTTGTCAGCTAGGCCGGTGTTGGGGCCTCCATTCCTGAGTCCCCTTTCATTGACTTTTTTTTTTTTTTTGCTCTGTTTGGATGTTTTGGGTCTTTACTGTTTGTATCCCAAGTTGAGGATTTAATGTTTTTGTACCCCTCTTTTATTTAATATATATTTGTGTTTAAAAAAAATTATGCTTCGTTTGGAATGACTTAAGCTTTCCACAAAATGCTTCACAAAGTTATTTTCTAAAAAAATAGTTTTTTTTTAGTTTTTTTTTATAGAAGTTGCAATTGTCGTTTGAAAAATTTAAAAAATGAAACCCTTTTATTATTACTTAAAAGGAGAAAATTAACTTTAGGCCCTTCACATAGATATTATACTACAAAACAATTTATGTGCATTTTTTGATTGTGCATCAAATTAGCTTTGTCAAACTTATTCATCAAAATATTGTGTTATGTTCAATGCTTAATTAACAATGCATATAACAGAAAAGTGCCTACATATCTTAAAACCAAATCAGTAGCTGATAATGCAAGTTCACTAACATCTAAGTACAGATATAAATTGCCTTAAAAATTAATATGATAAATTACGAAATACTAAACATAAGATTTTCTTGAAATTGCAAGAAGACGAATGTGCTGGTCATCAAATAGTGGGAGTGAATCTGAAATTTAGCAAATTTATATAAAATGAAATCGAGAATTACATCGATTTTAGTAGAAATATACTAATTATATCAATGATAAAGAAACATTAATAATTATTACCTATTAGAATTTTGTAATTGCATCGCAATATTATCTCTAAATTTAGTGATCTCATCAGTGCTCTCTCCATCAACCAATTCTTGGTCGACATCCATTAGAATGTTTTAATCAACATGCTGACATGCTCTATATTCATATTCCTCTGGATGAACAAAACTTTCATTAATATCACTGATATATCATCAAAAAAATTATCTTGACCGGGCACGAATCTCAAGGAAAAATCAAGCCGAAAACTTCAAAAATTAAATATGGGATCATCTAAACTCCGATTTAAGCAAACTCACAATCAAATTCATCGTCTCAGAAATACGAACCCAACAACATCAAATTACTCTCTATCCGAGTCCAAATCGAAGACCCGAAGCGCTATTAGAAGGTTCAAACCACAATTTGGATTACCAAACGGTTTCCAATCATAACATGCTTATAGTCGAATCGAGCGGCTCGACGACTCAAATCTAATGATCCCAAGATCGTTGAATTCCAATATCATTAAGACCTTCAAATGTATAACAAACGGTCCACGATCAAGGGATTCAATATCGGCCGTCCATTCAAACCACTTCACATTTGCCCTTGAACCTCTTATTCATAGGTCATGTCATCCTCAAAAAACTATAAATAGCCCATCATTTCTCTTAAGAGGGGACCCAAGCAAGAAGAAGAAGAAGAGAAGGGAAGGAGGGAAGAAACTCCTCCTCGACCACCGCCGGGATTCTGCCCGACTTCTACGAGACGCCGGAATTCTGCCCGACTTCCACGAGACGCCGGAATTCTGCCCGACTTCCATGGGACGTCGGAATTCTGCCCGTCTTCCATGGGACGCCGGAGTTCCACCCAACTTTCAAGTGACATCGAAACTCCGCCCGATCTCCAAGTGATGCCAGAATTTCGTCCGATCTCCAAGTGACTCTGGAGTTTTGCCCGAATATCATTTAACACCAGAGTTCTCCCGGCCGCTGGCTGACGTGGGACTTCTACCCGACGCCGGACCTCCGCTTGTCGCCAGATTTCTACCCAATGCCGGACTTCTGCCCATTGTCTGATTTTCGCCGGGCATATATCCGATGTTGGATTTTTGTCCATTGCTGGACTTCTACCTGACGTCGTCCTTCTGACCTCCGTCATCAGACAACAAATCTTCCGACCTCCGTCGCCAGCCTACTAGAATCCTTCAAACTTACGTCGCCCATCAACTACAGTCCTTCCGGCCAAACGAACATGTCAATAATGACTCTTTGTATTCCAATCATGTACTTCATATAATGTACATCAAGCCAAGGCCTTCCCTCTAAGGAAGGGCCTCAATGTAATCGACTGTAAATAATAGTGGATTCATTCAAACTGGGTTAGGCTCTGTGGATTTTTCTCCTTTTTAGGGGTTTTCCACATAAAAATCTTGGTGTCTTCTATGAATGCTACACCCTCTCTCCTATCTTTGTGCGTGCCGGAACTTCGTACAAAGTTAGGACGTTAAATTTTATATTTCTCTATCGCCGCGAATACTCTAGGACGCAACAATCACATTCATCAAACTCTGGATCAATGTCTACATATATAATTATGAAGTGCCATTGTAGCAATAACAATGAAATGTTGCTTTTTGAAAGGATAATTTGGCATATCCCTTAGAATCCCCTATTTCTTTTTATACACACAAAATCTACATATTACACTTTGAAGTGATAATGTGTCTTATTGAACATCTCACATGGGCTCCTTATTGGACGAGAACCTCGTGCAAAATTTGGCAGATGATATCTTGATTCCGGATATGGTTTGAGAAATTCCCTTCGTAGAGGATAGTCATCATCAAAAAAGTAAAATTTTTCTTTTGAAATACAGATGAAAATGTAAATATGATATAATAAAAAAATTGAAATTAAATGCTTAATATATCACAAAATACTTCCAGGTAGCATAGGAAATTTACATTAAAGATCCAGAATAGCTTGTTCAAAATTGCAAGCATTATGTGTTGAATTCACCCATCCTATTGCTACAAATATTAAGTACATATTAAAATCCCATACATCCATAATATTTTGAGTTGGTGAATGATGACTTCCAATATAAACCACTTGTTCTTCAATAGGGATGCGGACATCTACATATGTTCCATCAATTGCTTCAATGCAATCCTTAAAATATGAAGCGTAACACTCATTATTTAAATTTTTTTTGTAGAATATCACGAAATTATTTATCAATTGGGGTTACAATCTCAATTTCTAGCTTAACTAATACTTCAAGCCCAATAAAGAAATATCTACAAATAGTCTCTGTTGTTGAAAACATTCACTTGTTGCTCGAATAGACGCATTATGTAACAAAAAACTTTTTTTTCAGCAAGCACACCCATGAAAGTCTCTTTTTTAGTTGTCCTGCAAAAATCCGTAGCAAAATCATAGAATTCAACATCTTCAAATATTTATAGGATCCTTGCGAACTCTTCTAATGCTTCTAGGATTTTACAACTTCTACGAGCAACAATACATATGCTTATGGCAGCCCTAATAGATTGCACAACATCTACAAAATCTGTGACTTGATTGATGATATGTTATTTGGCACATGATCTAGATATTTTGATTCTTTTTCGTTTGTTATGGGAAGATCCATTTGGTAAGATTTTTGAGTAATACCACACTGCTAAAAGATATAATTCACCATCTTCAGAGGCATTAATAGGGATATTATTAGGTTAATCATTTAGGTCTAATTCCTCAAAAAATTAATCTCTTTGACATTCTCTAATTCAGGAGGCAATATTTCATAATTAGGAACCTAAATATTATTTCCAGTTGCTACTATACACCCAAACATCTTATCAAGTTTTTCTTCAAACTCAGGCATAATTCCATTATATAAAAAATTTTTAGCTGCAACTATCACTTACAAAAAAATTACAAATTTAGATTAATAATTTATAAAGTCTATGGAATTGTAAATTTTAATGAATAATGAAACATATAAACCTACAACTTCTCTTCCTACCACTCATCAAAAGCATCTATAGTTTTCTTTAATAGATTCTATCCCAAACCAATCTTGTCATGAATCAAGTCTTTCCACCACATCCAATCTTTTTTTAGTTAATCTCATTCATTCATTAATTGTGTTCGATCATATGTTCTATTTGTTTGCTCTTTAAACTTTTTTTATTAGGTTCCTCCAACCATCCTTACTAAAGTGAGTAGTATGTCTATTTCCAAGCTCTATTTCTTTAATACAGAGGTCACAAAAAGTTAAAATAATTTCCATTTCTCATGTTGCATTGCAGGTGCACCACCATCCTTTTGCTTTACCATCAATTTAAGTAAAAAAATAATAATAATAATCGGCATACAAATTGCATCCTTACACAACTAATGTGAAAAAAAAAAAAAGCATTCACTACTAATGCAAATTGTTTCTCTGTATTTTGCACTCACTAATGTTAGTAGATCCTTTTTTATTTTTTTCAAAATAGAATGATGGGCAGAGTTCACTATTCCTTTATACAGTGAAAGAATAAGGGAATGTATAATAATATGGATAGCTTAACCAAAAAAATTGCGAAGATTTGGATTCAATGAAACACCAGTTACACCACAGTGCAATGTACGAGAAAACTGGCAAATTTATGCAGGAAAAGAGGTTCCCATAAAGAATCTTGGATAGAAATGAATACCAGATCCATTTCAAATAAGGGGCCAAGATAGCTAGCAGACAAGTTAGCATTGAGCACCATATAATAATACCAAACTTAACCAGAGCATCTCCCAAACAATTCTTTAAGAGAGTAGCCATTTAGCGAAAGATCAGAAAAGAAGGGCAAGCATTGCCCATCACTCAGTAAAACTTAGCCAATAGCATAAATATCAGTTCAGTACACTATGAAACAAAAGTGAACAAATCATAGGGAGATATGAAACTCACAGTTCTTTACTTCATGATAAAATATTTAAGTACAAGTAGGCTGCATATAAAAAGTAACCGAACAAAACACCACACTGATTTCTATCCTCAGTTACTGTGTTTTGTGAACTGAAAAGAATCCATGTATTTTTTCCAGCACAAATTTCACTTGGCGTTCACCAACAAACAATTAAAAAAAAAACACTACTATCAAATATAAGAATACAACTCCAAGTAGGATAGATGGAGAGGAAGAAGATTCATGAAAATGGCAGCAGCTACAGCAGTCAGAAAGATGGCAGATCGGAATTCTAAAAAAGCTTGGATGAGGTATACTGTGAATCTCGACTGCAGCTAAATGAATGGACGCTCGGAGCCTAGCTATTGGATTGGAGAAACACGAATCGATGCTCAGAGCTCGAGAGGAGAAGTAAATGATGCTGTGGACGAGGCTGAGGTGGAATCCAGAGAGGGATTTAGTTCTAGAGGAAGAACGGAGGAATTTCAATCGATACAAAATAGAGGAACTTTGATGCGAAACCGCGGTAAAGGAAATAGAACCGGAGCATTTTGGACATTTCTCCCTAAAAACCAGGAGATTATTGGGTTCGAACATAGCTTAAGTTCCATATTCACAGTATGGAGTAGTAATGAGTTCGATACTGTGAAGTACTGAGTATCGAGCAGTACTGGGCTCGATACGAAGCAGTACTACCGAGCCCAGTACTGCTTGGTACTACTTAGTACCGAGCTCAGTACTGCTTGGTACTGCTCAGTACCGAGTAGTAGGAGATGTGGCGCATTTTCATTGGGCTCCGAACACGTCAGGTGTCCGAATCCAATAATTTGCCCTAAAAATCGGGGAAAATTATGAGGTCCGGACACCAGATTTAGATATAGGTCCGGACATTTACTTAAAATTTAACATGTGAGCTATGCCTTTTTTGTACTTTTTGACTGTGCTTTGATTGTGCTTTACCTACGATTTTGGTGCGCTTGGCTTAAAACTCCGCTAACACATTTAATTTATAAAGTAAATATTAAATTTAATTGAATATTCATGTATGCACTCCACATGTTAATATTTTATTAGAGTCCAGACATATCTTTACATCCGGTGTCCAGACCTAATAATTTTTCCAAAACCAGAGGAAGCTGACAAACCACCATCTCGAATAGTTTTCGGATTTAATAAAAATGACATTTTCATTAAATTTTTGCTTTAAGAATCAACTACCAAAACAATAAAAAAATATTTTGGCGCTCTTTTTACAGCAAAAGCAGCTAAAAAACTGCGTCCAATGAGCACTTAATTACATACTTATGGCTTGATAAGATAAGCATAATTTTTTTTTTTTTTTTTTGAAAGGAATTGACTTGATTTTAATTGAATTTTAGTTTAAAGACCTTCTGAGATTTCTTCAGTGTTGGCTTAAACTCGTCTCTCATCATTTTTAGCTCTATTCGAGTTCATTTTTCTCAAATGTATTTGAAGAGGCACTCCAAATCACTGTTTCATATAGTTTTCATTAGTGCCATATGAGAGCAAACTTGTTTGAAAATATTATTTTCTCACCCATCATATAGAGATGATATTTTCACTTCCTCCTTCATTCTATGAACTTAGCTATTTTTGAGTTTTGGAATATGTTTTAGTTCAATTTCATCCCTGTAATATTATAGTATTTTGCTTTTGAAATCTCTACATTTCACTTAATTGATAGATATTTGTTTGTGCCTTGGGTTAGGAGGTGATGAAAAAGTTCTATTGACATATTGTTGGCATGTTAAAGGGTGATATATTTCACCAATGCACTTTCTTCCATACCCACCACGTAGGTAAGTATACTTTGGGGTGATGAAAACTTTCCTCTCATAAATGAGAATTTTTGGTGTCCGATTTATAAATGTTTGAGCCATAGAGTATGCATTAATAACTATGTTTTTTATGGAAATAAGCCACAGCTCTACTAAGCTATTGCACACGGAAGAATTTGTAATAACAATTACAATATTACATAGTATGAGGAATTGAAACTTTATTTAGATAACTATACTTTAGTGTCCATGGTAGATCTTATATTACTTAGAACTTACAACCACCATATTCTCACTTCACTTGAATTTAAAAATATAAGTGTAATAGAATGTGGAGAGGGAGAGGAGAATCTTGATGTAGCAAAACCCTTTTTAACCCTCTTCTAACTTAGATATTCTCTATAGTGGTTGTATTTCAATAGGGTCTTATTGTTATTCATGATTCCTTTATGTGGAAGCTATGTTAGTTTTTATGAAGGGAGGAGTGGGGAGGCTCATATTATCTAAGATGGTGACTAAAGTTCTTTATGTTGTTGACTTAATTTAGATAGATTTTTTTTTGTTGAAAAAAAGCAAACTTAACGCAAGCAGTCTTCATAGTAGCATTTAGTCGAACGACATAGCAACATTTCGACCAGACAAACACAAAAATATAACAATAAAATTAACACAAACCACACACGCAGATAGAGCTCTCACAACCAAACACTACATAGTTTAATCAGTAATCATCACCCTCTTCGGGTTCATCACCCTTCCCAGATTCAACGCCAACCTCTTTATAATCCTTCTCAAGAGCAGCCAAATCCTCTCTGGTCTATGAAAACTCACCCTCCTCCATTCTCTCGCCCACGTACCAGTGCACGAATGCCCTATTCAAATGGACACAATTTAGATAGACACGTGGGACACTAAAATAGAGTTAAATAGGGTTTTAAAAATATTGAAGTATCATTAAAGTCTTAAATGGGGTTCCCAATGGTTAGTTGATGTTTTACCAGGTTTTTAAATTCAATGAAAATTTATAATTTTGAATTTAAATTTAAAATTTAAAAGTTAATTAAGTTAGTTATTAGAATTAGGAAATGAGTGGTTGTAAACAAGTTAATTAGATGTTTAAATCATCATCATCATCATCCAATTTCAATCTACCTAGATATTCTAGTGGTGGATGTAAAATGAAGAGGTGTCACATAATTCACATCCAAAATGTGGTTACACAAGCATGATTAAGTGGTTGCCCCTTTTCCCCGTAGAGACTTATATTTAATTATTCGAATGGCTTAAATTTGTTTTAAGAAAGTTTCTTTTGTGTTATAATGAAAGTGATAGGTTGTATACTAGTTTCTGAAAAAATATGTGTTGCAAACCAAGGATCCCAAGCCTATGATTTTGATGATAACTAACATTATTGGTTTTCTATTTTTGTTCTCCAAATATTATTATTGGATATTTGTTTTATGTAAATTAACATTCAGGTACATTATACATTGTGAAAAAGCTCATCTCAAGACTGGGCAGCATAGGTTTGATATTTTTGTGAAGAGTCTATATTTTCATTTATTTAATTCTTATATTTCTTGAGTCATGAGTCCCACAATAGGTGTATGCTAGCTTGGTAACCGTGCACACACACATTGAGAGAAAAATAGAATAATTTGATTTCTGTAAAGATCATAATATACAATCTGTATCGTACTGCACGATCAAGTACAATAGGGAATAATTAAGAAGGCTAATTTAAATTAGATCTAATTGTATTATACAATTCATATCATGTAGGGAGATCAATAGAAAATGTGTTTCCTCCCATCAATAATAAATTAGGCAATATATTAAAATTTAAAATATGAACTAATCGTACTATATGATACCTATCATTTTGTACGATATCAATAAATATTGCCTAATCTCATCTTTTATTTAGGCAAATAAATTAGGATTAATTGATTCTTAAGATCATACTGTATGATATCCTTAATCGTATTGTACAACTCGATTTGCTCCAAGGATGATATTAAATCACCACCGATTATTCTGGACAAAAATCCTACTTGATTGAACTAATCGTATTGTACACTCATGAGCTTATACTGCATGATCCATTCAAGAGATTGAAATAATCGTACAGGACCCCTACTCATCGAACATAACTAACTGGGTAAATTAAGCTTATCGTGTTGTACGATCAGAAGCGACAAAATTGAAATTGTAGGTTTTTTTAAGGCTTGTGTTTAAAACTTTTGATTAGATCTTGAAAAGTTTTTTTTTTTTTTTACTGTTGATAAATTTTTGTAAGGGAGATTGAGAGAGCTTAAAGCTTAGAGAGGGAGAAGAAGAAGTTATGTGAGAGGAAGAAGTATTATGAGGGGATTCATGGGGTTGCTCTAGGCAAGCTTCTACCTTGATTCCTCTAATTATCTTTGTTGGTCTTTTGGTAACCTTAGGAAGAAAGTCTTCAAGGATGAAGGCCCAGTTTCTCTTCCTTCATCAGATGAGTGAAAAAGGATTCCAAAGTTCTCTTTCTTGAATAAAAGGGAATAAAGGGATTCCATTGCTCTCTGCCTTTACAAAGAGGGTGAAAATATTCTAGTACTTTGTAACACCGGGTTCGTAGAAGAGATTATGTAAGGGCTTCTCTTCCTTACTGTGGGGGCTAAAGAAAAGTCACTAAAGGTTTAGTGTAATAATCAGAGAGAAGGATTACGGGAAGTAGACATAGGTTTAGTTTTGACTGAACCACTATAAAATATGATTTACTCATTCTACTGTACTTTATGTATTTTATTTTTCCTACATTTTAATTTCTTGAACATTTAATATTCCTACTAATCTATGATTGGATTATCAAGATTTATTTGGTTTGATTCTAGTTGAAAAAGAAAATTAAAATTGAAAAATAAAATATAAAACAATATTTTATCATTTTTTGAATAATGAACATGTTCATATCATGTATCTCATTTTAAATTTAGTATATTTACTTCTGCTCGTTCTCCACCTAGATATTTCTACTTAGAATGAATGCATCTACTAGAAATCAAAAGTTACACATTAAGAGTTCACTAGAATAAGTGATAACATATTTTTAGCACTTTTAGGTGAGAGAAATATGCCAAACTCAAAATCCTTGAAAATAGAAGTAGATTAGATGTTATTTACTATGATCAAAATAATTTTTTAATAAGGGTGATAGTTTAAGAAGCCCTAAAAGACTTTTTCTCTCTTATATTCTCTCCCTTCTCTTCTCCTTCTCCTTTCTTTCCTTCCTCGGCAAGCAAATGGAATGTAGGGGTCAGGTTTTTGTGGTGAGGGATATTTATATTATTTATATGAAAAATCTAATTTAGTGCCCAACATTGTTGTGTTGTATGTTGATCTCAAAGTTACTGTAAAATACAAAATTAAATATCCTCATGGTAGTTCCTAGCACTACAATGCTACTATGCCCCTGTGCTTGCCAGCACACCACCGCAGCACTACATGTTGGATATAGATTTTCATTGTTGAACCGTATGCATACAACACAAAAACGCTCAAACTATTGTACATGTCTACCCCTCCTCGCACATTTTAAAATCGTGCAAATCTAATTTTTCAGATGTCCTGTATCAAGCTCTACACATCATTTTCGCATACCTTCGCACATCTCCACTCTTGTTTTTAAAATGTCGAAGAGACGAAGCTTCGGATTCTTTCATTCGCTAATTTATTCTCACACACTTCTTGTCACTCATGACCCAATTAAAGCCTCTACAAGCTCCCACCGAGCCCACCTCCTCCTCCACTTTTATTAGGTTGCCAAACCCACATAGGAGCTTCCAATCTTCCCGACCTCCCCGACCTCCCCCATCTTGCCCTAGCTCCGTCAACATGCCTTAGATGGCATTTATACATGTCGTATATGAAGTCACACGTCAAAGTCATCACCGCTCGACTATTAAAATCGAAGGTATCGATTAGAGCGTTCTCGTTTATGAAGGTAGCTGCCCTTTTCTTCTTTTTTTTTAGGGAAAACCCACCACTAAGCCAATGTGTTAATTCAAAAAAAAAATTAAAGATTATAAGGTCCTTAAAAGGACGTCCAGCTTGCTACTGCTCAAAAGAGCTATAAAGAAAAATAAAAAAGAACCTATGAGCTGGATGTCCTTACTAAGAAGAAGCACAAGATGACCTAATAACATTCTACGAAGGCCAAAACCACTAGCCCAAAAGGAGAATAAAAGATAAAACTCAATCAGCTCTCGACCAAAAAATGACCCTCCACAAAATGAGAAAGAATCTCCAAAAACCTACTAAAGAGGCATGCAAGGAAAAAGGTAATAACAAAAAATAGAAACATAATAATAATAGAATTAATAGGAAAAGCAGTTAAAAGGGAATACAACCCGCTGGAGAAAATATAAAAATGTAGATGCACATTTTGAAGGGCCATAGGGATCTAGAAAGCATTCCAATAATGATTATAAATAGCCTTGATAACCAAAATAGTTACTGGCCATAAAATGATCAACAGAAGTCCAAAATCTAGAGCTCACCAATAAAGAGATGGTATCCAAAAAGGAAATGATGCCATGATAGCTCGGTAACTGAACCCCAGTAGAATTCCAAGTCCACCACCACAAGCAAGTGGACCACTCAAAATTAAACGAAAAAAAAAGTAGGGAACAACCAAATGCTCATCCAAAGATGAGAGGGATGCAACCCAACATAAACAAGGCAGTAGAAATCATAAAGATCAAGCCATGTCCAACTCCAACAATTAAAAAGGAAGTAAACCAACAAACTGTAGCATCTCGAATGATCCATGGTGATATTATTTCAACCAAAAGAAAGACTAAGGAAAGTAATAGTAGGATAATCATAAGCAGAGGATAACACATGCTGCTCAAAGCTGATCCAGAACAAAAAATAACCGCTGGAATAGAGAATCAAACTAGAAACCATACAGCCAACCAACATACATTTAAAATGGGTGATAGCATAAAAATGTAAAATCCAATAGTTAGTAAACATGAAATCCTCCAAATGCTTATAATGATTAACAAACATCTTAGAGATAAAAGAGCAAATATCAACAAAATTCAGACATCCTGATTTGATCCAGCAGCAAACGGACCCTTGATTCAAAATACTAATAAAGTACCCTGTCCAACCACATAATCCTCTAAGAAGAGGAGGATTTGAAGAGCAACAAAGGAGCCAAAGGTTCAAATCAACAAGATTGCGATCATTGCCATACTTCATGAACTTCTCAATCAGAAAGGCCCAAGGACAAAACATCCTCATAAAACAAACACAACACATAATGAAAACCGCACCAAAACCAACCACCCTAACAAAAATTAGTAGTTCCTAACATAAGGATGACATATACGGTCAAGCCTAACCAAGCCCACAAGTTTTCTAGGTATGGAAGTTCCCATATAATCCACAAAGTCCAATACATTACAACCCTCGTTAGCAAAAAAAACAACAACCAAATTACCTTCCTTATAGATATGAGAAATAGAATATGTAATGAGAGAGAGACACTGATGAATTTCCCTGATAATGTAGAAATAAGAAGGATTGCCATTAATAATACCATTAATATATTGAATCATACGCTTGGCATCAACTTCAATCCAAACATTAGTAATTCCTAAATAAATACTTAATTGAACACCATACTTTAAAGTTTGAAGCTCAGCCATAATGACCCTCAAAAACCACAATAATATCACCATTAAATTCATGGATAAGCCCACCACAACCAGCATTCAAAGTCTTAAAAGAACCATTAGTATGACGTTTATGGACACCAAAGGGAGGTTTCATCCATTTAACTATGATATCTTTATGAAAATGGGAATTATAAGAAATATTAATATAAAAGACTCATCAATTTTAAAACAACCATTAAAATTACTCCCATTAATTAAATTGGCCAAATATAATTGTCTCACTTTATCCTTAATTTTAAAAATAATACTTAAAGCATTCTTGGTAATGTTCTCATGTTTCGATTCATTTCAACTTTTCCAAAGATACCAACAAATAATAACAAGAAAAATATTATGCATGGTACCTTTAGAATACACAAACTAATCTTGCATAATACACTTAATATTATAATACCCATTACATAACTGATTATTAATCAAATTATCAAAAAACAACCACATTTTCATAGCAATAGGACCATTAGCAAAAACATGATTTAAGTTCTCCAACTGAAAACATCATTGGCATTTAGAAATAATATTTAAACCCCTCTTGATTAAAATAGCATCCACTCGAATGTAATTGTTCAAAATTCTCCAAGTAAGAATAGAGTAAGAGAAAGGAATACCTTTATACCAAATGGAAGAGAAAATATGAGATTTCTCATGTGAGTTCCTAATGGAATGCCTAACTTCTTTGAAATTAAAACACCCATCACTATATTTATTGAACATAATATAGACTTTTTTATCCATTTGGAAGGGAACTTTAAAAATAAGATTAATGAAAAAAGCAGGCGCCATCTTAGAAAGATAATCCATATTCCACATGCCATCATTATTGATAAAACAAGAAACTTTACAAGCATTGGTAGTATGAGTGTTAAACAGATTATCAATAGAGGAGATACTGAACCAATTGTCTTGCCAAAAAAAGATATCTCCCAACCCCAAGCCCCATTGAATAAAATTCTCAGCATTACATTTAATGGAACATAATCTCTTCCAATTAAAAGAATCCCCTTTTTTTAAAAAAAAAACCAAGAGAGGATGCTTGACACCACAGTACTTAGCAGTCATGAACTTAGCCTAGAGGCTTTTCTTAGTCCTAAGATTAAACCAAAGTTTATAAGAAAAACCAAGAGCCATGTCACTTAAATTCTTAAAACAAAGCTTACCTTCATCTTGAACACCACAGCAATTATTCCAAGAAGCCCAACAAATGGACGACTTCCCCTCCTTATCTCCCCCAAAAAAATTGAAAATCCTTTCAAGCCTACTATAAATAGTCATAGTGGGATAAAGCATACGAAATAAATAGATAGGAATAGAACACAAAACACTTTTGATTAATACCAATCTACCACCAAAAGAAAGAAAATTAAAAGCCCAAGTAGAAAGCTTTTTTGAATAGTTGAAAAAAAATCTCCAAATAAATGCGATCTCTTCTTGCCCTTAAAAAGGGGAGTGCCTAAATACTCAAGGGCTAATTGCTTGTGCATAAAGCCAAAATTATTCTGAATTGAAATGATCCTTTGATTAGAAATAAACTTAGCAATAATAAAGCAACTTTTAATAGGATTAAACATTAAATCATTGGAAGTTTGAAATTGATGAAGAAATCTAAAAGAGCATTAAGCAATTTTTTTGGAACCAATAGTAAAAAATAATAAAATCATTAGAAAAACTAAAATGCAAAATAGGTAAATCACTGAAGTCTGGTATTGTAAAGTGGGATGTTTTCTGTAAGGATCATTAAGACCTCTAGAAAGAAATTCTACACCCAAATCTTTCTTTCATGCGTTCTTCGACCAAATCCTGTAGACCCTCTAATTCAAGGGTTTACTAAACTCTGGATTAAAGGAAAAAAAGAAAATTAAGGATTTAATTAAGTTGTGAGATTTAATAGAGATTTAGTTTAATCATTACTCTAATTGATTTGTAATTATAATTAATTACAAATAAAACACTTATTTATTTATAACTAGTTGTAGATTAAGCAAAATTATATATATAAATTAATTATAATTAGTTAATAATTAATTATAAATTAGAAATATTTATTTAGAATTAATTTTAAATTAAGTATAATTAATTATAATTAGTTTATAATTAATTATATCATAAATCAATTTTAAATTAAATCTAATTGATTAAATATATATAATTATAATTAGTTCATAATTAATTATAAATTAAAATAAATGATTTATACTTATTTTTAAATTAATTCTACAAATTAATTATAATTAGGTAATACTTAATTAAAAATTAGAATAATTTATTTATAATTAAATTTAAATTAAATATAATTAAATATAATTAGTTTATAATTAATTATAACATAAATAAATTTAAAATTTAATCTAATTGATTAAATATAAATAATTATAATTAGTTCCTAATTAATTATAAATTAAAATAATTAATTTATAATTAATTTTAAAATATGTATACTTAATTATAGACTAAAATATAACTAATTATAAATATTTAATAATTAATTATAAATTAAATACACTTGGTTTATAATTAATTTAAATTAAATGTAATTAATTATAGAGTAAGTATATTTAATAATAATTAATTATAAATTAAGAACAATTAATTTATAATTAATTATTAATTAAAAATAATTAAATATAAATTTAAGATAATTAATTATAGTTAATTTGAAATTAATTATAAATTAGTTGTATACACATTGACCATCACATACTTGACCTCACCGTCATCGTAACCTCGCCGATTGCCAAGGTATAATCTCGTGAACATGAAATCTTGTCCAAACTTGAACAACAGCATAGAGAATTTGTATACATTTTTCTTAGCACGATTGGAGGAAACTCGATGTGACCCCTTGCGATGAGCCAGGTAGGCCCTGTATAAGATTTTCTTTGGGTGGCGGGGTCAACTTAAGTACTTGTATATGCTATAATGCTGGTGGCGAAACAACTGCATATTTCAAAGCAAGTATCTTCAAGAACCCATACAACCTTTTCTATGTAATGTGGGATTGAAGACAATGATCGCGATGACTATGGACACCTACTATACCCACTTTTCTTAGCATGGTGGGAAGGCCCAGACCTCTAAATTTCCTCCAAATTGGGGATATGATGGTATGCTGTCAAAATTCAGGCTGAAGTGCACAAAGCCTGAATAATAAGAAGACCTTACTTGAGCAATAGTACAGAGGATCTGTACTTAAACAAAAATGTATAAGACTTGAACAATAGCAAATAACAAAGGACCTGATTCAAATTGAATTACTGGGAACATGATAATGAATTAAAAAATAATTAACAAAACCCCAAATTATAACATGCACAACTAAAACTAAAATGTATAATTAATTCAAAATACAAATACAAGATAATAATTCAAATCATATAAACAAATATACATAGCACGAGACTCCTGACGAACAAGGCTCACTATATACAATTGATGAATAATAGTCAATTCATAACATCTGAATCATCATAAATAAATATCAATCATTAAAACTTTTAAATATATGGACCACGATAAATGATATTGATAAATATTGGCAAATACAATAAACGCATATAATAGTTCCTTAAGTACAATGTACTTGTAAGCATTATCAACCTATTGAAAAATGCATAGATATGTACCACATGCATTAATGAAATTCCCAATACAAGCAACAATGCTTGTAGATTTTAATGGCATCACTGGAAATTGATGGGAGACGACTTATCTTGCATATAACCAATCACATCCAAATAATAAGCACTGAGTAGAGTGATGCCTTGAAGTCAACATTAATAACATGCATGTAACTAATGCTACTACAAACAAATACACCAAACCACCTATAAATGGTAAAGGTGGATATGATGTGAGAGTAGTAGCTATTATGCAAACACATACAGGGATTTGTAGTGAATACGACCATTCCCTGTGATAAATGATGTGTGATATGATATTTGTGGATAACAATAGTGGGTAAATCGTAAGTACAATGAATCCCTTATGGACACAAATACATATAGCACCTACAATAATGATGATTGAGATGCTGTGAATATAGTAGAGCCCATATAACCATAGAAGCATGTTCACCCTACCAAAGTTGAAAGATTGGTTGACCAAGTACCACTAAGTCCTTAAATTGGTAATTCTAAAATGCTTCGATATTTATAATTAGGTGTAGAAGTAACTCAATGTACGAAGGAAACATGTAAGTACATCATCAAAGGAAGAATCCAATCACAAATCAAAGTTAAATAATTTCATAAACAATTTTATATAGTCAAAGAATGATCAATTGAAATAATGTTTCATCTTACCATATCTAAAGATATAATGAAGTCTTCCGGCGATCGTAAGTATCTACAAGCTACCACAAGAAACCCATTGATTTTCTATCAGCAAAAGACCCTAACTACGGCACTAATACCTTAAAATCAAATGGTTTTATGGATGATTCTGTAGAGTCAAAGAATGATAACTTGAAGAAAAAAAAGATATCTATCTTCTATTCAAAAATTTTGAGGATCCTGAAAACCATGAATGTCATTCAAGTGAAGGCCCGAAGATCAAGCCCCTTAGCTCAATGTCCTACCCTCTTGATGAGTCAGGGACAAAATAATATAATAATGTAATAGCCAAGCCTTTGGACTTATCATCTTATGATACATCATCTATCACAAATTAACTGCATGTCAATTAGATATCTTTACACAATCAAAATAAGGGTCCATTTATTCATAGATTTAATCTCTTGAAGAATGAGAAAAGGAGTCTATGTCATAACACAATGACTATGCCAAATGGTGACAACACTATAATTCACCTGTACTTAAAAGTAGGGGATCGATAGTAAAAACCACAGGCTGCTAAATTACGACACCACCCCACCTTATTTGTAACATTGGTACAAGTAGACATAAGGCATCAACAAAGCCAAAAATAATGCCCTACGCATTCGATAATAGCAGTCACCTATGTAGTCATAAACCTTTTTATACTATATGCAAATATTTTAAAATGCCCCCGCACATACGCATTACAACATGCACGAAAATTCATCTAAACATATCATTTAACATTTCAAAATACATTTAATTATAACAAATGCATTACATTTTACAAGCTAATACATTGCATATGCACGCGTCACAACTTACAGAACACGGGCATGTCATATGACATTACCGTTGTATGTTTATAATTGCTATTAATTATAATGGTCCTTGGTTCGTTGATGGTGACTTCAATATAACTTCTAATGCCTGTGAGAGAATTGTGGGTAATTCACCCAACCAACATGCTATGGATGACTTCAATTCTATGATTATTGATAGTAATTTACAAGATGTGTTATTCTGGTGGTGCCGTGCAATAGAGCCACCATGTGGCTAAGACTTGATATAATCCTTTTAATACTAATTAGCTTTCTGATTTTTTGATGACCCATGTGGAACACTAAAGTAGAACTGAATTTAATAATTCCCCTCTTCGTTTAAGCTTTAATGATAACAGTTCTATTATCCCTTCTACTTTTAGATTCCAAAACATGTTATTAGATAAAGATTTTTTGAATGTGGTGGATAACAATTAGCATGCTCCCATTTTTCCTCACAACAACATTAAGGGTATGAATAGCTTATGGTCTAAATTGAGTAGATTGATGTTGAAATTGAAATGGTATAATAAATGTGTTTTCAAAAATATTTTTGATAACATTAAGGAGGGTGAAAATAAAGTCTATGCTTGGATGGCCTCTATTTGAATGGTCCTAACAAAGATTTATGCCATCCACTAGCACTGGCGTAACAGAATCCCAACTCGGCCACCCACTGGTGCCGGCGAAACATCACAACACTTCACAACATATTTTTCAATGCACTTAATTAATTAAAGCATGATTGGACTAAATTCAAAATTTATCAAAATGTCCCAATAGTAGACAACAGAAATACCACTAAGTAAAAACTCACAATTTCCAAACATAACCAAATTACCACAAATTATATAAAATATCATTCTGAAGCTTTAATTAAATTGAAGCACTATAATTAGTTGTCAAAATAAATTTTTGAGTAGGAAAAAATCACTGCTTTTTTATAATCACATCGCAAGAAATTTTTAGAATATACTCAAAATGTTAGTAATCACAATATCTATAGCATATAAAAAGTTATGCAGTGAAAGTTTTATGAAAATAAAGTTATCCTCATTTTTGAATTATGGAAATACAAATTTAATTAAAAAAAACCAAAAACACAAAATTATTGAAATCTAAAATAGGCAAAACTTAACCTAACTCGAGATGAGAAAATTTCTCAAGTGGACCGACGGATGAAAAACGCTCTACGGTAGTTAAAACCCAACTTATTTCCTTCTCTCTATTCTCTTTCTTCTCAATTTCTAAAAATATTTCTCTGTTAAATGTAAACATATGGCTTAAATGAAAAGGGAGGATTAGATTTAAGTTTTTTTAGATATTTTAATAATAAAATAATAAAATTATATTATTATAATTGTTTTTAAATATATAAATCATGGAAATTATTTTAGGGATTCCAAAAATTATAAAAAAATATCCATAAAAAACTTATTTCATTTAGAAAAATCTGGTGAAATCAGTTTGCAAAACGGACATCTGATGGTCCCAAAACCCTCACATGTACCATTAGGTTCCAATTTCTTAAGGAATTTCACCAGTGCCCAAAAATTATAAAAAAAAATAGGTAAACTAAAACATGATATTGGAGATGTTATGGGAAAAAATGGTTTATGATTTGGGCATATAACGACTCTTAAATAACATATTGACTGTTGTAGAAAAATGCAGTTTTCAATATTTTGAGTTATAATAATTCACCCACCTTAAAAAAATCCCATCCTCCACATTTCTACATAAAAATACATCAGAATAAATATGGGTAGAGCTATCTCATCTCAGATTTCTTTTCCCAAGTATTCTCTCTAGAGGTTCTATGCTTCCACAGCAACTTGACTATCAAAATCTATTTACCCCTGAAGTTCTTAACATCGTACGGTAAAATCATATATGGCTCTTCTCTGTAGTGTTGACTCGGATGAACCTCCAAATCATCAACATATAATCTCTTTTCAAAATAAGATACACACTTCTTTAGAGAAGATATATGATATACACTATGTATATAGGACATATGATCAGGTAACAATAACCTGCAAGTAAAGCTACCAATTCTTTTAATAATCTCAAAAGGTCCAATGTACCTTGGACTCAACTTACTGATTCTTCTAAATCTACTAACACCTTTCATCAGACTAACCTTAACAAAAACAAAATCACCAACCTAAAATTCCACCAACCTGTGTTTTTTATTATAATACTTCTTTTGCCTATCCTGTGCAGCTCTCAATCTTTCTCTAATCAGCTTAATATTTACTATAGTATCATCCACAAACAATGATCCTATCACATGTCTATCAACCAACTCTGCCAAAGATAAAGGTGCCCTATGTTGAAACTTGTTCACTATAAATTAGGTTGTTAAACCTAAGCTTATGTCCCAGCGGCTAACTAAGAGGGGGTGAATTGATATTTAAAAAAAAAAAATTTACCCTCTTTTAAAATTTAAAATCGAGAATTTAAATTTAGTGAATTTTATAGAAAAACTTTTTAAACCACAATTTTGAAACAGTAAAACATAAAAAAAAAAGCAGTGAAAAATAAAAGACATGAGATTTATAGTGGTTCGGTCAAACTTAACCTACATCCACTCCCTGGAGGCACCCTCCGAGTATTGCACTAATACCACTAGTGACTCTCCTTTTGCACCCACAACAAGGCAGAGAAGCCTTTACAAAACTCTCTTCCACCACTACCCGGTGCGACAGAGAATTGTCGTCCTTTTATAATCTTCCTAGTGTTGGTAGAGAACCATCCGCCCTTTCACACTCTCCTGGTGTAGGTAGAGAACCCTTCGTCCTTTCACACTCTCCTAGTGTGGGCAGAGAACCTTTCGTCCTTTCATACTCTCCTAGTGTGGGCAGAGAACCCTTCGTCCTTTCACACTCTCCTAGTGTGGGCAGAGAACCCTTCGTCCATTCACACTCTCCTAGAGTGGGAAGAGAACCCTTCATCCTTCACACTCTCCTAGTGTGGGCAGAGAACCCTTCATCCTTTCACACTCTCCTAGTGTGGGCAGAGAACCCTTCATCTTTTCACACTCTCTTAGTGTGGGCAGAGAACCCTTCGTCCTTTCACACTCTCCTAGAGTGGGCAGAGAACCCTTCATCCTTCACACTCTCCTAGTGTGGGCAGAGAACCCTTCGTCCTTTCACACTCTCTTAGTATGGGCAAAGAACCCTTCATCCTTCCACACTCTTTTAGTGTGGGCAGAGAACCCTTCGGCTGTTCACACTCTCCAAGTGTCGGCAGAGAACCAGATCTCCTTGATAGATCTTCTTCACAAAAAATCTAGAATGAAGAGAGAAAAGAGTGAAGTAAACACAAATCAAAAGTAAAGATTTTTACCTTTGAACACCAAGTGAAGCCTTCACGCTCCAGTAGTAAGAATCCTCCTTCAAACACTCTCTTACACTCTCTCCTTGACTCTTCTTTCAATAGGCATGAAGATCAGTAGGTAAAAAGATTAAGTGGCAGTTTAGATTGGACTATTTATAGAAAAGACACAAAAAACCGTACAAAAGCTGCAAATTTTCAAGTCAATACGCATTAGATCGTCCCGTACGATCGTGGATCGTCCTGGACGATTTTACTTAAATGTGTTGGAAACGAACCTAATGTATATGGGTACGAAATGACTTCGTACACACATATCATCCCGTACGAACTAGGTTCGTCCAATACGATCGATTATTCCATAAGTCGGTTCCCAAAAATTGCAGAACGTCTCTAAAATTTTAGAGTCGGTTTACTTCGTCCTGGGAAGAATATGGGTTCGTTCGGACAAAATTTTTCTAGAGAGCAACTCGTCTTGGCACATTTATAAATTTCGTCTGAACGAAAATTCTCCAGAGGATATTTCATCTCGGGACAAATACACTTCGTCTTGGACGAAAATACTCCAGAGAGCAACTCATCCTAGAACGAATATAAATTTCATCTAAATGAAAATTTTCCAGAGAACATTTTATCCTGGAACGAATACACTTCGTCCTGGATGATCAGAACTTAAAAAAAATTTCTTCAATTCCTGTTCGTTCCATTGCTCTTACGAGGAGATAACTAACCCAATCGTCCCGTACGAACTATGTTCGTCCCGTACGATCAGTACAAATTTTTCAAGATCTTCTTAAGTGTGTGTGTTTATTCACTCAATTACAATCACTCCCTCTCAAACTTAATTCAAAGAAAAATACAAGCTTTAAATACTCAAAGTATCTCATGCTGAATTTGATTTGAAGTCTTCGTAGTCTAGAGTTTGATTTTTCTGAAATGTTAGTACACACAAGAGCAAAAACAACTCTTCCAAAAAGTGTTAGGAGATAACTACATATAAAATAATAATATTTGAAATCATCAAAACTATACAAGTTGCAAGAATGTAAAACATGCAAATAACAACTCTCTTAACAATCTCCCCCTTTTTTATGATGGCAAAATAATTATTGTTTGTATAATTTCAAATTCTATGAATCTCCTAAACTCCCCCTGAATTAATGAACACGTGAAAATAAGGAGGCATTTTTAGAAATACAAATGAAATAAAAACAAAACAAACACACAATATATACAATATACACAAAATACAAAACAAAAATAGATACACATACAATACGAATCAAACGATACCACAAATCAAATAATTTCTCCCCCTTTTTGACAACAACAAAAAGTGAAGAAGAAAAAGAGTTAAAAAGTAAGCAGACATATAAAAATCATTTGATAATTCAATCTTGAAAGTGATTGAAATAATTTATGCAAATAAAATTAAAACATTAGGCAAATCATAGTAATTCATAAAATTTAAGAAGAGATATAACATAGATAATAAAAAGAATTTATCAAAAACATGAGTCAATTTAGACATTAAGATAGAGAAACTTATTGTAGAAATGATGAAAATAAAAATTGTATATTTCAAATTTCAATATGAAATATAAATGAACATAAGATCAATTTGAATTAAGAGATTAAAAGAGTCTGGAAAGAAATAGCTACCACATGTGGCGCTTTGCACATCTTTTTCCAAGTTGTGGCACATTTTTGTGCATCTTTTCACTTGTTGGGCTTATTTTGTACCTCTTTTTCATATTGTGAACCTTTGAGCATTTCTTTTGATTTTTGTACATTTGTATATTTTTCAAGAGTAATCCTATTCTTTCTGAAATCAATAATAAAAAATTTCAAATTTATCTAAGTGCATAAATATTAATTGATAACTGAAATACAAAATAAGAAAACATCACAATTGCAATAATAATATTAAAAATAATGTAGTCTAAATAAGAGATATGAAATTGACAATCTTATTAACATCAAGTTATAAGCAAAACTTAAATTTAGAAAACTTAGATTTTCTAATGAATTTAATTTTAACTTATAAATCAAGATATATCACTATTTAAGATTAAAAAATCTAATGATTGTCATAAAGGCTAGCACACATTTCAATACCATTAAAGCCGAAACACGAGAACATATATTAATATCAATATGAAGATATTACAATCTAAGCTCAGGATATCAATACAAAAACAAAACATCTAAAGAAAAGAAAATACAACAAACTTTCTTAAAATAACAACTAACACACAAACTACAGAAAATACATAAAATCAAGTGCAACTATCACTGAGAAGGATCCTGATCTGGAGGAGGAGGAGGAGGTGCAACACCAAAGATGTTAAAGTAAGTACTCATAATAAGCACATTGGTACTGATATCATTCATCTGGTCCCTCATAAAACTCATGTCATGCTGATACTGTGCGTCCTGCTGCTGAAGGTGAGTCTTAATTTAATCAAAACATTAATCAAAATGAGTCTCTAGGCGATCAAATCTTTAAACCAAATCCTAATAATTTGATTCATTGGCGGGTGCAGCTTCATGTTCTTCCTCAGTATCACTAATAACATGTGCTTTACTTGGTTCTTCTTTGAAAACTGCTCTAAATGATCCATCGTTGTAGTAGAGCGGTTCTTCAAACTCTTGATCAGGATGATCCAAATTGTATTTCTTGTCCAGAATGTAGGTAACTAGATGTCCTAAGGCGATGTTCTTCTTTCTCTTATGCTCTACATGAACAATTTCAGACAGCCCATAAAGATAGTCAATGATAAGTTGGGCTTCATCTATAGGTTCTTTAGACATGATCAAGAAGGTCACTATAGAAAGAAGGGGTAATGTTGATCCTATCACCAGCTTTAGGAATAATTGAAGTTCTAAGAACATACTTGATGATACGTGCATTTTGAACGAGACCGGATACTTTAGCCATATGTTCGTTCAAATTGTTTTCTCTAATCACATTATTAATTTTATATCATTCATAATCATGAGTGTTGATCAAGTGATGAGCTCTAGCTCCCTCTGTCCTTAAATTCAAAAAGGTTCCTAAGTCAGCCTTGGTGATTTAAACTTTTTGTTTAAAGACAAAGGAATGGATTATAGAATGGTCAGAATTAAAGGACATGTTGGCGAGGAAGTAGTGAAAGGTTTCTTTATTGTAGAGATAAACGAGAGTAAGGATAAAACCAAACTATGTTGAAGCAAATAAGTTCATCACCTGAAAGGTAAGTTGTTCTTGGATTAGTATTCTGGAGGGTGTGATCTTTGCTAAGACAAACCTAGGAAAAGATTCCTCATTTCCTTTGGAAAGGAAGTTCTCAGAAGAATTTCTATGTGGTTTTCTAGCCAGAATCTTTTGTCTCTTACTTGAACTTGCCATTTTAAGAAGATCTAAAGTACGAAAGAGATTGAAAGTGAAGTTTAGACTGTGACTGTTGAGTTCAAAAGCCCTTCTATTTATTGAAAATTACATGTTCGTACCAGACGAAAAAAGTTCATCCCATACGAACTTTTCGATTCGTCCCGTTTGAAAAAAATTTGTATGGATGAACCAATGCGTCAAAATGAAATGGCTTTTCGTAACCAACACAACTTACGAAGCATCCTTTCATACAGACTTTTGACCAGACTGATCGTACAGACGAACACGTGTTCATCCTGGGATGATCAGTACTTATGATCATTTTAAAGGCAGTTAAATTCGTCCCCTACATCGAACCGACATGTGTTCGTCCGAACGAACCAAAGGTTTGTACGTACAAAGTTAATATTAAAAACTACCTTATCCATTCAATTGCTTTATTCATTCGTCCCGTCGTTTGAAAAACATTTGGTCCCGGACGATTGTGATGATCGTACAAACAAAGTGACAATTAAAAATTGAAAACTGCACGCAAACAGTTTAAAATCCGATAGTTAGAAACACTACACAAATTGTCCCGTACGAAAAAATTTAGCCCCGGACGATGGACACTCAAAAATTTTAAATTATGCACTCAATTAAAACTAAAACACAAACACACAAAAAAACTCACTGAAAAATGAAGAACACAAATACTAAATAAAGAAAATCACACATACAAGTTCACAAATACATAAAAACACACAAAAAACATTAATTAGAAAAACAAACATCAATGTTGCAAAAACATTTTTAATTAAGCATTCAAATAATTCACACCAAGTCTTGTTCTTAATGCACTGAAAGTATCAAAGGCTAAAAGTTTTATAAAAATGTCTGCAAGTTGATTTTCAGTAGAAACATAAGTGAGTTCAATTTCTCCTTTGGATAGATGATCCCTTATGAAATGATGTCTTATGTCTATATATTTGGTTCTTGAATGTTGAATAGGATTTTTAGAAATACAAATAGTACTAGTTTTATCAGAATAAATTGGAATAGTGCCTATAATTAATCATAAATCAATCAACTGTTGTTTCAACCAAAGTACTTGTGCCACACAACTTCCTAATTCAATGTATTCAGCTTCTGTAGTAGATAGGGCTATTGAATTTTATTTTCTACTGGACCAAGAGACTAGAGGATTTCCAATAAATTGACATGTTTCAGAAGTGCTCTTTCTATCCAACCTACAACTTGTAAAGTTAGAATATGAATAACCAATTATTTTAAATGAAGAGCTAAACTTAGGATACCAAATTCTTAAGTTCTGAGTTCCTAACAGATATCTTAAAATCATTATCACTGATATCAAATGTGATTCTTTTGGATCTGATTGAAATCTAGAATATAAGCAAACACTAAACATGATATCAGGTCAGTTAGCAGTCAAGTAAAGTAAAGATCTAATTATTCCTCTAAATTTCTTTTGATCAACAGATTTTCCCTTAGGGTCCTTATCCAACTGAACTGAGGAACTCATTGGTGTACTAACAGGTTTAACATTATCCATTTCATACTTTTTGAGGATGTCCTTAACATACTTTGACTGACTAACAAATGTACCTTCCTCAATTTACTTAATGCTAAATCCTAAAAAGTAACTTAAATCTTCCATTAGACTCATCTCAAATTCACTACTCATTATTTTAGAAAAATCATCACAAAGATTTTTATTTGAAGATCCAAAAATGATATCATCCACATAAATTTGAACAATGAGTATATCCTTTCCACATTTCTTCAAAAAGAGAGTTGTATCCACACTTCCTTTTTCAAAAGCTATTTCAAGAAGGAAGGTGCTCAACCTCTCATATCAAGCCCTAGGTGCCTGTTTTAATCCATATAATGCCTTTTTCAACTTGAAAACATGATTTGGGTATTTAGAATTTTCAAAACCTGGTGGTTGTTCTACAAAAACTTCTTCTTGAATTACCCCCATTTAAAAAGGCACTTTTTACATCCATTTGATACAATTTGAACCCTCTAAAATAGGCAAAAGCTAGCACAACCCTAATTGCTTCAAGTCTAGCTACAGGGGCAAAAGTCTCCTCAAAATCAATCCCTTCAATCTGATTATACTCTTAGCAACTAATCTATCCTTATTTCTAATTACTACTCCTGAGTCATTCATTTTGTTTTTGAATACCCACTTAGTTCCAACTACACTTTGATCCTTTGGCCTTATAGTTAATTCCCAAACTTTATTTCTTACAAATTGATTTAACTCTTCTTGCATGGCCAAAATCTAAAATTCATCCGAAAGTGCTTGATCAATATTTGTGGATTCTATAGTTAAAATGAAGGGTGAAAGATTGACTTCTTTGTTTAATCCACGCCTAATCCTTACACCCTTACTAGGTTCACCTATAATCAATTCCCTTGGGTGATTTTTAGAAAATTTCAAATCTCTAGGCAAAGGGTTTTCTATCTTCAAATTTTCTTCCAAAATCATTTTATCAATCTTTTGGGAGTTAATCTCAATCTCATCTTTTATAACACTTGGCTCTTCCAAAATTCCAGATTCATCAAATACAACATGTATGGTCTCCTCAATTACCAAAGTTCTTCTATTGAATACTCTATAAGATTTTTCAACACTTGAGTATCCAACAAAAATTCTTTCATCTCATTTTGGATCAAATTTTCCTAAGGCAGATTTTCCATTATTATGAATGAACACCTTACATCCAAAAACATGTAAATGGGATAAATTAGGTGTTCTATCTTTTAGAAATTCATAGGATGTTTTATTTAATTTAGATCTCACATTCACCCTATTCAGAACATAACATGCAGTGCTAACCGCTTCAGCCCAAAAATATTTAGGAAGTGAGTATTCTGCCAACATTACTCAAGCGGCTTCTATTAATGTTCTATTTTTTCTTTTGACTACCCCATTCTGCTGAGGGGTTCTAGGTGCAAAAAAGTTGTGATCAATTCCTTTCTCCTTACAAAATTTCTCAAATCTCTAATTTTCAAATTCTCCTCCATGATCACTTTATATAGAAATAATTTCACACCCAAGTTTTCTTTGAATCCAAGTCAAGAAATTTCTAAATTCTTCAAATGATTCACTCTTATGAAATAGAAATTCTAACACATGTGAATCTTGAGTAATCATCCACAATAACAAATCTGTATACCTTCCCTCCTAGACTCGCAGTTCTAACTGGTCCAAAAAGATCCATATGCAAAATCTCTAATGGTTTACTAATTCTAAGATCCTTATTGGACTAAAAAGAGGACTTCACTTGTTTTCCTAATTGACATGCATCACAAAGGTGGTCCTTAGTAAAGTCTAGTCATCAATGCGATATCGTCTTCATCCTCAGGTTATGAGTGTTCACTCTCAGACTCTTCCACTTTTAGTGCTATGTTCTTCTCCCTTCGTGGTTCACCTGCATCAATCTTTCTTTGGCTAACTCCTTGCTTGTAAGCAATTAGCGAACCAAGAAGATTGTCAACAGAGTAAATGTTTAGATCTTTAGACTCTATAATTGCAGTAATTTTAACATCATAAGCAGTAGGCAAACAACAAAGAATCTTATTAACTATTTCAGCATTCGTTAGTTCCCTACTCAGTGCATGCAAAGAGGTGACTATTTGTGTGAATCTTGTGTACATATCAGAAATGGATTCATTTGGTTTCATGTAAAACTGTTCATAATCATGCAACAAGATATTAAGTCTAGAATGCTTAACCTTATTAGTCCCCTCATAAGTTATACAAATTTTATCCCATATGTCCTTCCCACTTTTGTAAGTGGAAACCCACATGTAGTATTCTGATTTTAAAGCACAAAAGAAATTATTCAAGCATTTGGCATTTAGTTGTGCTAAGTCACGTTATTCTACTATCCAATCTGCAAAAGGTGTTTCAACTCTAACTCTGTCAACTAGTCTAGTTGATTTTGTATACCCTTCCTGAACTAAGATCCACATATGATAATCAAGTGACTGTAAAAATATAGACATGCATGTTTTCTAAAAAATTAAAAGGTATATTGTCAAACAGTGGAGGTCTAGTTATAGAGAAACCCTCGGGTGTATTTCAGTTTCAAAATGTAGCCATCTATGTTAATCAAAAAGTAGTCTAAACTTATGATTTTGAAACAAAGCTCTAATACCACTTGTTGAAACTTGTTCACTATAAATTAGGTTGTTAAACCTAAGCTTATATCCCAGTGGCTAACCAAGAGGGGGGTGAATTGGTATTTAAAAAAAAAAATACCCTCTTTTAAAATTTAAAACTGAGAATTTAAATTTAGTGAATTTTATAGAAAAACTTTTTCAACCACAACTTTGAAACAGTAAAACAGAAAAAAGAAAAAAAAAAAGAAAAGAAGCGGCAAAAGAAAAGACACGAGATTTATAATGGTTCAGTCAAACTTGACCTACATCCACTCCCCAGAGGCACCCTCCGAGTATTGCACTAATACCACTAGTGACTCTTTTTTTGCACCCACAGCAAGGCGTAGAAGCCCTTACAAAACTCTCTTCCACCACTACCCAGTGCGGCAGAGAACCATCATCCTTTTACACTCTTCCTAGTGTTAGTAGAGAACCATCCATCCTTTCACACTCTCCTGGTGTAGGCAGAGAACCCTTTGTCCTTTCACACTCTCTTAGTGTGGGCAAAGAACCCTTCATCCTTTCACACTCTCCTAGTGTGGGCAGAGAACCCTTCGTCCTTTCACACTCTCCTACTGTGGGCAGAGAACCCTTCATCCTTTCACACTCTCCTAGTGTGGGCAAAGA
This sequence comes from Dendrobium nobile, assembly GCA_022539455.1. Classification (NCBI taxonomy): domain Eukaryota; kingdom Viridiplantae; phylum Streptophyta; class Magnoliopsida; order Asparagales; family Orchidaceae; genus Dendrobium; species Dendrobium nobile. Next base: position 43,185,232 of record CM039726.1, read on the forward strand.
ACCCTTCGGCTGTTCACACTCTCCAAGTGTTGGCAGAGAACTGGATCTCATTGACATATGTTCTTCACAAGAAATCTAGAAGGAAGAGAGAAAAGAGTGAAGTAAACACAAATCAAAAGTAAAAATTCTTACATTTGAACACCAAGTGAAGCCTTCACGCTCCAGTAGTAAGAATCCTCCTTCAAACACTCTCTTACACTCTCTTCTTGACTCTTCTTTCAATAGACAAAAATATTAAGTGGCAGTTTAGATTGGACTATTTATAGGAAAAACACAAAAAACCATCCAAAAATTGCAAATTTTCAAGTCAATACGCATTGGATCGTCCTGTACGATCGTGGTTTGTCCTGGATGATTTTACTTAAATGTGTTGGAAACGAATCTAATGTATATGGGTACAAAATGACTTCGTACACACACATCGTCCCGTATGAACTAGGTTCGTCCGGTACGAACGGTTATTCCATAGGTTAGTTCCCGAAAATTGCAGAATTTTCAGAGTCGGTTCACTTCGTCCTGGGATGAATATGGGTTCGTCCGGACGAAATTTTTTTAGAGAGCAACTCGTTCTGGCACGATTATAAATTTCTTCTGAATGAAAGTTCTCCAGAGGAGATTTCATCCCAGGACAAATACACTTCGTCCTGGACGAAAATACTCCAGAGAGCAACTCATCCTGGAACGAATATAAATTTCATCTGAATGAAAATTTTCTAGAGAACATTTTATCCTGGGACGAATACACTTCATCCTGGACGATCAGGACTTAGAAATTTTTTCTTCAATTCATGTTCGTTCCATTGCTCTTACGAGGAGATAACTGACCTGATTGTCCCGTATGATCAGTACAAATTTTCAAGATCTCCTTAAGTATGTGTGTTTATTCACTCAATTACAATCACTCCCTCTCAAACTTAATTTAAAGAAAAATACAAGCTTTAAATACACAAAGTATCTCATGCTGAATTTGATTTGAAGTCTTCGTAGTATGGAGTTTAATTTTCCTGAAATGTTAGTACACACAAGAGAAAAAACAACTCTTCTAAAAAGTGTTAGGAGATAACTACACATAAAATAATAATATTTGAAATTATTAAAACTATACAAGTTGCAAGAATGTAAAACATGCAAATAGCAACTCTCTTAACACCCTACACTTCCTACCGTACAAGGCTTCATAAGTAGCCATGCCAATGCTTGACTAATAATTGTTATTATATGAAAACTCTATCAATATGATATTATCTTCCCAACTTTCTCCAAAGTCTAGAAAATAGAGTCTCAAAAGATCCTCCAGTACCTTAATAGTCTTTAAGGACTTTCTTCTTTTCTATGGATAAAAAGTTGTACTTAAATGCAATTTCATACCTAGACCCTGCTGAATGCCTCTCCATAATCTAGAGGTAAACCGCCCATCACCTTCAGATACAATCACCTTACACTATGCAATCCGATAATGTCTCTAATATATATCTATGGCAGTATGTCTATCGGATCAGTCTGTTAAATCGAAATAAAATGGGTTGACTTTCTCAAATGAGCAATAACAACAGAAATTATATCATGTCCCTACCTTGATATGGAAAAACCTATAGCAAAGTCCATCATCACCTCCTCCCATTTTCACTCATGGATAGGTAACAAATGTAGAAGATTACCTAATCACTAATGTTCCACCTTTACTAACTAATAAGCCTCACATTTCAAAACAAACTCAACTATATCCTTCTTTAATCCAGGCCACCATAATATACTTTTGAAATCTCTGTACATTTTGTTGCTTCTTGGATGAATAATATAGCCCGAGTAATGTGCCTCATGTAGGATCTTAGTTCTCAGATCACTAACAGAAGGAACTCATAATCTATCCTTATAGAAAATGACTTATAATCATATAATGAGAGTTTGAGTCTCTTACCATCTTTAATATGATCACTCAACTTTAAATACTATGTATCTGATTTTTGAGCTTCTTGAATTCTTTCTTGTAAAGTAGGCTAAATAATCATCTGAGCTAACAATTTTGGATCTATATCAACAGATACCACCTATATATCAAATTTCTCTAAATTTTAAATATGAAAGTCAATAGAAGTAAGAAACAAAAGAGAAGTACCTGAAGACTTCCTACTCAAAGCATTTACTACCATATTCACATTATCAAGCTTATACTAAATTGATATATAATAATCCTTGATAGTTCTAACCAACTTCTTTTCCTCAAATTCAAATCCTTTTGATTAAAAATATACTTCAAGCTCTGATGGTATGTAAATATCTCACTTCTAACTCCATATAAGTAATGCCTCCAAAACTTTAATATAAATACAATAATAGCTAACTCAATATCATGTGTCAAATATGTCCTCTCATATGGTTTCAACTGCTAAGATGTATAAGAAATCACTTTACTATGTTGTATTAGCACACGTTCCAAATCTCTCAATGATGTATCACTAAAAACTTAGACCCCTTTAGTGCCTGAAGGAATAGTCAAAATTAGAGCAAAAGTCAAATGATCCTTCAACAACTGATAACTCTCCTCATACTTTGGAGCCCAAATGAAAGCTACTGATTTCTAAGTTAGTCTTATCAAAGGAAAAGACTGACTGGGGCGTTCTCCTCCTTCTGAGTCAGCTATAATAAGGAGGAGCATTCCTCAAGTGTGTTGCATGATCCTCCTTATTATATCTAAAATAAATTAGAATATCGTATATAAAGATGATCATAAACTGGTCCAAATACTTCATGAAAATTCTATTCATCAAATCCATAATAACTACTGGGGCGTTAGTCACTCATAATGGCATGACCAAAAAACTCATAATGTTTGTACCTCATACTAAATGTAGTCTTCTCCATATCATCTTCCCTTACCTTTGACTGGTGATAACCAGATCTAGATTGATCTTAGAAAATATTGAACATCTAGCCAGCTGATCAAATAAATTATAAATCTAGGCAAATGGTAGTTATTTTTTTTAGTTCCTTTGATCAACTCCCTGTAATTAATATATATGCGCATCATACCATCCTTTTTCTTCACAAATAGAATAGGTGCTCTCCACGAAGACATAATAGAGCGAATAAATCCTTTATCAACTAACTCTTGAAGCTGAACCTTCAACTCATGAAGCTCCTTTAGTGCCATTTTATACATAGCATTAAAGATCAAAGTAGTACCCAAAAGAGATTGATACAAAACTCTATCTCTCTATCTGCTAGTAAAGTCATAATTCCTATAGGAAGACATCTAGAAACCCCTGAACTATAGGGACACTACTCAAAGATTTAGAAGAGAGTCCACATCTCTAGTAAATGCTAAAAATACTATGCTACCATTTCTCCAAAATCTATCCGCTTCTAAAGTAGAAATCAAATAAGAGAGAACACCTCTAATTCCCTTAAATATAAAGCTCTCACCATTCTGATATAAATACACGTTCTTCTTCAAGAAATTAATCTGAGCCCCATATCGACTCATCTAGTCCATACCTAAAAGGACATCAAATGCAAAAAAAAAGGTAGCAAAATCAAACCAGATCGCCAAACTCCATCTAAAATTTTGAAATCAAAAAAATAAACCCTACTAGCTACTATTTCATCTCCCATAGGCAAAACCACATATAATATGTATATCCTATTGGAATAACTATAAATATTTGAACTGATCATCCAGGACTATCATCTCAAATTCTCCACATCATACTAGATGAACTTTTGATTGTCCAGGATGGCATTTGTTCTCAAAATTGCATTTTAAGGGAAAGCCCTCTATTTAAACACATCATACTATATGATCCTGCGATCTTACTGGATGATCTTTGCCACCAAAATTAATTTTTTAGATTTTTCAAAATCCTGTATTTAAGCTTTATCAAGGCACTTGTTAAGTGTATTTGGAAGCCATTATGTTTTCATTCTTTTGGAGAAAACTTAAAGAGAACTTGAAAGGGAGAGAGGAAAGGGTGGAGTTTAAGAGTGAGAAGATCCTTGGAGGGGGTTTCAAGGGACTATGGTGGGGGTTTCACACGGTTTCTCTAGCAAGCTTGGTCCTTAGTACCATTAGATTCAAGGTTTATCTTCAGAGAAGTTTTGGGAAGAAGAAGATCTCTTTGCTGTCAAAGGACCCGGTTACTCACATAGGGGAAGATGGAAGTGATTTTGTAAAGGCTTCTCCTTCTAGTTATGGGGGCTAAAGGAGAGTCACTAAAGTTTTAGTGCAATACTCGAAGGGTGCCTCCGAGGGGTGGACGTATGTTAGGTTTGACTAAACCATTATAAATATAGTGTGTTATTTATGATTATTTTCTACACTTTATTTTTATTATGATTAATTGTCTGGGTGAAATCTCTTATTAATCTTTCTACTATTGATTTAATTCATTTTCACTATAAGATATAGAAAGATTTTTCTTTTAGTTAAAGAAGCTTTTAAATATCTAATTCATCCCCTCTTAATTAGCCATGGGGCTAGTTCATAAAGGTTTAACAACCCTTACAAACTTTTAAGTGGTATCAGACTGAGATTCATAAATTATGTTTTTGAAAACTTTTGAATTTCAATAAATGGCTAATTTTTGTGCAATATTACGAAAGGATATTCAATCACCTGACTATCTTTGTTTGAAAATATTACTTTTAATTTTTAGAAAATTCACATGTATACTTTCATGCAATCAATTTATTATCAAATGTGGCACATTATTCTAATTGGTTATTCTGTACTATCACATATTATAGAAAGAATTAAAATTGATATTCCTTTTAATCAATGGAGTATAGTATAACAATTGAATGCTAAATATTTGTATTATTTTTTTGTGCTTTAAATTTTGAAGATTGTATTGTAATATCCACATATACTACTACAAAGAAAAATTGGGACAAATTACATACTACATATGAAGGTACTAGTGAAGTTAAGAAATCTAGGTTAAATATTTTAATGCATGATTATGAACTATTTTTCATGAAATCTTATGAGACTATACTAGATATATATACTAGATTTACTCAAATAGTGACATCATTATATGCCTTAGGAAAAAAAATTTTAAACTTAAAAAAAGTCAATAAAATTCTATGTTGTCTACTTGATAAGTTTGATGCTAAAGCTGTTGTTATTTGTGAATTGAAAATTTTGAATAAATATTATATTAATAATTTAATTGGCTCACTCATTACCTACGGACAAAGTTTGGGTCAAAGACTTTTAGATGTAGGTGAAATGATAGTGTTAAAAGCTAAAGACATAGAGAAAAGTGGCTTAGTAAATGATGAAAGTGATGAGTTTACAATAAAATTTGAAAATATACTAATGCATAATCATCAACATTAACACAAGTAGAATAAAGGTAAAAATGATAAGAATGTTAAGATTTCTTTTGATGTTATTTATTTTGGTGTAGGAAATCAGGACATATGAAAAATCAATGCCATAATTTGAAAACTCTTCATGTAAAGAAAAAGAGTAAATCTAAGAAAATTTTAAAAAGGACAAATAATGAAAAATGAAAAATCTTCTGGGTAGACCTAGCTTCTGAATCATCAAACTAGGAGCAATATAATGTTTAAAGCATTGCTTGTGTGTTTATTTATTTTGTGTATGCATGTACTTTTTTATTCATTGTGTTATTATTTATTTTTTATGTTTTCTTTGGGTTTTTTTTATTCTTAGTGTTTGTTTTTGTTTCTTAAAATATTTAAATTAGTCTTTACTTTTTTTTTGTGAAGTTTTATTTGATTAATACACATGTATCACTTTTTACTCTTTAGAGAATCAAATCTTTTCAAGAATCTTTTTTTTGAAAAAATTGAAAAATTTACCTCCTATATTTTTAAATTTTTATGTAAGTTGTGATTGACTTCTCTAAAAATAGCTAAAGGAATAAAACTTATGTTTTTATCTCTCTATCTCATTTCTTGATGAGGTTATTTTACTTTTGATCCAAAATCTTTATCAAATTATAAATTAGACTTTGAAATTAAACTTTTTTCATCTCCCTATATTTTTTCTATCTCACATGGATCTTTTGCAAGTTGTTGAATCAACCTCATTTTTTTTTTAATGAAGCAGTTCATTTTTGTCACTATAATGGGTTTACTTTAGTTTTTAAAAATAAAGAAAGGAAGCATATTTATTGAAAAGAAAAGAGGCACAAAATGAGCCCAAAAATAAAAAGATGCGCAATGACACCAACTATGAAAAGATACACAAAGTATATCAAAAATTAAAAGATGTACAATGACGTCAAATATAGAAAAATAAATCAAAAATCAAAAGATGAGCAAAGTGAACAAAAAATAAATAAAGTGGCACAAAATGAGCCAATAATAAGTTAGCTTACCTTTCTTGTTTTTATTAAATCTTAAGAGAACCCTTTTATCTATTGATGTTTTTGATACTTGAGTTTAAAAATTATGATTCTTGATTTACCAATTTTTGTATTAATCTTCTATTAGATATATTTCATGAAAGGAGTTTTGAAAAGATTAGTATTTCCTCCTCTAGTATGTTCCTTTATTTAGATATTGCCTTAAAAAGTTTTTTAGCCTTTAAAGGAACTTAAGGTTGGATTAATAATTTCTTAATCTCTAACCATTCTAGGTTATGCATTATCAATACATGCCTTACTAAGTTTTTGAATAAAATCAAGAGGTAACTTTTTTATTCGAAGAAAATTTAAAATTTCAAACTGATTCTTTTAAAAACATCTTCTTCACTAAATCAGGGATTATTTATTTTTTGTTAGTTGGTGTTTACTGTTTAAGTTTTCTATGCTCCTATTCTTTTTGATAATGTCAAAAGGAGAGAATATACTTTTATTTTTTTTATATTTGTTTTAGTTTATCTTTTTATCATGCAATTTAATTTCTTTTACTTATTTTATTTTAAAATAAAAATAAAAAAGAAAGAAAGTTTTTGTTTTCTCCTGTTTTTAAATTTTTATCTTAGAAAGGGGGGATCAAGAAAAAATACATTTAGTTTACAAAATTCATTAGTAATATTTTTATCATAAGAAGGGGGAGATTGTTACGACTCGAGCTCACAGGTTAATATTTTATATGATAACAAACATTATGTCTCACATCTTTATGTCTCATAGTATTTTTTATTATATATTTGCTTTTGTATATACTAATATTTGAGGAACACCATGCACCATCAACCGAAGAATTAGAGCTCAAGATTGGGTAGAATAAGAATATGATGTAAAGAGTCTATAATATTTAATGATGAAATTTATATTTCTTGAGTCAAGTATTATAAATAAATTTGATAGCTTAGTGTCTATGCACATAAATACTCAAGGGAGTGAGATATAGTCATAACCAAAAGTATAAGTTTTGAACTAATTATATTAGATGATTTTGATCATCCAGGATGATCAGCTCATTAAACTAATCATACTATAAGATTTTGACCATCCATGATAATCCTTTAAGATCTTGGAAAAATAGCTGCTAATAAAAATTTAGGCAAGGATTTAAGATTCAAATTTTATTCTAATTATTATAGATGATCTAGATCATCATAGATGATCAAAGCTAATCATGCATAAATTATGATTAGGGGACTATTATGGTTAAATTATTCAATCAGATTGCCCTAGATGATCTGTATATCATACTAGACTATTTGTACAAATTTTAACTTATCATCCAAGACTATCCTGAGATCATCAAGGACTATCATGTCAAATTATGCACATCGTACTAGATGATCCTATGATCATCCAAGATGGTATTTAGTACCAAAATTGAGTTTTTAAGGTTTTGTGAAGCCCTCTATTTAAGCACATCATACTGGATGATTATGTGATCATACTGGATAATCTTTGCTGCTAGAATTATTTTTTAGGGTTTTTTAAAGACCTCTAATTAAGTTTTGTCAAGACACTTGGTAAGTGTCTTTTGTAGTCATTATGTCTTCATTCTTCTAGAGAAAACTTAAAGAGAGAACTTAAAAGGGAGAGAGGAAAGGGTGGAGTTTGAGAGGGAGAAGATCCTTGGAGAGGGTTTCATGGGAGTGTGGAGGGGGTTTCACACGGTTGCTTCAGTAAGCTTGCACCTTAGTACCATAAGATTCAAGGTTCGTCTTGAGGGAAGTTTTGAGAAGAAGAAGATCTCTTTAGTGTCAAAAAACCGAGCTACTCCGCCGCACCGGGGAAGGTGGAAGTGATTTTATAAGGATTTCTATACCAAGTTATGAGGGATAAAGGAGAGTCACTAAAGGTTTAGAGTAATACTTGAAGGGTGCCTCCGAGGAGTGGATGTAGGTTAGGTTAGACAAAACTACTATAAATCTGGAATGTTCTTTCCGATTATTTTCCACACTTTATTTTTACTACGATTAACTGCTAGGGTGAAATCTCTGATTAATCTTTTTACTATTGATTTGATTTGTTTCCATTGTAAGATATAAAATTAATTTTCTTTTAGTTAAAAAAGTTTTTAAATATCCAATTCACCCCACTCTTGGTTAGCCTCGAGACTAGTTCATAAAGGGCTTAATAACCCTCATGAACTTTCAATAAGTTATATCTATCATAACATCTGGTGACTCCCTGGCCTTTTGCTACATCAGATTGTAAACTTATAGATGCACTAAGGTCAAAACAATAATGCTACTTGAACCTCGTTAACCTCCAGAAAGTTAACCTTATGATATCGAACCAACATCCTAATTACCTGAAGCCATAGTACAAGGTTGAGGTGGTACTTCCCTTGGCCTACACATAGTTGGCTGTGTAGGCATGTGAAATCAAAAAATTTATCAAAACCACCTTGTGGACACTTAGCAATCCTATGTCCAAATTGTCCATAATGAAAAAACTGCATGATGCTCTATAACACTGACCACTGTGCATTATACCACACTACTAACATAATGGGGCCTCACTCACTGAACCCTTAGAACTAACAACACGGCCTCTATCTGATCCAGAAGATATTTCTATCGGTTGCCCCTCCTTCTAAACTTAACATGTTTAAACATGCTCTTCTTCCTAAATGGCTATTAATAGTTATTTCACCACCAAATCTCTTCTTGCTTGTAGCCCATTGTTGTTGCACTACTACCAGATCAGTCTCTATCTTCTTGACCCTCTCGACCAACTGAGCAAAGTCTGTAATATCTTGTGCCAACAATGGTTGCCTTAAAGAATCTCAAAGTCCCTCCAGAAATTAATAACACTTTTTAGAAGTACCAATTAATAGTGGAGAAAACCTGGAGAGCGCCTTAAGCTCTGCCTCATATTGCATCACTAACATGCTCCCCTGAATCAACTTTAGAAAAGAGCTCTATAATTGTCTCCTAGAAGACAGAAGTATAAACCATGTCTTGAATGTCTCAGCAAACTCATATCAAGTAATCAAGGTATTTGCACGACACAGAAATTTCTCTCTTTGTTGGCCTAACCACCAGCGCTCTATCTCGCTATCAAATAAAAATGTAGCTAATGCAACTCTCCTCTTAGAAAGATAATGCATCCCATCTAAAGTCTTCTCTATCCTCATCAACAAATCCTCAGTTGCTCTAGGCTCAATAACACCTAAAAGTTTAGGAGGTTGTAACCTCATAAAATTCTACAAATATCTATCCAGGTCATCAGATCAAGTACTAACAACCTATGTGTGAGCTTGACTAACTAGTTATGCCACTATACCTATAATATGTGAAATCACATCAGAACTGATTGCAGGAGCTATACCCTGAACCTGAGCTGCCTGACTAGAACTTTGACCCTTGGTCATAACTGGATCTAACTGAGGTGGATCAGCTATCTTAAAATACAATTGAATGCAACACATGCATGTAAATAAAATAAAATAAAATAAAATGAGAACCCAAAACTGCCCAGAATCATCTCACATGCTTTTATTAAATCTTGTGGCTCTATTATAAGTCACTTCTCCAACCTATGTTCTTATAAAAAAAATCTTATCACAAATGGACTTGATATGACATAATAACACACTGGTTATACCATATCTAATTATGAAAAATCTAACCCCAAGATCTGGTTGGAGAAGTACTAAAAAGAACTTCTAATTTATATACTACATAGAGTCATTATTGATTGCAATATAAAAGGATAAGACTACTTAATCTCAACATAATTTTTCTATATATCATCCAAAATATATATAATCTTAAATATATTTACAACAATGCTTGGCAACAGAGAGAAAAATAGAAATAAAAGTTAGGCCTACAAAAAATTAAAACTAACCAAAACATACTACAACCCAAATCAGAGTTTGCTATCCCAACTACTCGGCTCGCACCTTATCCTTCCTCGGGCCTAAAAATAAAAGATAAAGCATGAATGAGCTAACACGACTCAGTAGGCTATCATTGCCTAAAGCAAAAATTAATAATCAAAACTAAAAGAATTGAGATCATTGTGCTAAATCATATACTGAAATTAAATTCATTTAAATAAATACTAAAATAAACTAAATTATAAGCAAACACTTCATAATAGAATCTAACCTTGGTAGCCCATCAACTCTAACATAACAACAATTAGGTAATAGAATCTCACCAATATAAGAGAATCCCACCTCAATTGCCCATGACCGCTCACTAGCACCGGCATAACATAATCCCACCTCGGCCACCCACTGGTGCTAGTGTAATAGAATCCCACCTCAACCACCCACTGGCACCGGCGAAATAACACAACACTTCAAAACATATTTTTCAATGAATTTCATTAATTAAAGCACAATTGGACTGAATTCAAAGTTTGTCAAAATATCCCAATAATAGACAAAAGAAAAAATACTAAGTAAAAATTCTTAATTTCCAAACATAACCAATTTACCGCAAATTTTGTAAACATCATCTAAAGCATTAATTGAACTGAATCACTATGTTTAGATATCAAAATAAAATTTTTAGTAGACAAAAATTGTTGTTGTTTTTTTCAAAATCACCCATCAAACAATTTTTAGAATATTCTCAAAATGTTCGTAAATAAAGTGTCTATAACATATAAAAAGTTATGGGGTAAAAGTTTTACCAAAACAAAATTATCCTAATTTTTTAGTTAGAAAAATACAAATTTGATTAGAAAAATATCAAAAACACAAATTTATTGAAATCTAAAATAGGTAAAATGTAACCTATCTCGAGATGAGCAAATTTCTCAACTGGGCCGATGGACAAAAATCTCTCTACGACTTTCAAAATCTAACTTCTTTCCTTCTCTCTCTTCTCTTTCTTCTTAATTTCCAAAATGTTTTCTCTATTATACATAAACATATGGCATGAATGAAAAGGCATGATTAGATTTAAGTGCTTTTGATATTTTAATAATAAAATAATAATATTAGAATATTATAAAATCATAGAAATTCTTTTAGTGATTCAAAAAATTGTAGAAAAATATCCATAAGATAACTTATTTTATTTAGAAATTTTTTTGTAAAATTGGTTTGTAAAATGGGCATTTGATGGTCCCAAAACCCCCACTTATACTATTAGATGTCAATTTCTTAAAGAATTTCACTAGTGCCCAAAAATTATAAAAAATTAGGGAAACTAAAACATAACAATAAAGAAGTTATGAAGAAGATGGTTTATGATTTGGGCTTATAATGACTCCTAAATAAAATCTTGACTATTGCATGTCAAACTACAGATTTCAAAATTTAGTGTTATAACAAACTCCATCTTAAATTTATGTAGTTCCTACATCTAGGGCATCTTGTGTTCTAGTCAATTAGCATTGTTCACCATCTCACAGTGGATCTTCTTCTCTTTAGAGAGGGTGAACTTGGTATGCTTCTTCACCACTTCCAAGCACATCAATTTGGCATCCAAACCCCATGAAGAAGTGGCTAGAGCAGTACACTTTCTACTATTCATCCACTAGTGAGTTCATAGATGAAGAGTTTAGCCTAGATGGCTCCTACTCTAAAATATACTATTCTAATAGGATTATGGATAACACGCAATTATTAGAAACTAGATTGATTCAGCTTCAACACCCTGATTTTCACCTATTAATTCTCCCTTCTCATTGGACCTCTAGAGCTTCTCAGATGATGAATAACTCATAGAACCTCAAGGGTCTCATCATCATCAACTAGCTCTTTCCTATGAGCCATAATAACAAACTCATCATCCCATGTGGGAAAGTCTAGAAAAAACACCTTCACTCTAGATGGTTTTGTAACCTTATTTCTCTTAAAAGGCATGGTAGGAAAAGTGCACTTGGTTCCTTCCCTTTTAGTGAGAGAAGCTCTTATTCTTGTGAGAGAAACTCCTATTAGATTTTGAATTTTGTTTGTTTTGATTATGGCTAGGGATGATCGACGGTCTTCATCGGTGACCAATCCCTCCTCTACTTCTGGTCTGGGTCATAGAAGGTCATGGGGTTCACCTCTTATTATTAGAGATCAATTTGACATGATGAAGAAGCTTGATTTTCAGAAGAGTTATTTCTACCCTAGAAAGCGTAAAGATCATATTGTAGAAATTGAAGATTTTCCAGCGATCAAATCTGTTAGTAAATATTATGCAGCTCACAAGAATGATTTTGAAGCTTCATCCTCATCTGGTTTAAATATGAAAGTTAATAGATTTTTGAAAGTGGGTAACATTGCTCTTGAAACTGTTATTTCTCCAACTTTCACGCAAGTGCTCTCATCGTCTGATGTTTTATCTAATTGCAATGTGATGCCAAATTCACTTAAAGAGAAGATTATCACAGATAATTCTAGGACGGATATTGAGCCAGATATTAATAATATTAAATTTCTCAAGTCAATGGATTATGTTAATGCTTGGAGAAAATCACATATAAGGATAGTTAATCCTCCTGGTAATGTTGAAAAGACTGAAGATGGATTGGCTATCAAAATTCAATCAAATGATGAGAAAGTTAATATTCATAGACTTCATAAATTTATTGTGGTTAAAGTCTTTGGAAATTATATCCCTTTTTTTGTCATTAGCACTGAGCTTCAAAGACAATGGACTCATTTAGGTGCTTTTCACCTAACTAATTTAGGAATGGATCAGAGGTTATGTTCATTCCATTCCATGATGTTAAGGAGGCTATATTGAGTGGAGGACCATGGTTTGTTGTCGGACACATCATTGGTATGGAAGAATGGACTCCTAGCTTCTCAATTCTTTCTATGAAGAATATAAATTCCTCTGTATGGATTCAATTGCCACATCTTCCTTTATATTGCTGTTATGAAAACAACATTACTAGAATTGCATCAAAATTTGATAAACCATTATTTCTTGATGGCAATATATTTAATTGGGGTAGAAGAGAGTTTTCAAGAATATGTGTTCATATTAACATTGATGAAAAGCTTCCATAAGGTGTATGGGTTGAGGGATGCTATGGTCGTTTTTTCCAAAAGATTAATATGAAAAAATTTCATCATTGTGCTTTCATTGTGGGAGAATTGGCCATGATTCACAATAATGTAGAATGAATATTAACCCAAAGAATGTAGATTTATCTGTTAAGGATAATCTTGTATCTAATGGAATAGATTCTTTGAACTCTGCTTTTATGAATGTTGAAAAAGGGAAAAACATTCATGATGTTGTTCCTGTTAAAGGAATATAGGAATATAAAGATGAATATGGTCCGTGGATTCTTGTTAATCGTGGTAAGAAAATATTAATTTCTAACAGAATGTATAATGCTGCTATTTTTGGAGTTAAATATGTTGAGAAAATCAATACTAAGTCCAATTTGGTGGATGATAAGCCAAGTTTAGTTTTGAAGAGTCCGAGGGAGGATAAGATGCTTAATGTTGATTTTCCAGAAGGTAATGTTGAAGGTGCAGATATACAGATCATTTTTTATAAGAATGATAATCTTCTTATGCAATTGGATGGAATTGAGAATACTAAATGTGATATTGATAAGGATATATTGGAAGAAGGGGAATATGTTCCTGCAATTGCTGCTAATGAAGATGAAAAAAATGGTGTTATTCTTTCTATTCAAGTTGAAGTCACCGGTGATGAAGTTGGAAAGAGTGATCATTCTTTGGTTATTACAGAAAAAGACTGTGTATAATTTAATCGAAAGAGGAATGTGATCCTGTAGTTGTTGATAAAGAAAAGGAAGAATTTCATAATATCTAAGAGGAGCCTATTAGTGATGAAGCTAGAAAGAATGACCATTATGTTTTTATTAAAGATAATATGGTATTACTGAATCGAAGGTATATATTTCCAATCCTAAAGGTGTTAATGTTTGTAATAATAATTTTTGTAATAATCATATTTGTAATACATCTGAAAAGAAGAATGATGATACTAAAGTATCAACTAACCGGAAGAAGGATTTTAAAAAATTTGGACCTCTAAAGAGCAGTCTTAGAGGTAGGAAAGGAGGTGATAAGGTGAATAGTACTGGGGGCTACTCCCCATTACTTTCTTAATGGATTCTTTGATGTTTTGGAATTGTAGGGGAGCTAAGAAAAAAGAAGCTTCGCACTATCTAAGAAGTGTGATTAAAGATAATGGAGTGTTCTTTATTGTCCTTGTGGAAACGAAATTGGCTTCTATGGATAAAAATGAAGTTAGTAGAATTGTTGGGAGTGAGTGGGATTTCTTTCATGTTGATGCTAAAGGTACTTTTGGTGGCATACTTGCTCTTTGGAAGAGTAATTTGTCTTCCTTTACTGTTCTTACTTCATCAAATCAATGTATTATTAGGAAATTAATGAATCCTAAGGGTATTACTTGGAGTATTGCTATTATTTATGGTAATAAGAATGTGTGTGAAAGAAGAAAGTTATGGGAGCTGATTGAAGGATATACATCTGTAGCAGATCCTTGTATTATTGGGGGAGATTTTAATTGCATACTTTCCAAAAATGAAAAAAAAGGAGGTACAAGATTCTTGTTCTCAAAAAGGCCGCAAGAGATGGACTTTTTAAATAGGAATGATTTTCATGACATTGGGTTGAGGGGACCCAAATTTATATGGTGTAATAACAAAGAAGGATTAGCTCGTATTTGGGAAAGGCTTGATAGAATTTGTCTAAATTCTAAAGCTTTGGATCTTATCCCATTTGCAGTTATTAATCATTTGGCTAGAGTTTCTTCGGACCATTGTCCCATTCTTATCAATCTTCTTAATGAGCATGTTTAATTTCCGAAATCTATCAAATTTAAAAATGTGTGGTGTTCTTATAATTCTTCTTGGGGTGTGGTTAAGAAAGCTTGGCACAAAGTTGATTATGGATGTGATTCAAATATCCTTCGTAAAAAGATTGCAAGAACTCTTAAAAGTCTATTTGACTAGAGTAAAAAGAAATTACAAGACTTAAATAAAATGAAAGAAGAATTGCAAGCAAAAATTTTATCACTACAAGAGGAGGAGAGTGTCATTGGTTTAAGCCCGAAAAAGCTTGTTGTTTTGAGGATGAAAGTTCATGAGCTTAATGTGACTCTTGCTAGATTATCAACGTGGTGGAGGCAATGCTCAAAAGCTCAATGGTTGGATGAAGAAGATAACAATTCAAGATTCTTTCAAAACTTTGCTAATTCTAGAAGAAATGGTAATTTTATTCATCAAATTAAAAATTTGAATGGAATTCCTATTACCGATCCTAATGATATTCATATAGTTTGTAAGGATTTCTATATGAAGAAATGGAACTACAAGATGCTCTTTGGATGGTTGGCTGAAGCTAAAAATGCGCAATATGCTGAATGAAGATCAAAAGAAGTTGCTAATGGTAGATTTTCAAAAGCAAGAATTGATTTCTATAAATATGAAGATGGACAATAACAAGTCTCCGGGAAATAATTGGGTGAATTCCTTCTTTTTCAAGAGCTATTAGAATATTATTCATGTGGAGGTTTGGAATGCAGTGAAAGCTTACTTTGAATCGGGATGTATGCCTGAAGATTGGAAAGAAACAATGGTTGTCTTGATCCCAAAGGTTAGTAATGCTAATGAAGTTAAAAATTTCAGACCAATTAGTTTATATCAAACTATATACAAAGGGGTGGCTGGTATGATATGGAATAGATTAAAGGAATGTATTCCAAATGTTGTTTCAGAACAACAAGTGGCATTTATTCCAGGTAGATCAATTTCATTTAATTGTCTTTTTGCTCATGAGATCATTAATAAATTTAGAATCTCAAAATCTAGCCTAGGTTTATGATGCTTAAACTTGATATGGAATATGCCTATGATAGTATGTGTTGGGAGACATTGAATCAGGTCCTATTGATTATGGGTTTTCTGGATATGTTTATTAAGTTAATTATTCAATGTGTTACTCATCCCAAGTTTTCAATTATTATTAATGGGAGATAGAGTAAATGGATTCATGTTAAATATGGATCTAGACAAGGATGTCCACTGTCTCTGGGACATTTTATCTTATGTTTAGAACTGTTATCAAAATATTTTTTGGGAAAGAGGATAGGAGCTTGGTATTAGAATTGTTTCTAATACTCCAAAAATTTCTCATTTGTTATATACCAATGATGTAATGATTGTTGTTGAAGCTTCTTCATCCAATGCTAAGTCTATTAATAAGATTATGGCTGATTACTGTTAGTGGACCGAATAAAGGATTAATAAGAATAAATCAGAGATTTTATATGGGAAATCTATTCTCGGAAGGCTCAAAAGAAAGTAGGAAGAATTTTGGGTTTTCATAAAGTCAAGGAACTCTTTTATCTTCGTGTTAAGTTGGCTACTAGGAGAATAAAATTTGAATATTTTAATTTTATTCTTAGTAAAGCTATGAATAAACTTAGTAATTGGGGCTCATGAAATTTATCTTTACCTAGAAAAATTGCTTTGGTGAAGTCAGTCTATTCTTCTATTCCTCTATTCTCCATGACCCATTCATTGGTTCCTAAGAGTATTCTTTATAATTTAGATAAGTGTTGTAGGAATTTTCTATGGCATAAGGAACAAGGGAGAACAGGTATATATTACATTACTGGGAGACTCTTTGCAAGTCTTTTGATCAAGTAGGATGGGGTATTCATGGGGCTGTTCAAAGACAAGGACCTTTAAGAGCTAGAATTGTGTGGCATTTTATTCAAAACCAAAATTCTTTGCTTAACAAGATTATTTCAGCCAAATATGGAAATGATATTTGGAAAGAAGATACAATGAGAAATTCTTCTACGACTTGGTGTATTTTGAGAGACGATGCTAATTTTTTGAAGCATATTGTTAAATGGAGAATTTCAAACGGGGGGAATCTATTAGTATCCTATATGATACTTGGATATTGGATAGATGTTTGAATAAGTGGCCATCTTTTATCAATATTCATGATACAGATGAAAAATTGGTTTCAGCTTTGTTGGATGTAAATGGTGAGTGGAATAAGGAGGCTATGCGTAATCTCTTTTCAGATAATTTGATAGAATTAGTTGATGAAATTCCTGTAGATAATGACTTGAAACATGACCATTTGGAGCTGGTTTCAAATAACAATGGGAAATCAATTGTTGCAATGGCTTTCCAGAATGTGAATAATTGTGAAAATGATGTTCTTAACATCAATTGGATGAAGAAATTTAAGCTAATTCCTAAATTAAAATGTTCTGGTGAAGGCTTTTGAATAAGGTGTTTCCAACTAAGAGTTGAATGAAATATAGAAGACTTCTGGAGTACAGTACGTGTCCTAGAGGCTGCAATGAAGATGAAGATAATTATCATATTGCTACACAATGTTGTAAACTGCTAGAAATCTTTCATGTGCTGGAAAGATGGGGAATCCAATTGCCAAAACTCAATGGAATGTCTGGTTGCTGGAAAGAATTGGAGAAGATATCTCATGTGAATCCTGGTGTGGTTAAAATTTATTTGAATGCTGTTTATCAAAATTGGAAGGCTAGGAATTGTTATACGCATGGATTAAAGGTTCCTTCTTCTAATTCTTTAGCAGCTAATTTTTTATATTATTCATTGCAACCTTTCTTCATTCCAATTTGCAAGAACTGGGATACTAATATGCATTCTTTGTTGTCTAAAGTTTGGTATCCCCCACCTACAAATTGGATAAAACTAAATGTAGATGCTTCTTTGATGGATTCTAATAAAGCTAGTATTGCGGGTGTTCTTCAGGATCATAAAGGAAGATTTCTTATGGCTTATGGAAAGAAGATGCTTCATTGGGACATCTCTTTATTGGAGCTAATTGCTATTTTTTATTTTAAAAACTTTATTCAAGGATGGATGAATGAAATAAATGGTATTATTATCGAAGGTGATAATATCAATGTGATCAAGCTTCTTCAAGATTCAATAATGAAGGCTCAGAATAATGTGGTGCATAAAATGGATTTTTCTTTTTTAGATTGTTTTCATAATGTAAATTTTCATTTTGAGTCTAGAGAGATAATAAATTGGTGGATGGTTGTGTTAATTATGCCTTATTAGGGGTTTTTTATTGGGATTGTTTTATGTTTGGTGACCTTCCTTCAAGTATTGTTGACTTGATTAGGAAGGATTGTGATAGTCTTTTTATCACATTGGTCTTTGTATTTCTTTCATTTCTTTTTTTTTTAATGTAATAGCAGTTCTTCAAAAAATAAATAAAAATAAAAGGCATGGTAGGATCACTCTTCCCCTTAGGCCTCTCTCCATTGGTACTTTGGACAAGAAAGCTTCCATTTGCATCCATTTTTTTAATAAACTTCTTGAAGAATCTCCTCTATGGACAGAAAAGACTTCTCTCTTAGCCTCATAGCCACCACTGCCACATCAGCTAAGGGCACCATGCTTATCAGAAATGTGCAGCCCATGATATTTTTTGAAAGAAGATAAAGTAAGAATTAAAATCCAATAATTACACAGTTCCACCAGAGCAATGTGTCACTAACCATAGAAAGTCCTAAAGCCATTCTATAAAGCCACATGATGTGTTGCCAACAACGGTTTGTTCTTCATTGGCAATAACACCGCCCTCTCCATATTAAAAGAGCACAGGAAGATTCATGATCATGACAAATTTCACTTTACTATCTAATACTTTGTTTGCTAGGCTGACTGTCCTACCCACCATGTATAAAATTTGATAAAATATTCTTGAGATGCCTTCACCATGAAGACATGCCTGAACAGGTTCAATAACCATGGCATGTTGCATTCATGTAACCAAGAAGTAAAAGATATCACTACAGCAATGAGGTTGTGCAGCAACTGAGTGGGAATCGCTTATAACTATAGCAATGAAGTTGGGCAGCAACTGAGTGGGAATCGCCTATAACTATAGCAATGAAGTTGGGCAGCAACTAATTAAGTGGGAACCAGTGTTTAATTTTTCTCAAGAAATTAGAAATTTATTTATACACACAAATGAACACATTCGAGCCCATGGATAAATACCACATGAAAGGAAAAAATAAATCAACATATATGGTGACCACATCGGGCATGCTCCAGTATAGGATTCTTTTCCATACTCAGTGCTAATCTTCGCATTCAATCAAGGTACTCCCCAATATATTGAGCATTCTAGTAAAAACCCTTCTTATTAGCCAGACTAAGAAATGCTAGCCATTCAGCCTCTATTGTGCTCATGCGACTCTAAATGGTCACCACGTTGATAATCTAGCTACACCAATTCCAATCAAAATAGTTGCCTCCCCTTCAACAATACCATGCTTACCTACACCCTTTCGCTTATCCATCAACTCCAAAGTCATCAGCCTACCGATAATTTCATCCAATGAAATCTTCCCAAGGGAAAGGTGGGATTAGCAAACATAGTATTCAAAAAGAGGAAAATGATTATTCAAGCATTTTATCGAAGCCCAATCTTCAGTTACCTCTCTGACAACCCACACAACAGCAACAACAGACCTCTCAATGATTATCTCATGCTCATGAATACTCACACTCTGCTCAGGAACTTTACTCATGATCCCTCACATACTCCCAAAACTAAAAGGTTTATTCCATTCATCCTCCAGACCTTCAAACACTGTGGGCATGCCTCCCTCCATGGGAATCATAAGAAAATCCACCACATTTATCCTTAGAACATGAGTAGATGATCTATCATTTCAACAACAATTAGCTCACAATTACCAACTAGATTTCTCATCGATAGAGAATCAACGGTCAGATCACTCGAGTCCATGGATACAAATCCTTCTTCTCCAAAAACCACCCTACTAGGTGTTTCCCCCTCCATATTAATTCTTCCATCACCAATAAGGTTTGTGCTTTCTTGTAGGTGACGCTTTAGGTAGCCCAGTGATCCATCTCACCAAAACTAAGGCATATAGTTGGAAATAATTACATGTTTGCATTTGAACCAAAGTGGGTATTTATAGAAAAAATAGGTCATGAGGCCATCTGATTCCTGGGGAAACATATACCTCAAAACTCATAAAGGCTTAAAGGTAGTAGATTTGCATTTATTCATGATCGTTTTTTCAAGGTATTCATTTATCTGCCCGTTTTGACATCTGATGTTTAAAGGGTCATATAAATCAAGGAACTAAATGTATACCCATTAATACCTATGCAAGTACCAATTCGCATGTATCTTATAGGATACATTTTGGTCAAGTGATAGGAGAATGCACTTTAATTTTGGAACAACTTATTTAAGGGATCTGCACAAGAGTTGAAAGGAGCTTGACACTAGAGCACAGTGGATCAGGACTAGTCAGATCCTCTAGGCAATTGACTCCACCTAGGGAAAGGCAACCTCAGAAGTTTACTTCTCTGCTAGATAAATATTTATCCATTTATGCCAGAGCCAAGACTTTCATGCTTGATACATTAAGGAGCCAATGTCATGTATTTCCCCTCTCAATATGTTAAATCTCACATATGCCTAAAGTCCACACTTAGACTCTGCTTTACCTTCTACTTTAATAGGGTAAACCAATTTGCTCTACCATCTCTCATCAACAACAGTTGGATGACAGTTACCCTCTTCTATTTTAACATAGCAACATCTATTTATCATCTAGCCTTATCTGACTAGCCTTTTCTAGTCACCTACTAGCTCATTATCAACAAGTAATTATTAATGAACGATTGGATTGCTACATACCAGAACACACCTTCTACATCCTTCCAAACCTTATATAAGGGGGATGAATAATGAGGAAAAAAGTGGTTGGATCTATTTCAATATAGGATTCCTAGTCTA
This sequence comes from Dendrobium nobile, assembly GCA_022539455.1. Classification (NCBI taxonomy): domain Eukaryota; kingdom Viridiplantae; phylum Streptophyta; class Magnoliopsida; order Asparagales; family Orchidaceae; genus Dendrobium; species Dendrobium nobile. The sequence continues at coordinate 43,206,382 of CM039726.1, forward strand.
TGATTTTGATGATGATAAACTTTATTGATTGAATTGTTGCTTTTCTCTCTAAATATTTTAGATTTTTTTTTTGTCTGTGGGTAATAACATTTTAGGTAAGAATACAAAGCTCAACACTATTGAAGACTCGAGATTGGGTAGAATAGGTTATAAAAGATTATGTAATTATTATTATTTTTTTACTTATTAAGTCTAGCCACGTAAGAGTATATAAATTTTGAGTGACCATGCATACACATATAGGGAGAGAAAAATATTTTAAAGTTAAATTTTTTTATAACTAATCACACTGTATGATTTTCAATCATATTGTACGATATGATATTTGGAATAGGCTTAAAGGCTAATTGGTTAAATTAGTTTTTGTTAACTAATCATACTATATGATCTTGATCATAGTGTATGATTCGTTACATATTAAAACCCTAGCCACCAGATTAATCTTAATAACATTTTGAAATTTGAGTTTTAAACTAATCATACTGTACAATATCAATATTATTGTATGAATATTTAAAATCTTGATAAAATTAACCCCCATAATTAGTAAATCAAATCATGGTTTAATTAATGATATCTGATCATATTATATGATATTGATTGTACCAAAAAACTAGTAGAAATGAAATTTGGTCGTCCCAAAGATCATACCAAACAAAACCATAATTTTTTTAACTATTCATAATATAAGATATTCATATTATACTGAACAACCCACTTGAAATGAACTAACCATATTGTACAAAGAGAGTAGTATGGATGATTAGTAGAGACAAAATTCTATCATCCTAGGAATCATCCCATACGAATAGAGAAAATAAATAGATTGCACTATACAATTTATCGATCATACTGTACAATGTGTTCATAAATTTTGAACAATTCATTTTGAATTACTATTTACATCATATTGGATGGGACTAGTTTAGAATTGATAATAATGTATGAATAATATCAGCAAACTTGAATTTTTAGAGTTTCCTGAAGCCTATTATAAAAGATTTGTTTTAATTTCTCTTATTAATCAAGGGAGGAACATATGACTGAAGGAAGAACTCTGAGAGAGGTGCTTTTGAGAAGAAAATTAGGGCTGGAAAAAGGAAGGAGAAGGTGAGCTTGAGTGTGAGAGAGTAGTGTGAGGGGATCACACAGTTGCTTCGAGCTAGCTACGCCCTTACTCCTCTTGTGGTCTTGGTGAGTTTTTTGGAAACTCTATAGGGAGAGAGGCTTCTTAGTCCAATCCTTAAGGTTCTATGGCTTCTCCTAGAGGGAGAAAAAGGAGCTAAGGTTCTCTTCCTTTTCCAAGAGGATGAAAAATGAGTCAAGGTCTGCTACCATCATCGGGAGGGTACTTCTCTGCATCAAATGTTTGTTAAATGTGAGTTTATAAAGGCTTCTCCACCTTGCTTTGGAAGCAAAAGGAGTGTAACTTTATTTTAGTGCAAATTCTTGGAGTGGAGGACTCTAGGGAGTGGACATAGGTCAAGGTTGACAAAACCACTATAAAAATATATGGTGTGTTTTTTCCTTATTTCACTTCTATATTTCTAGCATTTAATTTTTTTAGAACTACTTAAAAAATGTTGATTATTATTCCGTCATGTAGATTAAAACTTCACCATAGTAAACTTAAATATCTTTGATAAAAATCTATCGCTTCTATAATTGTTTAAATTTTTGGTATTAAATATTATTATTATTATTTTGAAATCAAGAAGATTTTTTAAAAGCACCAATTCACCCCCCGCCCCCCCTCTTGGTGAGCTTCAAGCAAGTTACACAAGGTTTAATAATCTTTACGAACTTTCAAGTAATATCAAAGTGGAATTTTAAAAATAAGATTTTAGAAAACATTCAAAAAATCAATCAATGGTTCATTTTGGTAATCATAACACTATGGATGGTTATTCTATAACCCGTCAACCACTAATTGAAAATATCCCTTTTGATTTCTAAAAAATGCACATGTATACCTTTTTACAGTCCATTGACTATAGAATTTGGTATATGATTCAAACTGGTTATTCACTTTTATCGCATGTAGTTAATGGTGTTAAAACTGATATTCCATTTATTGTAGGGAGTAATAAGGATAGGAAAATTGCACAGTTAAAAACTAATGAAATTAAGAGATGCACCAAGAGGGGGGGGGGGGATTACGAAAAATTGTTGCAATAAAGATTTTATAGTGGTTCGGTCACTTGACCTACGTCCACTCACCGGAGTCCTCCACTCCGGGAATTTCACTACTAAACAATAGTTCTCCTATTGCCCCCTTGGCAAGGTGGAGAAGCCCTTACAAAACTCACTTTCACCAACCCGGTGTGGCGGAGTGCCAAGCGCTTTGTCACCCTCCTAGCGATGGCAGAGTACCTTTTCATTTTTTTCCCTCCTGGAGAAGGAAGAGTACCTTAGAGGACACGGATGTAGAAGAGTCTCCCCCTCAGAGAGCCTCCCACAAGATCTTCTCTGGCCATAGGAGGAATAAAGTGCAGTAAGAACAGAGTAACCGTGTGATCTCCCTCACACTAGTTCTCCCTCACCAAGCCCACCTTCTCCTTCCTCTCTCAAACCCTAAAATCTCTTCTATGGCTCTCTCCCAATGAAACCCTCTCTAATCATGTTCCCCTCTAACAGTCACATACCAAAAACCATAAATTTTGATACTTAAAATGGGCTCCAAAAACCCCTGAATTTTAAAATTAGCCTTTACTATCTTATAATATGATCAAACATTGTACAGTATGATTAGTATAAAATGATCTTCATCCTGGTACGAAGGTTTACGAATAGACCAAAATTATGAATATAATCATACAGTATGATTTAAACTCATATGGTATGATATGAAAAATTATTCTATTTGTACAAGATGATTGTCGGGACAATCGAAACTCGTCTCTGTACATCGTAGGGTACGATCTACTTTATACAGTACGATTAGTCAAAATCAAGGGATCATTCAGTACAAAGTCAGGGATGATTGAAAATAGCCTCTATTGAACGTACAGTATGATATACTTCATACAGTAGATAACTAATCAAAAATTAAACCTTGATTTGTCCACCAATCATGGGGCTAATTTAAGTAAGTATTCAAATTAAATCATACAATACGAATTGCTTTGTATAGTACGAACGACTATAAAACTTACTTAAATTACATTTGGTGCTAGGGTTTTTGATTAGAAACACATAGTACAACATGATATAAAGCGTACAGTATGACTTGTTCACAGAAAGTTGTTTCAGGCATATTAGATCATACAGTACAATATAAATTCGTACAGTACAATCAATAAAGAAAAAAATCTACATTTTAAAAATCTCTCCCCCTGTATGTGTGCATGGTTGCTCAGAATTATATGCAATTTGTGGCCAGACTCAAGAAAAGAAAAAATAAAATAAATGAAAAATTACAATGTTATAAACTCACACTCCTACTCTACCTAGTCTTGAGTTTTCTTATTGTCCTGAGTAACTTGTGATCTTTCTGAAATGTTATTACTCACAGATAATAGAAAAAATCAAAGGTATTCAATGAATAGCAATTCAGATGACATCATTTGTGATCATCAAAATCTAAAACTAGGGGTCATGGATTACAATAATCTCCTCCTTTTTGATGATGTCAAATAATGTTTGTTATAAGAAAATTTGCATGGCATTTTTTTGTTTTATTTATTTTTTTTTGCTTTTTTATTAATTAAAACATCACAAAATAGACAGAAAAAGAAAAATGCATTTTATTTAAATATAAGTAAACATAAGCAACATACTTGAACATAAGCATGAGTAAGCAAGACAACAAACTACAACAGACTTCTCCCCCTTTTGACATCACCAAAAAGAGGAGGCACAAACAACACTAAGAAAAATATCAAAAGAACATATACACTTCAGAAGGGAGGATCCTGATCACTTGGAGGTGGAGGTGGTTGTGGTTGAAAATATTGGTGGATTGCCTCGAATTGGTGATCAATCGAAGTGAAGCGTTCCCCAAACCACTACATGTCTTTCTCATGTTGTTGACATTATTATTGTATGTGAGTGTCAAGACGGCTCTGGAGTTGGTCGAATCGCTAGACCAAGTCATCGTGAGGGTAAGCTGGTGCAGGTCCTCGGGGTGGTGCACAGCGTCTTTGTGGAACAGGAGCAGCTGCTGGAGTAGCTTCTCCTTCTTCATCATCAAAATCAAGTTCATCAGGTCCTTACCCCTGATGAAAAAGAATACGGAAAGAGGCATCTATATAGAAGATTGGTAAATTAACGAGTTCACCATGATAGGTTAATTGGTATTTATTTTGAAGGATGTAACCTATAAGGTAGCCAAGGGCTAGATTATGTTGTCTACGAGTGGTAGGGAGGCGAATAAGAGTCATATTTCAAAAGTAATCAATAATCAAATCTGCTTCATGAAATTTGGTGTTGGACATGATAAGATAGGTAGTAACAGATAAACTTGGAGTCATGCATACTCGTTTTCCAGCTTTGGGTACTATTGAGGTTCTAAATATGTGTTGAATGATTCTGGCATTTCGATTGAGGGATTGAACGAGTGGTTGGTGTTGGTTGAAGGCGACATTCCTAAGAATTTAGTTCACAGCACTCCAGTCGAATTTATTGGTAAGAAAAAAATTAACTTTAGGACCGTCAGTGGAGAGCCCAATATATTGGGCAAGGTCTACTTTAGTGATCTCAACATGTTGTTGGCAGATGAAGGAGGTGAGGGTATGGTTTTTTATGTTGATAGTGAGGTTGGCTAGGAATTCGAAAAGGAGTTCTGAATTGTATGGGAAGGCTAGAGTCAGAAGGAATTGTAAAGTGGTGAATGCGAATAGAGGCATTTCCTTAAAGTTTAGTGCAGCTTGGTTTTACATTTGAGATGGTGTAATTTTATAGGCCTTATATTTGCGATAGGCTACTTCATTGTCGGCATTCAAGAAATGGTCGTTGGGTCACTGCGAGGAAGACGAGCTTCTAACGACTAGACGACTACGCTTCCTAGAGCTCAACATTTTGGGAAGGCAGGTTATACTAAGTGAGAGGAGGATGAATGAGTGAAATAAGCTTCAAATGTGGCCAATTTATAGAATTTTGGACATATCATATAGTACAATCTCGTATCGTACCGTAAGATGTGGAAAAAATGATGTCTGATCAATCATTTCAGAAAAGATAGTCAAATCATACAGTACAAAATGTATCATACAGTATGATCAGAAGGATTTCAATCATCCCGAGGATCGTTGCTATGACCTTTGATGAAAAGTTTCGTACAGTACAAACAGGTGTTCGTACAGTATAAAATTGCCATTATATCGAACCAACCACCTTTAAGTCGTCCTCATCCATTTCACTGATGTGGATCGTACAGTACAAAGCAGAGATATCGTACAGTATGATCAATAATAATATCATACCAAAATGAGTAAATTCATCCTAATCCATTTGCTGATGTGGCTCGTACAGTACAAAGTGGAGGTATCGTACAATACGATGTATAATAATGTCATACCAGACAGATTGAATGAACTGTCACCTATTTCAAACAGTATGATATATATCATATAGTACAATCAACAGAGATGAAATTCAAATCTAGGTTGTTATGTAAGTAGTTTAGATATATCGTATAGTACGATACTGGATCATATAGTTCGATAAGGAAAATATAAATTGTCGAGTTTGGCGTAGTGAGTGTGTGGTAATCAAAAAAAGCCTTAGAAGATTTTTTTTTTGAATTACGCATTAACATCTATGACACCCAGTCTTGTCCTCAAATTGCTAAAGGTGTCGTATGCTAGTGATTTCGTGAGGATGTCTGCCAATTGATCTCCTGTAGCTATGTGATGTAATTCTATATCTCCTTTAGCAATATGATCTCTTATGAAATGGTGTCTAATGTCTATATGTTTTGTTCAAGAGTGTTGAATTAGATTTTTAGAAATACAAATTACACTTGTGTTGTCGCACCTGATTGAGATGGTTCCTAACGGTAATCCAAGATCAAGAATTTGTTGCTTTAACCATTATACTTATGCAACATAGCTTCCTACTGTAATATTCTGCCTTGGCCGTAGAGAGGGCTACCAAATTTTGCTTCCTACTGGACCAAGAAACTAAATATTATCCTATGAATTGGCAGGTACCATAGGTACTTTTTTTATCTACCATACTTCCTACAAAATTAGAATCTGAGTACCCTAAGATTTCAAAGGAAGTGCTGTGCCTAGGATACCAAATTCCTAAGTTCGAGGTGCCTAGTAGATATCTATGAATTCTCTTAACCGTAGTTAAGTGAGTCACTTTAGGATTAGCTTGAAAATGGGCACAGAGGCACACACTAAATATTATGTCCGGTCTATTAGCAGTCAGGTAGAGGAGAGATCCAATCATTCCTCTATATTTTTTCTGGTCTACTGATTTTCCATTCGGTTCTTTATCCAGTTGAATCGTGGAGCTCATTGGAGTGTTCATGGGCTTAGCACTATCCATTTCATATTTTTTCACAATATCCTTAATGTATTTTGTTTAGCTAAGAAATATTCAATTATCCATTTGTTTCACACTAAAGCCATGAAATTAATTAAGCTCTCCCATCATGCTCATTTCAAACTCATTACTCATTATTTTTGAAAATTTGCCACATAAATTTTTATCTGAAGATCCAAAAAGAATGTCATCCATATAGATCTGAACAATGAGAATTTCATCTTTAACCTTTTATAAGAAGAGTGTTGTGTCCACACTACCCTCTACAAATCCTATATCCAATAAGAATGAGCTAAGTCTTTTATACCAGGCTCTAGGTGCTTGCTTTAAGCCATAAAGTGCCTTTTTTAATTTGAACACATGCTGAACTTTCAAATCTTTGGGGTTGCTCAATATAAACATTCTCCTTGATTACCCCGTTCAAAAAAATACTCTTTACGTCCATTTGATATAGTTTAAAACTTTTGAAGCAAGCAAAAGCTAAGAGCACTCTTATGACTTCTAGTCTAGCTACTAGGGCAAAGGTTTCTTCAAAGTCTATTCCCTCAATTTGGTTGTACCCCTTAGCTACTAGTCTAGCTTTATTTCTTATTATGGTTCCTGAGTCATTCACCTTATTTTTAAAGACCCGTTTTGTTCCAACTACACTCTGGTCTTTAGGTCTTTTGACTAACTCCCAAACATAATTTCTAGTGAATTGGTTCAGTTCTTCTTGCATTGCTAGGATCCAGAATTCATCTCCTAAAGCTTGATTTATACTCGTGGGTTCTATCATAGAGATGAATGCTGAATGACTAACCTTCTTCCTAAGTCTGTGCCTAGTTCTTACACCTTCAAAAGGGTCTCCTAAATTTAACTCTTTAGGATGACTAGAAAAATATCTCCATTCTCTAAGAAAATCTTTTTGAGGTTCTAACCTTTCTCCTATGGTCATAGTTTCTTCTCCCTAGATTGCCTCTATTTCATCTTCTTCAATTTTAGATGTAAAGGGCTTATCTGATTCATCAAATATTACATGGGTGGACTCTTCTATTATTAGGGTTCTCTTATTAAAGATTCTATAGGCCTTACCTACAGATGAATAACCTAAGAAAACACCCTCATTAGACTTGGGATCGAATTTTCCTAAGCGAAGTTTGCCATTAATTAAGATAAAGCACTTACAACCAAAGACATATAAGTGTGAAAGATTCGGTGTCCGACCCTTAAGGAGTTCATAAGGAGTTTTATTAAGCTTCAATCTAATGTTCACCCTATTTAAGACATAACATGCCGTGTTTACTACTTCTGCCCAAAAATATCTAGGAAGGGTGTACTCAACTAACATTGCCCTAGCAGCTTCTACCAAGGTATTCTTCCTTTCTACTATTCCATTTTGTTGAGGAGTTCTAGGGGCAGAGAAATTATGCTCTATTGCTATATCTTGATAGAATGATTCAAGTCTTTCATTTTGAAACTCTCCACCATGATCACTATAGATTGTTGAGATTTCACATCCTAATTTTCATTGAATCCAAGTGGAGATATTCTTAAATTCCTCAAATGACTCATTTTTATGTGTTAGGAATCTCACCCAAGTGAATCTAGTGAAGTCGTCTACAATCACAAATCCATAATATTTCCCACCTAGGCTAGCTATGCTAACGGGTCCAAACAAGTCCATATGAAGGATTTCTAATGGCCTAGAGGTGATCACATCTTTGATTGAACAAAAGGATGATTTGATTTGTTTTTGTAGTTGGTAGGCATCACATAGATGATCCTTAGTGAAGTCTAACTTAGGTACACCTCTAACTACATTTTTCTGAGTGATGTTTCTAATTGTTTTCATACTAGCATGGCATAGTCTCCTATGCCATAGCCACGAGTCATCTACTATTATTTTCAAGCAAAATGAATTTGAACTGTCAATGCAATCAAGATTTAACATGTAAACATTGTTCATTCATTTTCCTTCTAAAATAAGTTTGTTATTTAAACTAATCAAGCATTTGTTAGAAAGAAATTTTATGTCAAAACCTTTATCACATAATTGACTAATGTTGAGTAAGTTATACTTCAAAACATCAACTAATAAAATATTTTCAATTAAAAAATTCTTAGCATTTCCAGCAATACCTGTGTCTACCACTTTCCTAGTAGTATTATCTCCCAATGTTACTTTGCCTCCAATCCTGGTCTCCAGTAAAATGAACTTCTTCATATCTCCAATCATATGTCACGAGCAGCCACTGTCCAGGTACCACATGCTCTCACTAAGTCTTTTGTGAGAGCATCTCTACAGTTTCATTCAAGAGTTATATTTGGGAACCCAAGTGAGTTTGGATTCCTCCTTATGCTTGTATGAATGAGATGCATGCATGTTATATTGTGTTGGATGCAACTTAGGTCTCCATACTAGGTGTGTCCTATGGTGAATTGTGCATGTGCGGGCTATGTGACCTAGCATGCCACAAGAGAAGCACCTAACACCTGGAAATGGGTTCACTAACCTATGTGAATGGTGATGCCTCTTCCTAATGTTTTGTGATGCATGCAGTACTGGGGGTTTGGTAGATTGGGCTAATATGAGTGAAGCCTTTTCTTTTTCTAGTTCTTTGATTTTTTTTTTAAATGTGTTATTTTGATATGTCAATTAGTGAACTTCCCATTTTAATAGATATTCATTGTGATCTACCTCCAATGCAAGTTTATCAAATATGTCAAAAGCCTCTTCTAGTTTAATATGCGTTGTTTTTAAGGATTATTGGGCTTAAGTTAATTTAATATGCTTCTTAGTTAATACATCATACTCATCAAGCAGGGACATGTGATTCCTATCTAAGTCAGACTGTTCTTTAACTAAGTTAGCATGCTCAGTTTGTAAAGTACTAAAATCAATATTAAGATTAGCATGCATCTTTTTCATTTCCTATACGAGTCATGGAATTTTTCAGAAATAAGTAGTGGATCTTCATATGAATGTTGGCATACCTCATCTTAATCTGATTGATCAAGATTATCATTAGCCATTAGACACAAATTTGTTACCTCCTCCTTTGCTTCTTCTTCTGATGATTCTGAGGCAAAGTCGGCCCAAAATGCTTTTTGTGACTTCATCTTCCCCTTCTTGTACTTAGCTTTGTCCTCACCTTTTTTCTTAGCTGGTTGACTTTTTAAGTTGGGGCAATCAGCTCGGAGGTGATCTGGTTTCCTGCACTTAAAACAAATTATATCATATGAAACTTTAGTAGTTCTCAAGCTTTTACCTCTATTCCAGTTATTCTGATGATGCCTTTGTTTTCTTTTCAAAAAGTTCTTGAACTGTCAGGTCATCAAGGCTATGTCATATTTTTCTTCCGCTGTAGAGCTTTCACTTTCTGAGTTGTTTACTTTCAATGCCACAATTCACTCCTTCTTCTTTTTACTTGCATCACTTTTCCTTTGACTCACCCCTTACTCGTACGCAATGAGGGACCCAAGCAAGTTATCAATAGAATAAATATTTAGATCTTTAGACTCAGTGATGGTAGTAATTTTAGCATCATAGGAACTAGGTAAGCATCTAAGAATCTTATTAACTTTTTCAGAATTAAAAATTTCTCTACCTAATGCATGCAAGGATGTCACGATTTGGGTGAACCTAATGTACATGTCAGATATTATTTTGCTAGGTTTCATACAGAATAGTTCATAATCATGCAGCAGAATATTAAGCTTAGATTTTTTAACTTCACTAGTTCCTTCATATGTGATGCACAGTCTATCCCAAATCTTATTACCAGTAGCACATGTAGATACTCTCATGTAATCCTCAGATTTCAAAGCACAAAAGAAACAATTTAAGTACTTCACATTTAACTGAGCCAAATCCCTATCCTCATTACTCTATTCATTAAAAGGTACTTGAGTTTTCACTCTATTCATAAGTTTAAACGATGCAGTGTAATCATCATTAACTAACATCCACATGCGATAGTCTATAGACTGTAAAAAAGTAGACATTCTAATTTTCCAGAAATCAAACGGGATATTGTCAACAAGAGGTGGACGGGTGATTGAGTAACCCTCTGTAGTATTATGATTACCAAAATGAGACATGATCAATTTTTAAGGTTTTCTAAAATGCTATTTTTGAAATCCCGCTCTGAAACTAATTGAAATTACGAGATGCACCAAGAAGGGGGGTGAATTGTGAAAAATTGTTGCAATAAAAAAATCTTAAACATGAGCTCTAATATTTTTTATGTTTTTAAATTTTAAGTAGAAAAATTTAACAAATGCTGAAGAGAGTACTTGAACACAATTTGCAACAATGAATTCCATAACATTTTTCACCGAGCAATTATAATGAAAATAAAATGCAAGAAAAAATAAAAGCGGTAAAGGAAAAATCACACCATAGATTTTATAGTGAGTCGGTCACTTGACCTACATCCACTCTCCTGAGTCCTCCACTCTGAGAATTTCACTACTAAACAATAGTTCTCTTTTTTCCCCCTTGGCAAGGCGGAGAAGCCCTTACAAGACTCACTTTCACCAACCTGACAAGGTGGAGTGCCAAGCGCTTTGTCACTCTCTTGGCAACGGCAGTGTAACTTCTCATTTTTTCCCTCCTAGAGAAGGCAGAGTACCTTAGAGGACACGGATGTATAAGAGTCTCCCCCTTAGAGAGCCTCCCATAAGACTTTCTCAGGCCACAGGAGGAACAAAGTGCAGCAAGAACGGAGCAACCATGTGATCTCCCTCACATGACTTCTCCCTCACCAAGCCCACCTTCTCCTTCCTCTCTCAAACCCTAAAATCTTCTCTAGAGCACTCTCCCAAGGAAACCCTCTCTAATCACATTCCCCTCTCATAGTCACATACGAAAAACCATAAATTTTGATACTTAAAATGGGCTCCAAAAAATCCTGAATTTTTAAATTAGTCGTTACTATCGTACAGTACGATCAAACATCATACAGTATTATTAGTACAAAATGGCCTTCATCCTGGTTCAAAGGTTTACGAACAGACCAAAATTCTAAATACAATCATACAGTATGATTTAAACTCATATAGTACGATATAAAAAATTATTCTATTCATATAGGATGATTGACAGGATGATCGAAACTCGTCTCTATACATCATAGGGTACGACCTACTTCATATAATAAGATTAGTCAAAATCAAAGGATCGTCTGGTATGAAGTTTAGGACGATTGAAAATAACCTCGGTTGAACATACAGTACGATGTGCTTCGTACAGTACAATAACTAATCAAAAATTAAACCTTGATTTATCCACTAATCACGGGGTTTATTTAAGTAAGTATTCAAATTAAATTGTACAATACGAATTGCTTCATACAACACAAACGACTATAAAACTTACTTAAATTAAATATAGCGGCTAGGGTTTTTGATTAGAAATACATCGTATAGTATGATATAAAGCATACAGTACAACTTGTTCACAGAAAGTCATTTTAGTCAGATCAGATCATACAATACGATATAAATTCGTACAATACAATCAATAGAGAAAAAAATATACATTTTAAAAACCTCTCCCCCTATGTGTGTGCATGGTTGCTAAGACTTATATATAATTTCTGGCCAAACTCAAGAAAATAAAATAAAATAAATGAAAAATTACAATGTTATAAACTCATAGGTTGTGTATTACCTATGAGGGAATAAGTGAAGTTAAATAGTGTTGGCTAAACATTCCTTTGTGTGAACATGAACATTTTTGCATGAAACCTAGTGATAATGCATATGAAATATACATTAGGTTCACCTAGATAGTAACATCATTGCATGAACTAGGTAGAGAATTTTCAAATTCAAAAAAAATTAATAAGATTCTACATTGTTTACCTAGTTCATATGATGCCAATACAACTGCAATCACTGAATCTAGAGTTAAATATTTATTCCATTAACAATTTTCTTGGGTCACTCATTACTTAAGAGAAAGGAGTGAGTTAAAGGAAAAGTGATTCATGGGAAAAGAAGAAGGAGAGAACTGTAGCACTAAAAGAAAATAATTCTGATAGTGATAATTCTACAGTGGATGAGGATGACGAAATAGCCTTTATGACACTTTTGTTGAAGAGATTTCTGAAAAGAAAAAAGATGAATCATCAAAATAACTGGAGCAAAGGTAAAAGCCACAAATCTACTAAAGTTTTGTCTAATACAATTTGCTCTGAGTGAAAAAAACTAGGCCACCTTCAAGCTGAATTTCCAAACCTAAATACTCACCCCAAAAAGGAGAAGTGTGAAGAAAAGTGAAAGTATAAAAGGGGTAAGAAAAAAAAAACAAAAAGCTTTTCGGGCAGACTCTGCCTCAAAATTGTCAAAAGAAGAAGTAGAGGAGGAGGTAACAAACTCGTGTCTTATGGCTAACAATAATCTTAATCAATCAGATCAAGATGAGGCATGTCAACTCTCTTATGATGAATTATTTACTTTTGAAAAAAATCATGTATCGTATTGGAAGCTTAAGAAAATGCATGAGAGTCTTAATACTGAATTTTCTACTTTACAAAAAGAGCATGCTAGTTTAATTACCTAGCACTCTACTTTAGATAATAGTCATATGACTTTATTAGATGAGTTTGATGCATTAAATAAGAAGCATATTGACCTATATAATACACATAATTCCTTGAAAATATTATATATTGAGCTAGAAAATGCATTAATGGAATTAGAAGAACTTTTATGTCATTAGATAGCAGTAAGCATGCATTAAAATTTGAAGTGGAAAGCTATGAAAATGAAAATAAAAATTTAAGAGAAAAAATTACTACTCTTGAGAATAATAAATTGCCACCTTCAATAACTCAGTGGTGCAAGCCTTCAATACAACATGCATCACATAAATCTAAGAAGAGGCACCATCACCCACGTAGGTTAGTGAACACATTCCCTAGTGTTAGGTGTTACACTTGTGGCATGTTAGGACACATAACCCGCACATGCACTATCCATCATAGGACATACTTAGTGTGGAGGCCAAAATTACATGCATCATAGCATAACATGCATTCATGTCATTCATTCAAGCATAAGGTGGAACCCAATCTCACTTGGTTTCCCAAATCTAACATTTAAATAACATTATAAGTGTGCTCTCACAAAATACCTAGTAGGAGCATGTGATGCCTGGATAGTGGCTACTTGAGGCATATGACTGGTGATATGAAGAAGTTCATCACACTGGAGGATAGGTTAGGAGGCAAGGTAATATTAGGAGACAATACCACTAGGAAAGTAGTGGGCTCAGGTACAATTGTAAACTCTAAATACTTTATGATTGAAAATGTTTTGTTAGTTGACACTTTAAAGCATAAGTTATTAAATATTAGTCTATTATGCGATAAAGGATTTGATGTAAAAAAATTTTCTAATAAATTTAAGATTAGTTTACATAAAAAACTTGTGTTAGAAGAAAAATGGATGAACGATATTTATATGTTAGACTTGAACTGTATTGAATATTCTAATTCAATATGCCTAAAACTATAATTAATTAATCTTGGCTATGACATAGGAGACTATGTCATGTAAGCATACAGACTCTTAGGAATATCACCCAAAAAAACCTAATTAGATGCATACCTAAGTTAGACTTCACTAAGAATCACCTACGTGATGCATGCTAACTAGGAAAATAAATAAGATCTTAATTTCATTCAATCAAAGACATTAATACTTCTAGGCCACTAGAAATCCTTCATATGGACCTATTTGAACCTATTAGTACAGGTAGACTAGGAGGAAAGACATATAGATGTGTAATTGTTGACTACTACTCTAGATTTACTTGGGTTAGATTCTTAGCATATAAGAGTGAGTCATTTGAGGAATTTAAAACATTCTCGACCTGGATTCAATAAGAATAAGGATATATAATCTCAACAATTCGTAGTGATCATGGTGAAGAGTTTGAGAATAATAAGTTTGAATCCTTCTATCAAGAGATAGAAATAGAATATAATTTCTCTACCCTTAGGACCCCCAATAGAATGGAATAGCTAAAAGGAAAAAGAAAACTTTGGTGGAAGCTGCTAGGGCAATGCTAGCTGAGTATTCACTTCCTAGGTATTTTTGGGCAGAAGTAGTGAAAACTTCTTATTATGTTCTAAATAGGGTAAATATTAGATCCAAATTTAATAACATACCCTACGAACTCCATAAGGGTAGGACACCTAACCTTTCTCACTTGCATGTTTTTGCTAGTAGATGCTTCATCTTAATCAATAGAAAATCACCCTTAGGAAAATTTTATCCCAACTTTAATGAAGGTGTCTTCTTAGGTTACTCATCTATAGGTAAGGCCTATAGAATCTTTAATAAAAGAACACTGGTAGTATAAGAGTCTACCCATATGCTATTTGATAAATCATATAAGATCTATGAACCTAAACATAAAGAAGAAGAAGTGGAGGTCCTTCAAGGGGTAGAAACCATTGGTATAAGAGAAAGAGTATAACCTCAAGAAAGATTACCTAGAGATTGAAAATATTCTTCTAGTCATCCTTAAAAACATATTTTAGGAGATCCATTTGAAGGTGTTAGAACTAGGAATAGAATTAGGAAGGAGGTTCGTCATTCAATCTTTATCTTTATGATAAAACCCACCAACATAGAACACGCCCTTGCTGATGAATTCATATCCTAGCAATGCAAGAAAAAGTTAAATAAATTTGTTAGAAATGATGTATGGAAATTAGTCAAGAGAACTAAGGACCAGCAAAAATAAGATGAATGATTCTTAAACCGTAATAAGGAATAAGGCCATACTAGTAGCTAAGGGATATAACCAGATAAAATGAATAGATTTTGAGGAAACCTTTACCCCTGTAGCTAGACTGTAAGCTAATAGGATGATGTTAGCCTTTTCATGCTTTAGAGGTTTTAAGCTATATCAAATGGATATTAAGAGTGTCTTCCTAAATGAGGTGATTCAAGATGATGTTTATGTTGAGCAACCCCCGGGCTTTGAAAACTCACAATTCCATAATCAAGCATTAAAATTGAAAAAGGCCTTATATGGATTAAAGCAAGCACCTAGAGCCTGATATGAAAGGCTGAGCACTTTCCTTGTAGATCAAGGATTTGCTAATGGTAGTGTAGACACTACCCTATTCATAAAGAAGAAGTAGAATACTTACTCATTGTTAAACTTTATTTTGATGACATCTTATTTGGATCCTTAAATAAAAACCTATGCGATATATTTTCAAAAAAAATGAGTAAAGAATTTAAGATGAGTATGATTAGAGAACAAAGCTACTTATAAGATTTAGTGTAAAGCAGATGGATGATGGAATCTTCCTTAGCCAATATAAATACATTAAGTGCATCTTTAAAAATATGAAATTTATAATGCTAAAGCTATGAACACTCCTATGAGCTCCACTATTCAATTAGACAAAGACCCAAATAAAAAATCAGTTGATCATAAAAAGAATAGGGGAATAATTGGATCAATTTTTTACTTAACTACTAACAAACCAGATATTACATTTAGTTTTTTCCTTTGTCCTAAATTTCAAGCTGATCGAAAAGAATCCCACATAAATATTATTAAGAGAATTCTTAGATACCTATTAGGCACTCCAAACTTAAGAATTTGGTATCCTAGACATAACACTTCTTTTGAAATAATAAGATATTCATATTCTGATTTTCTAGGATGTAGGGTAGATAGAAAAAACACTTTTGGAACCTGCTAATTCATAGGATAATCCTTAATTTCCTGGTCCAATAAAAAATAAAACTCAGTAGCCCTCTCCACAATTGAGATAGAATATATATCAGTAGGGAGCTATGTTTCTTAAGTCTTATGGCTAAAGCAACAACTCTTAGATCTTGGATTACCTATAGGAACCATTACAATTATGTGTAACAACACTTATATAATTTGCATATCCAAAAATTGAGTTCAACACTCCCGTACAAAGCATATTGATATTAGGCATCACTTCATAATAGATCATGTAGCCAAGGGAGATATAGAATTGTACCATATAGCTGAAGGAGATCAATTGGCAGACATCTTCATAAAAATCCTAGACTTTGACACCTTTAGCACCTTAAGGATAAAATTGGGTGTTATAGATATTAATGCTTAATTCAAGATAAATAAAAAAAAATTCATTTGAAAGCATTCATTCATATGTGTTTAAAATTGCATGTGTTTGTTCAGATATATGTTTATGTGTTATTGATTTATTATTTGAGAAAAACAAATTTTCTTTAAGATGTTTTCTGATCATCATACATGCACCTCACTGAGTCACACAATCTTTAAAAGTTTATTAATATTATATTATATGATCCATGTTCATACTGTACGATATGCACAAATCACAACCCCACATTCAAATCAATGGTCTAGGTTAAATCAATAAAATATTTACATCATATTATATGAACCTATACTCATATTATATGATCCATGTGTCACTAACCATTGAGGAAATCAATCTATTTTATACAAAAATTATTGCCAATCATATTATACGATACCTGTCTCTGTACTGTACGATCCATGTGTTTAATTAGATCGGGACAGATTTAATTGGGTCGGTATGGTAATAATTTAACTTCTTATTATACAAATACCATACTTTATAATACTTTTTGTCAATGTTGTACCGATGACCCCTCATGACAAACACAATTCCATAAGATAGTCTAATATGATACCCTGATCGTATTGTATGATTTGACTGCTTTTTTCAACATGTAATCCAGAGAAATTAACTTACCTGATCATACTATATGAATATTGATTGTACTATACGATGACCTAAAAATCTATAAATTGGAGGGTTGAATAGTTCACTTTACTAAGCTTCTTTCAAACTTCTACTCTCTAAACTGTCATGTCTAATGGCCGGTGAAAGCAATTGAGGCAGAATGACATAGAGGAGCTCCTTCTCGTCTCATTATTTTGATGATCATTTCCTCTCCTCCACGGATGAAGAAGCCTACCATAACTATAAAGAGGCCAAAATCACTCTATCTTGAATGCTAAATAAACCCACCCTTAATATCGAGGTAATGAACCTCTTTTCCTCTACTACTCTTCAATTTCTCCTTACACTGGCCTTTCCCTATAAGTATGAACTTTATTATGAATTATTGGCCAATCTTAGGATAAATCTAGAAATCTCTAACCTGACATTTTTTATTTGCCATCAAAATGTAGAAATCACTAAAGCTGATTTAGAAGAACATATAGGACTTTCTATCCAAGGACCTCATCCTTAATCCCTTCTCTCAAATAATTTAAACTAAACTTCTATACATATACTCCTTAGGAATGTGTTTTCAAACCAACACCAACCTCTAATCCAAACTTTAACTTAGAATGTTTGTATCATCTAGTACGTACTTAGAACATCATTTATACCCAAAACTGGGGATCGAGTTAACATAAACCCATTTATATTTGTAGTCACTTACCTAATCATGTCGAATACCCAATTTTATGAAGCCCAAATGATTATAGACTATATCCATAACATGAATCATATTCGACATCCAAGTACCCATAGAAAATAAAATACTTCCTCAGGATAAATCAAAGGATATATCCTACAACAAATATACCAACTCACATTTTCTACTCCACCTGATAATATTCCAATTTTCTATACGGATGCCTCCATATGTATCATTTTCATAGGGGACAAGCGTACACCAAGCCAGACTTTGATGAAGAAGAGGAAGCTGCTCGTATTGGTGGACCTCAACCACTAATATCACCACCTTCACCTGCCTACCCTGAGTACCCTCATGACAACATAATCCAGCGACTCAAGCAATTATAAATCAGGTTGGATTACCATATTAAACAATAACAACAACAACATGAGGAAGACATGAGATGGTTTGGTGAAAAATTTTCCTCGATTGACAACCAATTTGCCTCTATCCATTAATTCTTTCAACCACCACCACAACCTGATCAGGATCCGCCTTATATGTAGTCTGTGTTTATTATATCTTACTATTTTTTCTTATACTGCTTTCTTTATTTATTTGTTCCTCCTCTTTTTGATGATGTCAAAAGGGAGAGAAAATATAATATTTATTTTGTTATGTTTTAATACATCTTGTGTTTGTGTTACTTGGTTTTCTATTTTTTATTTATTATTATTCTTTCAAAAAAAATTAAAATTAAAATAATAATAATAATAATAATAATAATAATAATAATAAAAGTAATAATAATAATAATAATAATAATAATAATAATAATAATAATAATAATAATAATAATAATAATAATAATAATAATAATAAAAGTAATAATAATAATAATAATAATAAATTTTAATTCTGAAATATACAACCCCTAATTTTTTAAATCCATCATTTAGTGAGGGGGAGCTTATGAGAAAATAATATTTATCTTACCTATCAACCCATATTATTTGTAATCATAAAAAAGGGAAAGACTATTACAATCGAGGATCACTAATATGTGATTTTGATGATGACAAACTTTTTTTTATTGAATAGTTGCTTTTCTCTCAAAATATTTTAGATATTTCTTTTATCTGTAAGCACTAACATTTTAGGTAATATGTATACAACTCAAGACTGTTGAAGACTCAAGATTGGGTAGAATAGGATGTAAAAGAGTATGTAATTATATTTTCTTTATTTTTTACTTCTTAAGCCTTGCCTTATAAAAGTGTTTTCTATTTGAGTGACCATGCACACACACATATAGTGGGAGAGAAAAAAAATTAAAGTTAATTTTTTTTTAAAACCTAATCATACTGTATGATTTTCAATGGTATTTTACGATATATTATATGGAATAGGCTTAATAGATATTGGTTAAATTATTTTCTATGATCCAATTATACAAGATGATCTTGATTATACTGTATGATTTATTATGATCTTAAAATCCTAGCTGTTAGATTAATTTAACTAAGATTTTAAAATTTAAGTTTTGAACTAATTATATTGTACGATCTCAATTATACATTAAGTATATTTGAAATCTTACTAAAAATAACCCCTATAATTAGTCAATCAACCCATAGTTTAATAATGATATCTGATTATACTATTTGATATTGATCGTACCAAACGATTACCAGAGATGAAATTTGATAGTCCTAGAGATTATACCAAATGAAACCATAATTTTTGAACTAACCATATTGTACGTTATTCATATTGTACTGGATGACCAACTAAAAATGAACTAATCGTATTATATAAATAGAGCAGTGAGTGATAATTAGTAAAGATAAATTTTCATTATCCCAAGAATCGTCCTGTACGAATAAAGGCAATAGAACAGATCATATTATAGGATGTGTTCATAAATTTTGAATAGTTCATTTTTAACGATTGTTCACATTATACTGGAGGGCCTAGTTTTGAATTCATTTTATTATATAAATATGAATTATACTAAATGAATAGTGTCAACTAGCCTGAATTTTTAAGGTTTCATAAAGCCTATTACAAAAGCTTTATTTTTAGTTTCTATTGTTAATCAAGGGAGGAATATTTGATTGAAGGAGGAACTCTGAGAAAGGAGCTTTTAAAAAGAAAATCAGAGTTTGAGAGAGGAATGAAAAGGTGAGCTTGAGTGTGAGGGAGAAGTAGTGTGAGGGGATCACACGGTTGCTTCGGCTAGCTGCACCCTTACTCCTCCTGTGACCTTGGTGAGTCTTTCGGAAGCTCTCAAGGGAGAGAGGCTTCATAATCTAGACCTCGAGATTCCATGCCTTCTCTAGTAGGGAGAAAAAGGATCTTAAGTTCTCTACCTTCTCTAGGAGGGAGAAAAAAGAGTCAAGGTCCGCTATCATCAACGGGAGGGTGATATAGCATCTAGCACTCCACCACATCAAAGGTTTGATGAAAGTGAGTTTGTAATAGCTTCTCCACCTTACTTTAGAAGCAAAAAGAGAGTCACTTTGTTTTAGTGCAAATTCTTGAAATAGAGGACTCCGGGGAGTGGACGTTGGTCAAGGTTGACCAAATAACTATAAAAATCTCTGGTGTGATTTTCATTTTCATACTTTTACATTTCTTGTATTTCATTTTCGTTTATAATTGCTTGGAAAAATGTTGATTATTATTCCATCAAGTAGATAAAAATTTCATCATAGTAAACTTTAATATCTTTGATTAAAATCTCTCGCTTTCTTAATTGATTAGATTTTTGGTATTAAATATTGTTATTGTTATTTTGAAATCAAGAAAATTTGAAAGCTCCAATTCACCCCTCTCTTGGTGAGCCTTAGGGTAGTTCCACATGGTTTAACAACCTTCAAAGACTTTAAGAGTCTGTTTCTTCTGAAACTTCTTAAATTTTTCTTTCTTGGGAGGAGAACATATGCAAAAATATGATGGGGAGGAGAAAGAAAGTTAAAGATTAACCTCTGAAGAGAATCAAAGAAGAAAGATATCCTCAAAGCATTATACTACTTCTCTTATATAACTCAAGCTCTATAGTGCAGAGCCTCTACTTTCACCATTCTTATATTTGTCTCTTAGATAATAAAGATTTTATCTAAATTCATATCTCTGTCAAACTCATCTGCTCTCTTTTTTTCCTATACTTGGATTTCATTATTTTTCCTACAGACACTTAGCCTACAAGTAGCATAAAATATAGCCTAACATCTTCTATCTAACAAAATAGGATTGAAAATGACCTATAGAGAAGAACCTGATGCATTCTAGCATTTGATGAAAATAGATAAGAAATAAATAAATTATAATGGTTAAGGTTTAAAAGAAGCATAGATCAGAGTGAAAATTAATCTAGAAGAAAGAGGCTAAGATGAGTCAATTGTATTCAGAATTGTTCTATAGACGTTGTTTATTGAAAATATCGAGGTTGACAATTTTTGTAAGGAGTGGATGATGTAATTTTTCGTTGATAATAATTCAGGTATTTTTTTTTAATGATCACTTATTTTAACTTGATTAACAATTATAAGTCTTAGAGTTTCTACAAAAATCTTGAATAAGTTAAGAAATAGATTAAGAAAGTAAAATTTTAAGTGAGCAAAATTTTCCTATCAGCGTTGCGGATCGAGGTTAGCAATATCGTGGCATTGTGCTCCTGGGAAATAGGAAAAAATAATGTGTGTTATGGGACAAGGTGACACAACTAAAGAACCATGTCTTCCATTAGTGAGATTCTGGAAAAATCTGGAAGATTCTCTATGGCGTACTAGCACTTAAAATTTAAGCATTGTGGTGCTAGCTAGGTCAAATTATTAGATTTTATAATAATTAAATATCTAAAATTATTTGCGAAATCATTTCCCCTAGCTACCTTTTCAAAGAAGGAAGGGAGAAAAAGATAAGGGAAGAGGGGAAAGATAAAAAAGGAAAGAGAATTCAAAGGATGAAACTTGGATTTATCCATCAGGCCTATTTAGGATATTATAGGGCACAACGTAGACTTCTGAACCCTTAACCCATATTTTATTACTAGTGTGTTATGAAAGCTTATGAATAAAAAAAGTGTTTTCATGGGTTTTATGAAGTTTTCACCATGTAGTTTTTAATATATTATTGTATTCTTTATTATGAGCATTTTGGCTATATAAAATTAAAGTTTTACCAATTGATTTTTCCTTCTTTAATTTCTGAGTATATAATGAATTGAGATTTTTCTAGCAAAGGCAATAGTTATATATAAGTCATAATATATTCATCTGAATGTTCCCTCAAAGTTAGAAATTGAAAAAAATAAAAGTTTAACGAGTATTATATTTTAAAATGAAATAAAAAAGAGTTTGCAGTGCTTTTATTAATTTGATGTTTTAGTAGTTTTTGTTGTTTCTATGATGCTTGAGTAATAATCATAGGATTAGATGTTATAATCTTCCATTAGGTCCAAGGGTATCACACTTTCCTTATTCTATGGTAGCAACTTTATTTGAGGTAAACTTGGGTTGATCACGTTAGGGGTTAGTCAAGTTTATGGAAGGATTATCTTTACGTGGGGTGATTATGTTCTGTGTTTTGTCAAATTATGGTACTGTGTGATTTTAGGTTAGGGCATTAGTTGTTTCATTGGAGTGAAAGTGGTCCTTTATGAGAAGTGTATTGAGCTGGGTAGATGGTTATTTGAGTTGTGGGAGATGCTGGTAGGAGGAGGCCTTGGTTTCCTTCTTCAACCTCTTCTTCTAGGACAAAGCATGTTGGTTGGTTGTTCTTGGGGTTTTTGGGGGCGTAATTATTGATAAAGGAGAGAGCCACATCTAGCACATGGGGATGGATTCCAATCTTACAAAACTTTAAGGTGTTGTATCTTACCAAAGATGGAGATAAGGATTTCATGAGGCAGGGAGGAGTTATTCTGAACTTGGATACAGAGTCTCACAAAGGTTGGTCTATTTTTTAGAGTAGTTAGGGAATCAACTTTAAATGGGGATCTTAAGAAGCTACCTATTTTTAAAATTCCAAAAGGGTTCCAATTGATTAAGGGAATGTCCTAAATTTTAATCTAAAGAGTGAAGGAGGTGAATTCTTCATATTTTGGCTTGAAATCAAGAGCCAACCTTCATAAAATAGGCTTGCCGGAAGAGTACCACAGTCCGCTAGACCATGTTGTGATGAATTCCTCTGATGAAGAAAACTTCAGCAAGAAAAGTTGTCAATTAAAGATAATATTTTGAAATTACCTTTAAGTGGCCATGTTCTTTTTATGGTATATAAGAGTGCTTCATAAAAAGGTATTCTTCCAATGGAATATCTGATGAGGGTTAGCTCCCAATATTTTGACCCTTCCTTGATCTCATTTTTGAAGAAGTATATAACACTTGTTTGGGGTTTGATAACAAAGATGTGGAAATTGGTTAGGGCTGAGGTTTTGGATGATCGAATATTCTTCCAATCTATGTTAGGGGTTTTAGTTTTTTTTTTTGCTGATGATTAGCATCAGGTTTTATGAGAGTTGCGGTCATAGGGAAGAGGGGTGGGAAGTCATTGTTGGGAAGTTTGCCATGTAGTAAAAGTTTGTTGAGGTGAGCATGGAGTTGCTTATAGTAATGGCCGGCTCTTAAGGATAGTGCACGTAAAAGGTGGAGCAGACAAATTTTTCATATTGACTTTCAAAAAAAAAATTTTTGTCATAATAATTTCTTACATCTTTATAAAATGTTGCAATCCCAAACAATGAGTTGTGGATCGTATGTAAGAGGGGTGGGAAGTCACTGCTAGGGGCGGATCCAGCCTTAATTTTTAGGGGGCAAATTTATAAGTAAAAGTGTAGAGTTTTTTTTTTTCCATAAATATCCTTCCAACCAAAATTTGTTCAGAGGGCACTGCTTCTCGACCCCTATTTGTTCATCGTTGCACGCTTCGCAGATATGTGGGGGGTCTATGGAGGCAGCGCCCCCTGGCGAAGTTCGACCTGCCAGTCATTGTCGCAGGATCAAGGGGCAGTACCCCTGTGGGGGTTTCCGGGGCAATTGCCTAAAGACTGTAGTATTTTAAAACTTTTATGGGGGGCAATTCACTTTTATGGGGGGGCAATTGCCTAAAAACTCTTGTAATAAAAATAAAAAAATACATTGAGGAAGGCAAATTACATAAAGAATCATATAATAAAATTTATTTTTCCAGGCGGTAACTGCCCCCTGTCTTAAGGTGGGTCTGCCTATGATCATTGCTTGGAAGTTTGCCAGACAATAAGAATTTGCGATGGTGAGGAAGCAGTTGCTTATAATAAAGGCTCTTTAGGATAGTGGAAGTAGAAGTTGGAGGGGATGTTTTTTTCATATCGACTTTAAAAAAATAATTTTTTCATAACAATTTCTGACCTTTTTATAAAATGCTGCAATCCCAAACCGTTCCTCAATCAGCCTATTAGTGGTTCTGCATGACCTTGAAATTAAGTTGGGCAATTATTTATACTATTCTGATTAAGACAAACCCCCAGACATTGATTCTAAGTTATTATCTTCACTATAAGAGAGGCGAAATCGTACTATAATTCAATAAAAAAATTATTTCTTTTACAATAATCATCTCATTACTTGATCATCAATGTCCGCCGAATATTCTACTAACTTTTCAAAAATTCTGCACCGATCATTATTAGCAACAACTAAGTATGCATACATACTTAGCAAAGCAGCTCAACCATCGGGTAGTCACCAATGATCAATAACCCGACTCGTTTTTCAAATGAAAAGCAACCTATCTATCACTCTATAAAGCGCAGAGATCCAGCCACCAACCTAATAACCCACCCAGAAGTCTCTTCCCCACCCTTCACCCCTTTCTCCTCCTCTCTGCTCGCCTTCCTCGCGACACCATGAAGTCCTTCTCAAACACGAGACTCATCCTTCTCCATCCATCCCTTACCAAGCACAACCCAACTCCCTTCTCCCCCAACCGCCTCTGCGTCCTCGCCTTCATTTCTTTCTTCGCCTTCGTCTTCCTCCTAACCCTTTTATCCGGCCGCGAAACTCCAGCCCGTCGCCCCAACCTCTTCCCGAGCCCCACCACCCCGATCCCTTCCTCCGGTCCCGCCCCGTACCTCTTCGACGCCCTGATTCACTACGCGGCCCAGTCAACCGCCGGCCTAATGCCCGACCGCGATCTCCGCTCCATAGCCCAACTGCTTCGCCAACGCGCGCCGTGCAATCTTCTAATATTCGGTCTCGGCCCGGAAAGCCTGCTTTGGCGGGCGCTGAACCACGGCGGACGTACCGTCTTCATAGACGAGAACCAATACTACATTGCCCACTACGAGGAGCGGAATCCAGGGCTCGAAGGCTACGACGTGGCTTACACAACCAAAGTGAGCGAGCTCAAAGAGTTATTAGCAGAGGTACGGGTTCAGATACGCAGCGAGTGCCGGCCGGTTCAGAATCTACTTTTCTCTGACTGCCGGCTCGGCATCAACGATCTGCCGAACCATATCTACGATGTGGCGTGGGACGTAATCGTTGTGGATGGACCGCGAGGGTATTCTCCGGAGAGTCCTGGAAGGATGTCAAGCATATATACGGCGGCGGTGCTGGCGCGCTCTAGGGGAGAGGGGGCAACGGATGTTCTGGTACATGACTACGAGCGCGAGGTGGAGAAAGTTTGTAGCGGGGAGTTTCTTTGTCGGGAGAATCTGGTCGGTGCTGACGGTCAGCTCGCGCATTTCGTTATCCGTGGAGGGGAGGCTGCTCGGAAGGATGATTTCTGCTTCAACCGGACATCCACCGCCGCGGCGGCCTTGTAGCTTCTTGTATAATTTGCTGTTTTTTTTTTTTTAAAGAGGGTGATAAAATGGAAGGTATGTAATTGGAATTAATAATCAAATAGAAATAATATTTTTTTTATGATTGAGCTTTTTATACATTAAAACTTTATTTTAATTTGTTTTTGTTTTATAAGATTAAGTATAAACTTGGCGATTAAGATTTATTTCGAATTGCTGCATAATTTTATAAAAATTATTATAATTTTAACGGAGGAAAAGTAACTTAGCTATTTTAACTGTAAAAATTTATTTTCATTATAGAAATTTTTGAGGAGCTATGAAAAAGTAATTGATTATTGTTTGAAAAATAGAACACCTAGAAAATTATCTCAAGCTAACCCTTAATTAAAATTATATTTGAAAAGGTTTAGTTACAGTATTTTGATCAAAATTTTAGCTAGTATGAGTCCTACAATTTTTAAATTTACTTTCAATGATTGTAACATATATGAAATTAATATTGCACTCTCTTAAGATAGATATGAATATGATTTTGACCATTTTTGTTAGAATGTTCTAATAAAAGATGAATTATATATTTATTTTGAAGTAAGGATAAATGAAATATAAAAATATATATAATCAATAAATTTATGTTAGAATAATTTTTGGGTAATATGTATCAAAAATAGGCTTGAATGCCTTTAAATTAAAATTAAAATTAATACAATAAAATTAAATCTAAGCATTAATCTCAACATATATTTAAAAATATTTCAATTATATTAAAATATTCTTATAGAATTATTTTTTGGTTAGAATGAGCTGCGGGCAATTATGTAGTTATTTTTTCATTTTTGTGAGGGAAGAGGAGAATTAGGACAGTGCTCAAATACACACATAATATATTCAAATTAAGAGTCAAACTGCGGACCAACAAATTAAGAAGGGCTGGGTAATTTTATAGTTATTATTACAGTGATGATGAAGTGGAAAGCTGGGTCGTGGTGGGGCCCCCAACATTTCAAATAACGAGGTTCTCTTTCCGTTTTTAACTTTCTTTTGAACGCATAACGTGCTTCGAGCATTGCTTTGGCCACTTTTTTTTTTTTTAATATGTTACCCTTTATTTTTATTGCATAATAAATGCTGGGATGTGTGATGAACTAATTAGCGCCAGTTTGGCAGCTAATTTGACTTGGATTTTGCCCGAAATCTAAATGCTGAAACCGACACGATTTTTTTGTCGTATATCTGCAAAAGTGTCGGTGGATTTTTGGTGGTCCGCTTCCTTTATGAATACATTTTTTTTTATTTTTAACAAATTTAATATTAAATGAGCTAAATTCCTTTAACTATTCGTATATTTCTATTTTAATCATATATGATTATAATGCTCTAATTTAGTCTGTCGATTATATTAAATTGATTAAAAATAAATTTTTTGTGACTAAATTGTAATGAATTTTATGATGCCAAAATATTAAATTGAGATTATTTTTCTATCACAATTTTAACATAAGGGGTTATATTAAATTAATTTTGTATAACAGAGGGAGTAAATTGATACCAATTTGATTCAAAATAATCTCTTTTGGACCACAAAAAATTTATCCAAAATAATCTCTTTGGGGCTAAATTGTAATTAATTTTGTAAAATCGAAGAGCTAAATTTAGATCAATTTTATATCACAATTATAACATAAGATATTATTTTATATCAATGTTGTTCTTAGAGGCATAGTGAAGATTTTTTCATTTGGGGCACAAATTTACTTGATTTTCAGAAACCTCTGATTCGTCATGAATACGAAAGGCTAAACCTTGCTGTAAAAGAAAATGCACACAATCGACACTTACATTTAATCATGACAAAGCTCCAATCTAAAATTTATATGGACATTCATGCTTGATTAGGTAGAATTATTTATCAAGAGCGAAAAAAATTCCACTATAATCTTTCTAATTTTTTTTATTAGTAGGAGAAAATTGTTATATGATAGGAGAAAATTTGTTGTGTGATAGAAAAGTTCACTCTAACTTAAGGAAAATTTGTATAAGATGGTGGTTAGACATGTAATGTTTTATGTTGTAGAATGTTGGCCATTAAAAGAGAAGCATAATATTAAGTGTTACATAGATGAGGATGCTCAGGTGGATGAGTGACTTTAATCTTAACGACAAAATACGAAACGAGCATATACATGAAAATGTTAGAGTGGCTTTAGTGGTGGATAAGATTAGTGAGATTCGCCTTAGATGGATTGGTTACATAAAATGACGGCTTTTCAATGACCCGGTTAGGAGAGTAGATGCATTAGATTTGACCTATTAAGAAAGTTGTTTCTGTTTCGACTTGCGAGTGAACGACGTCGGGTGAACAGTATCGAGAACTTGTATGAGATATATGTTTTTAGGTTATATATGCATATATAAGTAAACTAATTTACCTAAACAAATAAAACATAAAAAAAAAATTGCTCTGGCTAGTGGGGGCACGTGCCCCCAATGCCCCCATCGTGCCTCCGCCCTTTGTTGTACTGTCGAGAAACCAAATTAGAGCAATGTTATATTTTGAGACCAAATTGGTTATATATGATTGGAGACTATTTTAAGACTTTTTTTTAATAAGAAATATATACTTATCTTATATATAAGCCCTCAAGAAAATGAACTACATACCATCAATTAAAATGGAATGCATACTCCTACTAATTTTTTTTAAATGAATCCTATAATTGCTTTTTATTGTTGGACATTTGAGCCATCAAGACAAACTTACTTGCACATTACATACCAAAGTCCCGTACCAACAGCCTAAGATGAGCTACGTAAGAGTTATTGTTTCATTACTTCTTATGTAATTATAATTAATTTGTACGCTAATTTAGAAATTCATACTTAGCTGAATTAAATTTTAAATAGTAACTCTTCATTACCTGTCAATTATGAGTGATGTTGAAGTCTTGGAGTCTTCCATGAATTTGAGAGGGTTTTTTTATTATTATTTTTTTATTTTAATGGTATCAACGTACATACACGAGCATTAACTAATTTTTATAGTTTTTTCTGCAAATAAACGTACTAGTCAATATACATTAGTACTGAGAAAAACAACATACTATGATAAGTTGAACCCAATTTTGCTCGATTTGAAAAATAGTTAAGTCGACCCGTTTAAAATTTTACAATCAAAACTATTTGGTTTAACAAATTTTTGAATCAAACTGAACAAATGCACACCCCTCAACAATGCAACCCACCAAACATATGACGGCTACTCGTTGAAGCATCAAAGCTACTCCCTAGAATTTGCAAGCCTTAGTGAAAGCATTCTACTTCAGTTTAGTTGGAATCACCTCTTACTTAGAACTCAACATGCACTCTCTATGTATTCTTGGATACATGCTTATTAAGGTTATTTTATAGTAAAGTCTTGTTATGCATTGCTACATAATTTTATTTGTATTACTTAAGTCTTGTCTATTTCTAGCTTCGTCTCTCAACCTAAGCTTATAAATAGGGTTCAAAGGATGAGCTAGAGACATTCGATCACTTGCTTAAGGCTTCCCATATATTGTGCTTAAATGTAAAGAAATTATATAATTTATGCTACCTCTAGATTGAGAGAGTTAATATTATTTGCTTATAGAGGCGTAGAAGTTGGGAATAGCTAAGGTTAAGTTATTTTATGAGGAGAAAAATGTGATATATTAATAAATGTATTAGGTAACAAAAATTTATATTAATTCAATTATATGAACTACATATGTTATGCCATGGACCAAGAAAAAAACTTTTACAAGGCTGCAAACAAATCAAGACTTCGATAGATTACTCGTGATTCAACTCGATTACAACTTGTTTATGATCAATTGTTTAAGTAAACAATTAAGTTATAATAATTTTTAAAATACCAAAGTGTAAAATAAATAAGTTTGAACAACTATGTGTTCAACTCATTTATGTTCATAAATAGTATCAATTAACGTTCATAAATAAGCTAAAAAAAAATTGATTAATATTGAATACAAAGCTTGTGAATAAGCTCGATAAGAATTTATTTAGACATGTTATAAATATTTATAAATAGTTTAGAATTTTCTTAAAAAAATATTTGATTAAAAAAAACTAAAAAAAAATTAAACATAATTAAGAAAATTAAAAATGATCTCAAATAACTCATAAGTAAGGCTTCATTTGTGATGACTTTCTGACTACTTTATAAAAAGATTTTTTTTACAAAAATATCTTGAAAGCAGAAAAATAAGTACTAGTCTAAAGTCATCCAAAATGAAGCCTATGTTGTGCAACTATAGGAAAAAATCAAAGTAGTAATCAGACAACAAAAACAAATAACATGACAATTTACGTGGTTCGGAAAAGATACCCACGTTCACGGGGAGGGGATGATGATTTCACTATATTGGAGAAGAATATGATTACAATTTCTCTTTAGCTCGCACTTACAAATAATAGCCCTCAAACCCTCAATTTCTATATTTGAGGTAAAACAAAAACGAAAAAACTTCCTAATCTAATCTCCAATTAAATCTCCAACCAAATCACCTAATTAGAAAAATAAATAGCTCTTTTATCAATTAAAATAATTAGCAATTAAAGCTTTCCAAAAATAATTAGCATCACCAACCTCCAAGTATTATTCTTCTAAAGAGACTCAATCTCTTCATCCATAGCCCTCTTCCATATATCACCATCAGGATTGTCAACTGCTTCCTTATAGAAACTTGGAATTTTAGTCTTAGTGACTCATAGTGCAAATGTAATGTGGTCACTCAACCAAGCTAATTTTGGGACATTCTGATGCCTAAACCTATTTATTATAATAGATTCCCGAGCTAGATCGCATCCTCAACATCATCTTTTATCTTTTGAATTAGGTACCTAGATAGAAGTGACATATCTCTATGAAATAAATAAAGTTGTATCAAACTCCAACTTTTTCAACTCATTTGTAGTCCAAATAGAACTCTCCACTTGCTTAGAGTTCTAAGGTTTCAGTATGCTCACTTTGTCAAATATAATATCCGTGGTAAAGATAATATTCTTCTTTACTAGATCATAAAGTTTGAAGCCATTGACTCCATGCTTGAAGCTAATAAATATTTTTTTCTTTGCTCTTGGTTCCATTTAATTATTATGAACATGATGGTAAGCTGCATACCCAAATAATCTCAAGTGCTCATAATCTATAGCATGATGCCTCAACCACATCTCCTTTGGGGTCATCTTCCCAATAATTACAAAGGGCAGACGATTCACTAAGTGATAAGTATAATCTATAACCTCATCCTAAAATACTCTATTTAACCCATCACTAGATAATAAAGTCTGATTCATCCTTTATGCCACTCTGATCTAATATGGTGTCCTCTGACAGTGAAGTGGTGCTTTATTCCAAATCTCTTGCACTCATTCAATAATTCATCCAAAGTGTATTCTCCCATATTGTCTGATCTGATACATTATGCTAGCCTAAGTCTCAAACAAATTCTTCCATGTTCTAAAAATCTCTAATGCATTGCTCTTGTGCCTCATGGTATACATTCAAATATATGTGAAATAATCATTAATAAAGAGATAAAGTATCATCACCCACCGAATTATGTTGTCTTCATCAAGCTCCAAATATCTATATATGTGAATATACTCCATGATACCCTTTATACTATAGATAGCAGTAATAAAGGATACCCATATCTTCTTGCCAAACACATAATATTCATAAAAATTGAGATTGGAGGCGCTTTCTTTTTTGATTTTGATCAATCTTTGCTTCACCAAAACCAAAAGAGAAGCCTCTTCGATATATGCTAGCCTTATATGCCATAATTTAGTGGCATTAGAACAATCATCAACAATAACAACCATTCCAATCACTGTCCTACCTTGAAGATGGTAAATGTTATGGTGACAAACTCTCTTCAAAAAAACCATCGCTCTAGGATATATATTCAGAACACCGACCTCAATGACTACCTTGTAGTCCTTGGTCTCTAAAGCCCCAATAAATAGCAAATTCTTCATGATATTTAAAATGTGTCTCACATCAGTCAATTTCTCTCATGTTATCATCATGCATTTTGATGAAGATGCTCCCTACACTAACTGTATGACAAACTTGATCAATTCATAGGGTGACTACATTGTTACAACTCGGGCTTCCGAGTTTATGATTTTGATGATAACAAATAATATTTATTATTTTTTTCTTTCTTCTGGTATTTGCAGTACATATTTTTTTCAATGTTGACTAATATTTCAGGTACAACATGCACCGTTCTTTGAAGATTCAAGGCTCAAGATTGTGTAGAATTGGTCGTATTAAATGAGTCTGTAATTTTCATTTATTGAGTCAAGTCTTATAATGATGTATGTTAGTTTGTTGATCATGCACACGCACAGGGGGAGAGGTTTTAAATGTAGAATGTAATAGATTTTCTTCTCTGTAGATCGTATTGTACGATGATAATTCGTATCGTACGATCAAAGGGTTGTAGTACGATTCTGTGAATAGATCGTACCGTACGAATATATTCGTATTGTACGATATGTTCAAAGCCAAAACCCTAACAGCCGTTTTAACTTAAGTAAGATGTTTTCCGCCGCTCGTACTGTATGAACAAGTTCGTACTGTATAATGTTCTTTAAATACTTACTTAACTTAACCCGTGATTAGTGCAAGAAATTTGGATTTAATTATAATTTGAACATCGTACTGTACGAACATATTCGTACAATACGATGAACAGAGATGAATTATAATCATCCCGGATATCGTCCCGGACGATTAGTTGTTTTTTGTCTCATCGTACTGTACGATGTACATCGTACCATACGATGAACAGAGACGATGTTTGATCGTCCCGACTATCGTCTTGTACGAACTGTGTTGTCATGGATCGTACCGTACAATTTAGTATCGTACTGTACGAATATTTTTGAACTGTTCGTACCATTTCGTACCAGAATGAAGTCTATTTATGAAGATCGTACTGTACGATTGTAGAACCGTACTGTATGATAGTAACAGCTGAATTGAGTATTTTTAGGGTTTTTGAGCCCTCTATTTAAGCACTCTCATAAGACTTTGTAAGAGTCTTTGGCAGCCATTGTGTCTTTGTTCTTTTGGAGAAAACTTGAAGAGAGGACTTGAAAGGGGGAGAGGAAAGTGTGGAGTTTGAGAGAGGGAGAAGAACCTTGGAGGGGGTTTCAAGGGAGTGTGAAGGAGAGTTCACACGGTTTCTCTGGCGAGCTTGCACCTCAGTACCATCGGATTCAAGGTTTGTCTTGAAGGAAGTTTTGGAAAGAAGAAGATATCGTTGGTGTCAAAGGACCCAGCTCCTCCGCCGCACCGAGGAAAGTGGAAGTGATTGTGTAAGAGCTTCTCCGCCTAGCTGTGGGGGCTAAAGGAGAATCACTAAAGGTTTAGTGTAATACTCGGAGGGTGCCTCCAGGGAGTGGACGTAGGTCATGGTTTGACCAAACCACTATAAATCGGTGTGTTCTTTCCTTTACTATTTATGCACTTTATTTTTGCATTCATTTTTATTGCGATTAATTGCATGGGTGAAATTGATTACATATCTTTTTATTGTGAATGAAATTCGCTTCCGCATAGAGTTATAAAAAGAGTTCTTTTTATTAAAAAAAGTTTTTAATCATCCAATTCACCCCCCTCTTGGCGCATCTAGTAATTTCAATTGGTATCAGAGCGGGTTTCAAAAATAGTATTTTAGAAAATCTTGAAAAAATCGATCATGGCATATTTTGGAAATCGTAACATTGCGAAAGGCTATTTAATCATGCGACCACCTTTACTTGAAAATATTTCTTTTAATTTTTTGAAAATTTGCATGTCAACTTTTTTGCAATCAATTGTTTATCGAATGTCGCATATAATTAAAACTGTTGAGTTTTTTTTTGACGTAATTTGCTTTGGGTGTAGGAAACCCGGACACTTGAATCTTGAATGCCCTAACTTAAAAACTCTTCCTGCAAAGGAAAAGAGTAAAAACAAACCGTTTGTAATATGGGGAAAAGGTAAAAAGCAAAAGTCTCCTAGGCATACCTAGTTTCTGAATCATCAGAACAGGAGCAAGATGATGAGGTATAAGTATGTTAAGATTTGTTTGTGTGTTTTTTTATGTGTTTTGTATGTGTGTTTATCTATTTTGTATGCTTAGCTTTTTTTTATTTTTATCATAATTTATGTTTTTGTTTCGTTATTATGTTGTTATGTTATATTTTATTTTATCTCTTCTTTTTGATAATGTCAAAAGGGGGAGAAAGTATTGTTGTTTATTGCATTTTGTTTTAATTTTTGCTGTTATTTTTTTTAAATAAAAAAATATAATAAAAAAAAATTAAAAAAAAAAAGAGAAAGCTTTCCCCTAATTTTTAATATAATTCTTTTACTGAGGGGGAGTTTAGGAGAAATTTTTTTAATTTGCAAAGTCAACCAATATTATTTGACATTATCAAAAAGGGGGAGATTGTTACAACTCGGGCTTCCGAGTTTATGATTTTGATGATAACAAATAATATTTATTAATTTTTTATTTCTCCTGGTATTTGCAGTGCATATTTCTTTCAATGTTGACTAATATTTCAGGTACAACATGCACCGTTCTTTGAAGATTCAAGGCTCAAGATTGTGTAGAATTGGTCGTATTAAATGAGTCTGTAATTTTCATTTATTGAGTCAAGTCTTGTAATGATGTATGTTAGTTTGTTGATCATGCACACGCACAGGGGGAGAGGTTTTAAATGTAGAATGTAATAGATTTTCTTCTCTATAGATCATACTGTACGATGATAATTCGTACCGTACGATCAGAGGGTTGTAGTACGATTCTGTGAATAGATCGTACCGTACGAATATATTCGTACTGTACGATATGTTCAAAGCCAAAACCCTAACAACCATTTTAACTTAAGTAAGATGTTTTCCGCCGCTCGTACTGTACGAACAAGTTCGTACTGTACGATGTTCTTTAAATACTTACTTAACTTAACTCGTGATTAGTGCAAGAAATCTAGATTTAATTATAATTTCAACATCGTATTGTACGAACCCATTCGTATAATACGATGAACAGAAACGAATTATACTCGTCCCGGATATCGTCCCGGACGATCAGTTGTTTTTTGTCTCATCATACTGTACGATGTACATCGTACCATAAGATGAACAGAGACGATGTTTGATCGTCCCGACTATCGTCTTGTATGAACTGTGTTGTCATGGATCGTACCGTACGATTTAGTATCGTACTGTATGAATATTTTTGAACTGTTCGTACCATTTCATACCAGGATGAAGTCTATTTATGAAGATCATACAGTACGATTGTAGAACCGTACTGTACGATAGTAACGGCTGAATTGAGTATTTTTAGGGTTTTTTAGCCCTCTATTTAAGCACTCTCATAAGACTTTGTAAGAGTCTTTGGCAGCCATTGTGTCTTTGTTCTTTTGGAGAAAACTTGAAGAGAGGACTTGAAAGGGAGAGAGAGGAAAGGGTGGAGTTTGAGAGAGGGAGAAGAACCTTGGAGGGGGTTTCAAGGGAGTGTGAAGGAGAGTTCACACGGTTGCTCCGGCGAGCTTGCACCTCAATACCATCTGATTCAAGGTTCGTCTTGAAGGAAGTTTTGGAAAGAAGAAGATATCGTTGGTGTCAAAGGACCCGGCTCCTCCGCCGCACCGGGGAAGGTGGAAGTGATTGTGTAAGGGCTTCTCCGCCTAGCTGTGGGGGCTAAAGGAGAATCACTAAAGGTTTAGTGTAATACTCGGAGGGTGCCTCCGGGGAGTGGACGTAGGTCATGGTTTGACCGAACCACTATAAATCGGTGTGTTCTTTCCTTTACTATTTCCGCACTTTATTTTTGCATTCATTTTTATTTCGATTAATTACGTGGGTGAAATTGATTACATATCTTTTTATTGTGAATGAAATTCGCTTCCGCATAGAGTTATAAAAAGAGTTCTTTTCATTAAAGAAAGTTTTTAATCATCCAATTCACCCCCCTCTTGGCTCATCTAGTAATTTCATACATCACTATCAAGGTCATTGTACACACATAACCACTCTCTAGTGGGGAAAATATTGTAGGTAACATTAGTATCTAGAATCAAGAATGAACTATATGAATAGAAACACCAAAAAACTATAGATACTGATACATTTATGTTTTTGTTGCATTTTTCCATGCTAAGGATTACCTTTGCCTCCATAGAAACTTCATTTCCCTTCTTCAATTTAGGAAAATCTTTCTTCCACATAACTTACTTTACTTGTTATTGTCGCCCTTTTTATTTTTCTACTTCTTAGATTTTCCAGGTTGGAGTTTGAGAGCCACGGTGGAATTCATCTTTATAGATTCGTTATACTCATGCCAGAACTCATGATTTAGTAATGTAGTTGTAATAACCAACATTTTATCCCATTCAAAATTTTTTTGAAGTTATTATAAGTTAAATTTGAAAATCGTCTGCGTCTTAAGAAATTGGGATATATACTAATTTACTTCGTAGTATTTTGACACTAGTGAAAATCTTTAAAAAATTGACAACTATCGATACAAGTGGGGATTATGGGTCACTTAGGTGTCTATTTTGTAAATCTATTTCTTCAAAATTTTCTAAAAAAATGTAAGATATTTTATGAATATTTTTCAATAATTTTGTAAGCCTAAAAATAATTTAAATGAATTTTATACAAAAAATTAGCTAAATTATATAATTATGTCTCATGTAATTTAAGAGGCAATCCAACACCTAATATGCTACTACTTATAAGCTTTTAAAAAATTCTCAAGTTTATAAAGATGAGGCGGAGAAAGGTGAGTCGTCCCTAAAGAATTTTATTATAAGTTTTCAATAGGAGATGCTAGAGGTTAATGTGGACTTGACTACCTCAATCAAACTAGTAAGCTAGTGACACATGTCCTTGAAATGTGCATAAAATTATTTTTGGGTCACAAAAGCTTAGACGTTGAAGGGTTTCCAACATGGTGCTTTGAAGTATTGAGTGAACTATTTATCATATTTTAGAAAGGTAAGGAACATTATAATATAGTGAATCTGACAATGATTCTTTTTTCATAAAAGGATTAGTCGATTCTTCCCATATATGGTGCCTAAATGTACAGAAATTATGTAATTTATGCTACCTCTAGATTGAGAGTTAAAATTATTTGCTTACATAGGTGGAGAAGTTGGGAAAAGCTAAGATTAAGTTATTTTATGAGGAGAAAAATGTGATATATTAATAATTGCATTAGGTAACAAAGATTTATATTAATTCAATTATTTGAACTATATATGTTATAGCATGGACCAAGAAAAACATCCAAAAGGTTACAAACAAATCAAGTCTTTAATAGGTTTCTCGTGGTTCAGCTCGATTACAACTTGTTCATGATCAATTGTTTAAAGAATAAAATAATTTAAAATAATTTTTAAAATACGCGGTTGTTAAATAAGCAAGTTTAAACAATAATGTGTTCAGCTCATTTATGTTCATGAATAGTATCAATTATAGCTCAATAAGAAGCTTGATCAATATTGAATATAAAACATGTGAATAAGCTCGATAAGAATTGATTTAGACTTGTTAAAAATCTTTATAAATAGTTCAAAATTTTCTTAAAAGACAATTTGCTTAAAAAAACTAAAATAAAAAAATCAAACATATTAAAAAAAAATGATCTCAAATAGCTCGTTAGTAAGGCTTCATTTGGGATGACTTTCCTACTGCTTTATAAAATTACTTTTTAATACAAAAATATCTTGAAAGAAATAGAAAAGTACTGATCTAATGTTATCCCAAATGTGGAATGTGTTTTGCATATACAACAAAAAATCAAACCAGAAATAACATAACAAAAATAAAGAACACAATAATTTACGTGGTTCAGCAAGATGCTTATGTTCATGGGGAGAAAGATGATGATTTCACTATATCGGAGAAGAATAGGATTAAAATTGCTCTCTATCTCTCTCTTACATAAAAAAGCCTTCAAACCCTTAATTTATAAGTTTTAGGCAAAACAAATAAAAAAAACTTCCTAATCTAATCTCCAATCAAATCCCTAACCAAATCACTTAATTAGGAAAATAATCAGCTCCCTAATAGATTACAATAATTGTCCATTAAATCTTTCCAAAATAAAAATTATTTAGAGTTAGAAATATTTTCAAATCAATAATCTCTACCTCTTCTTTCACTTCAAAAAGTGGAAGATGACAAGTCAAGCTCAAATATCAAAACAACTACACCCAAATGGTTGCCTATGTACTCACACCAAAGGGATCAGGTCGAGAGTAGTTTTTAAAATAAGTAGATAATTAATTATGAGTCATGCAACACTACAATGGTGACTTCCTCTCTAATACTAAGCGTGTATCAACTGTACCATTCAGATACCTCATAATACTCTTCACAATTTGTCAATGACTCCTTCCTATATCATATATAAGCCTGCTCACAGTGCTAAGTGCTTGTGCAACATATAGTAGAGCTTCTCCAAAATCATACCATAGTGTGATAAAAGTGCCATGTGACCACGAGTTGAGGGATGCTTAACCATTAGGGAGAACACCTCATCATAAGCAATCCCTTCTCATTATGTAGAGCCAATTGTCACCCACCTAACCTTGTACCGTACATTATCTCCATTAGATCCTTGCTTGTTTGCATGCACCCATTTGCATCAAATGGCTTTCCTTCATAGAGTAAACTTAACCAACCATGAAGTATTATTCTCCTGAAGAGACTTCGTATCTTCATCCATAGCCCTCTTCCATAAATTAGCATGAAGATTGTCCACTGCTTTATACTGACTTGAAATTTTAGCCTCCGTGGCTAAAAAGTGCAAATGCAATTTGCTCCCTCTACTAAGCTAGTTTTGGGATATTCTAGAGCCTGGACCTATTCCTTACAATACTTTTTTAACCTAGAATCTCATCCTCAACATCATCTTCTACCTCCTAATTTGTAGCTAAACTAGGGACTTGGGTAGAAGTGATATATCTTTGTAAAATAAATAGAGTTGCATCAAACTCCAACTTATGCAATGCATCTATGGTCTCAATCTAACTGTTCACCTTCTTAGAGTTATGAGTTTTCAGCATGCTCACTTTATCAAATGTAATATCAATGCTAATGATAATCTTCTTCTCTAGTAAATCATAGAGTTTGTAGCCCTTGACCACATGCTTGAAGCCAATACAGATTTTATTATTTTCTCTTGATTCCTTTTTATCATTCTAAACATGATAGTAAACTAGACACCCAAACACTCTCATGTGCTCAAAATCTTTAGCAAGATGCCCCGATCACATCTCCTTAGGGTTTTCTTCCCAATAGCTATAGAAGGCACACAATTCACCAAGTGATAAGGATAGTCTATAGCCTCAGCTCAATTGACTCTATCCAACCTAGCATTGAATAACAAAGTCTGGTTCATCCTCGTTGCCACCCAGATCTGTTAATATGCCTCCCTAACAATGAAGTGATACTTTATCCCAAATTTTGGCACTCCTACAAGAATGCATTCAAAGTATATTCTCCAAAATCTTCCATAGTTTCATAACAAAAGTCTCAATCATCACCCCATACTTGATCTCCTAACATAAATATTTTTTGAGCAAGCTACAAGCACTCTGGTTCATTTTAAGTCAATCTCTCTCTAAAATCTCCTCAAGACATTCATCTCTCTCTATGACATCCTCTAGATTTAAAGAGCACAACACATCTATCACCTTTCCATCAAATTTTGTCACATCAATTTTGATGGGATGTGTGACCTCCTGATTGATCACCACCTTTTCCATTATTGAGGTGGATGTTGAAAGTGCTCTGATGGCACTAGAAAGTTTGTTAGAGATGTTAAGCCCTATGAATTGGCCCAAGGCTAAATAAAAGAGAGATGAATTGGATAACTTTAAAACCAAAGATAAAACTCAATCCAAAATCACCATGGAAAAATAAGTGCGGAAGAAAATAATGCGGAAGTAATAATAAGAAAGAACACACCAGATTTACAGTGGTTCGGTCAAACCTTGACCTACGTCCACTCTTTGGAGGCACCCTCCAAGTATTGCACTAAACTAAGTGTTTCTCCTTTAGCCCCCACAGCTAGGAGGAGAAGCCCTTACAAAATCACTTCCACCTTCCCCGGTGCGGCGCAGTTGCCGGGTCCTTTAACACCAAAGAGATCTTCTTCTTTGGTGAACTTCCCTCGAGACAAGCCTTGAATTTGATGGTATTCAGGTGCGAGCTTGCCGGAGCAACCGTGTGGAACCCCCTCCACACTCCCTTGAGTCCCCCCTCACAGGATCTTCTCCCTCTCTCAAACTCCACCCTTTTCTCACTCCCTTTCAAGCTCTCTCTTCAAGTTTCCCCCAAAAGAACGAAGCTATAATGGCTGCCAAAGACACTTACAAAGTGCCTTGTCATCTCTTAAATAGAAGAGCTAAAAACGAGCTCATTAATGCAAGTTGCCGACTTTATCGTCCAGGATGATAGACATATCGTCCTGGCCGATTAGTTCAAATATGAGAAAAATCATCCTGAATATCGCCCTGAAATGAAGCTGGACGATGTATAATCATCTCGGACGATCTTGCGATCAGCCCGGACGAAATCACCATTAATTCCTTTCCAAAATTGCCAGAGAAATTTTGGAAAAATTGTCCTGGATCGTCTTGGACGATATTTTATAGTCCAGGCCGATCCACCAGATCGATATCCAAAAATAAGAATTTCCTAAGTAGATCTGGCGGCAGATTCTTTCTGAATTGAGCCTATCATCCTGGCCGATATAAAATTGTCCAGGACGATGTGTTTTGCATAATGACGGTTGCTTTAATGAGGATGCCCTAATTAGGGTTTCTACTTTTGGACAGATCGTCCAAGACGATATAAATATCGTCCAGGATGATGTTACCAAAAATAGTAAACTCTAGGGAACAGTCAGAAACTCTTATACGTTACAAAGCATCAAGAGCCACAACAAATACAATAGACTCAAGATAGGAAAAAGTGTACAAACTGACTCAGACCTAGTCTACCCAATCTTGAGCTGATTTCAAATTGCAGTCCAATCGTGTGAACCTGAAATGTCAGTACATAAGGCATTCGTAGAGAAATAAAAATGTTTGCTATTATCAAAATCATAAACCATTGATCCGCAACAATCTCCCCCTTTTTGATGATGGTAAACATTATGATTTGAATTTGCAAATAGGAAATATTTTCTCCTAATCTCCTCCTCACTAGAATAAAACTTTAAAAATAGGGGAGATAATTTTTTTTTAAATTTTTTTGAAAAAGAAAAAGGATACAAAAAACATACAAATTTAACAATACGTTCTCCCCCTTTGACATTATCAAAAAGAGAGGAGGCACAAAAAAACAAAACGAACAAAAGAAAAAAAAAACTTTCCCTGATCCAGTGAAAAACAAATATTCTTAAAATGAAAAAGTTACCTCTTGGTTTTGATAAAAAACTTAGTAGAATTGGATTGACAACGCATAATCCAGAAAAAGTAAGAAATTCATAAATTGTTAATCCAAGCTCAAGTTATTTTAAAGGCAAAGAAAACTTTTTAATTCATTATCCAAATCAAGGAATAAACTGGAAAAAGAAACATTAATTTTTCAAAACTCCTTTCATAAAACATATCTAATAGAAGATCAATGCATGAATTGCTGAATCAGGAACCAAGATTTTCAAGCACAAGTTTCGAACATATCATGGATTTTCTTAAGTTTTTAGTGGTATAAGAAAAAATAAGCATATTTTTTTTGTGGGCTCATTTTATTCCCTTTATCACTTGAATGTCTCTTTGAGCATCTTTTGATTTTAATACACTTTGTGTATTTTTTTTTTTAATTTTGCGTCATTGCGCATCTTTTGGTTTGGCATCATTGGCCACTTTTTTTTTAATTATTTTCAAAAAATATGCTTTCTTTCTTATATTTTCAAAACTAAAGTAAACCCAAATTATTGATAATACGAACAACTTGATTAAGAAAATTTTATGGTGGATTCAACAATCTTGCAAAAGATTCCTATGCGATAGAAAAAATGTAGGGAGAAAAAAAATCAGTTTCAAAATCCAATTTAAAATATGATGAAGATTTTGAATCAAAAGTAAAATAACCTCATTAAGAAGAGAGAAAGAGAAACAAAATCATGAGTTCCCTTCCTCTGACTGTTTTAGAGAAGTCAAACACAACTTACCAAAGATTTCAATAAAAAAATAGGAAGTAGATTTTTCATTTTTAGAAAAGTGAATGTGTGTGTTGATCAGAGAAAAACTTTCACGAAAACAAAAATTTTAAAGAATAAATAAAACAAAGACACAAAATAAAAATGAAAAACATAAAAACAAAAACACAACAAAAAAAAAACATGAAAGGCTTTTAACCATTCTCTCTCTTCTGGTCCGATGCTTCAGAAACCAGAAGCCCATGAGATTTTTTGCCTTTCATTATTTTCCCAGTTTAAATTTTGCTTCGCCTTGCCCTTTTCTTTCGTAGGAAGAATTCTTAAATTAGGGCACTAATTTTTCATATGTCCAGGCTTCCTGCATCGAAAGCAAATAACGTTAGAAGAAACATGGACATCCTTACAACTTTTACCTTTTTTCCATTTTTGCTTATGCTTTGGTGAGCTTTGTGATTTGCTTGACAAGTCATTGCTTTCGTCACCAACTAAGCAATCTTTTTCCGTATCTTCAGTTTTTAGAATAATCGTTTCACGTGCATCCAAAAGTCTTTGACCCAAATCTTACTCGTAGGCAATGAGTGAGTCAATCAAATTATCAATAGAATATTCATTCAAATCTTTTGATTCACAAATAGCAACAACTTTGGCATCAAATTTTTCAAGTAAGCAACGAAGAATTTTATTGACTTTTTCAAAATTTGAAAACTCTTTTCCTAAGGCATGCAATGATGTTACAATTTGAATGAACCTAGTGTACATGTCTAAGATCGTCTCATAAGGTTTCATGGAAAATAGTTTAAAATCATGCATTAACAAATTCAACTTGGATTGCTTGATTTCACTAGTGCCTTCGTATATGGTGTATAGTTTATCCCAAACTTCCTTACCAGTAGTGCACGTGAATACTAACATAAAATCTTCAGAATTTAAAGCATAGAAAAAGCATTTTAAAGATTTTGCATTCAATTGACCATTGACTTGTTCTTCCCTATTCCATTGATTAAAAGGAATATCAGTTTTAACTCCATTAATAATAAGTGACGGTGATGAATAACCAGTTAAAATCATATGTCACATGCGAAAATCAATCGATTGCAAGAAAATAGACATGCGAGTTTTCCAAAAATCAAAAGACATATTTTCAAATAAAGGAGGTCTGGTGATTGAATAACCTTCCACAACATTACGATTAGCCATGGATCGAAATTTAAAAGCTTTTAAAAACTTATTTTATGAATACGGCTCTAATACCACTTGAAAGTGTTCTGATGGCACTAGAAAGTTCGTTAGGGATGTTAAGCCCTATGAACTGGCCCAAGGCTAAAAAAAAGAGAGGTGAATTGGATAACTTTAAAACTAAAGATAAAATTGAATCCAAAATCACCACGAAAAAACAAGTGCAGAAGAAAATAATGCGGAAGCAACAATAAGAAAGAACACACCAGATTTATAGTGGTTCGGTCAAACCTTGACCTACGTCCACACCTTGGAGGCACCCTCCAAGTATTGCACTAAACTAAGTGTCTCTCCTTTAGCCCCCACAGCTAAGCGGAGAAGCCCTTACAAAATCACTTCCACCTTCCCCGGTGCGGCGGAGTCGCCGGGTCCTTTGACACCAAAGAGATCTTCTTCTTTGGTGAACTTCCCTCGAGACAAGCTTTGAATCCGACGGTATTCAGGTGCGAGCTTGCCTGAGCAACTGTGTGGAACCCCCTCCACACTCCCTTGAGTCCCCCCTCACAGGATCTTCTCCCTCTCTCAAACTCCACCCTTTCCTCACTCCCTTTCAAGCTCTCTCTTCAAGTTTCCCCCAAAAGAACGAAGCTACATTGGCTGCCAAAGATACTTACAAAGTGCCTTGTCATCTCTTAAATAGAAGAGCTAAAAACGAGCTCATTGATGCAAGTTGCCGACTTTATCGTCCAGGATGATAGACATATCGTCCTGGCCGATTAGTTCAAATATGAGGAAAATTATCCTGAAATGAAGCTGGACGATGTATAATCGTCCCAAACGATCTTGCGATCGGCCCAGACGAAATCACCATTAATTGCTTTCCAAAATTGCTAGAGAAATTTTGGAAAAATTATCCTGGATCGTCCTGGACGATATTTTATAGTCCAGGCCGATCCACCAGGCCGATATCCAAAAATAAGAATTTCCTAAGTAGATCTAACGGTAGATTCTTTCTGAATTGAGCCTATCGTCCTGGCCGATACAAAATCGTCCAGAATGATTTGTTTTGCATAATGACGGCTGCTTTAATGAGGATGCCCTAATTAGGATTTCTGCTTTTGGACAGATAGTCCAGGACGATGTAAATATTGTCTAGGACGATGTTACCAAAAACAGTAAACTCTAGGAAATAGTCAGAAACTCTTATACGTTACAAAGCATCAGGAGCCACAACAAATACAATAGACTCAAGAAAGGAAAAAGTGTACAAACTGACTTAGACCTAGTTTACCCAATCTTGAGCTGATTCCAAATTGCAGTCCGATCGTGTGAACCTGAAATGTAGTACATAAGGTAGTCGTAGAGAAATAAAAATGTTTGTTATCATCAAAATCATAAATCTTTGATCCGCAACAGATGTATCCATGGCTCCATCAGATTTCAAAACCTCCATTAAATTATGTTGTCTTATGAAATCAGAATTGCACCAATTAGGCTTCAAGAATAATCCAGAACAAAAATCAGCAGTCTTTGCTTGCTTTATCTAACCAGATAACGTCTTAGAGATTTGTTGCAGTTAATAGGCCTTCTACACGAACTTCTAATCCAATCCCCATACGGTACTCTACGAACCAACTTGTGCGATCTGCCACCTCTATGCTAGTTGCCCCCACGCGAACCAATTTG
Source organism: Dendrobium nobile (assembly GCA_022539455.1). NCBI lineage: Eukaryota > Viridiplantae > Streptophyta > Magnoliopsida > Asparagales > Orchidaceae > Dendrobium > Dendrobium nobile. Next base: position 43,251,187 of record CM039726.1, read on the forward strand.
AGTGATCTGCATTCTTCGCACAAGCTGATGTAAGTTCGATCGAATCAATCACACACCTTGGATGCACAACTTCGCTCCAACCACGCATAGATACTTTGCTCAGGTCGCACTACCTCCTGGTCTCACTTTATCCAACATGTGCTAGACCTTAAGTGCATACCTGACCTAGATATAGCCTTCATGTTGCACGGTTAGGTGTCAATTCACAATAGAATGAGCTCCCACAATATGTGTTCTGTCTGTATGTTTTTCTATTCTGCTTGGTCCACTCGTCTACTTGCGAAACTCAAAAACCGCACAATCCAAATGTGAACTCCCATTATCACCCTAACTCTACATGAAACCTCTTTTGTATGCTTTGAAGCCTGCCTATTCGCAAGCCAGCTCCTTTCAATCTTTCGTGTAATCCATCATGTGCTTGTCTATTCATCTTCACATCTTTTCTAGAATGAACCGCACAAGCAAAAATTTTTTTGTTCTTCACACTGTCGTTGGAAATCATCCAAATTTTGAATCCGGCTCTGATACGAATTGCTGTGCAAATACAATAGAAAATCAAACAAGAAATCACACAACCCAAAAAAAAGAACATGGCGATTTACTTGGTTCGGCGAAGATACATACGTCCACGGGGAGGAAATGATGATTTCACTATATTGGAGAAGAATACGATTACAATTGCTCTCTAGCTCTCTCTTACATACAACATCCTTCAAACCTTCAATATAAAAATTTGAGACAAAACAAAGAAGAAAAAAATTCCTAATCAATTCCCAATCAAATGACCTAATTTGGAAAATTATCAGCTCCCTAATCAATTATAATAATTAGCTCATTAAATTTCCATATCAACAGCCTTAATCTATAGTGATCACAACTCCCTAATACTTTTCAATTTTTATTCATAAAATTCACAGCTCTTCAAAACAATTCCATTTGTAGGAGTAGACTAACCCTTCCATTAAAAAAATAATAAGTAATAATAAAAGAAAGATTCTCCAACCGCCATGGAGGCAAACTGACCTTATTTTTCTTTCATTATTTTATGTGAGTAGCTAGACTGACCCAATCAAGTTGATTAATCTGTGCATCTGACAGAAGAAATGGTCTATGATATGTACACATTTTAAAATAACAGTTTCTTTCTTAGAAGAAAGCTCAACAATCATCTATGATTAGTGAACAATTCAGAAGAACAAAATGAAAGAAAATAAGAACCTACCACAGCAGCATTCCAAGTCCACCTAAAGTTGGCAGTTTGTTAGTTCAAATGTTAACTTTCTCTTATGTTACAACCACAGATTTGTTCGCTGCTCGCTGCTAACAATATTTGATTGCGACCATTACCAGCACAGTAGCCATATAACAATTAATTTAAATTAGTTGGCCATTTGTCAAGTGTCGAATGAATTCCCTCAATTGATTATTCTCTTCATATAAGCAGTACTAACAGAAGAATATAATATGTTTTTTTTTTTATTAATTGGCACATTTTAGCACAAATACATGTTAAAGAAATAGACTAAGGGTAAATTTGGAATAATTTCCTCGTTGCTTTACTTTCTAGATAATAAGCACAATTTCATTTTTGCTCTTACTCGCTATTTTTTTACTATTTTTTAAAAATTTATTTCCTTGAAAGCTACTTTTTGTAACCATAATAACTTTAACGAACATTAAAAAAATAATTTATGATTAATTTGAGATGACTATAGTTTATTGTATAGTTAGTTGTGAAGCTACTATAAAAAAATAAATTTTTTAAAAAAGCTTGTGTACAAAGCAATTTCCTAGCACAATTTTTTCTTGAAAACAGTGACAATAATGACAAAAGCTATAATTGTCATATAAAAAAGAAAACAATAAAAAGTTATCACAAATAAAATATTGAAGAGGCCTAAATTTAGAAGCCATAAGCAGAGCATGGCATGTATAAAATACTTTCTTTTTTTTATTTTTTAATATGTGATTAACTTTTAACCATTTACTTAATATTATATTTGTTTTTTTTTGTGTACGTAAATGTCGCTATAGTTATTTAGCTTGTTAGGGTATCCCTAGGGAACAGGGGCGGAACCAGCTTCAATTTTGAGTAGGGGGGGGCAAATACAACAAAAAAATAATTAAATATTAAAAAAATATTATATATATATATATATATATATATATATATATATATATATATATATATATTACGACAAGTTTTTTTAAAAAAAATTAAGCAAGAAAAATAAAGAAAAAAAATGTAATTAAACAGTCATGAAAAGCATGAAAGATAATATTAGAACTAAATGTGAAGAAACATATAGATATTTTAGGGCAAGATAGAATAAAATAATTTTTTAGGGGGGGCGGGGGGGGGGGGAATTTTAGGAGGGCAAAAGTTTTTTTTTACTCTCCAATAATTTTTTTTTTTACTCTTATAAGAAAAAATTTATTTTTTTGAGGGGGGAAATTGCCCCCCCCCCTAAGCTAGTAGTGGTTCCGCCCATGCTAGGGAGGTCCTAAAGAGTAATGATGAGTAAAGGCCAAATTCTTTGGAAGGTATATGATAAAAACTTCTTTTTTTTATAATTAGTAGAACGGGTTCTTTCAATGAAACTATCAAAGAGGTATCTTTTTTGTGCAACTATCAAAAATCTATTTTTTCCAAAAGAATAAAGCAAATTTATTCATTAACTTACATACATTAAATATACAAGTCCTTGAATTCAAAACCTCTCGATTGACCACATAAGCTCCCAACCAACCATCTAAGATTGAGCTGCAAAACAATATTTCTAATTACTTTATGTTTTCTTGTTACTAAAACAATATGGATTACAAGATTGATAGCACTTCAGTTTAATTTGTCCTTAATGAAATCACCATTTGATTGAACTCAACATATATATAGCATTATAACCTCATGATGCTGTAAAACAGGCCAACTATATCGCCATCACCATAGCATAAATCTCTTATTCAGCAGATCAACAAATAAACTAAGTCACTGAAGCCCAGCAAGCTAAGCTACCCTTAGCTATGAATGAAAATAAATAATTTTTTTCGCTAAAATAGAAGTTTCAACAAGCAGAAGGAATGGCTAAAATTAGTATCTTCTTCTAATAGGTTTTGAGTCAGGAATGGAAAATCCCCTACTTTCATTCCAACAGTACAGCTATGGTTTTGAGCGGTTTTAACTTTCACCAACTTTCAATGAAAATAAAGGTTGTTTAGTCGCTTATAACTTGTGATAACAATTATTACTGGTTTACAATGGCCGTAAAAAGTTACCTGTTTACTCAATAGAATTTACGAGCCTAGCAATCCCTAAGAGGCCTAAATCACCTACCTTTTATATTTTCCCAAAAGCTAAGGGCCTGTTTGTGAATTTTTTTTTTTCTTTTTTAATTATATATTTATATAGTGTATTTTAAACTATTACTTATTTTTAAAATTAAACAAAACAATTTTTAAAAATACTTAAAATTATTTTGAAGTATTTTGAAAATTTTCAAAAATAATTTTTATGATTGATGCCACTGTCATTGTCAACTACCTCCATCACCTTTATTGTCATCACCTGAACTATCATTTTATGAATAAACTTATTTGATATTCAACAAATATTAAAAATAATATATTTTAAAATATCAAATATATTTCATTTCATATCTAAATATAAATAAACTAAAGAAAAAAAGATTTAAGATATAAAAATAATCCCAAATGACCTCTAAAGGCAATACAAGGACTCCAACCTACACTAGCCTCAACAAAAGCTTAAGAGGCTAAAATAAACAAGGGCTTGTTCGAGATTAATTTTTTTATATTTATTTGTAAAAATCATAAGAACTTTTAGTTATTTGGTGTATTAAAAAAAAACTATCATAACTACTGGTTGCCACTTTTACTTGTCACTTCTGACCAAGTTCAACCATCATTGGTTATTGTTTGCAACAACTTCCAGCTACCACAACCAAACACAAATGGTTGCTACCTCTGGCCACTTTCAACTAACACTAGTCATCTCCAACCACCACTTCCATGCCTTCGAGCTGTTGTTCTCACGACCGTTATCATTAATACATGAATATTTGTATTTATCATTCCATAAAAAAATTATATATTGAAAATATCAAATATATTTTATTTTAAATTCAAATAAAAATACCTAAGGTACAATAGCAACATATGTCAACAACCCCATCCTCTTAAATGAAAGGCGGTGTAGTTGTTTTATTCCTATCGATTTCTTATCAGATGCATAGGGAAAGAATGTCGTCAGGCCCCTTTAGAGCATCTTCAACCAAAAACTTCATTTTCCACTCCAAAATATAGTAAAACTCTAAAATGCATTAATTCATTGTTTTGATTAAAAAAATATATTTAAGTATATATAGTTTTGAAAAAGAAGTAATTTTCTTTGGGAAATATTTAATTTTGAATTTTAAAATTGAACGCGTCATTATGAACAATATATCGCCTCGAAAGACGAACATACCGTTCCCTAATGGGTTCGAATTTCAAAATTATAATCGTATCCGAATTATCGTAATCAAACTCAAAGGGAGAATTACATTCGACCTCGGAAGATCAAAATGGACTTTAACCAATTGTTTGATTATTCTAATTCGGATAAATGATCATTAATTTCATAATCGAAGCCACGATAATAATTGATATATCTCTCCGAAGAAAGAAGATATCAATTATTATGGATCGTTCGAAAATGACGATAATGATCGTCGGGTTTGATTTTCCCAAAGAAAGTTAATTAGAGATTTTGAAAAATTATTGGTTTTGAAAATAATTTCTGGGTTTCTAAATCTCCTACGAGCGCAAGCCCTCGTAGTTAATTACATCGTAGAAAATCGGAATTTTCTACGAAAACTCTCGATTAAAATAGCGGTGTAAATTTTATTTTTAAGATTTTCAAAGTTTGATATCAAAGGACGAAAATGGTAGGAATTTCAAATGGGATTGGATCAAAATTGAAGACTTATTTTCAGAGTCAAAGGAAGAAAAGTAGGAGGTGTTTTGAGATTCTGAATTACTTCAGAAACACCTCAATCTATCCTAAGTGTTAGGCTTGTATTTGATTGAAAGAAAAATTTTTAGTTTGAGTGGTCAATTTTATTAGAATTTTGGGATTCAATTCCCGAAAGTTGAGGTCTTATGGCCCGAGCCAGCCTCAGAACCTAAGTCTAAATTGGGCACTAAAAGTTAGTGCCCCGAACCTAGCTAGTGCAATGCGGATCTGGTCTTACCCCGGCCTGGATTGGGGAGCCAGCTAAACCACCTAAACGATTTTAAAATATGAGTCAAGTCTTTTAATGTTGAGTGGTAGGGACGTTAATTAGAAAATTTTAGAGGAATGGGGTCGACATCTAAAGCAGATCCTTAATTGACCCCTTAGACTCATGTCGGGCTTTATGTCTAAATAATGCAATTAAATATTAGACTCGATTTTAATGTGTTACTAATGCGATGCATGCTAATTGACTCGATTGGATGCAAAATCAGTATGTAGCAGTTTAAAAATTTTTGGCTTAGAAAATAGGTTTTATCCTAGAGATTGCATAACATCCCCTTGACAGATCGGCACCCTCATAGGCCAGGTGGTCTGCCAGAACCCGCAGGCGGGGAGATGCCTAACAAGGTTGAGAAAGTATAATATGTATGCATGAAAAACCCTCGGCGAGTCCGAGCTTACTTCTTAGGACCGTTTAGAGTTTCTATCTTATCTTAAAAATTTTATTTAATTAAGGTAGAAGAATTTTTGACAGACCTCTAAGAGCCTAAATTCGAATTCCAGGTCAAATCAAATGCGGCATGCAAATAAAAAGACTAGAAAAGCAAGAGTTCTAATGCGCAATTAAATTAAATAAATCAATTAAATTAAGTATATCAAATTGAATGTCCATAGGCAAGTGCCCTTATTATTACATCACAGATTTTGCAGAAAATTAAAGTGGCCGGGCACCACTGACTACAACCCGGATTTCTAATCCTAAATCAAATCACTTTGAGATTTGGGATTATTCTCGTTGTCCACTTCTTCGTCTTCTCACGAACATCTTGATTCGTCGGTTCTGGATATCCAAATGGAAAGAAACTCCCCCTTGATTGGGGTGTTATCTTTCCTCTTTGAATACTTGAAAAGTATCCTAGTTTGACTTCCAAATGGAAGAAGACTCTCCCCTTTAGGGATGTCTTCACCTCTTTGGAATTCAAATTAGATATTTATATCCCAATCTCAAATCATTTTAAATAAATTACAACCTTTACTGAATTGAATTTACATTAATTTGAAATAGAAAATCTAGACTCGATCCTGCAAGGTTATCCTAATAATCAGTAGTTATATATTCAATCCCAAGCAGTTATAATATGAAAAACTGAAATGCATTTTTTTTAGCCACACTTGGCCATGCTCTTTTTATTTAAAGGGGGTCTTAAGCGCGGCAGGTACCTGTGCAAAGAGTATATATATTTTTTTATTAATTTCCCCCTTTAATTTCAGCTCCTTATATGAGCATGGCCACCTGCATAAGATTGCACAAATATAATTCGTCCCTAACCTAGGGGTAAATCTAACGCACAATCAATCACAGAGTGCAGGAAGTAAGTAAACAAACACAATAATTCTATACTAGCAAACAACATGCAGAAAAAGCTCGAAAATCCCGGCACACAGCTGCAGAAAAGTAAACACCGGCCTATCCTAAAACTAGAGTCAGTGATCCTAGCAAACCATCTGAAGTGTGTGAGGTGGGTCGTGTGGTTTTGATTTGTCCTAAATAGGATATTAGGTTAAAGTTATTTGAGGTTCCATTGGTTGAAGGGCTTAAGAGAAATTTAATTAAGGTTTAAATATTAATGCTTTGAATATTTTAAAATTAATTATTAATTATTTGTTGGAAACCACATTTGTTTCACACCGAGGCCGTGAAGTTTATTTCACCTTCCTTGGGGCTAAGTTAATAGCCTCGTAGGCCTGGGTTACCTAGTGGTACCCGGTATAATTAAGTGATTTGATTTGGTTAAAGTTCAAAAGTTAATGAATTTTAATTAAGGTTGGTTGATTACTGATTTTAAGGTTGATTAATCATTTCTAGAGTTTTTAAAACAATTTTGGATTTTATGAATTTTTATGAATATTTTAATCACTTAATTAAAGGGTAAAAAATTGACTTTTTGATTAAGGGTGTTTTCTGAAATGTTTGTATTTTATTAAAATACTAGACCTTACTACGATCAGTTAGAAGGTAAGTACGTTGAAATCGAATTTTTCTACGTTTTATTACGAATGTTTGAAGTTTTGAACTATATTTTAACTACGGTTTGGCCAATTTGTTGACTTTTTGAAATATTACAGATTTCTGGAATTTAATATTTTTAATAAATATTAGACATTATTAGGAGTTGAATGCAAGTGAGTTTGTTCAATTTGGATTTTTCTGGAATTAGTTATGAATATTTGAAGTTTGATGTATTTATTGGAATTATTGAAAATCCTTAATTAAAGGCCCCTTTTTGTGATTTTGCTCCGAATGAGATCCCAACTCCTTGAAATCAACTCCAAAGGTCAGGAATGACCTAAGGAGAGATTCCCAAGTGTTTGGAAAATTTTGGAATTTTTAATAATTATTAATTAATTATATTAATTAAATATTCAATTTTGCTTAAAATTAACTTAAGGTTTAATTTGCTGTCAAATAATTTTGGTTTTAATTTTCATTGGTTGAGAATACAAAACTGGTCAGTTAGAGGGGTTATACATATTTTTTGGATTTAAAAAGGATTTATTGTATTTTTTTAGAAGTTTTAAGGGTTAATTAAGGCTTAAACTTAAGAAATTCGATTAAAGGGCTTAATGATTTCTAAAGCTAATGAAATTTCTCCTAGTGGCTATACATGTCCCTAAGTTCAAGTGTTTGAAGTTTCAACTCAAGGGGAAGTGAGTCCTAATTATAGGAAATATTCTAAGTTCTCTAAAAAATAGGTCGTTAATTATTGTCCTTAATGTCACTAAGTTATAGGTTTGCAAATCGATGTTTCGACTAACCCTTGTACAAGCATGAATAAGCATACACAATAACACAATCAAACCCTTAAAACTAGGAGAGCCTAGGCTAGGTGGTGTGTGCACCTTAAGCATGCAAGGACTAGTTAACATAATTAACTAAAGATAGGATTATTGAATAATCAAGAAATAGTTATCCACTAATCATCCCCACTAATTCTATTCAAGCATTGAATCCATGTTTAAAATCTCAAGGGATCTCTCAAAATTAGATATTTAAATATATATAATTTTAAAATAGTTTAAAATATATATATACTTATATATATAAACTTATATATAAAGATATAAGTTTTAAAATAGGATAATTTAAAAATATTATTAAAATAATTTTTAAGGAGTTGAGAGATCTCTGACTATTCAAAGGAATTTGAAAATAAAATTTTTTATTTTAAAATAATTAATATAATATTTAATTAAATATTAATTAAATAATATGGATATTCGAATAATTTGAAACAATTAAAGTATAATAGGTTTTATTTTTTTTTTTATAAAATAGTTTTAAATTAAAGCTCTCAAGTTTATGAAAATTTTCATATATTATTTAATATATAAATTTTTTAATTAATTTAAGTTAAAATTGAATTATTAAAAGTGTAAGGAAATTAAAGCTATTTAAAATAATATAAAAATAATTAACAATTAGGATAATATATATATATATTTTAAATTTAATTGAATGTTAAATGTTCTCTGAGATTTTAATGTTATTCAAGATTAAAAAAATAATAATAATTTTTTTAATTATTTTTAATTAAATAGTAATTAAGAACTATTATTTGAAATTACTTAGAATATATATGAAATTTTAAAGCTATTTTATTTTTAAATCAAAGGCCTTGAAAATCTGAGCAGTTTGATATATTATATGGATTTTTTTGATTTGTATTTTATTTACTATGATTTTTTTAAGATTTCTGTTAATTAAATTGTTTTAAAGTTAATTTAAAACCTTTTAATCAAATCGGCGGCTGTCAATGGGACAGATGGCATTGTCTGGTTCGTCCAGCCAAAACGCGGCGGCGGTCAAGTGGGCCCCGCTCACTTATCCAGCTCGGCATCAGATACCCACCGTTCGATCCTCTATATGTTCGATCTGATGGCGGGGATCACATCCCGCCGTTTGATTTCTGTTAAGTGAGATCAAACCGATCAAACGGCGGTGGGAAGATCCCGTGGACTTAGATGGGCGGCCGAGATCGCGCCAGACGGAGGAACTAATGGCTGGTTGATCCGCGCGGTCGAATAGAGCCGCGGAATAGCTCGATCTACACCGTTGATCGAGCGATCAACGGTCCAGGCGACATGCACCTTAACCAGGCTACGTAAAACGCCCTAGATTCAATGTTTTTGAGTTTTCTCTCAATCTACTCGATATTTTTGTTTAAAATTTTAAACAGAGATAGATTAAATGAACATAAACAGTGGGGAAATAATTTTAGAACTTAAAATGAGGTGAAACTAAAGCTATTTATTCTAGTGCACCTAGATCTAGGGCTTGAGTTTTTCACCTCGACTTTGGACGGACTGAACCGTTTATGGATTTGTTGCATTTGTAGACTATCCACGCTCCATTTTGTAGAAGAAACCACGGTCAGAGGAGCTACGGATCAAGCTGGAGAAGACCTGGACGTGGTTAGCTCTCGGTTTGGCCGGAAGCTCGCCGGCGGCATCCTCCAAACGTCGAATTTTGGAAGTGGAATATAGAAGAGGCTCTCTGGAGCCAAAACGAAAAGAGAATTCGTTTTGAGAGCTTGAATGTAGAGAGAGAGAGCTATCGTTAGAATGAATCCTTTTCCTAGGGTTTTGCCCTATTCAAAATGATCCCTGCTGGTTTGGACGGCTATGATCGACTCAGAGGGATGCTAAGATCAATACACCTGTCCTTGGAGTGGTTGGGAGCAGAGGCCAAGGACGAATTAAGGACATCCTACATGGAAAGCTCCCTTGGTCCCCACTTGGACACATGGGGCCTTGAGGGCTGTTTGATCAAGATCAAAGGGCTAGGGAGGGCTCTAGGAATATTCTAGAGGAAGCCCTAACAGCTGGATAGGTCCTAAGTGGAGTGGGTTAATTTTAAATGATGCTTTGACCAAGTTTGACCCATTTAAGGGATTGGTTTGACTGTTTGACCAGTCCACTTGCCATGTGGATTGGTGATGTGGCATATGGGAGAGAATTTGAGTGTTTGCTGGGATAATTTGATAGGAAATGGGTTAGCTTAAGTCAAGCCATTTAGATATTTAACCCACCTAAAGGGGTTTGTTGACTATGTTGACCAGTCAACTGGTCAAAGATAGGTGGGGTGGCATATGGGGATGCCATGGGTGCTGGAATGATGGATCTAAGGCTTGAAGGTTGATGTTTGAGTGTATGAAAACATATAAGTGAGAGTTTGACTATAATTTTGGGTTTGACTAAGTCAAAACTCCAATGATTTGACTCCAATTGAGTTGAATGGATTTGAAACATATTTGAAGATGTGTTTGAGAGTTTGATTGGTTTGGTATGATTTGGATGGGTTGATTTGATTGAATGTATTGAATTGGTTCATATGGGTCGAATTTGACCAACCATGGCTTAGTTGACTTGGTCAACTATTGTTTGGGTCGTCCAATTTTGGGCTCAACAAGTTTGAAATATGGTTTTGAGTTTGTTGAAGGTGTTTTGAAGGTTTGAGGAGGTCAATTAGGTCAAAACACCTATTTTGGCCTTTAAAGAGCCTCTTAGGTCAACTAGGTTGACTTGGTCAACCAAGTTGACCCAAAGTATGAAAATGGGCCCAACAGGTTTGGTTTGATATTTGAAACTTGCTGGAGGTTGTTGCATTCAATTTGGAGGTCGTTTGGTTTGAAATCACAATTTGAGCCCCATAGGGGTATTTTGGTCATTTTGGGCTCATGACGACTAGGGGCTGAGATGAGTCCAGAAAAATGCAGTTTATTGATTAACATATCAGGATTAATGGTCTAGAAGTGACTAGAGGCTTTGGTGAAGGCTCTAAGGTCAGAAACTTCTATGTGACAGGTCTAGTGGCATAGGCTGTAAATATTTGAAGGTTTTACAGCCTTTGGATTTTGATTTAGTTTCTAGGGTTAGAGACCTCAGAATGGGCTCAAATTTGGAGGGTTTCCTCCAGAGACATGTCCCATCAGTATACAACTGACAGACTCTGAATCGGAGGTCATTTGATTGGGTTTCAAAGTGTTTGGAAAATTCACTGGAAAAGGCTTTTAGGATGGCACCTTTGGCCTTGGATTTCGGTTTCAAATTCTAGATTTGAGTTGGATTTTGGATTTGATTGATCATATGTCTGGATTGATTTATGATCTAGGTAGATCCTAAAGTCTAACTCCTAGAAGGGTCTTAAGGTCTAGAATAGAACCTAAGGTCTGAAGTCTAGAAGGATCCTAGGGCCTAGAGTTTGAATTGATTTGGAAATTAATCTATGGTCAGGATTAGTCCAAGTGACCTCATACAAAAATGAGTTCAACATTCATCTCCAATCAAACTCTATTTCTTTCCCCTCTTTCGCACGCTTCTTCATCTCCCTGCGAAGGTAACCAACTTTCTCTTCTTTCACGTGCTTCTTCAGCAACTCTCGTAACAGAAAACAATTTGCATAGGTGAATAGTGTGACCTAATATTTGCATCACATTGTTTACCTGCCAAATTTTAGCATGTGATTTAGCATTCGAATGGAAAAATGACAGAAGACATACTACTGCATGTAGTTCGGTTCAAGATGGTCTTAGCTTTCCATATGTCATTTCATTATTGTATTGAAGAAAAAATTAGCCATTTGTTGCAAATTTTGAACTTGTGAGCCCAAATTATGAAATATTCTAACTTATCAGATCAACATTTATATTATAGAAAATATTTATGATTGTAATCAACAATTTGATCTTTATATTTATAGATTGAAAATTAAGTAGCCAATTATGAAAATGATGAATCATGCACTACACAGATTGAAGGTATTATAACATAAGGGCATAATTTAGAAATGGAATTCAACTAAATATTCAAAACTTCTTAGAATTGTTTGAGATAATTTTCTTATTGTTTTGTTGGGGGTGATAAGTAAAACACCACTGCGAAACAAACAAGAAGGGTAAAAGTAGTGGAAATAAACAAAATCAGCAGGATTTAATGCGGAAAATTTTGAAGCCGAACCACACCAAGAAATCCACTATGAAACTTTGGGAGAATTAGTACATATTTCTCTTTTATCTTACCCTCTCCTTTTTCATCTTCTCTCTTCCACTATTCTTATACAATTATACACAAAGACATATAATACAAAATACCATGGGACACCACCCTTAACGAAAATAAGAAAGAAAACTATCAGCCCATCTTGCAGTGCTGGGGTGCCTGTTTGGAGAACTATGGCACTCTAACATATGTCATTTAGTTCATCTAACAACATTGTGGTGCTAAATATAGAGCGTTATGACTCTTCGCTCTCTATTGATTTCATAGAAATTATCTTGTGCCTAGTCTCTGAGGTACACAACTTTGAGGCGCTCGGGCATACAATGCTGGGGCACTCAGACACATAATGTTGGGGCTCTTGAATGCACAATATTGGGGTGCTCAGCACACAATACCCGATAACACCTGATTGATCAACACAATCATATTCCATACATAACTAATAATCTCTTACTCATAAATCAATTGTAATTAATCATTTTCTCAATCTATAACACCAATCATAGTACCTGTAGTGTGGCTTACCCCTACTCTTAACCTCCATGAAGACCAACTCAACTTACACATAACTTAAGTTTATCAATTGTCACCATCTTTATCAACTGGTTCGTAGAATTCTATGTCGTGTGTATTTTCTCAAAATATAACTAACCATCTTCCAAAAGCAATATGATGAAATGATGCTGAAGCTGGATGTGCTTCATCTTTGCATGGAATACAATATTCTTTGCTAGATGAATAATACTCATGTTGTCACTATGTAACTTCTTATTCTTTTGAATCTTGCTAAGTTCGGCTATGAAACTTTGTAACTATTTAATCTCCTTGCTAGCCTTATTGATAGTAATACACTCAATTTTTGTGGTTAAGAGCACATCAATTCTTTGTAACTTGGAAACCTAACTCATTGCAGTCTTTCCTAAAAATAAAGATATAATCTATTATGTTCCTCATACCATTAAGATCTCCAGCAAGATCAGAATATACATAATCATGTAGATCAATCCTTGCACCTCCAAAGAAAAGAACTTTGTTAATTGATCCTCTTAAGTACCTAAGAATCCACTTAACAGTCTCCCAATGAAGTTTTCCCATGTTACTTATAAATTTGCTAACTATTCCCACTACATATATTATATCAGATATCATATAGATCATAATATACATCAAACTTCCAACTACTAAATCATATTGAGTCCTCTTCATCTATTCTTACTCAACTTCAGATTTAGGTAATTATACCTTATATAGTTTAAAATGACTACTAAAGGGACTACAAACTAGTTTTGACTCACTCATGTTGAATATTTATAGAACCTTTTCAACATACTAAGCCATAGATAACTTTAATATACATATATTTCTATCCCTATGGATTCTCATGCCGAAAATTTTCTTTACAGGATTAAGATCTTTCATTTGAATCATTTTTTATAAATATTCATTCAAACATGTTTCTTCTCCATATTTGATCCTGCAATCAACATAGCTCCAACATACAAAAGTAGAATGATATAATGGTTATCAAACATTAAAATAATAATATTGATCTACTTGGATTTTTTGTGCCCATTTTTTGTTATATACCTATCAAATCTTCTTTACCACTATCTTGGAGCCTAGTTCTTCCCATATAAGCTCCTCATGAGCCTAAATACTAGATCTTTATTACCTATGACCACATATCCCTAAGGTTGCACCTTGTTCAACTCTTCTTCAAGGCCACTATGAAGAAATTTTATCTTTACGTCCATCTTCTCTAGATATAAATCCTCTATTTCTACCATGCTCAATACAACTCTGACTGTAGTCATCATCACTTCTAGAGAGAAAATTTTAGTGAAGTCAACTTCTTCATTAAAAAAAAAACCTTTAATCACAAGCATGGCCTTAAAGTACTTTCTACCATCAAGTTCTTCCTTTAGCCTATAAACCTACTTATTCTTTTGTGCTCCATTTCATTCTGGTAGCTGTGTCAAATCTCAAGTCTAATTCATCTAAAGTGAATGGATTTCATCATACATAGCTTGCTCCCACTTCTCTAAGTTATCAACTTGAATAGCCTTATCATAACACTCTGGTTCCTTACTATCTATCAATAATAGCTTGTACAAGGAGGGAGAATACCTTTGTATTGGCTTTGAGATTTTGGTAGATCTCCTAACTTTAGTAATAGCTCTTTGAGAAACCCTCTATGCTTCATTATCATTATCTTCTTGGCCATCATCATCGTCTTCTTGATCGTTAATGTTTTATCGCAAAATATTTGGAAGAATCTTCATGATTCTCATTTTTTCCCTATACATTTTATTTTCATTAAATTTAATATCGTCCTCTTGATAAATTTTATATTCTAATAATCCTAGAATTTATACCCAAATTTATATGAGCCATATCCAATAAATATATACTTGATAAAATTGGGATCAAGCTTACTCTTAAATCTACATCAATATGAATATAGGATGAATAAACAAATCTTTTGAGGAGAGATAAACTAACCTCCTTGTTACTCAAACATTCCTTTGATAACCCCTCATTAAAAGGAACTGAAGGACCATGATTAATTAGATAAATAATAGTATTCTCTACTTCTTCCCATAATTTTTTGCATAAACCTTTATATAGAGCCTCATGCTCTTAGTATGCTCAGTGATAGGTTTTTTTCATGTACTATGCATTCTACTATTGAATTCTTAGAACAATGAACTCTTGCTTGAATTCATTCAAAGTGTAATACTCCTTTAACCTGTTATCATGATAATTGCCACCATTATCTGATTTGAGATACTTGAGATTTAAAGTTGTCTCATTCTCAACCATGACTTTCCATTTCTTAAAAACTTCAAACACACTTGACTTGTGTTTTGAGAAGCATGCCCATACCTTTTCACTATGATCATTAAAGATCCTCTTATAGAAGAAATTGGAGCAGGATCCCATAAATCAATATGCACTAACTCTAACTTCTTTGACTTCACCTTTGAACAAATTTTTAAAAAGTTCACCCTCTACTGCTTCGCATATACACAGTTCACAAAAATCTAAATTTATAGATTTTAAATTAGGAAGCTTTTCTCTATTAAGAAGTGAAGTCATACCTTTCTCACTCATATGACCAAACCTTCGATGCCAAAGACCTCTATCAACATCTAAATCAGCTACTATAACATAATCTAATCTTTTATTAATAATATATATTAAGCCTTCAATACTTCCATGAGTCATAACTATAACCCCTTTTGTCACCTTCCATGAATCTCCTAAGAATGATGTCACGTGGCCTAAATTTGTAAGCTGACTCAAAAAGGCTAAGCTCCACTTTAAATAAGGAACATACCTAATATCCTTAATTCTCTAGTTGATCAATCTGTCATTCTGATATCAATATCTTTTTATCTAATATTGTTGCAGGGCCTATTATCTCTTAGATACACTTTACCCAATTCAACTTGAGTGTTATTTTTGAATGCCTCATTCTTAGGACTTACATAAAATGAAGCACTTGAATCTATAACCAAATACTTTATATTATCCAGAGAAAAAATCAGAGACTTTGATTGAAACTCTTTTGTAGATACATTTACATAGTGAATTTTTTTCTTGACCTTCTCCACTAACCTTCTTTAAAACTATATAATCCCTCTTTAAGTGACCCTTCCTTCCATATCTCTAACACATAACTTTTCTATACCTGAATTAAACTTTCTTCTATTTGATTTAAATCATCCTCTACTTATATTTCTCTCTAAACCCATTCCTTTTGCTTCAACAATTAGAGTGAAATTTAAATATTAACCATTTGCTCTTTTGTGAACCTCTTCATTAAGCACTAACCCTATAATATCCTCAAAGTTAAGCTTTAAACTTCTTGAAGAGTTACTCACAATTGTAATAATCCAATCCTAGATTTGTAGTAATAAAATTAATAACAACAATGCTCTCATCTCATCATCAAAGTTTATGCCAGCTGAATACAACTAACTCGTCATAATCTTCAAATTATTCAACTGCTTTGCTAGTAAAGTAATATCCAACATCTTCATATTAAATAACATCTTCATTAAGAACACTTTTTTTAGGTTGATGGTTTCTCATACATCTTAGTTAGTGTGACCATGGGATCGACTGTAGTCTTCTCATTTTATAATATTGGATGCAATAGATGAGGAAATGATAGTTTTACCAAACCTAGGGTAGTCCGGTCAAGAACCTCACACTTCTCCATAACCATAGAATCTAACTTCTTGATGATTCCTTCTCCAATGATAAATATGTGAAGTTTAAACCATGAATTTCTCAATATGGATCTTGCTTCATCAACCATTTCCTCCCACTTAAATTAATGAACTTGGCTCTGATACCAATTATTTTGTTGGGGGGGGGGGGGGGGGGGGTGGTAAAAACCACTGTGAAACAAATAAGAATAGTAAAAGAAGCAAAAGTAAGAGAACACCTGGATGTAAAAACTAAAAACTATGGAAAAACTGCTAAGCCACATTACACCAAGAAATCCACTATAATAATTTGGGAGAATTAGTACATATCTATCTTCTCTTTTACTCTTTTCGTTCACCATTCTTATACTAGAACAAATAAAGAGATACAATACAAATCCCCAAGGGATGCCACCCTTAATGAAAAATGAGAAAGATAAATACCACCCCATCTCACAGCAATGTAGTGCCAATTTAGAGCACTACAGCATTCTAACCTCTTCTAGTCAGTCCATTTAATAGTCTTGTGGCATTGAATATATGGCATTGTGATGTTCCACCCACTATTGATTTTTTAAAATATTATCTAGCACCTAGATGCTTGGATACACAATATTGAGGCACTCGAGCATAAGGTGCCAATGCGCTTAGACACATAACATTGGAATGCTTAGACACCCAACATCTGGTAACACTTGATTGATCAAAATAATTAGATTCCACAAAGAACTAACATATTTTACTCTTCATATCTAAATCACAATTTCTATTTAGCCACTTCTTTCTAATTTCTATCAAGAAATTTTTGTCCTATGAAGCTACTTTCATAGCAACATTCAAATAAATTACTTTTTAAGTAATAGTTTTATAACAACCTCTATCAAAAGCTACAGTAATCCCAAATGAACCATTTGTTTTAGGTTTTATTAAATATTATTGTACTTGAATTAGGTTGGTCTCATGAATTAATATGCTTGAACTTATAATTAATGACATAAAACATTAGTTTTTTAAATCTAAATATATTCCTTATACATTTTATGACACTATTAGGAAATCATTAGAATCTACACATTAAGTAAATTATATTATTTGCTACTCTTTTTTTATTCTAGAAAAGTACTTCATATGCCCAAGTAATCTCTCACATATAATGTATGGTGCAGCTAGAAAATTGTTCTTTCCTTATCACATTATAAAACTTTGCATGGTCCCACGCATTCATGATCATGTGTCACTAGCAATATGTACAACAATGACTTGTTTCCTAATAGCCATTTTAATCCAAATAGAGCATTTTGGGGAACTAAGTCAACTTATTTTAAAGTAATTTAAATGGTACATGATTAATGTAAATATATACTTTAAAACATGACACCCTAGACCCTGATGATCCTTTATGAAGGTGATCTATTTTCAACTAATATAGTAATATGATGAAAAAGAATTCCCTAGATATTTCTCCCTATTATGAAAACTTCATTTTCTTTGTTTGAAGGTTTCCTAAGGGCATAAACAACTAAGGTTTATTATATCTCTCATAAGAGTGGGTAATTTTAATTAGGATTAACAATATTGGCTTAGTCATAATTTGGAAAGGGCATATGATAGGCTTATTTGGCCTAGGGATAATATTAGGTACAACAGGGTATATTTATATTTTATGAATTTTTATGCGGTGGGGTACTAGCCAATGAATTCACATAACATACTAAATTTTTTTTGTGAGTCATATTGCTTTTGGGGTTAATCATATTGAGATTTTTTTGAACTCATTTAGTTTTTGAGAAGGAAGATTCATAATAAATTCACTGCCTGAGGCTTGCTTAAATGAAGATCAATCTTTTATCATAGCAAATGGATAGGGAAATCTATTAAGGATTCTTAATTTACCTAAGTCTTCATTGGGAATATGGCATAGTTTATTTCGTAACTTGTTGGGATTGCTTTTATGGTTTTAGTATACTTCATTTGTGAAATAACTTTAATGGTCTTATTAATATGGAGACCACCTAGGGAGTGAAGTTTTTGGCGTGTTAAATTGAACTTACAATTTAAAGTTGGCTCTATATAGGTTGAATATGCTAAATTTATAGTGGAAACATGAATGGGATCAAGTGTACTACCACTAAGTTTGTGTTTAATTATAATTAATATACATCCTCAAAATGCCATGTTTCTTTTCTACAAAAAATTAAGGAGCTACCTAAGGTAGGTATTATATAAATCTATATTAATTAGAATTTTATAATTGCATCATCAACTTTTGCAATTCTTTTGTTGTCATTCTATATAAAGCTTTAGCTATCTATATTGTGTTGAACATTATTCAAATGGCACAATCAGCCTTTTATTTTAGTGGTAGGTATAATAATGCATTTGAAAGTACATTTTTAAATTGTCTTACCATTAATGCATTTATAAATATTTTATTTACTTTCTTATCCTTTGCATGAGTAAAACATGTCATATTTCCCTTTCTCCACAATTCACTAACTTGCCTACTAAGATTAAGAATTTCAATACTCTTTTATATTTAAAGAATTAAATCATATTTTCATTACCCAAAAAGAAAAATTTACTTCATCCCATAATCAACATAGGCATCAAATTTCCTCAATTAGTTCATTTTGAAATCTTATTTAGATCAATTAAAGGTAAAATAATTAGTTCAAACTCCAAATTGTTGTTAGATATATATTTTTTATTGATGCATTTATGTAAAATAATCGATAAACTAATATAATGCAATAAGACATAAGCATACAAATTCAAGTAAATTATTAGATATGAATGAATAGTTGGCTCTAGAATCAAACTAAATGCTATGGATGTGATTTAAACTAAAATAGTGCTTCTCACCACATCAAATGTGACATCCCAAGATCTAAAGTTAGAAGAATTGCATCTTTATATCTTTTGAACATCCCCCAGAGCTTTCTAATTTTATACATATTATAAACAATGTAAAACATAATTCTATTTTTATCCATCAAATATTTACACCTTGATTCAGAGTCTAAAAACAACATATACAATAATTATAATGTAACCATAATCATCCATCACTAAAACTAAACATCATGACTACCTTTGAAAGAAAATCCACAAATATCAAAAGAAAGCCTAGCCTACTTGCCAGATCAATCTCACTCCACATGTTCCTTACCCTTACCTAAAACATACACTTAGTAAGTAACTAATACTTACCATTGAAATCAATGTAGCAAATAGAAAAAAAATTACACGTAATCATTGATTTAAAAGAATTGTAAACATATAACAATGTAAACATGTGCCAACAAATATGAACATTATCTTACGTATCATATAATTCTCATATATCATATACCCTTATATCCGTCATATCAATCTTATCTTATACATGTATTAATCAGATCATATATCCATTAATTAGTCAATCATTCTCATCAATCATTCAATCAATATCATCGATCAATCAATCATCATATATCATATATCATATATCATATTCATCGATCTTATCAGTCATCAATCATTGATCTCATCCATTATCAATCTTATCTAGCATTAGTTAAATCCATCACATATCTTATCTATCATTGATCATATCTATTATCTATCCTCTGCCTTATCTTCCATCAATCATATCAATTATTTATCTTATATATCATATATTTTATCTATTATTGGTCATAACTATCATCTATCTTATCTATCATCAATTATATTAATTATATGACCTATCTATCATTTACAATTTGTCATATCTCTTATCTCTCAGATATGTTATTTGTCATCGATCATATTATATAGTCATCAATTTTATTAGTCATCTCATTAATCATATATTGCTCATCAGACTTTTCAATCTTATATCACATTAGTTCACTCATTTTGCATGTTATTTACACTTATTTCATATAACACATTTCGTATCATGTATATTGTAATAATATACAACTTGTACACAACATCATATGCACTTTTATTACATGTGGATATGTACATTATGCTCATTAATATTCATGTATTTTTATGAAATATATGTTATGTCAAATTAAGAGTAATCATATGCATGTCATGTATCTCAAATTCTAATTTAATATTGTTGACCTCATTTATGTATGAGGTCACTAGGACCTACTAGGATTTCTTTCTGGTAACCTAATGATTGGAAGGTGTTCATCTATCAATCATATAGGTCCCAGTCAAAATCAAATCCAATTCCACTTTTCAGTTCAATCTCTAGTCCCACTTTCAACAAACTTTCAATCAACCTTCAAATCATACCATTTCAATCTCAATCATTTATTTGACTATTATTGATGTGAATAATTCAAACTCAACCATTCAAGTCCAAAATCCAATCTAAATATAAGATTCCAAACCAAACCTTAGGGTTAAGGACATAGGTCCTAAAACCCTTTCTAGGTGATTATTTTGTCACCTTGAAACCCATTCAAATGAACTCTAATTTAGGGTATATCAATTGTATATTTTTTATCTATGCCTCTAAAATCAATCTATCAAATTTGAGCTCATTCTGAGGCTCCTAGCTATAAAAACGGAACTGATTTCTAAAGGCTACAAAACCTTTAAAAAATTTTAGCCTATGCCACTATACTTGCCACTTGGTGTAATTTGACTTTGGGACTCTCCACAAATCTTATAACCACATTCGTGACCATTATTATGACTTATTGGTTAGTAATACACACTTTGTTAGTTTCGCTTAGAGTTGACCAGGCGTAAAAATGACCAAAATCTCCTTTAAGGTCAATTTTGGACTTTTCCTCAAAATCCAACATGGTTTTACCATATCAAACCTCAAAACCTATTTCAATGGATACTAAATGTCATTAGGAACAATTTGGACCCAAACCCACTTTTTGTTTTGACCTAGTTGACCAAGTCAACCATGGTTGACTAAAGTGCCTTTTAAGGATTTAAACACCATTCTAAACCAAATTAACTCCTCTTGTCATGGGACCACCTTCATTGGTCTCCATTGAGTAATTTAAACTAATTAGATCTGAATTCAACCCTTGATTTGACTTAGTTGAACAAACCACCCTTTAAGTCCTCAAACTTGCATTTCAGCCCAAATGGATCCCTATCCACTTGAGATCATTCATATTAGAATAAAATGAACAATTCGAATTCAATGGACTCAACTCCTAACTCTAGGTCAACTTGGTTGACCAACCCAACCAAATTTTACTAATTATACATACCTTTTTATATCTTCCAAATCCTTTCACCAAGGATTTTTCAAACCCATTCAAACCCATAGGATGAGCCATTAGGTTCCAAGGAGTACCCTCTTGGAGGCCCAAGACTTGAGCCCACTTAAGTTAGCCACATGGCTTGACCCAAGTGGCCAAAGAGAGGACTCTCTTGAGCCAAATTCCATTCTAAGACAAACAAAATCAAACTAATAATAGCATTGGGTCCTCCATAACCCAACACACCAACCACATTTGACCCAGCCCTTGGATCAACTCAGGTTAGGAATTAGGCTAACACAAGTGGCTAAAACCATTATGGATTGAGCCATTTCCCAACCTAGGCCTCAACGAACCCAGTCAACACTTCCATTAGCTAGTTCTAGGTCCAACACACCTGCCCTAATAAGCCCAACCCCTAGGTTAACTTGGGTCAACTCTTAGGCTAGCCCAAAGTGGTCAAGACCACTTTGACCCGAGCCATCTTCTACCTCTGACTAGGCCAAACCCAATTAACACTTGCATTAGGTCACCCTTAGCCCATTGCAACTTCCCCATTTATCCCACTACCTAGCTTGAGCTAGGTTGCACCCAAATTGACCCAAACCATACATATTTGAGTTAACCTTAGCCATTTAAATGAATCCAACCTTTCCATGTCCAATTGACCCTTGAGTCGATCTTATCAAACCTCCAGACACCTTTGCATTTCATCCTGACCCATATAATGGCTATCGGCGGCTAGAGCAAAGCATATTGGGGCTCTAGTGGTCCCCTCCATCTCATGCCTCATCCAAAGCCTTATTAAGCCTGGGTTTGTTTGCCTTGAGCTCACAAGACCTAAGAGACATCTCCCCTTCCAGTTAGCAGTCATCTAATGGCCTTCCCGATCAATCCCATCCATCCAATCTCACAATAATGGTTTGAATAGGGAATTCCTCTCTATAGCGCCTCATTTGATTCCAGTATTTTGAAAAGCCCCCAAAGAGCTCCCCGACCAATCCAATAGCATTCCCCAGCTAGCAGCTTTCAGCCATCACTCTAAGCAAATTTTGGCAAAGTCTTTCAGCCCTCCACTCAAACTTCTACCTCTGTCGATTCTCCAGCCTTGGTGTCTGAAGGAGAATTGCTCGCCTTCACATCCTCAAGCTTCTTGATAGAAAATCATATCTGTTGGAGCTTCTACATAGTGAGATCCTCTTCTTGATCTCCCTAGATAGCTGGGTTGGTCAATTATAAAAGGATCTTTTAATCCAATGCAATCCCACTATTGGATTGAAAGCCCTTGCCATCCTGATCCTCCATGTGAAATTTTGTGAGAGTTCATAGACGGGATTGTTAGGATAACACTGTAGAAGTTATGCAGCTATAGAGATACGCTAGAGGTTGAAGATGCAATCAAGGCCTTTGATCAATTAATAACTACGATATTATCTCACGGTCTCGAACCACTTAAAATCATAATTATTTTATCCTCCATCTAACACCCAGGGTTTAATTCATGTTATCTAGCCAACTGCTAATCCTTGCCCTACCAATTGGAAGGAGCCGCATTTAGGTATTTAATTTCACAAGAAAATCTAGGAAATTTCAAAAATTAATCTCTCTCAACCCACTTAACCAAATTATGAGTTCTTAGGCTCATTGGAAAGATCTTTGAGAAATCTTCAAAAGCCCTATAGTCTAAGGTTATGAAATTGCATGAAACTTAGTGAATTCTAGTATATGTCCTAGGGATATTTTAGGAATTTCTCACAACATTGAATTCACCATAACCTAATATTTTGAGGAATTGAATTTGAGCTTGTTTCTGACATGTCTAATTTTTTTCTCCTCCATTTTCTTTAATTTAGGGCAAGCTTGATTTAATTTAAGGTTAAGGTCATGGTTTGACCCTTAAGTTCAACTTTGCCAAACTATATTTCTAATGAGATTTAGGTTGTGTCTTTTTGTGTACTCATTAAGTTTTGGATAGAAAGTTTAGAGCCTTTGATTTCATCCTCTGCCGTAGGTAGTGAGCTAAGATTTTTCTAAGGTAACCTAGTGGTTACCTTTGGTGTTTTGGTTAACCATCTTAGGGGATTCAATTTGGGCACAAAGTTAGTATGTTTGAGTGTTAATTTTAGGTGAACTCATGGCCCAACTTCCACTGGAATTTGTGCCCATTTGGTCCAACAAATAGGGAACCCAAAATTAGCCCTCACATTTAACCTAGAACCTTAATTAATTTATAATTAATTTGCATAAAATCCTAAAATCTACATAAGGACACTAATTACTCATATTTGAACCTTTAATCCATGAAAAATAAATGCCCTATCAGGTCATTTATGACCTTTGGAGGGTGATTTTAAGGAGTTAGTGAATGATTTGGATCAAAATAAAAAAGGTACCCACTAATTAAAATTTTTTAAAATCCCAAAGATATCCTAACTTTGAAAAATCATAAATTATTCTAAAAAAATCCCATTTACTTAAACTCAAAGCCACTCAACTCTAGTTAAAAACAATTATTTTTTAAAAATATCAAAACTTCAAAATTAAGTCATTATAAAAAAGTCATCTTTTTGGTTAACCGTAGTTCAAAAGTAGTTGAAAACTTCAACAATCATAACTTAATGTAGAAAATTCTAAATTTAACAAACTTAGAGTTTAATTACTCATCTTAAGGTTTAATATATATGAAAAATTTTAAAAATCTAGAAATCACTTTAATTCTAAAAGTTAACTTCTAACCCCATAATTAATATAGTTAGATAATTCCAATAAAATTCATAAAAATTTCAATAACTCTTTTAAAATTCCAAAAAAAATTAATTTAATAATCCAAACCAACAATGATCACACCAAATTTAGATTTATTAACATTTAATCCTAAACCAATTAAATTAATTTAATCAATATCGCTTACTACTGGGTAACCCGGGCCTACGAGGCTATTAGCTTAGCCCAAAGGAAGACAAAATAAACTTCACGACCTAGGTGAGCAACAAAGATAGTAACTATTTAATAATTAAAACATACCTAAAGTAAGACTTAATACACTAATATCTACACCCAAACATAAATTTCCCCTTTGAACTTTAATGAACTTAAACATTAGATAACTTCAACAAATTGCCTAGTTTAGGACATATCGAAGCCACACAGTCTAGCTCACACACTTTAGATGATTTTCTTGGACAACTAACTCTAGTCTAGACTTGGTCGATGTTTACTTTTAATACTATGTGCCAGATTTTTCAAATTTTCATTGCATGTTGTGCTTTAAAATTTATTGATGTGAGTGTCTACTTAATTTAACTACAATATGTGAATTGATGACAATAGAATGACCTTAGGATAGGAATGATCTGGTTTCTTACTGATTTTTTTATAGATGGCCACACTTATACAGGGCTATAAATCAAGGGGGCAAAGTTATAAATTTAATTGACAATTTTTTAAGTAGGTGCTAAAATTACTTAAGTCCCCCTTCAAATCAAAAGAGCATGGCCAAGCATGGATGAGTAATTCAATTTAATGCATGTATATAAATTGCTTAGGATGTGGATTATTTTATTTAAATATTTAGGATAACTTTGCAGGAAAGTCTAAATTTTTTTTTATTTTAATATTGATGTAATTAATTTAAAGTATTGAATTTTGAAAGTTAAACATTTTAGTTGGGATACATGTATACAAAATTAGAATCCAAAGAGGATAGGATACCACTTAGGGGGATAGTCTTTCTCCATTTAGAAGCCTAAATTTGGATAATTTTAGTACCCAAAGTGAAAAGAATAACCTCCCCTTCTAGGAAAGAGTTTTATTTTTTATTTGGGTATCCAGATATGAAAAATCTAAGGCGCCTAAAGAAAAGGAGGACAAGGGGTTGAAGATAAAAAGTATCCCACTCAAAGTTAACTTACATTGATCTAATGATTAAAATCCAGATTTATTGTTAGTGGTGTAAGGCCACTTTTATTTTATGTAAATTCTATGTTGTAATAAACATGAAAACTACCTATGGACATTTATTTAATTAATTTGATTGGTTTATTTTATTATCTTACTTTGGTTGCGTATAGGATTGTCTATTTTTCCAAGTTTTTGGTGATTGCAAGCCATTTTTGTTTTAACCTGGAAATGAGGCTCATGAGGGTACACTAAAAATATTTTCTAATTAAAATTTAATAAATTTTTTAGGCTAATATAGAAGCTGTAATGATCTAAGAAATAAGCTCAGGGGCACCGAGAGTCTACATATTAATATTAATTTACTTCTCTTCTTTTTTAGGTACATCCATGCATGTAGGTTCTAACAAGCCACCTGACCAATTAGGGTGCAGTCCTGGGATGCTATACAATCTCTAGAAAAAATTTATTTTTAAGATTTTTTTAAAACTGATATCATTAAAGATTATGTATTTTATCAAGTCAATTAGCATGTGTTGCAGTAGAAATCAACTAAATGAGTCTAAAATTTTAATTACATTTCTTTTCAAGCACTTTTCACTCAACAAAAGTTAAGGTACCAATTAGGATCTACTCTAAACATTGGTCCTTATTCTCAAAAACTTTAATTAATAACAGCTTTTCTTTCTTTCATAAAAATGTTCAGACTCATAGATTTTAAATCATCTAGGTGGTTAGTTAGCTCCCCAATCTAGGCCAGGGTTAGTCCAGATTTATATTGTATTTGTTAGGTTTGGGTCACTATTATCTGTTGCTCAATTTAGATTTATATTTTAAGGTAGGTCTAGACCTTGAGACCTATCCTTCGAGAATATGATCCAAAATTTCTAATAAATTATTCAACTCAAATTAAAGATTTTCTCAATCCAAAACTTAAAGCCTAGTACTTAGTTTAGGCTGGGGAACTTTTGAATTATTTTAGAATCCCAAAGTTTCTCCTACACATCCTCCATTGACTCCAGAAATAAGTGTTCAAAATTTGATCTAATCCCTATTTGAATTTCAAATTCATCTTATTTGATATCACTCCTAAAATATCTCCAAACAAAATTTGTGACATTATTTTAATCGAGATTATTCATAAGAGACACTGATTTTCTGTGATGTAATAAATTATGAGGGCTTATGCTCATAGGAAATTTAGAACCCACACCCACCTTTTTTTAAAAAAAAATCTATTTTAGTCTTATTTGAGAAAATTAAATCAACAACGATTATCAATGTCATATTTCAATGATCGATAATATATAATATTCTCTTTCCTTGGGAAGACATTATTTATTATGATGACTTTGGATATGAAATTAATGATCTATCATCTAGATTTTAATAGACAAATACTCGGTAGATCATCATTTTGATCATTCAAATTCATATATTATTTTTCCATGAATTTGATTATCATAATCATAATGAAAAATACAGTTTCATTATCTGAACCCATTAGGGAATGATATCTTTGCCTCCTAAGTTGATATAACATTTGTAATGGTGTGTTCAATTTTATAATTGAAATTCTAGAAATTTATTTTCCTATAGAAGATTAAACTTTTCAAAACCTACTTTTGTAAACAAATTCAACACCAACAAAAATGGCAGGCCTGGTGGGACTTAATCTCCCTCTCCATTTTTAATAATTGCAAAATTTTATTTTATCAGTAGTCTTAAATACCTTTCTTTCTATTGGCATCTATACTCATTTCTTCCTTGGGAGAGGTTAGCCAATATCAAAAACTCATATAAGGAGAGAGGTGAAACCTCTATCCAAAAATTGGACTTTGACTTTCTGCCCCCAAATTAAATTGCATGGTGATAATGTCATGTCAAACCCTTAAAATCTCCATGGAAATTTTATGAACTTACATCAATGAGTCTAACTCAATATGTTGGGTTTTGAAATTATGAGGAAACCTGATGATCTTGTTGCCAAGATCTTCAATCTTTCAAACTTCTAGCTTTGACATTCCACTTCTAAATCAATCAATGGTGTGGAAGAGTCTAGCAAACAACTCCTTCAAATTTTCTTGCTAATATTGTAAGCCTTCAGGTTGAGCGAAAACTCGACATGTTGTGTTCCAAAATTTAGAAAAAATTTGTCAATTTTTAAAAATTAGAAATCTTTTCAAAATTCAATTTTGAATTGACACTAACATATGCTACCCTAAGAAACTCCCTTATAGTCTAGTATATGTAGCAAAATTTTGAATCTCTTTTAAACCATAACTAACATTTGTATTTTATCATCATATGTTGGGTTATAAGTTCAATAACTTGGCATATGTGATAAAATATAGGGTTCATTATGATTTTCAAAATTTAATTTCAAAAATATCTAATTCCATATATTTTCTAAATTTTAAAACTTCAAACTCAATCAAATGGATGGCACGCTAATTTTCGTCCTCGACCATGATCTATACATCAATGAACTGATCCATAATGGATCCATTCAATTTTGGATGGGGTTTAAGAATCCCAAGTTTACAGTCAATAGGGAGTTGTTATCTATTGTTATTATTGAGGGGAAAGTGGATGCCCCTATGGTATATATTATCATGAAGTGGGGACTGACATCCTCAAGCCCAAAATTATGGTTAATGTTGCCTCTATCTTCACTACATCCTCTCTAAGAGAAGAAGATAAGTTGAAATCCCTAATTAAGGATGTTCATGTAAAGTCAATTTCTAAGGAGGGATCAAGTTCTGGGATCCCATTCAAGAGCAAAAATTAGAGGAAGAACTATTTAATTAGAGTCAAGAAGAAGATTGTAAAATCAAGGAAAGTTATTGAAGTTAAGACTCAGGGCCAGGTAGAGCCAAAGACTTATGAGGATCTGCCTATCCCAGCCTCATCTCAACTCCTTAAAGAGAGTCATTTCTACCCTTAGCTACTGGTGTAGGGGGGAAGAAGGTGACTAAGATAGCTAGTTCGTCGCCACACCCGATAAATCACTCAACCAAGAAGACTCCTAAGGAAAAACAACTCTAAAGGAAAAGAATGTTGAGAACCATAATCCATACTTGTGCTGCTCAAGCGAGGGAGATGTTGGAATAATATGTCAAGCACCTGAAAAGAAAATTCTCCCACCATCTCGAGAAAAACATTTGAAGTAGGAGAAATCTGAAGCCAAAGATTCAACTCCCTAGCTTGTTAGAAGAAATAAGAAGTTTGTATGTAAGTCAATGACTTTTTTATTAGTAGATGGTTACCACTAGGTTCGACAGCCTCCATTCTCTAAAACAAAGGGAAGTGTACTTACCAGACTTAAGAAGAACAACCATTCTAGTGGAGGGCCATCGGTTCCCTCACCAAAATTTATAAATCTATCCTTAATGCTGGAAAAAACCAAGGTGGATTCTAAAGTTAAAGGGATGACTAAAGCCAAGGGAAAGAGGCCCAAGTCCATAGAAAGAAAGTATGTCCCTTAGAAGATCAATAGATTTGATGCTCCTCCACCTTTAGTTAAAGGCCTTGAAGAACGCCATCTCCAGCTCAACTAAATATAGAGTTGTATAAAGCCCCAATGGTTCAAGCTCATGATATGTTAGTGTGACCTAGAACCTTATAAGTAGGAGACATAGTCTTGGTTCTTTAGTGGCCTATCTTAGCTCAATGAAAGATTAGTGGGAATTTTGAACCAACATGGGAATGACCCTTTATCATAGAAATAGTTTACACAGGGGGCTCATATCAGCTGGTGCATTATAAAGGAAATCACCCAATGTTACCTATTAATGAGCATTTCCTTAAGAAATAATATACTTGATGTAGCTCAAATTTTTAATTAATGAAATGTTTTGATATCCAAAATTAACTTTGGTAAAATTTTCTCTAACTATCAATATAATTTTTGAAAAGATCATAATCATCAATCAATCATTCCATGTTTTCTTTTCCTTAAGGTTAGGTGTTGCCTTTACTTATGCCTCGATCACCTATATTGGCCATATTTTGACCCATCATATGATCGTCTAGCCTCGATCCTCTATGATGGGTACATTCTGACCCCATCATATGATCATTCAACTCGATCCTTTAGGGTGGGCATATTTCACCCTCATCATAGGATCATCCAACCTCGATTCTCTATGATGGACATATTTTGACCCCATCATATGATTATCCATACTCAATCCTCTGTGATGGGTATATTTTAATCCCCTCATATGATCATTCAGCCTCGATCCTTTATGATGGGCATATTTCAAACCCATCATATGATCATCCAGACTCAATCCTTTATGATAGGGATATTTCAACCCATCATATAATCATCTATCCTTGATCCTCTATGATGGGCATGTTGCAAATATTTTTTCATGGATTAGAATTTTGATGATAGCAAATATTCATGATTTTCTATGACTGCCTTGCCTACTAACTTTTCAGGTCCACAAGATCAAGTGCAACTCAAGACAGCTCAAGATTGAGTAAATTAAGTCTGAGTCAGTTTATATTTTTTCCCTTTCTCGAGTCCATTATAAATAATATGGTTTCTGATGCTAAGTAACCTTGCACACACACACATTAGGAGAATTTCTGACTATTTTCTAGAGTTTACTATTTTTGGTAACATCATCCGGGATGATATTTATATTGGCTTGGACGATCAGTTCAAAAATAGAAACCCTAATTAGGGCATCCTTATTAAGGCAGCTGTCATTAAGCACATCGTCCTGAATGATTTTGTATCGGCCAGGATGATAGGCTCAAATAAAAAAGAATCAACCACTAGATCTATTTAGGTATTACTTATTTTTGGACATCGTCTCGGGCATCGGCCTGGCCGATCCAGCATAATTTTTTCTAAATTAATCTAGTATTTAAGAAAAGCAATTAAGATTTGATTACACGATCACACCATCCTATACGATCGCAGGATCGGTCGATACGATCCACTGGACGATTGGACATCAAATAGCTCTTATTCAGGGTGATGTTCATGATGATATTTCACGATTTTGATCGGCAAGGATGATATATTATCGTCCTGGATGATATAAACAAATTTCTTCTGATCATTCCAAATCATTATGGCATTTTGGGTTTAATTTACACTGATCGGCCAGGACGATATACATATCGGCCTGGACGATAAAGTCAGCAAGTTGCAATTAATGAGCTCATTTTGAGCTCTTCTATTTATGTTTTGACAAGGCACTTAGTAAGTGTCTTTGGTAGCCATTGAAGCTTCATTCTTTTGGAGGAAACTTGAAGAGAGAGCTTGAAAGGGAGAGAGGAAAGGGCAAAGTTTGAGAGAGGGAGAAGATCCTTGGAGGGGGTTTCAAGGGAGTGTGAAGGGGTTTCCATATAGTTGCTCCAGCGAGCTTGCACCTTAGTACCATAGGATTCAAGGTTTGTCTTGAGGGAAGTTTTGGGAAGAAGAAGATCTCATTGGTGTCAAAGGGTCCAACTACTCCGCCGCACCGGGGAAGGTGAAAGTGATTTTGTAAGGGCTTCTCCGCCTAGCTGTGGGGGCTAAAGTAGAGATACTGCATTTAATGCAATACTCGGAGGGTGCCTCCGAGGAATGGACGTTAGTCAAGGTTTGACCGAATCACTATAAATCTAGTGTGTTCTTTCCTTTATTATTTTTGCATTTAATTTCCGCAAATTGATTTTTTTTTTGTGGTGAATCTTGGTTTTGGATGTGATTGTGTTTTTTAGTTTAAAATATCAATTCACCCTCCCTCTTGGTTAGCCTCGAGACTAGTTCATAAGGGCTTAACATCCTTAACGAACTCTTAAGTAATATCAGAGCTGGATTCATAAAAACAAAGTTTGAAAACTTTTTGAATTTTAATCCATGGCTAATTTTTATAATCATAATATTGCGAAAGGTTATTCAATTAATAGACCACCTTTATTTAAAAATATTACTTTTGATTTTTAAAAAATTTACATGTCTACTTTCTTGTAGTTTATTGATTTCTGAATGTGGCAAATGATTTTAACTGGTTATTCTATACCGTCATGTATTTTAGATAAAATTAAAACTGATATTCCTTTTAAAATGGAGTAGAGAAGAACAAATTAATGCTCAATTGAATGCTAAATCATTAAACTGTTTTTTCTATGCTTTAAATTCTGATGATTTTATATTTGTGTCCATGTGCTCTACTAACTAGAAAATTTGGGATAAATTACACATTTTATATGAAGGCACTAGGGAAATCAAGCAATCCAGATTAAATATTTTAATGCATGATTATGAATGCTTTTGTAGGAAACTGTATGAGATGATCTTAGACATGTATACTAGGTTTATTTAAATTATGACATCATTGTATGCTTCAGGTAAAGAGATTTCAAACTTAAAAAAGGTTAATAAAACTCTACATTTCCTATTTGATAAATTTGATGCTAAAGTTATTGCTATTTGTGAATAAAAAAACTTGAATGAATATTCAATTGATAATTTGATTTGCTCACTCATTGCCTATGAGCAAATTTTAGGTCAAAGACTTTTGGATGCAGGTGAAATGATAGTGCTAAAAGCTGAAGACACAAAGAAAAGTGGCTTAGTTGGTGAGGAAAACGATGACTTAACAAGCAAATTGGAAAGCTCACTAAAACATAAGCATCAAAAGTGGAATAAAGGTAAAAATGATAAGAATGTTAAGATTTTTTCTGATGTTATTTGCTTTGTATGTAGGAAACCTAGAAATATGAAAAATCAGTGCCCTAATTTAAAAACTCTTCCTGCAAAAAAAAGTGTAAAGCTAAGCAAATTATAAAAATGATAAATAATAAAAAGCAAAAATTCTTTTGGGTAGACCTAGCTTCTGAATCATCAAACCAGGAGCAAGATGATGTTTAAACCATTATTTGTGCGCTTTATTTTTCTGTGTTTGCATGTTTTGTTCATTTTCTGTGTATTTTCTGTATTTTTTTTGGATTTATTCTTTTTCACTCTTTTTTTCTTTCTTTCCTTATTCGTTAAAATTTTTTATTTTGTCTTTATTTTTTTTCTTTTTATGTAGTAATTTCTCTAATCAATACACACATCACCATCTTTAATAATAATAATAATAATAATAATAAAATATTGAAAAGAAAAAATCTACCTCCTATTTTTTTGAATTCTTATGTAAGTTGTGGTTGACTTCTATAAAAACAGTCAAAGGAAACTCGTGATTTTGACTCTCAATCTCTATTTCCTAAAAGAGGTTATTCTACTTTTGATTTAAAATCTTCATCATATTTTAAATTAGATTTTGAAACTGAACTTTTTCATCTCCCCACATTTTATCTATTGCATAGGAATCTTTTGCAAGTTATTAAATCTACCTCATAATTTTCTCAATTAAGTATTCGTTGTGTCAATGGAATGAGTTTATTTTTGTTTTTAAAATTTCAGAAAGGTAGCATATTAAAAAAAAAACCCAATAATGTCAAATCCAAAAAGTGGCCAATGACACCAAATCAAAAGATGCGCAATGACACCAAATTGAAAAAGATACACAAAGTTTATCAAAAAGTAAAAGATGCGCAAAGTGCGCCTAAAACTGACAAGAGGCATAAAATGAGCTCACAAAGAGTATGCTTACTTTTTCTGTATTACTTAAAGCTTAAAAAAACTCTTGATATTTTTTATACCTGATCTTGAAAATCATGATTCTTGATTCACCAATTTTTGTATTAATCTTATATTAGATATGTTTTATGAAAGGAGTTTTGAAAAATTAGTATTTTTTTCTAATTTATTCCTTGATTTAGATATTAGATTAAAATGTTTTTGAGCCTTTAAAAGAACTTGAGCTTGGATTAACAATTTTTGAATTTCTTACCTTTACTGGATTATGCGGTGTCAATCCATTCCTTACTAAGTTTTCGAATAAAATACGAGGTAACTTTTTCTTTTTTAAGACTTTTTTGTGCCCCTTCTCTTTTTGATAATGTCAAAGGGGGAGGATGTACTGTTATATTTATATCTTTTTTTACAAAAATTAAAAACAACAAAAAAAATTTGATTTCCCCTATTTTTAAAATTTTTATTTTAGTAAGGGGGAGATTAGGAGAAAATTATCATTTTTGCAAATTCAACCAGTAATGTTTGCCATCATAAAAAAAGGGGGAGATAAACATGCTTCTTTATTTGTATAGTTTTTAACAAAAATTAAAAACAACAAAAAAATTTTGATTTCTCCTATTTTTTAAAGTTTTATTTTAGTAAGGGGGAGATTAGGAAACTTTTTTTTCATTTTTGCAAACTAGCAAAGAAAAGAAAAATTGACTTGAATTTTGTAAACAAAAAACTTGCAATAAGAAATATTTTTATCCTTTTTATTTTTGAACCCTTTTTTTTCTTTTGGAGCAAAATCATAATATAATTCTAATTCAAAAAAAAAGCTCACAAATTACAGATTTAAAAGTAAATAAAATGTAAGAATTTAAAGTGCAAAAATAGTAAAAAAAAAAGATGAACAAACCACAGATTTATAGTGGTTTAATTACCCTTGACCTACATCCACTCCCTGAAGTCCTCCGCTCCAAGAATTACACTAAAAATTTAGTAAATCTCCTTTTTCCCGCACAATAAGGTGGAGAAGCCCTTAAAAGTCACTTCCACCTCATCGAAGCAGTGGAATAGACAAATCCCTTTTGCCTTCTTAGTGTGGAATTTTAGCTAAATCCCTTTCATATTTTAAGTGTGGCAGAGTGATCGAATCCCTTTCACCTTCTCGTTGTGACAGAGTAGCCGATTCCCTTTTATGTCCTTGATGCAACAGAACAGCCTGATCCTTCCCATTAAGAGGCACTTCCAAAAGTTTTTCTCAAGTAAGGACACTAACCATAGAGGAAGAAGGTGCATAATCATAGAGTAACATATATAAAAACCCCTCTCATACACTCTTTTATCCCAAAAGCTTTTCTCCCTCAAGATCTCACCTCTCTCTCTCTCTCTCTCTCTCTCTCTCTCTCTCTCTCTCTCTCTTCAAAGAAATTATACCTCTTCAAACCATTTCTTACAGAATCTCTCCCTTCAAAAAAATGGGTAAAAGACACTCTTAAACAAATTAAAAGGAGTATTTAAAGAAGGGCTTAAAAACCCCTAAAAGTTCAATTCAACCATCACAAATCCTAATGAATAATAGTAGTATTATACTATATGATTAGTTCAACAAGCCATAATATTGTTGTATGATGAGGGATACACGGTACTATT
This sequence comes from Dendrobium nobile, assembly GCA_022539455.1. Lineage (NCBI taxonomy): Eukaryota > Viridiplantae > Streptophyta > Magnoliopsida > Asparagales > Orchidaceae > Dendrobium > Dendrobium nobile. Next base: position 43,286,035 of record CM039726.1, read on the forward strand.
AGTTCAAATAATTTGATCTGATCATCCTGTATGATGTAATATTGTGTTGTACGATTAGTTCAGTCAGATCTTATATTTATACATGACAAACCCTGGGTGATTAATTATTATCCTACTATCTTCTCATTTCATATAGTATGATTATTTCTAACACATATTGTTGCGGATCTATGATTTATGGTTTTGATGATAGCAAACATTCCTTATCTTCCTACGATTGCCTTTTTATACTAATGTTTCAGGTCCACACGATCATACTACATTTGGAACCAGCTCAAGATTAGGTAGACTAGGTCTATGTCAGTTTGTAATCTTTTTCCTTTCTTGAGTCTATTGTATTTGGTGTGGCTATAACTTGGTAGAAATTCTCTTGCTCCCTATATGATTTCTATTTTTGGTAACATCGTCCGGGACGATATTAATATCGGCCTAGACGATCTGTCCAAAACCAGAAACCATAATTAGGGCATCCTCATTAAGGCAGCCGTCAACTAATCGGCCTGGACGATACTTTTATCGGCCAGGACGATATGTTCAATTAAGAAAGAATCAGCCGCCATGATCAGTTAAGGCATTATATCTTTTAGGAAATCGGCCCGGACGATATACACATCGTCGAGGACGATCTAACTCAATTATGCCTAAAATGATCTGGTATCTTTGGAAAGAATTAATGGCTGATTGATACGATCAGATCGGCCAGGACGATCGTGAGATCGGCCGGGACGATAGCCTGGACGATTGACATCGGCCAGACTCTATTCAGGGCGATGATCAGGATGATTGAACTAGTTTTAAACTAATCGGCCAGGACTATCGTAAGATCGGCCAGGACGATGTAACCAAGTTTCTTCTGATCGTCCCATATCGTCCCAGGCTAATGGGCTTAATTTATACTAATCGGCCTGGACGATAATGTCGGCAACTTGCATTAATGAGCTCGTTTTGAGAGCTTCTATTTAAGCTATGGCATGGCAACTTTTGTAAGTGTCTTTGGCAGCCATTGTAGCTTCGTTCTTATGGGGGAAACTTGAAGAGAAAGCTTGAAAGGGAGTGAGAAAAGGGAGGAGTTTGAGAGAGGGAGAAGATCCTGTGAGGGGGGACTCAAGGGAGTGTGGAGGGGGATCCACACGGTTGCTCCGACAAGCTCGCACCTGAATACCGTCAGATTCAAGGCTTGTCTCGAGGTAAGTTCACCAAAGAAGAAGATCTCTTTGGTGTCAAAGAACCCGGCGACTCCGCCGCACCGGGGAATGTGGAAGTGATTTTGTAAGGGCTTCTCCGCCTAGCTGTGGGGGCTAAAGGAGAGACACTTTTGTAGTGCAATACTTGGAGGGTACCTCCAAGGAGTGGACGTAGGTCAATGTTTGACCGAACCACTATAAATCCGATGTGTTCTTTTCTTATTATCGCTTCAGCATTATTTTTTTTGCACTTTATTTGTGGTGATTTTAGTTGGAGTTTAATCTTTGATTTTAAGGTTTTCCAATTCACCTCTCTCTTGATTAGCTTGGGACTAAGTTCAAGAGGGCCTAACATCCCTAACGAACTTTCAAGTGGTATCAGAGCGGTTTTCATAAAATAAGTTTTTAAAAGCTTTTGAATTTCGATCCATGGCTAATCGTAATTTTGCGGAAGGTTATTCAATCACAAGACCTCCTTTATTTGAAAATATGTCATTTGATTTTTGGAAAACTCGCTCGCATGTCTATTTTCTTGCAATCGATTGATTTTCGCATGTGGCATATGATTTTAACTGATTATTCATCACCGTCACGAATTGTTAATGAAGTTAAAATTGATATTCCTTTTAATCAATGGAATAGGGAAGAACAAGTAAATGCTCAATTGAATGCAAAATCTTTAAACTGCTTTTTCTGTGCTTTAAATTTTGAAGATTTTATGTTAGTATCCACGTGCACTACTGGTAAGGAAGTTTGGGATAAATTGCACCCCATATACGAAGGCACTAGTGAAATTAAGCAATCCAAGTTGAATTTGTTAATGCATGATTTTGAATTATTTTCCATGAAACCTTTTGAAACGATTTTAGACATGTATACAAGGTTTATTCAAATTACTACATCATTGGATGCCTTAGGAAAAGATTTTTCAAATTTTGAAAAAGTTAACAAAATTCTTCATTGTTTGCTTGAAAAATTTGATGCTAAAGTTGTTGCTATTTGTGAATCAAAAGATTTGAATGATTATTCTATTGATAATTTGATTGGCTCACTCATTGCCTACGAGTAAGGTTTGGGTCAAAGACTTTTTGATGCAGGTGAAACGATCGTTCTAAAAGCTAAAGATACGGAAAGAGGAAACTTAGTTGGTGACGATAACAATGACTTGTCAAGCAAATCACAAAGCTCACCAAAGCATAAGCCAAAGTGGAAAAAAGGTAAAAGTGGTAAGGATGTCCATATTTGTTCTGACGTTATTTGCTTTCAATACAGGAAGCCTGGACATATGAAAAATCAGTGCCCTAATTTAAGAATTCTTCCTACAAAAGAAAAGGGCAAGACGAAACAAACTTTGAACAAAGGAAATAATGAAAGGCAAAAAATATCATGGGCAGATCTGGTCTCTGAAGCATCGGACCAGGAGAGAGATAATGGTTAAAGAGCCTTTCATGTTTTTGTGTTTTTGTGTTTTTTCCTTTATTTTATTTTATTTTATTTTTTATTTTGTTTTGTTTAGTTCTTGAAATTTTTCCTTTCGTGAAAATTTTTCTTTGATCAACACACACATTCACTTTTCTAAAAATGAAAAATCTACTTTTTATTTTTCTTGAAATATTTGGTAGATTTTGTTTGACTTCTCTAATACAGTCAAAGGAAGGAAACTCATTTTTTTTTCAAATTCGTGTTTTTCTAAAGAAGGTTATCCTACTTTTGATTTAAAATCTCTTTCATCTTTTAAATTAGTTTTTGAAACAAATTTTTTTTATCTCCATACGTTTTATTTATCATATAGGAATCTTTTGCAAGTTGGTGAATCTAACTCATAATTTTCTTAATCAAGAAATTCGCTTTGTCACTAAGATGAGTTTTCCTTTGTTTTTCTTAAGATTTAAGAAAGGTAGCATATTCAAAAAAATTATCCAATGATGCCAAAAATAAAAGATGCGCAAAGCGCCAAATTAAAAAATATAGAATACACAAAGTGTATCAAAAGATGCGCAGTGCGCCAACAATTTGTCAAGAGGCATAAAATGAGCCCACAAAAAGTTAATGCTTACCATTCTTGTATTTCTTAAAAAAAAAAACTTAAGAAAACCCTTGATATTTTGGATACTTGACTTTGAAAATCTTGATTCTTGATTCAACAATTCATGCATTGATCTTCTATTAGATATATTTTATGGAAAGAGTTTTTTTAAAAAATGTTTGTTTCTTTTTCTAATTTATTTCTTTATTTAGATATTGAATTAAAAAGTTTTTGATCCTTTTAAAGAACTTGAGTTTGGATTATCAAATTATGAATTTCTAATCTTTTCTAGGCTATGCATTGTCAATCTTTTTTTTACTAAAAGTTTTGATTAAATCCGAGAGGTAACTCTCTCATTTTAAGAATATTTATTTTTTTTCACTAGATCAGAGAACGTTTTCTCCTGTTCGTTTTGTTTTTTATTTTTGCCTCCTCTCTTTTTGATAATGTCAAAGGGGGAGAACGTACTGTTGAATTTGTATCTTATTTTCAAAAAAATTAAAAACAACAAAAATATTTTCATCTCCCCTAGTTTTTAAGGTTTTATTCTAGTGAGGGGGAGATTAGGAGAGTGTGTTTACTTTTTTTGAAAATTCAAAGAGAATTGTTTGCCATCATCAAAAAAGGGGAGATTGTTGCGGATCTATGATTTATGGTTTTTATGATAGCAAACATTCCTTATCTTCCTACGATTGCCTTTTTATACTAATGTTTCAGGTTCACACGATCAGACTACATTTGGAACTAGCTCAAGATTAGGTAGACTAGGTCTATGTCAGTTTGTAATCTTTTTCCTTTCTTGAGTCTGTTGTATTTGGTGTGGCTATAACTTGGTAGAAATTCTCTTGCTCCCTATATGATTTCTATTTTTGGTAACATCGTCCGGGATGATATTAATATCGGCCTAGACGATCTGTCCAAAACCAGAAATCTTAATTAGGGCATCCTCATTAAGGCAGCCGTCAACTAATCGGCCTGGACGATACTTTTAATGGCCAGGACGATATGTTCAATTAAGAAAGAATCAGCCGCCATGATCAGTTAAGGAATTATATCTTTTAGGAAATCGGTACGGACGATATACACATCGTCTAGGACGATCTAACTCAATTATGCCTAAAATGATCTGGTATCTTTGGAAACAATTAATGGATGATTGATACGATCAGATCGGCCAGGACGATCGTGAGATCGGCCGGGACGATAGCCTGGACGATTGACATCGGCCAGACTCTATTCAGGGCGATGATCAGGACGATTGAACTAGTTTTAAACTAATCGGCCAGGACGATCGTAAGATCGGCCAGGACGATGTAACCAAGTTTCTTCTGATCGTCCCATACGTCCCGGGCTAATGGGCTTAATTTGTACTAATTGGCCAGGACGATATACCTATCGGCCTGGATGATAATGTCGGCAACTTGCATTAATGAGCTCGTTTTGAGAGCTTCTATTTAAGCTATGGCATGGCAACTTTTGTAAGTGTCTTTGGCAGCCATTGTAGCTTCGTTCTTGTGGGGGAAACTTGAAGAGAAAGCTTGAAAGGGAGTGAGGAAAGGGTGGAGTTTGAGAGAGGGAGAAGATCCTGTGAGGGGGGACTCAAGGGAGTGTGGAGGGGGATCCACACGGTTGCTCCAGCAAGCTCGCACCTGAATACCGTCGGATTCAAGGCTTGTCTCGAGGTAAGTTCATCAAAGAAGAAGATCTCTTTGGTGTCAAAGGACCCGGCGACTCCGCCGCACCAGGGAAGGTGGAAGTGATTTTGTAAGGGCTTCTCCGCCTAGCTGTGGGGGCTAAAGGAGAGACACTTCTGTAGTGCAATACTTGGAGGGTGCCTCCAAGGAGTGGACGTAGGTCAATGTTTGACCGAACCACTATAAATCCGGTGTGTTCTTTTCTTATTATCGCTTCCGCACTTATTTTTTCCGCACTTTGTTTGTGGTGATTTTGGTTGGAGTTTAATCTTTGATTTTAAGGTTTTCCAATTCGCCTCTCTCTTGACTAGCTTGGGACTAAGTTCAGGAGGGCCTAACATCCCTAACGAACTTTCACATATCTATTCATACATGATGAACCCTAGGTGATTAATTATCATCCTGATATCTTCTATATAATATGAAATACCCTTCATACTTGATGATCACCAATCACAATTAATTATGGATTCAATTTTCTTAATCTAAGGAATAAATTTAGGAAAAATTTTTAAATATAATATATTACAAATCATGTTGTACCATATGAGTGGTATAAAATATAATTATGAAAAGTTTTCTTAACTATGATTGGCTGCTAAGGTTTTTTATTTGATCTGATCATCATTTTTGATTTGGTTCATACAATATAATTAGTTAAAAAATACTAATTACTCAATTTGTAACTCTAATTAATTTTTTAAATAAAAAATTATACAATACGATTCGTATCTTATAGTATGAACTTCAAAACATTTGAAATTCAAGTTCTTACACCATGTGCGCGTGTGCATGGTCTCAAAGTTAGCATAAACCCTTACATGACTTTGACCCAAGAAATTAAATTTTTTGACTTTTACAAACATCATCCTATTCTACGTGGTTTTGATCCCTGAATCTTCATTGCACGGTGTATTATGTTACTGAAAAGTTAGTACACACATGGGATGGCCAATTGGTTCGAAAAGCCTTTGTAAACACATAAGGGGCAATTGGTCAACATGGTTTAACTTGTTTAACCATGTATGATGGGTTAATGGGTCAATCAAACCAAGCCGAATACTTTAAATTTTCCCCTTAAGGGGAATTGGGGTCAAGTGGCCCCATGGTCAACTTTGGGTTGGCCAAGACACATAAAGATATAGTTATGGTTTCAAAATGACCTAAGGATGTCTATGGATATGATAAAAATTTTTAAAAATGTCCCAAAGTCAATTTCCATAAAGTAAAAGGTCTAGTGGCATAGGATATAAATATTTAAAGGTTTTCAACCTTTGAATTTCATTTCAATTTGGGGTTAGATGTTTTGGTTTAGACTCAAATTTTGAGGGGTGGCCCTAGAGACATGCCTAATCAATAAGCAACTAAAAAATCATGAATCCAAAATCATTTGATTTGGTTCTAGAGAAATTGAAAAATCACCCAAAAAGGGTTATAGGTCATGGGCTTTTGACCTTGAGTTTTTGTTTGGAATTTTTATTTTGGTTTTGATTGGTGAGGCTCATGAAAATATGAGGCCAACAACATGTTAACATCATTGATCAAAGCTCTAATAAACATCTTGAATAGGTCAAATATTCTTGATAGTTTCTCTCAGTCTCTTCCACATAAGTTAATGATATCAAGTAATGCTCTAACAAATAACCTCAGATCGATCAAACATCCTTGGAGGACTCCCTTGGCCTCATCCATAAAGGTTAACATCATCGAATAATGCTTTGATAAATAATTTCATTTTGGTCAGACATCCTTAGTGGATTCTCCTAAGCTCTTCCATACAGGTTCATGTTGTCAAGCAATGCTTTGGAACAAGCTAGGATAGGTTGAACATCATTTATAGATTTCTCTTAACCACTATCACACTATTTTACATCATTGAGCAATAATTAGACAAATAAACTTGAATAGATCAGATAGCCTTTATGGATTCCCTCGGCCTCTTCTCAACATGTTAAATTCATTAAATAATGCTTTGGTAAATAACATTTGATAGGAAGAACATCTATTATGGATTTGTTTCAACCGCTTTCTCATAGGTTAACATCATCAAAAAGTGTTATGATAAACAACTTTAAAAAGGTTAAACATCTTTGGCAAACTCCATTAACCTCTTCTCTACTACACTCTACAACACCTCTTTTAACTTGTTTTTCAAGGAAATTTTGAGGCCCTTATAAGTCTTTGCTCATTTGGCACTATTAATATGCCAATAAACTACTACCATTAGTACACCACCTAACCACATTTGTTAGCCTATTCATTATTCTCCGTCATCAACATGAATGCCTATTATTTTCAATATAAAGTAATTCAAAAACTTCCACATCAACCCTTCACCTGATGGTCGTCGTTGACCCTTCTCCTCAATTCAGCCATTATTGACCCTTATCTCAACTATTACTTGCAGCACACTCTCCGATTGTTGCCTTTTATCGCCTGGTCACTAACCACCATTGAACTTCCACCTAGTCACCCTCAATTGTCATCATACTTCTGCTTAATTGATGTAATAATTCTACCCACCTATTAAAAATCACCAGTTCTCCTCCTGGGTGCTACTACCACTAGATTTCTTTAAATCTTCCTTTCGTATAATAGGTGGTTGATCTTTTCTTTCATGGTTAATTAGAGGATGAAAATGATCTATCATTGATACTTCTTCTAAATAAAAAGATTCACTTAAGTTTTATAGGGGATGTCGTCTATCCAAGAAAAAAGAAGGCCTCCAATGTAAAAAAAAAAAACAAAATAGAAGAAGAAAAAGATAATGGCTAATTCTATCCACATTAAAAGAGGCATTTAAAAATTGATATAGGATTCCACCTATCAAAGATTATGGAGTGCCTCTAATATAGGAATGAGTATGGGGGAGAAAAAAATAAAAGATTAAGTTGTACTTCTTTTCTAAAATATAGGCAACTCAATGTCCTAAAGCCACATTTTTCTTTCTTCTATTATGAGCAAGTCCAATATCAGAAAGCTTATAGATATAGTCCAATATTAGTTTGGCTTCATCAATAGGAGTATCAGTCATGATAAGGCATGTGATATATAGTAGACAATAGAGGAGTTAGATTTATAGAATCACTAGCTTTAGGTATTATAGCAAATCTCAAGACATGCTGGATGATCATGACATTCTAGTTCATGGTATACACATGCAAAAGATGATTGACTTGAGCAAAACCTCTAAGATTTGATTAATTTCAGACCAATCAAAATCCAATTTAAAGGTCATGGTGTGCGCCCTAACCTCTTCTATTTTAAGAAGAAGAAAGGTTCCTAAATATTCCTTGGTTATTTCAACTTACTACTTAAAGATATAAGAAGTCAACCTAGTATGATCTTTATTTACTCTCATGTTTGCAAGAAAAATATGAAATATTTCATGATTTTTGGCATAAATAAAGGTGATAATAAAAGAGAATTGAGTTAAGGAAAAAGGAGGCATAACTAGAAAGTTAATGTCTCTTTAAATTAAAAGATGAGATAGGGTAATCTTAGCTTGAAAATGATGAACATAGGCTTCCACATTGTCCTTAGAAAGAAAGTTCTCATCGATTCTCCCCAAACGAGATGAAGAGGCTTTTAAAGTACTTGGACGCTTGCTACAACTAGCCATTTCTAGAGTAAGGACATAAGATTGTTTGAGATTGAAGATGATTGTGAAGATAAACTATTGAATACCTTTCAATTTAAAGAAAAATGACCTATCATACAATACAAAAATTCAATCATAAATACGATTTTAAAATTATATGGGATGAAAAAAATTCATACATACGTACGAAAATGACCAAAAATGAAATGACTTTTTATAAACTACCATTCTCGAGGAGTCATTTCATATATACTTTTTGATCATATGATCGTATAGATGAACACATGTTCATCTGGAATAATTAGAATAATAATGATTTTATCTGGTAGTTAGGTTCGTCCACATGAGAAGTTGACAACAGAATCATATAGATGAAATAGGATTTCATATGTACTATCTAACAAAAAAATAATTGACTTTAGAAAAAATATCCCCAATCATACTGATGAAAAATAATTGATTATATAAATAATGATGATATCGTACAGTATGATATGCATTAAAAATCTAACTTTTGTATGCTCAACTCAAAAAAAAAAATCATGTACAATCTATAGAATTTGTAAAGTACAAAAAAGTTCATTTCAATATGATAGAAAACCAAACTCAAGACATGATAAACACAAACTATATTCAAAAATAGTTCACACAAGATCTATGACAAGCAATAAAGAAAACAAAAACAACAATAATACTTTCTAAAAAAAAATAAACATAGACTAGAGAAATAAGCAACAACTAATAAACAAACAAAGAAATAAAAACAAATACATTAATACGTTATCAATCCAAATTTGCAGAAATTTAACTTTAAGCATTAAGATCAATCACACCTTATCTTGTTCTTACGGTGCTAAACGTTCGAAAGCAAGTGGTTTTATGAAAATATCTGGATGTTGATTCTTAGTAGCAACATGATGTAATTAAATTTCTTCTTTAGCCACATGATCTGTAATGATGTGATGTCTTATATCTATATACTTGGTTCAAGAATGTTAAATAGGATTCTTTGAAATGCATATGATACTTGTATTATCACAAAAAATTGGAATAGTGCCAATGGAAAATCCTAAATAAATTAGTTATTACTTTAACCAAAGAACTTATGCCACACAACTACCTAAGGCAATGTATTCTACTTCAGCAGTATAAAGGGCTATTGAATTCTATTTTTTGCTAGATCAAGAAACTAAAGAGTTTCATATGAATTGATAAGTTCCAAAAGTAATTTTCCGATCAACCCTACATCCTACAAAATCTGAATCAGCATATCCAATAAAATCAGAAGAAGAGTTGTGCTTAGGATATCAAATTCTTAAGTTTTGAGTTCTCAAAAGATATCTCAGAATTCTTTTAACTAGAGTTAAATATAATTCCTTTAGATTAGTTTGAAATCTAGCACACAAGCAAACACTAAAAATGATATATGGTCTGCAAGTAGATAAGTAAAGTAATGATCTAATTATTCCTCTAAATTTCTTTTGATCAACATATTTTTCCTTAGATTCCTTATCAAACTACATTGAGGAACTCGTTAATTTAATCACTGGTTTAGCACTATCCATTTTATATTTCTTAAGGATATCCTTAATATACTTTGACTGACTAATAAATGTTCCATCCTCATTTTGCTTTATATTAAAACTAAGAAAGAAACCAAGTCTCCATCAAATTCATTTTTAATTCACTACTCATTATTTTTGAAAAATCTTCACAAAAATTTTTATTTGTGGATCAAAATAAGATTTCATCAACTTATATTTAAACAATGAGTATATCATCTCCTACCCTTTTCAAGAAAAGAGTGATGTCCACACTTCCTTTAAAAAATGATCTTTATAATAGGAACTTTCTTAGTCTCTTATACCAAGTCCTAAGTGCCTATTTTAGTCCATATAATATCTTTTTCAATTTAAACACATGATTAAGGAATTTTAAATTTTCAAAACCTAGAGGTTGCTTAACATAAATATCCTCTTGAATCACCCCATTAAGAAAGGCACTCTTAATATCCATTTGAAACAATTTAAAACCTTTAAAATAGGTAAAAGCTAGTAATACCCTTATCGCTTTAAGTCTTCTAATAGAATCAAAAGTTTCTTCAAAATCAATTCCTTTTATTTAAGTATACCCCATGGCTATCGATCTTGCCTTATAATTAACCAAAACCCCTGAATCATTCATTTTTTTTTTTGAATATCCACTTAGTTCCAATAATACTTTAATCCTTAGGTCTTTCAATCAATTCACAAATATCATTTCTAACAAATTGATTCAATTCATCTTGCATGGCCAAAATTAAAAATTCATCAAAAAGTGCTCTATTTATATTAGTGGGTTCAATCATCGATATAAAAGCTGAGTGGTTCACTTCTTTGCTAAGATCATGCCTAGTTGAAACTCCCTCACTTGGTTCACCTAAAATCAATTCTTTAGAAAGACTCTTAGAAAATTTTCATTCTCTAGGCAAAGTATTTTATTTTCCAACATTCTCTTCTAAATTTATATTTTCAATTCCATGAGAAATATCTTCAATATGTTCTTCCTCCAATATTATCTCTTCTAAAATATCAGATTCACGTACAACTGTATATGTGGTCCTCAACTACCAAAATTTTCTTATTAAAAACCCTATAGAATTTTCCAACACTAGAATATCTAAAAAAATTCCTTCAACAGATTTAGGATTAAACTTTTCTAAAGGAGTTTTATCTTTATTATGAATTAACGCCTTATATCCAAAAATATGCAAATGTGAAAGATTAGGGGTTCTACCCTTAAGAAGTTCGTAGGGTGTCTTATTCAAATTGGATCTAATATTCACCCTATTTATAATATAACAAGCCGTACTAACTACTTTAGCCAAAAAAATATTTTGGAAGTTAATATTTAGCCAACAAGACTCTAGTAGCTTCTATCAAAGTTTTATTCTTTCTTTCAATAATCCCATTCTATTGAGGGCTCCTAGGGGCTGAAAAATTATGATCAATTCCTTTTTCTCTATAAAAAAATTTCAAAATTTTATTTTCAAACTCTCCTCCATGATCACTTTGAATTGATAAAATTTAACACCTTAGTTTCCTCTGAATCCAAGTTGAAAAATTTTTAAATTCATCAAATGATTCACTCTTATGAGATAAGAATTTGACCCAAGTGAATCTTAAAAAATCATCAATGATTACCTATCCAAAGACTTTACCTCCTAGACTTATAGTACTAACCAATTCAAAAAGATCAATATAAGTGATTTGTAGAGGTTTGCTAATTCTATGATCTCTAATTAAATGAAAGGAGGACTTCACTTATTTTTCTAATTGACATACATCACACAAGCGATCCTTAGTGAAGTAACCAATTCTTTTTCAGTAATCTTTCTAAGATTTTGCATGCTTGCGTGACAAAGTCTTATATGTCATAACCATGATTCATTAGTGATTTTTTTTAGACAAAAAGAATTATAAGATTTAAAAAAATTTAAATTAAGCATGCATACATTATTTACCCTATTTCCATGCAACAAATTATTTCCATTTTGGCTTATTATTTAGCTTGTAGGAAAAAATTTAACACTATAACCCTTATAATAAAGTTAACTAATACTCAGTAAGTTATACTTTAAGCTTTCAACCAATAACACATTCTAAATAGAGAAATTATTGTTGCAACCCATGGCCACGAGCTTGAGATTTTGATGGTGCCAAATAATGAGTGTTTTGGAACAACCTTTCATTGAATATTATTTTATTTGCTATTTTCCTTGAGCACTAACATTTCAGGAAGATCACAAGTGACTCAGGAAGAAAGGAAGACTCAAGACCGGGTAGATTAGGAGTATGAGTCAAAAATTATATTTTTCCATTTATTTTGTTTTTACTTTATTGAGTCTGGCCACAAAATGCGTAAGAGTAAGAGCAACCATGCACACACACAGGGGGAGAGTTGTTTTTTTAAACTGCAAAATGTAATTAAAATTCTTCTCTGGAGATCGTACTATACGATTTTAATTCGTACTGTACGATCCAAGCTATGTGGACGATTCTGTGAATAGATCGTACTGTACGAAACCCTTCGTACTGTACGATATGTTCAGATCCAAAACCCTAGCCGTAGTTTAGTTTAAGTATGTGATTTTGCACCGTTCGTACTGTACAAACATGTTCGTACTGTACGATCTATTTTAAATACTTACTTAAATTAACCCGTGATTAGTGCATGTAATCCAGGCCTAATTAAAATTTGAACATCGTACTGTACGAACCCGATCGTACCATACGATGAACAGAGACGAAGTATGATCGTCCCGGATATCATCCTAGACGATCTCTTGGTTTTTGTCACATCGTACTGTACGATAGTAATCGTACCATACGATGAACAGAGACGACATCCGATCGTCCAGACCATCGTCCTGTACGAATAGTATCTTGTTGGATCGTACCGTACGATGTTGGATCGTACCGTACGATATTATATCGTACAGTACGAAATGTTTTTGAACGGTTCGTACATCTTCGTACCAGGATGACGTCTATTTATGAAGATCGTACTGTACGATGTGGAATCTTACTGTACGAACAGCAACGGCTACTTTTGAATTCAGAAGTTTTTGGAGCCTTTTTTAGATATCAATCAAGTCCTTTTTCAGTAAGATTTACAAAGGGGGTGAACGTGGTTAGAGAGGGATTCCAAGGGAGAGAGCTCTAGAGAAATTCTTGAGGGTTGAGAGAGGAAGGAGGAGGTGAGCGTTGTGAGGAAGAAGAGGTGTGAGGGAGATCACACGGTTGCTCCAAGCTTGCTGCATCTTGCTCCTACTGTGGCCCGAGAAGGATTTGAGGGAGGATCTCCAAGGGAAAGGCTCGTCTACATCCGTTACCTCGAGGTTCTATGCCTTCTTCAGGAGGGAGAAAAACGATAAGGTTCTCTGTCGTCGCAAGGAGGGCGAAAACAGAGGTTGGCACTCCGCCACGCTGGGTTGGTGAAAGGGAGGTTTGTAAAGGCTTCTCTGCCTTGCCGAGGGGGGCAAAAGGAGAACTATTTTGATAGTGAAAATCCCAGAGTGGAGGACTCCGGGGAGTGGACGTAGGTCATATTTTGACCGAACAACTATAAAATTCTTGGTGTGTTTTTTCCTTATCGTTATTTACGTTTTACTTGCTTTTAATTTTTCATATCTATTGCATGTTAAATTTTGTGGAAGAAAAAATTGCTTAAATTTTTGTTATAAAAGTTCAAAAACAACAAAAAAATTAGAACTCTTGTTTAGGGTTACTTTTATTAAGAAAAAGATTTTCACAATTCACCCCCCCTCTTGTCGTTTAGTAATTACAATTGGTATCAGAGCTAGTTTTTCAAAAATAGTGTTTTAGAAAACCTTGAAAAAACGATCATGTCGAATTTTGGTAATCGTAACACTGCGGAGGGTTATTCAATAACTCGTCCACCACTTTTTGATAACATACCGTTTAATTTCTGGAAAATTAGAATGTCTACATTTTTGCAATCTATAGATTACCGCATGTGGATGTTAGTAAATGATGGGTATGTTGCACCGTTTAAAATTGTTAAAGGTTTGAAATCTCCTGTACCGTTTATTGAATGGAGCAATGAGGATAGGGAGTTAGCCCAACTGAATGCTAAGTGCTTAAACTGCTTTTTTTGTGTATTGAAATATGAGGACTATATGAGAGTATCTACTTGTGCTTCTGCTAAGGAGATTTGGGATAGACTGTGCATTACATACGAAGGAACAAATGAAGTAAAACAGTCTAGGCTTAACATTCTACTGCATGATTATGAATTATTCCGTATAAAACCTAGCGAAACAATTTCTGACATATACACTAGGTTCACCCAAATCGTGACATACTTGCATGCATTAGGTAGAGAAATTTCAAATTCTGAGAAAGTGAATAAAATTCTTAGATGCCTACCTAGTTCCTATGATGCTAAGATAACTGCTATCACTGAGTCCAAAGATCTTAATTTTTATTCTATTGATAACCTCCTTGGGTCACTCATTGCATACGAGCAAGGAGGGAGCCAAAGGCAAAGTGATGCAGGTGAAAAGAAAAAGGAGCGGACGGTGGCATTAAAGCTAGCAACTCAGAAAGTGAAAGCTCTGCAGGGGAGGAAGACGATGAAATAGCACTGATGACCCTACAGTTCAAAAATCTCCTGAAGAGAAAACAGAAGCGTCCTCAGAACAGGTGGAATAAAGGTAAGAGCTCAAGGCCCAATAAGGTTTCATCTGATACAATTTGCTTTGAGTGCAGGAAGCCAGGTCACCTTCGAGCTGATTGCCCCAATCTGAAAAGTCAACCAGCAAAGGAGAAAGGAGATGACAAAGCTAAATACAAGAAAGGAAAGACAAAGACACAGAAAGCTTTTTGGGCTGACTCTGCCTCAGAATCATCAAAAGAAGAAGCAGAGGAGGAGGTAACAAATTTGTGTCTTATGGCTAATGATAACCTTGATCAATTGGATCAGGATGAGATATGTCAACTTTCTTATGATGAATTATTGCTTATTTCTGAGAATATTTATGACTCGTATAGGAAACTGAAGAAAATGCATGCTAAACTTAATATTGAATTTAGTTCTTTACAAATTGAGCATGCTAACTTAGTTAAAGAAAATTCTGATTTAGATAAAGATCACATGTTACTTCTTGATGAGTATGATGCATTAAATAAGAAGCATATTGAACTAATTGAAGCGCATGAATCCTTGAAAACATCGCATATTGAACTAGATGTAGAGTTTGAAAAACTAACTGCACTTGCATTAGAAGTAGATCATAGTGAGCACTTGCTATTGATAGAAGTTGATGGATTGACAGCTCAAAATAAAACTTATAGTGAGAAAATAAAAGAACTAGAAAATGAAATTGCATCACTCACAGTAGGCCATCCTAGAAAACCCCCAACACAGCATGCATCACAAAACTTTAGGAAGAGGCACCACCACCCACATAGATTAGTAAACCCATTTCCTGGTGTTAGGTGCTTCTCTTGTGGTATGTTAGGTCACATAGCCTGCACATGCACAATTCACCGTAGGATACACTTAGTATGGAGACCTAAACTGCATCCATCACAGCATAACATGCATACATCTCATTCATGCAAGCATAAGGAGGAACCCAAACTCACTTGGGTTCCCAAATCTAATCTTTGAATGAAATTGTAGGGATGCTCTCATAAAAGACCTAGTGAGAGCATGTGGTACCTGGATAGTGGCTGTTCGCGACACATGACTGGAGATATGAAGAAGTTCATCCTATTGGAGACCAAAACTGGAGGCAAAGTAATGTTGGGAGACAACACTACCAGGAAGGTAATAGGCTCAGGTATCGTTGGTAATGCTAAGAAATTTTTAATTGAAAATGTTTTACTAGTTGATGGTTTGAAACATAATTTACTTAGCATTAGTCAACTGTGTGACAAAGGTTTTGATGTTAAATTTTTTATTGATAGATGCCTGATTAGTTTATTTGGTGAAATAATTTTAGAAGGAAAATGAATGAACAATGTTTACATGTTAGACCTTGATTGCGTAGATAACTCAAAATCATTGTGCTTGAAAACAATAGTTGATGACTCGTGGCTATGGCATAGGAGACTATGCCATGCTAGTATGAAAACTCTTAGAAACATCACTCAGAAAAACCTAGTTAGAGGTGTACCTAAGTTAGACTTTACCAAGGATCACTTATGTGATGCTTGCCAACTAGGAAAACAAGTCAAATCATCCTTTCACTCAATTAGAGATGTGATCACCTCTAGGCCACTAAAAATTCTACACATGGACTTATTTGGACTCGTTAGTATAGCCAGTCTAGGTGGAAAGAATTATGGATTTGTGATTATAGATGACTTCACTAGATTTACTTGGGTAAGATTCTTAGCACACAAGAATGAGTCTTTTGAGGAATTTAAAGTTTTCTCCACATGGATTCAACGAAAATTAGGTTGTGAAATATCAATAATCCATAGCGATCATGGTGGAGAGTTCCAAAATGATAGGTTTGAGTCATTCTGTCAAGAGATAGGAATAGAGCACAATTTCTCAGCTCCTAGAACACCCCAACAAAATGGCATAGCAGAAAGGAAGAATAAAACTTTGGTAGAAGCTGCTAGGGCAATGTTAGCAGAGTATACCCTTCCTAGATACTTTTGGGCAGAAGCAGTCAACACAGCCTGTTATGTTTTGAACAGAGTAAACATTAGATCGAAGCTGAATAAAACTCCATATGAACTCCTTAAGGGTAGGACACCAAACCTTTCACATTTACATGTCTTTGGGTGTAAGTGCTTCATCTTAAATAATGGTAAACATCCCTTAGGAAAATTCGATCCCAAGTTTGATGAGGGTGTCTTCTTAGGCTATTCTTCTGTAGGTAAGGCCTATAGAATTTTTAATAAGAGAACCCTTGTAGTAGAAGAATCCACCCATGTGGTATTTGATGAATCAGATATGCCCTCAGAAACTAAAATTGAAGATGATGAAATAGAGGCAATTCAAGGAGTAGAGACTATGACCTTAGGAGATAGGGTCGAACCTCAGGAAGTTTTGCCTAGAGAATGGAGATATTCTTCTAGTCATCCTAAAGAGTTAATTTTAGGAGACCCTTCAGAAGGTGTAAGAACTAGGCATGGACTTAGGAAGGAGGTTAGTCACTCAGCATTCATCTCTACGATAGAACCTACAAGTATAGATAAAGCCTTAGGAGATGAATTTTGGAGTCTAGCAATGCAAGAAGAGCTGAATCAATTCACTAGGAATGATGTTTGGGAGTTAGTCAAGAGACCTAAAGAGCAAAGTGTTGTTGGAACAAAATGGGTCTTCAAGAATAAGGTGAATGATTCAGGAACAATAATAAGGAATAAAGCAAGACTAGTAGCTAAGGGGTACAACCAGATTGAGGGGATAGACTTTGAAGAAACCTTTGCCCCGGTTGCTAGACTAGAAGCCATAAGAGTGCTCTTAGCCTTTGCTTGCTTCAAGAACTTTAAGTTATATCAAATGGATGTAAAGAGTGCATTTCTGAACGGGGTAATTAAGGAAGATGTCTACGTTGAGCAACCCCCCGGATTTGAAAGCTCACAATTTCCAAACCATGTATTTAAATTAAAGAAGGCACTGTATGGACTAAAGCAAGCACCTAGAGCATGGTACGAAAGACTTAGCTCATTTCTTTTGGATAGAGGATTTAAAAAGGGTGGTGTAGATACTACACACTTTTTACAAAAGGTCAAAGAAGAAATTCTCATTGTTCAAATATATGTAGACGACATCTTGTTTGGATCTTCGGATAAAAACTTATGCGATGAAGTTTCAAAAATAATGAGTAATGAGTTTGAAATGAGCATGATGGGAGAACTTAATTACTTTCTTGGCTTTAGTGTAAAACAAATGGATAATGGAACCTTTCTTAGAAAATCAAAGTATATTAAGGATATTTTAAAGAAATATGAAATGGATAGTGCAAAACCCATGAACACCCCAATGAGTTCGACAATCCAATTAGATAAGGATCCTAGTGGAAAATCAGTAGATCAGAAAAAATATAGAGGAATGATTGGATCCCTTCTTTACCTGACTGCCAGTAGACCAGACATAATGTTTAGTGTATGCTTTTCTGCCCGTTTCTAAGCCGATCCTAAAGAATCTCACTTATCTGCTGTCAAAAGAATTCTTAGATATCTACTAGGCACCCCAAACTTAGGAATTTGGTATCCCAGACACAACACTTCCTTTGAAATCCTAGGGTACTCAGATTCTGACTTTGCAGGATGTAGGATAGATAGAAAGAGCACCTCTGGTACCTGCCAATTCATCGGACAATCATTAGTTTCTTGGTCCAGTAGGAAGCAAAACTCAGTAGCACTTTCCATAGTCGAGGCAGAATATATTGCAGTAGGAAGTTGTGTTGCACAAGTACTATGGTTAAAACAACAAATTCTTGATCTTGGACTACCTATTGGAACCATCTCGATCATGTGTGACAACACAAGTGCAATTTGTATCTCTAAGAATCCAATTCAACACTCTCGAATGAAACACATAGACATTAGACATCATTTCATTAGAGATCACGTCGCTAAGGGAGATATAGAATTACATCACATCGCTACAGGAGATCAATTGGCAGACATATTCACAAAACCTTTAGCTTTTGACACCTTTAGCACCTTGAGGACTAGATTAGGTGTCATAGATATAAATGCATAAAAAAAATAATAATAATAATAATAATAAATTAATTAAATTAGGGCTGCTCCTGATCACCACACACTCATCACACCAACACTGTTCATCGTACTGTACGACCTATATCGTACTGTACGATACATTACAATCCACATACCATCTACCAATAGGCTGATTTCAGCTCTGTTGATCGTACTGTACTACCTACATCGTACTGTACGATAATCTTCCCGCATAATTGCCTACCGTATTGTACGATATCTCTTCTTCGTACAATACGATCCACGTCAGCAACGGATTGGGACGAATTAAATCCGGTTGGTACGACACCACCATTTCGTACTGTACGATACCTCCATTTCGTACGGTACGATCCACATCAGTACAAAGGACAAAGTTGAGTTAAAGCGGTTCGGTACGATATTTATTATGTATCGTACTGTACGATACACCTATTCGTACAGTACCAAACTTTTGGTCAAAAGTCGTATTGAGGCCTCGGGACGATCGATATTCGCCTGATCGTACTATACGATACCTATCGTACTGTACGATTTGACTGCCTTTTCCCGAAACGACCGGTCAGAATATTAATTGTCTATCGTACTGTACGAGCCAAGATCGTACTGTACGATTTCCGAAAATTCCTATAAATACCCTTGCCTAGGCTGTTCAATTCACTCAATCCTCTCCTCACTCAGCCTTCACTTCGTTTTCGTGCCCTCTTGCGATGTCTAAACGAGGTCGGATGACTGCTGTAAGCTCATCCTTGTCGAATCGCCAACTTGATCGCTTTCTGAATAGTGAGAATGAGGAAGCCTACCACCGATACAAAGCCTGCAAAATTTCCCCTTCAAAAATGCTTAATCAGGCCGCTCTCAATTTTGAGGTAATGGGCCTCTTTGCTTCCACCACCTTTCAATTTCTACTCACCCTGGCGTTTCCATATAATTTTGAACTTCTTTTTGAATTTCTCGCCAACCTCACCTACACCGTCGATAACACCACTTTTCACTCCTTTGTTTGTGGCCGCACCATTGAGATAACTAGAGCCGACATCGCCCAATATATTGGGCTGTCCACTGAAGGACCTATGGTTCGCTCGTTTCTTACCAATGAATTTGATTGGAGCGATGTAAATAGAGTCCTTAGGAATACTGCTTTTCATCAACACCAGCCTCTTGTTCAATCCTTAACCCGAAATGCCCGTATAATTCAACATGTTCTTCGAACCTCTATCATACCCAAAGGTGGCGACCGTATCAATCTGACCCCTACCTTGTCCGTCGCTACCTACCTTATTATGTCCAACATTAAGTTTGATGAGGTCGATTTGATTAGCAACTATATTCGCCACATGACTTTTGTTCGTCTACCTACCACCCGACGAAAACAGAATCTGGCTCTTGGTCACCTAATAGGATATATCCTCCACAATAAATATCAATTATCCTACCCTGGTGAACCCGACATGCTTCCTATTTTTTATACGGATGCTTCCTTCCGTATTCTCTTTCATCGGGGTCACGAGCCTGAAGAACCCATCTTTGATGATGAAGAAGGAGAAGATGCCCCAGTCGCAGCTCCATCTCGACCACGACGCCATGCCGCACCCCGAGCACCTGCACCAGCACCAGCACACCCTAATGATGATTTAGTCGCCCGCTTCGACCAGCTGCAGACTCTTCTCGACATGCATATTCAAGAACAACATCAGCAACACGAGACTGATATGCAATGGTTTGGAGAGCGTTTTACTGCAATTGATCACCGCTTTGATGCTCTATTTCAATATTTTCAGCCAAATCCACCTCCACCACCAACTGATCAGGACCCGTCTGACTAGATTGTCTGTGTTTGCATTGTAGTTTTTCTTCTTTTGCTTTTTTGCTTTTAGTTGCTCCTCCTTTTTGTGTTGTCAAAAGGGGGAGAAGTTTGTTGTAATGCCTGTTATCTAAATGCATTCCTTTTGTTTCGTACTTACTTTTAGTATTTTTTTTCTTGTGTTTAATTTAAAAATATATATATAAAACAAAACAAAAAAATAAAAGAAATGTTTTTCTTTCTTACTTGCAACAAATTATTTGACATCATCAAAAAGGGGGAGATTGTTGCAACCCATGACCACGAGCTTGAGATTTTGATGATGCCAAATAATGAGTGTTTTGGAATAACCTTTCATTGAATATTATTTTATTTGCTATTTTCCTTGAGCACTAACATTTCAGGAAGATCACAAGTGACTCAGGAAGAAAGGAAGACTCAAGACCGGGTAGATTAGGAGTATGAGTCAAACATTGTATTTTTCCATTTATTTTGTTTTTACTTTATTGAGTCTGGCCATAAAATACGTAAGAGTAAGAGCAACCATGCACACACACAGGGGGAGAGTTGTTTTTTTAAACTGCAAAAAGTAATTAAAATTCTTCTTTGGAGATCGTACTGTATGATTTTAATTCGTACCGTACGATCCAAGCTATGTGGACGATTCTGTGAATAGATCGTACTGTACGAAACCCTTCGTACTGTACGATATGTTCAAATCCAAAACCCTAGCCATAATTTAGTTTAAGTAAGTGATTTTGTGCCGTTCGTACTGTACGAACATGTTCGTACTGTACGATCTATTTTAAATACTTACTTAAATTAACCCGTGATTAGTACATGTAATCCAGGCCTAATTAAAATTTGAACATCGTACTGTACGAACCCGATCGTACCATACGATGAACAGAGACGAAGTATGATCATCCTGGACGATCTCTTGGTTTTTGTCACATCGTACTGTACGATAGTAATCGTACCATACGATGAACAGAGACGACATTCGATCGTCCAGACCATCTTCCTGTACGAATAGTATCTTGTTGGATCGTACCGTACGATATTATATCGTACAGTACAAAATGTTTTTGAACTGTTCGTACATCTTCGTACCAGGACGACGTCTGTTTATGAAGATCGTACTGTACGATGTGGAATCGTACTGTACGAACAGTAACGACTACTTTTGAATTCAGAGGTTTTTGGAGCCTTTTTTAGATATCAATCAAGTCCTTTTTCAGTAAGATTTACAGAGGGGGTGAACGTGGTTAGAGAGGGATTCCAAAGGAGAGAGCTCTAGAGAAATTCTTGAGGGTTGAGAGAGGAAGGAGGAGGTGAGCGTTGTGAGGGAGAAGAGGTGTGAGGGAGATCACACGGTTGCTCCAAGCTTGCTGCATCTTGCTCCTCCTGTGGCCCGAGAAGGATTTGAGGGAGGATCTCCAAGGGAAAGGCTCGTCTACATCCGTTACCTCGAGGTTCTCTGCCTTCTCCAGGAGGGAGAAAAACGAGAAGGTTCTCTGCCGTCGCTAGGAGGGAGAAAACAGAGGTTGGCACTCTGCCACGCCGGGTTGGTGAAAGGGAGGTTTATAAAGGCTTCTCCGCCTTGCCGAGGGGGGCAAAAAGAGAACTATTTTGATAGTGAAAATCCCGGAGTGGAGGACTCCCGGGAGTGGACGTAGGTCATATTTTGACCGAACCACTATAAAATTCTTGATGTGTTTTTTCCTTATCGTTATTTACGTTTTACTTGCTTTTAATTTTTCATATCTATTGCATGTTAAATTTTGTGGAAGAAAAAATTGCTTAAAATTTTATTATAAAAGTTCAAAAACAACAAAAAAATTAGAACTAAGAAAAAGATTTTCACAATTCACCCCCCCCTCTTGTCGTTTAGTAATTACAATTATTCTTGTCGACAATCATAATTGTACCTACCACTTTCCTTATGGTATTGTCTCCAAGTATCACTTTACCTCCAATTATGGCTTCCAGGTTTATGAATTGTGTTGTGTCTCCAGATAGATACTTCAAACATTCGCTATTGTGGTACCAAATGCTCTCATGAGGACTTATATTAGAGCATTTCTACAAAATTACCAAATGTTAGACTTCAGAACCCAAATAAATTTGGTTTTACCTCTTAGAAATGATAATCTAGATGCATATTTCATATGTTATGTTTTATACATCTTAGGTCTCCACACTATATGTATTTTACTATAAATTGTACAAGTGTGAGAGACATGACCAATCATTCCACATGTAAATTTTTTTGCTCCAAGAAAAAGATTTACGAATCTATGTGAGTTATACTGACATTTCTTAGGTTTTGAAATTTTATGCTTCTGATTAGGATTAGAAAATTATTCAAGTATTGGGGGTGTCTTATTTTTCTCAAGAGCTTTTAGTTTATCTTTAAGATATGATTTTGCACTATCTAAAATAACATTTTCAACCCTTAAGTCATATTCTCTTTAATTTTTTTCATCTATAAACAACTTACTTTCATTTTCAATATCAATATAAGATGTTTTTAATAAATCATGTTTCTTATTCAAATCATCAAATTCATCCAAAAATGTCATGTGATTGTTATTAATAGATGTGTGATCACTCCTAAAGATTTCATACTCTTTTTATAAATTTAAATATCTTATGTTCAGTTTGGAAAGCAATTTTTTTAGTTTTCTATATGTAGTATGGATTTTCAAAGAAATTTCAAATAACTCAACATAGGATAAATCACATACCTCCTCCTGATTCGATTGATCAAGCTTGTCTTCCATCAAGTTTGTGACTTTCTCTTCTACTTCTATTTCATAGGAATCTGAAGCTGAGTCCTCCCAGAATGCTCTATACTGTCTTTTCTTGCCCTTCCTAACATTGGTTTTCTCCTCTCCTTGTCAGAATTAGCTTTGAGATTTAGGCAATCATATTTAATATGTCCAAACCTCTCATATTCATAATAAATTACATTATTAGAAACCCTTGCATTTTTGTGGAACTTACCCTTATTCCACTGTTTATGTCTATGTTGCTTTCTTCTTTGGAAACTTTTAAATTGTCTCATCATTAGTGCAATATCATCTTCACTCTTAGGTTGTGACTGATCACTTTCAAGACATTCACTTTCAATGTAATATTTTTCTCTTTCCACTTATCACATGCATCAATCTATCTTTTAGTCACTCCTTGCTCGTAAGCAATTAGTGATCCAAGAATATTATCAATAGAATAAATAGTTAGGTCTTTTGACTCAATTATGGTAGTTATTTTTACATCATAAGCAATAAATAAACAACATAGAATTTTATTAATTTTTTTAAAATTCATCTATTCCCTAACTAAAGCCTGTATTGAGGGAACTATCTATGTAAATGAGAATACATGTCAGTGATTGATTCATTTAGTTTCATACAAAAAAGTCCATTGTCGTATAGAAGAATGTTCAATATAAATTGTTTCACCTCATTAGTTCCTTCATATGTTATGCAAAGTCTATCCCAAATTTTTTTTTCAATTTTACATGTTGAAACATGCATATAGTCCTCAAATTTCAGGGCACAAAAAAATATGTTTAAGCATTTAACATTTAATTGAGCTAGTTCTTTTTCCTCTACTGTCCAATTAATAAATGATGTTTCAGTCCTAATGCCATCAATAAGTCTAGTGGGTCTAGTGTAACCTTCTTGTACTAAAATTCACATGTGATAGTCAAGTGATTGAAGAAAAGTGGATATACGAGTTTTCTAAAAGTTGAAAGGAATATTATTAAATTGTAGTGGTCTAGTGATCAAATATCTTTTAGGAGTATTATGATTTTTAAAAGTAGCAATGATCAATTCCAAAATATTATCTAAACCTTAATTTTTGAAAATTGGTTCTATACCACTTAAAAGTTTAAGTAGGTTGTTAGAACTAACAGAACTATCCCAAGGATAACTAAGAGGGGGTGAATTGGTAAATTAAAAAATTATCTTGAAAATTTAGAAAACTGATTTAATATATTTTGTACAATGATATATTCTCACAAAAGATTTTTCAGTGATAGAAAAATAAAAGTGCATAAAATAAAAATATTGTAAAAAGTAAATAACAAATGAACACCAAATTTTATAATGGTTCGATCCAACTAGATCAAAGTCCACTCCCTAAAGACTCCTTCTTCAGGTATTGCGCTAAATTAAAGTGACCCTCCTTTTACTCTCATAGTAAGGTGGAGAAGCCCTTACAACAACCTGTCTTTCACTGACCAGGTGTGGTAGAGTACCGATGTCCTTTCTCACCCTCCTTGTAATAGTTGAGTACCAAAATCCTTTCTCATCCTCCTGATGATGGCAAAGTACCAATATCCTTTCTCACCCTCCTGGTGTTGGCAGAGTATCAACAACCTTTCTCACCCTCCAATGACGGCAGAGTATCGACATCTTTTTTTACCCTCCTATGACGACAGAGCACCGACATCCTTTCACACCCTCTTGGTAATGATATAATACTAGTGTCCTTTCTCACTCTCCTAATGATGGCAGAGTACCGAAACTACTCCAAAGATCTTCTCTCACGAGTCTTTATGTGATTTGAAGAACACATAAAGAGATCCTCACCTCTGGGCAACCTTGTGAACCCTTTACAAATTTCACTTACAAGATCTCTCAAACTTCACTCCCAAAGCACTCTCTTTTTCACTCCCACAAGAAAATTCATAGCAAAAAGATAGACTATTAATTTTTCAGGACACTTATATATGAAAGACAAGAAAAATCATCAATAAAATTAAAATTTTCAAGTTAAATGTACTTAGATCGTATAGTATGATCGTACTTTATATGTACGAACATTTCAAAAATTTATGTACGATCCTGTATGAACCTGCTTTCATACTCTATCATTCGTAGGTACGAACTGACATCGTATAGTACGAACAGTTCAAAATTGAACAAGTTTGTTTGGTACGATTTTGTATAAACTCAATTCATACATTATGAATCATCTATACAAAACAAATATTATACATAATAAACTATTTAAACAAATTATGCTTTATTTGGTACGAATGTGGATGATCCCATTTTGTGTACTCTAGGATTCATTTTTGTGAACAAAAAATCATATAGTATGATCACTTCAAAAATTGAAGAGCTCATTTGGGAAAATTGGTATGCACCCATTTTGTACTCTAGGAGATGTCTATACAAACCCCATTTCGTATAGTATGATCAGTTCAAAAAATGGTGAGTTCATCTGGGATAAATTAGTACATACCCATTTTGTACTTTGTGAGTCATATGTACGAAAACATTATCATACAATACGAACAGTACAAAATTTTCTTGGACATGATTTGCTTAACTTCGTTCAGGAGGAACTACCATGACAAATCATCCAGTACGATTTAAAAAATCATACAGTACGATTAGTTTTAAAAATTAAAGTTTTGACTCACACCCTCAGTGTGTGCACGGTTACCCAATTACAATCACACTCACTTAGACTCAAGAAAAATAAAAAAACTACGGACTCCATAACATGAAATCATTAATCTAATCTGTCTTGAAGTCTTCAGCAATCTTGAGTATGATTTCCTAAAATATTAGTACACACATACAACAATATATATATATATATATATATCTCCAATGTATGTTAGGAGAAATAGTAATCACAACAATAATATTTTCGTATCATCAAAAACTCACATGATATAAAAAACATAGTCTCAAAATTTAAGTTGCAACATCCACTAAATCATTAACCTTCAATGTAGGATTTAAGGAAGGATTAATAAAATTAGAAATAATATACTTAGCAATATTGACATTCCCATTAAACTTAGTAATGGTAGTACAATTATTAGAAGCAATCTCTAGGCTAGAGGCCAAGAGATGACAATCACTCCTCAAATGACCAATGCATTTACAGTGCACACAAAATTGAGGAGATACTTCCATCTCAATAGGTTGAATATAACCACACTTTTTTGGACCAATCCACACTATATTAGGAAAGTTTTTAGTGATGTCAAGTTCTATAGCACACACGCTACAGACGGACAGGAACCAGTGGAAGTAGCGTTATCGACTATCAATGGGTTGCTAAACAGGGATCCTACACCGTGGAGAATATGTGGGGAAAAGAGATGTGGCCTTAAGTTTGGGAAAGAGATCCAAATCTGGATAACAAGTGATTCCACACCAATATTGATAAAAGGAGACAATTTTATAAGCTTCATGTAACAATTACTAACAAAATAAGATTTGTCATAAAAGACCCTACTATAATCAAGATCATTCACCAATTTTATCAGCACATGGGATGAATCCAATAGTGTAACCGAAAAATCACCATACAACTAAAGGTTGAAAAAAGTTCTCCTAATGGAGTTAAGGCTAACACTATATTATACATATCATGGAAGATTTTAGGCCAACCTAATTCAAACATTAATTTAAATATCTTTTTTAGCCAAATAATAATTAATGGCTTCCATTACCTTAAGTTTTTATTAATGGGGATTCATCCAACTCAAATTCAACACATTTATTATGCTAATCAAAATACTAAATCAAAAAGTCCTATTGTTGTGACAGTTTTGTGCTAACCTTTCAAATTAGATTCTCTTCAAATCATAGATTTACACCCCCAAAGAATTATATATGTAAGTTTAGATTTAAAATTAAAAAAATCATTCATATCAAGCATCAAAATTAAACACCAAAACTATTAAAAATAATAAAAACGACACTTCATCCTATAACGTAATCAAAATCAAATTTTGAGTTTCAAAACTCCAATCTAAAGTCTACATTATCAACGATATCTATAAATCATTGATTTCTTTCATCATCAAAGATTAGGCTTTGTTTGGGACAGCTTTTTTGCTACTTTCTTAAATAACTTTTTAGCACAAATAATTTTTGAACTAGAAATTTTAGTACTATAAAGTTGCTTTAGAAATCAGTAAGAAAACTGTCCCAAATAAAACCTTAATCTCTTCTTTAAACTCTCTATTTTTTTCAACAACAATAACATTAAACCTTTATCCCACTGCAAGGGATCGGCTACATGAATCCTTTTTCTTCATTGTATACAGTTAAGAGTTAAATTCTGACTTAAATATAATAAGGAAATAACATTTCTAATATTTTCTAATCAAATCTTTTTAATCCAATGAAGATTTAAAAATATTAACATGTAAAATGGTGCATGTTAAACTCCATAGTTAGCTTAGAACTTAAGAATTGTGTGTTTTTCATTGATTATATCAATCTTGAATACAGATGTGGACAATTATGTAGAGGAATATGGCATAAACTGGTCACTTGGCATCAAAGAACATGCTTGGTAAACAATTATAATACAGAACTCATGTGCTATCAATAGAGCACATTTAAAAAAAAAAAAATGAACAGTGCACATGCAAGGAACTCATTTCTAAAGGTATGTCGAAAACTACTGAACATTAAAAAAAAAAATTTAAAAAAAGATCAAGAATGATTTGCTTGTCAACCTAAAATGTTACATGAATATTTAAAAATCTTAGAAGAGAAACAAATTAGGTCGAGCACAACACCCAAGATATTTAATAAATAGATTTAGAGATTCAACATTCATAATTACAAGGTCATGATATAAGTTTTTTTTTTTTTTTTTTTAAGCATTTAGGTCAATTATGGTAAACTCTCATAGGCAACACATACACAAGACTCAAACTCAAGATATCTTAATTGATAACTAAAATTCTTAGCCAATATATCAAGATGAGTTAATATGATATAAGATATCACTATAGTACCTCGAATCACTCACAATCCAGTAATTATATCTGGATATGGTACACAAAATCATTAAATTGATTGGAAGGATTAGAGTATAAGAAGTGATAGATTGGCATTCACATTGTACAAATTTAAATATTTTTTCCTAAATTTATCATAAAGAACATTTTAATATTTTGTTTCATCAGAAAAATTTGGCAAGCATATTTATTCACATTGCATATCTAAATAATTTTGTTAATTGTAGAAATAAACATGCCAATAAAATCAAGATACTCTTTCACATCGAAATGCTTGGATTAAAAAGTTGAATTTGTGAAATAACTTAATTAAACAGAATTCCTAATTTATAAAAAAAAAAGTTACAATTTTAGGCCTAACACCGACAATCAAAAGCTTCAATTGCATCAACTAAGCTATCCCAAATGAGAATCAATAACTATTCCTAGCAAATTGAACGAACAATAGTTCAATAATCAATGAAATAAAAATTTATTACTTGGGAAGAAGCTGCAGAACTGCAAACCTTCATCAACAATGATCTTCTATGAAAATAAGTTTAACATATTTATATTAACCCACAGGAACTGTGAAAAAAGATAATTTATTGAATTCTTCAGTGCACTATCCCTTTATATTCTATAGGCTTGTTTTAGCTATCTACATAGGTTTGTCCCAAAAAATTTGCTCTTCTGACAGAAGAAAATCTCCGAGCGTAGAAAATAAAGTAAAACAATTGTGTATATACTTAAAAGTTAAGACAGGTAGTCTTTTGACTAAACCGACCTTACAACTAGTAATAGTATCCTATTAAACAATTACCAGAAAGCAAACACAGTTGGAACCAAGTTCCTTTCATTTATCAATTTCATGCCTATTTTCTTCCAACTTCATATAAGACCCTGCACAAGGTCCCACAGTTTAATTAACTCCTTTCTTGAACCTTTCCCTCCACAAATGAATCATTAAAGATTAAGGGATTTATATACATATCATTAAATTATTACCTATTTAGATTTCAAATACCTAAATTTTAATATTTATTTTAATGACAGTTCAATCACGTCAAAACTTATGGCTAATATTTTCAATTTAGAAGAGTAAATAGTGGCGAACCTAAAAAATTATTATAGTGAGGGTCCAATTTATTTTTTTAAAAACTTCCCTCAACTCTTTTTATCTGGACTTGGGACTGACACTGACAGTTTTAATTTTTTTTTATATTTATTATAGGAAAAAATGAAATATTAAAATAAAATAAAATAATACTTATAATTTGTAGCATACTCTTCATATTCTGGAAGAATTGAATAATAACAACATTATCAATTAAATAAAATATTTTTTTCTCAATATAAACTACTAAAGTATTATTCATCCACTGATCTCCAATTATATTTTATATTAAATTTTTTATGATAGTCATTGCAGAAAATGTCCTTTCAACTAATGTTGTTGCAAAGGGTAACACTAATCCTAGTTTTAATAATCGAAAATAAGATGATATAAAATAATATTCCAGCTCTATATTATTTTTTCATCAAGGCCTCCAAAATCTTTTAATAATAAAAATTATGCATCAAATTGCATATCAATGATATGAGTTTCCAACTAATTATTCAGAATTGTCGGATCAACATGACTAAAATCACATGATAAAGATGTATCATTCAAATTAATCCGTCTTTATTGAATACATAAAAGGAATTATTTAGATTCAAACAAACAATTAACAGAAGTAACTCAGTATTTGTCTCTGTAAAATACTTTTTCAACTCTTGAAATTTTATATCAATAATTTTGAATATTTCAAATCAAATATTCCAAGTATATTTAGAATGTCTATATTGGGAATGCCTATTTTTTGTTCCTCACAAAAAGAAGTTTTTTGGTTGATAAAGTTTTCCCATTTACTATCTCTAATATCTTGTATTATTATTTTGTATATTTGAACCAAATATTTAAAATTTATATTATCTTATTCTCTTCTCTGTAAACCTTGTGATGACTCAATAGTAATACTAAGTATATATTTCATCGAAAGAAAGAAGAAAGAAAATTCAAAGATTAAATAGATTCTAATAATGTGAATGTCTCACCTTTTTGTTCAGAACTTAAACCTTCTTCCAAAATAATTTCTAAATCATCACCTGATCGCCTTAGAATTATTTCTTGATTCAATCATTTGTCCTATTACAAGTTCTCTATTTCATAATTCTATTACAGACTTTTCTCGAATTTATCTCAAAGATGGCCACGGCGTTTGCATGAAACACTGATGATACTCATCACATTCAAAGTTCTTGTTAAAAAGAAGGCAATTTGAATTAGATTTGTTGCAATCAATACTAAGACTATTTAGATTTGGAATGAGAAACAATGAATATAATGTGTCAGTTTATTCTCATTCAGGAATAGTGCCTTTAACTCATTAAACTCTCCTGCCATATTGCTTGCTTCATCATAACATTGGTCATACATTTATGATGTACTTAAACAATAAGTTGAAAGTAGTTCTTCAATAAATCTTTTGAGACATTTAGCTATTATATCCGAGTATTATTCTTATTACAAACGTATTAGTTAAATATCTCAATAGATCTATTGAAAAACTACTTTCAACTTACAGTTTAAGTAAATCAAGAATATGTGTCTAAGATTTTGATGAAACAATAAATATGAAAGGTGAGTTCAATGAGTTAAAGGGATTATTCCTGAATGAGAGTAAATCAACTTATTACATTAGTTATTTCTTACACCAACTCCAGCCTTAATCAGTTACAAAAAAATTATCTTCAAATTAATGAGAGAAGTTACACCAATGTGATCAGTTATGTAAATGTTATGATTACAATAATTTCGAATGATACTCATCACATAACTTGAAGAAGATATCTTTTTATTGACAATAATTTCAAATGCAATTAAAATTGTTGGCATTTCATATAAATGTCAAGACCAGTTTCGAGATAAATAATGAGAGAAGACTATAATAGAATTACAAAATGAAAAATATGTAACAATTGTAAGATTTTGGAAATTGTAAGATTTTAGAAAATGATGAACTTATAACAGTATTAAATCAATAAATAATTTTAAGGCAATCAAGTGATATATGATGGAGGTCTTACTGAGGAACATATATAGTGCAAGAAAAATATTTTATATTTTTTTATTTTTGGGCTATTAAAACTGTTATTAATATTACTTGTTACAACAACATGAGTTAAAATAATATTTACTGCAGTGACCATAAAAAAAAAAAATCGACTACGAATTAGAATTTAAAATCAGCGAATGAATAATACTTAAGTTATTTAGAATATTAAAAAGATTAATTCTGTCGAACCACCCTACTACTACGGTCTTCCTGACCCCTATCTCCTGACAACTATGTTCTTCTGACCTCTGTCGCCTACTACGATTCTTCTGACCTCTATTGCCAGACAATAATTATTTTGACCATGATCTTCTACATACTACGATTCTTCTGACCTCCCTCGCTAGACAACAGTCTTTCTGACCGCGGTCTCTTACCTATTAGGGTCCTTCCGACCTCCATCACCAACTATAATCTTTACAACTTCTATCCTATCGACTATGGTCCTGCTGACCAAACAAATATGTCAATGTTGATTATTGTAACTCCAGCATATAATGCACTCTTTATGATGTACATTTATGACATCAAGCCAAGGCCTTCTCCCAAGGAAGGGACTCATTTATAATTGACTGCAAATACTAGTAGATTCATTCAAACTGGGCTAGACCCTATGGTTTTCCCCCTTTTCAGGGGTTTCCACATAAAAACTATGGTGTCTCTTATGAATGCTATGCTTTCTCTTTCATCTACTTGTGTGCTGGATCTTCGTACAATGCTAAGACGTTAAATTATTTATTTCTCTACCTTTATGAATATTCCAAGATGCAATAGTTTGGCGTCGTCTATGGGAACATCATTCCTGACTAGGGACAACTATTGCTCCCAATCTCAAAAGATCGCTCATGTCAACATCCTGATATTAGCTATTGCTACATTAATTCCATATGAACCAGATGAATACTGGGGGACAACTTTGTCTCTAATCGTGGTAAAAAAAGATCCTTAAATACTTTTAACATCAAGAATATATTTTAGGCAAATCCCAGCAAATTTAAGGATGCTCCCAATTAATTATAAGCTTTATATAATCCCCTATAGGACTTCTACTTCTTGGGCAAGGTCTTAATTTCGACCTCAAAAAGGCAGTAATGATCTAAAGACATACTATTCTTCACCTCTTATTCTGGATAACAAGGCATTCGCCCTCTCCCAATTAAGGCAAAATCAATCCCACAGGGATTCAATTTATCCTCTTCCATATAAGTTAATGTCATCGAGCAAATCTCTAATATACAACTTTAGATAGGTCAAAAATACTAGAAGGATGTCAATCAAATCTTAAATCTTTGATTCGAGAAATATGCAATCTTTATTGTGTCTCAATAACTAGATGATCAATCCTAGGGGGATTCAATTTTAACCTCTTCCACACAGGTTAACATCATAGAGCATGGCTCTGACATACAACTTTAGATAGGTTAAACATCCTAGGAGGATGTCAATTAAATATAAAATCCTTGATTTGAGAAATACATAATTTTTATTATGTCTCAATAACTGGATTATCAATCCCAAGGGGATTCGATATCTACCTCTTCCACGCAGGTTTACATCATTAGCAGGGCTCTGACATACAACTTTGGATAGGTCATACATTCTTATTGGATCCTCTCGACCTCTTCCATATAGGTTAACATCATCGATAAATGCTATACATTCTTGGTGGATCCTCTTGACCTCTTCCATATAGGTTAATGTCATCGAGCAATTCTCTGACATACAATATCGAATAAGTCATACATCTTTGGTAGATAGGTCATGCATCCTTGATGGATTCTCTTGACCTCTTCCATATAGGTTAATGTCATCGAGCAATGCTCTGACATACAATATCGAATAAGTCATACATCTTTGGTAGATACTATCAACCTCTTTCATATAGGTTAACATCATCGAACAGCACTCTGACATACAATCTGGGATAGGTCATACATCCTTGGTGGATCCTATCGACCTCTTCCATATAGGTTAATGTCATTAAACAGGGTTTTGACATATAACCTTAGATAGGTTAGACATCCTTGGTGGATCCTATCAACCTATTTCATATAAGTTAATGACATTGAGCAGGGCTCTTACATACAACCTCAGATAGGTCATATATTCTTCACCGATCCTCTCGACCTCTTCCATATAGATTAATAAAGTCAATTTTCCACCCGTCGTCGTACTACTACCCAACACCAGACTTTTCCTGTCATCAGATTTCTACCTGATTTTGAACTTCCTCCCATCGTTGGACTTCTGCATGTTACTGGACTTTCGTCAAAATTCTACCCGACTCTGAACTTCTTCCGTCGTTGGAATTCTACCCGTCGTGGGACTTTTGTCAAAATTCTACCTGAAGCTAAACTTCTTCTCATCGCTGGACAACTACCCACCATCGAACTTTTGTTGGACTTCCACCTGACACCAAATTTCCACCCATCGATGGACTTTTGCTCGTCGCTGGACTTTCATCAGGCTTCTATTCGACATTGAATTACTACCCATCGTCGAACAACTACCCATTGCCGAACATTCGTCGGGCTTCTCCCTGATGTTGAATTTCTATCTTCGTCGATCTACTACCCGACATCGAATTTATACTAGTTGTCGAACATGTGACGGACTTCTACCCGATGCCAAATTTCGACCCATCGATGAACTTCTGCCCGTCATCAGACTTTCATCAGGCTTTTACCAGACGTTGAATTACTACCCATCATCGGACTACTACCCATCATCATACTTTTATTGGGCTTCTCCTCGACATTGAATTTCTATCTATCATTAGACTACTATCTTTCATCGGACTCTCATTGTACTTCTACTCGACACTTAATTTCTACCCATCGTCAGACTACTATATGTCGTCGGACTCTCATCAGACTTCATCTCAATGCCAAATTTATACCCGTCACCGGACTTCTACCTAACGTCAAACTTTTGTTTGATCCTAGACTTCCACCGACTAATGTCGAACCTCCGTAGAATCTCTCGAATGAGGAGGAAACTCTTACTCAGTGAGAAGCCCTAAACCTGGATAGGGGATACCACCTGAATAGGACTAGGGGAATGCCTCAGCATCAGAGAGAGAATGAGAAGGGGGAGGAGTCTCCTTCTTGCAGAGAGGGGCCCTGGGCCTGGACAAGGGATACCGCTTGTGTAGCGCTAGGTTAAGGCCTCAAATGAAAGAAGAGAGAAGGGGGAGCTGCAAAGTTTTATACCCCTTAGGGTATATTTATAGGTGTGAGGGAGAAATTATTAAAGTTAAAAAAATATATATTTTTTGGGAGGTTTCTTAAACCTCCAACTAAAAAAAAGTTAAGAGCCGCCTAAGGCGCCTCTATTAAAAAAAAACTCTTAAGAAAATAAGGAAAATGAGTCCCGCACAAAAAATGAAATTTTGAAAAAAAAAATGAAATTACGGGTGGCCCTATAATCGCAACCCTCCTAATTATTAAAAAAAATTAAAAAAAAAATCAAAGTGGAGACTTTATTTGTAGAGCACGTCGGCGGCCTAACGGCTATAAAAGCTATAAAGTATATTTTCAGACTTTCAGAGCTTCGACATCTAAAACTAGGAGGGCAACTGATATATTATCAAAAAATTATATTGATCGGGCACGAATCTTGAGGGATAATCAAGTTGGAAATTTCAAAAATTCAATCGAAGACCATCTAAACTCTATTTTCAGCAAACTTATTATCGAACTGAATGTCTCTGAAGTATGAACCTAACGACACCAAATTCGACTCAATCCGAGCCCAAATGTGTCCAAATCAAGGACCTGAAGTGTTGTTGGAGGGTTCAAACCACAATTTGGATTGCCAATGGTTTTCAAACATAATATGCTTATAGTAGAATCAAGCGGCTCGACCAGACGAATCCAACGAGCCCAAGATCACAAAATTCCAACATCATTAAGACCTTCAAATGTCTAGTGAATGATCTATGATCAAGGGATCCAACATCAATTGTCCATCCAAACCACTCATAATAATCCCTTGATCTTCCTCTTATTTACGGGTCATGCCACTCCATGAAATCTATAAATAGAACCTCCCTTCCTATTGAAAGGAGGCCACAAGAGAGAGAGAGATCGGAGATCGCTCTTGCCTCCTCGCTCCTCCTCGACCACCACTTGGAGTTGCGTCGGACAACCACTTGAGGTTCTGAGTTCTGTCGAACCACCACCTGAGGCCCGAACTTCTATCGGACCACCACCTGAGGTCTGGACTTCTACCGGACCACCACCTGATGCCTAGAGTTCTACCGGAGTACCTCCATATTACTATGGTCTTTCTGACTCATGTCTCCTGACAACTATGGCCCTTCCGACCTTCATAGTCTACTATGATCCTTTTGACCTCCATCGCCAGATAACGTTCTTTCTAACCTTGATCTTCTACCAACTACGGTCCTTCTGACCTCCCTCGCTAGACAATGATGTTTTTGACCCCTATCTCCTACCGATTAGGGTCCTTTCGGCCTCCGTCGCCTACTACGATCTTTCTGACTTCTATCCTATCAACTATAGCCCTGCCGACCAAAGAAACATGCCTATGTTGATTATTGTAACTCTCACCACGTAATGCGCTCTATATGATGTACATTCATAACATCAAGTTAAGATATTCTCCCAATGAAGGGCCTCATTTTTAATCGACTGCAATTACTAGTGGATTCATTCAAATTGGGCCAGACCCCATGATTTTTCCCACTTTTCAAGGGTTTTCACGTAAAAACTCGTTTCTCTAATGAATGCTATGTCATCTCTTTTATCTGCTTGTGTACTGGATCTTTGTATAATGCTAAGACATTAAACTATATATTTCTCTGCCGCCACAAATATTCCAGGATGCAACAATAAGTGATTTTCATCTTGCTTTAATATTTCATCATTTTAAAATAATAAATTCAACAGAAAAAAAAAATTAAAATTGCCAATGACAATTCAAAGCCCGAGTGACAAACCTTGAGGGAAGTTCAAAATAATTAAATTAAGTCACCGCTATAAGAAATTTCTAGCTTTGTCATTATAGAGAAATTAGGGCTTGCTGACCAATTTATTAAAATATACATGTATATAATTGGTGGGAGATCAAGCGCGAGGCCAACTCAATTTTTGGAGGGGCATATGTGCCCCCATGGACCCCTCAATCCACTCTTCCGAGTATACATAAATAATATTTTTGATGTGATTTAAAGATTATCATGCCACCTAAATTTAAAAATATAAATGATAGTAAATATGTAAGAATTTAATGATATGTATAATCCCTCAACATTAACTAGAAGCACATTTGCATTTATCTCAAACATATCAAACTCAGTTCATTAAAATTAAATAATAATAATAATAATAATAATAATAATAATAATAGTAATAATAATAATAATAGAGAGAGATAGAAAGAGATAGAGAGAGAGAATCCCATCCTTTCCCATGCATGCACCAATGTTTACTTCCACCGTGCAGTTCAAACCAGCTATGTTACAAGTTAGCAGGCAGAAACACAAAAGCAACAGAAAACCACTACTTGCAACCCTTAATATTACAAGCTCAGATCAAGCGAGATCAACCTAATTATCCAGCTTAAGGGACTAGGAAATACCCAAGTCTTTATCATCATCTTCTCCAATATCAGCCTCCTTCACTTCTTGAATCATCTTCAGGACCTGCCATGTGGTCGGTCTGCTTTCCGGTGAAGAACGAACACAAGCTGCAGTAACATCGACAATCATCCTCAAGCGTTCATCATCAGCCCCTTCGTCATCCCTTACCGAACGAACCCAGGTCGGCAAATCAGTGGCAACAAGGAAATGGTGCTGCAATGGAGGCTTCCCTGTGAGGAGTTCCAGTAGAAGCACGCCAAAAGCATAAATGTCCGACAGGGGTGTCAGATGCCGATTTGATTTCCGGGTTTCAGGAGCTCTGTATCCTGAATCATTTTCAGGATCAACTGGATCAACAAGAAATGAGAGACAATTATCAGTGAGGCAGGCTTCAAAGTCCGAGCCAAGGAGCACGTTTGATGATCTGATGTTTCCATGTACTAATCTGGAGGCTTGGTGGATGTATGCAAGACCCTGAGCAACATCTTCTGCGATCTTCAAGCATGATGTCCAGTGAAGGGGCTTAGCTCTAGTGGATCTTGAACCTTCAAAGTTAAAGATACAAGAAAAAGCTCATTTCTGATATTATGACTCTGAAGCCAATTTTAAAAATTACTGCAACAAATTAGACTCGGGCACCTAACACACAAACTCTATGGACTGATCCATCTTTCGGATGCCCTCTGTTGAAAGGTCGCCCGTTTATGGAAGAAAGAATCTGTTACAGTTAAATGATATTGCATTAAGTAAATCCTAATATTCTTTATGGATATGACAGTTATCATAGTGGCATTTAACTTAAAGGGTAGAATCACATGACTGCGTCTAGGTGGATTTGGATGAAAACAATATTATCCTACTACTAGAGAATAATATTCATTGAACATATTTTCCATAACGTAATCACTTACCACTTTCAATCTGATGTTCAGGTAAGTAAAAGCACTGGTTCAGAAAATATTAAGTGAAATGATACTTAATTGACTACTTCGACTATCTAACTCTAAATTATTATAAAAGTTATTATTTTCATCAAATACTAATATTCTCACATTATAGAAATGTTGACATTGATGATATGATGCTCGGTATATTTTCTTAGCATTTTTTGTTTACTTCTCATATGTTCGACGTCCACATAACCTGATCATGTTTGTAATGCTGGAAAATTGTTATCTATGTTGGCTTAGTAAAAAATTGATATTATCTTCGTTTGGTGAACTCACTTGATATAATGGAGGCTACATATTCACCTACCGTTTTTTTAAATACCAACAATATTCATTCTCTATAAGATCTCTTAAAAATATGAGATCATCTCTAAGTAAATAATTGCTTTATCTTGGTGAATCTGATCCGACGTATTGCACTATATATCTTCTAGTGGTTTAAAGACTTGGGTTTTGTTTGGGACGACTTTCTTATTGCTTCTTAAAGCAGCTTTTTAGTACAAAAATTAAAATTTTTATACTAAAAAACTGCTTCAAATGAATCCTCAATTGAGGATCACTTCTCTCCTCATAGATCCAACCGAGTGTTAATATTCTTCAATCTATAATGAGAATTTAAAATTGAAATACTAGAGCAAGCACGTCAAATTTCAATTTCAAGAGAATAGAAGTAGGGGTGCTAATATTTGTTCAAACTCAAAAACCAGACACAAAATCTTCTTGTTAGGGTCAACCCGTTCTTTAAAAGGGTTGGGTTAGGGTCTGAATTTTTGACCCGTTTGCAATTTCGAGTCGGGTTTGGGTCAACCCGAAAACTCGATAACAACCCGAATCGACCCATGTCTTTTAGTGATTAGGGAAAATAATAGCGAGCTACAAGCAGGCATTGGGTTAGGATTTTAGGCTAGAGCATTTTGTGCATGCGGGCTAATGGCCACTTGCTCAACTCTTCTATCCTCCTTTAGGATTTCTCTGCGAACTAAAATGCAGCTCTCCTCGGCCTCCTCACTTATGTTCCTTTGTATTACTTCATGGTTTCCGTCCTCTTCTAATTTCATTTATAACTTACCACATAGCTTCCTGCTTTTTCATGCGATCATAAGCTTTAACTCTCAAGAAATATTACACTGTCTGTATCACATTTCTACACTATTACCATTTTTTTGTTATTTTAGAAACTGAAGGTGTTGGAATTTTAGGTTGTTCTTCTCCGCTAGGGTGTTGAGATTTTTATTTTTTACATGATTATTTACTTATTGATGATGTCATTTGCAATTTTACCCAAGCAGTTAGTTGTTGGCTAGGGTGTTTGATAGGAAGTACTTGTGTTTGCAAGTAACCCCAAGGGTAATACCTGAGTTCGCAAGCAAACCTAGCAAGAATTGGTGGAAAACAATGGAGATAACTGCTGTTTACCGCAGTTAAATAGAGAACTACAGCAATTTTTCTTAGGAAAACAGAGAAAACTGAGACAAACAATGAAAAAATCCACTAATAAATGCAAGAAAATAGCAAACTATACAAGTTTCTTCAATTCGAGAGGAAAAAACAACTCTCCAATTCCCTAGACAAGCCTAGAGCTCCAAAGAACAAACCCTAGATCTCAAATTTGATTTCAAACTCAAGATAACCAAACCCTAGCATTCCTAAGACTAATTAAAGCCAAAGGAGCTTACAAAATTTCTAAACAACTCCTAATTCAAAATTTTCCTCCTAAACACTATTTAATTAGGCAAGTGGGCCCCACTAGGGCTTTCGCCCCCTTAGGTTCCGCCCAAACTTGGGCCGCTGGCTGTAAACCTGAACCGTTCCCTGTTGGACCGGTTCAGCCGGACCCTACTGGGCCGACCGCGTAACATTACTCCCCTCCCAAAAACTCACCTTGTCCTCAAGGTGAAAAGAAGGAAACAGGAGTCTCACTCTATCGTATGGTTCCCAAGTGGGTTCCCAAGTGGCCTCGAACTCGAGAATATCATTCCACCTGATAAGCACTTCCTTGTTCCCCTTTTTATCCACTATGACCCCTCCTAACTCCAGTGGTTTTAAGATCACTTCCAGCTCCTCTGTTAGTATATCTGGCAACTCCGCACTAACTGCATGCTCCCCTAGAGATCTCCTCAGCTGCAACACATGGAAAACTGGGTGTAAGATGGCAGTTGGGGGTAACTTCAATCGATATGCCACTGCTCCGATCTTGTCCACCACCTCACAGGGACCAAAATACCTCATAGCCAATTTCTGTTCCTCCTGTTAGCAACTAATTTCTACATGTAGTGCCTTAGTTTCAAGAACACTTTCTCTCCTACATCATACTGCATGTCTCTCATATGTGTATCTGCCTGCTTCTTCATGATTTCTTCTGGCCTCCACAAATGTTTCTTTAACTCCAACACATGGTCCCTCTCCTCTAAGTACTGTTCGACTAAAGAGACTGGTGTGTTTCCTCTCTCAAAATGCAATAAGTGTGTGGGGTCTCTTCCATAGAGCACCTTAAAAAGAGTCATTTGGGACGCAGAATGATACGAAATATTGTACCAATACTCGGCCCATGGTAACCATTTTTCCCACATACATGGTGTTTCAAAAGCAAAAGTGCAAAACACCTCAAATATGTTTCCAAACTCCGGTTCACCACCTCTGCTTGCCCGTCTGTCTATGAATTGTAGGCGGTGCTTCTCTTGAGAACAATGACCTGCAACCTAAAAAACCTCCTTCAAAACTAGCTGAGGAACACTTTGTCTCGAACAGACAATCAATTCAGGAATCTCATGTAATCTAACCACTTCCTGGATAAATGTTGCTGCCACTGATACTGCAATCTAGGGATATCATAGGAGGATAAAATGTGCATACTAAGTCGGTCCACCATGACCAAAACGATTGTGAATCCCTCTAAGCGTGGTAGGCCGTCGATGAAGTCCATAGACA
The DNA here is from genome assembly GCA_022539455.1 of Dendrobium nobile. NCBI lineage: Eukaryota > Viridiplantae > Streptophyta > Magnoliopsida > Asparagales > Orchidaceae > Dendrobium > Dendrobium nobile. The sequence continues at coordinate 43,326,994 of CM039726.1, forward strand.
CTTCCTCCCATACTGTTTGGAAGTGCTAAGGGTTGTAATAATCCTTCCGTAGTCATTGCAATATATTTATTTGTCTGGCACACCTCACACTTTTCCACCATCTCCTAAACATCTTTATACATCCCCTTCCTTTACTCTGATGCCAGACTCCTATATGTCCTCCGTACTCCTGAATGACCCCCAACTGCACTGCCGTGGAATTCCTGTAATAAGTTAGGAATGTGTACGGATGTTCGTGGCATCACAAACCTTCCTTGATGCAACCACCTCTCCCCTCAAGATAGTATCCCGAATGGCTACTATTATCTTTCATCAAATCTTCCCTGATCTTCCTCAAGTCTTCGTTCTGCATGCTTTCTTCTTTGATGGCCCCCAGTAAACCATCAGTGGTATTGAAACTGCTAACTCCTGAAGTTCCCCAACACATCTGTATAAGGCGTCGGCCGCCTTATTTTCAACCCCGACCAGTATTGGATCTCAAATCATAGCCTAAAAGTTTTGACAACCACCTCTGATGTTCCTCGATCACCACCCTTTTCTCCAACATGTATTTCAAGCTCCTCTGATCCGTACGGATAAGGAAATGCCTTCCCAAACTTTTGGGTCGGGTTCATGTCGGGTTTTCGGATCGTATCAAATATTGACACCCCTAAACTAAACCTAGACACAAAGATTGATTTAGATATCTTTCATTTCTAGAAAGGAAACCAATACAGATTTCCTGTTGTATCTGCTATAGCTTGTGAAGTTTTGTGCATTCCTATAATTATACTGGCATCTAGAAAGAGCTTTCAACAATAGCAGTAGAATACTATATCAATATCGAAGTGCATTGAAGCATGACATTGTTGAGGCACTTGTCTATTAAAAGGATTGGTTGTATGCAAAATAGGGTGCTTTATTGTTCATCATTCCCCTATATATTTAATTCATTTATGTTCTTAGCACATTGAAAAGTAGCTCAAATACTTTTTTTTTACTGCAGTAGTACATGACCCTGAACATGATGTTGTTACTGATGATATCCTTGATTTACATGTCAATCAGGTTGATGCAGAACCGGGTGAAAATTCAGATATCAGATGATTCTAGTTAAAGATTTTATTTATGAGAAGTTTGACATCTAATTAGGAGTTTACTGTTGAGTAACATAATTTTACTACACGAGGACATTGAGATTTGTGGTTATTCTGGCTTGTGTATTAAGAGTCTGGTTGTGGATTTTTATTTGGTTATCTGGCCAATTTGATGGAGCTATATAATCTTCGACTTAATTGATGTTAGTACTGTTGTATTGGACCGTTGGTAGTGTATGAGCCATAGACTTTTCTATGCACCTATTGATTTTTTTTTTCAGTATTGGAGTTTTGTTGTTTGATTTTGTTGAATCATTTTGAATTTTTATTTGTTGAATCATTAACTTGCTGTTGGAGTTATTTTTTAGTTCAATAATGTTGCTGTTCAAATTCTGTTGTATAATTCGGTTGCTGGGTTTTTCTTCTGTAGTTTATTTTTGCTGTTCGGATGTTGCTTTTCCAAAGGTCTATTTCTGTTGTTCTGAAATTATGTTGTATAATTCGACTGTTGTGTTGGACCGTTGTTAACTTGTTATTCTCATTACCTGTTTCATTTGATCATTTGTGATATGTTGTTTTGATAACTTGATTTTTGTTATTAGACTATTTGTGCCTTGGGATTGTTGGGTTGATGTATTGCTGAAAGCCTGAAACATTCTATCATTTACTCATAATATATTACCTGTGGTTTTATGAAGCGATGATGATTAACCTTCTAAAATGAAAGTGGGAATCGTATTAGTGTAAGTGCTATTAAAATTTACAACCAGGTGAAATTTGTATTCTCTTAGAATGAACAGATACTATCTTATTGAAAGAACATATATTAAGTTAATACAAATTGCACCTTTGATGGTAATACGTTAAAATTTATTAAACTTACACCTCAATGAGCTCATTATGTGATTAATGATTTGGATGATTTAATCTGAGCAATATATAAAAGTTTGAAAACTATATAACTGGTTTTGTTGAAATTAAATCTACAAGTCATTGAAGGCTTGAAGTATTTATTTTGAGGAACATTTCATCAAATTATCATAGTATAATTTGTTGTTTCCAAATTTAGATTTGTAAACACTTTTATGGTTTATAAATTGAGTTGAGTTTATAATTGAAATGAGCAATTGAGTTGTAAGTGATTTGTAAATAAGTTGAGTTTGTAATTGAAATGTCAAATGAGCAATTGAGTATTTGAGTTGTAAGTGATTTGTAAATTGTAAATAAGCATATGTGGAAAATTTAAATTTGGTGTAAATAACTAAATAAGTAATTTAAATGTGCTGAAACAATGTGTTCATATTTTATTGATTTTTATTTTCCGCAACTCTAACATGATATTACTGTACATACGGTTTTATCAGGTCGTGTTGGGTTGACTAGGACCCGTTGCGGGTCAGTTTCGGGTCTAAAAAATCGACTCGATTACAAAAATGGGTCGTGTTTGAGTAGGGTCAAACAGTGCCGGGTAAGATTCGGGTTGGACCCAACCCTGACCCGTGACCCGCTTTTAACATCCCTAAATAAAAGGATACCATGAGAAAACTATTTTTCTTTGTTAAACTGAATTGTTATATATAAATCTCTTTTTCATATTTATCTTTTATTCAACTTAAGTGTCATAATATAACTTCCTTGCTTATGATAGACAAAATAGTGCAATATTTTAAGATAACAACATTGAAAAATTATGTTGTATATAAATTATTTTAAGAAAAATTATTTGTGGATACCAGCTAATTTAATTTGCAAAGATCTTCGAAGTTGTTGTCAAGGTTCAGGAATTAAGCCCCATCAAGACCATATTTCTACTTCAACACCCAAACTTTCTAAGACAAACATTAAAAAATTATGTCGCATAACATCCATATAAGTTCATAGGCATTTATAAAGTCATACAAAAAAGCATTTCCAAGAATAATTTTTATAGTTAGTATTGGTTGCAATTTAAGTAAATATTTTATTTTAGTTATGCAAATTCAAAATAATTACAGAAATTTGTCCTTCATTCAAATTTATATCCCTCATATAAGAATCAGGATTAATACGATGAGAACATTGGGGAATGTCATAAGGTTTTGACATTGCAAAAGGCTTGTGCAAAGAATCATCCTTTTATATCTACAGGAAGGTTTTAGAGGCCAATGCGGAAACTCATGGAACTTAAAAAATGATTTAAGATTTAATCAATCATTGTAGACAAGTTAGCAATTCGTGGGGCTCTTCAATGAGCAAAAATCTCTCAAATTATCAAAGAAATAGATGCGTGCAAGCTATAAAATCTTCTTCAGTTTCTATGTAATTAGTAGTTAACTATATGTAGAATATGTTAATAAGAGTAACCCAATTTTTTTGTATAAATGGAGGCGTTATAGAGGCTGTGGAGTGAACTTCTGAATTATATAAAAGTCTATGGCTCTATCATCCTAAAATAATGCTTAGATTTTCTTTGATATAAAATTAAAGAAACTCCACTTAATATACACAATTTTACGTGCCGAATCAAGTAATAAAATGATAGAGTACAATGTTAACTCTATTTTACTTTTCAATATTTTCTCCTACCATGATCTTTTTTATTGAGATAAATGATATCAAGATTCTAAGAACTATCCAATAAGCACTTGAGAACGAAGAATAAAAAATAAATACAATGAAGAAATAAGAAAAATCAGACTTGGAAGATCGTAGAGTTGCCAAAACTAAAAAAAAAAAATCAATTGAACTAAGTGGTTTGCAGTATAAAATATATAATACAAATGGAACACTTGAAAGATGTAAAGCTAGACTCATCGCAAAAGATTGCACTAAGATTTAGGAGTTAATTCCAGATAAATCTTTATAACAGTCATAAATTAAGCACTATCTGGATACTTCTTTCATTGGAAAACAATCTCAACCAATGTTTAAAATTGCGCAATAAAAGGCGCGCCTTGAGGCGCGCCTCAGCGCATTTTCGACCAATTAAGCCTCAAAGCCTACGCAATAAGTTTAGTTTATGAGGCTTACGCCTCAAGTTTACTGAGACGCGCCATAAGGCGCGCCTCGCCTCATATATTTAAGGCGTCGCCTTTTTAAAATTTAACCTAATTTATTTTTTTTCAGTTCGGACCCCCAGTTGCCGACGTGGCGCGCCTAGTGAAATGTCGACGTGGCATCAACATTTAAACCCTTGTAAAGGTCGAATGGCGGAGTCGACGTTTCGATTTTCAAGTTACAGTAAACTTTCGAACTTTCAAGCATTCACCCGGAGGAATTTCAAGCATTCTTCACTCAGTTTCTTCTAAGATGGCGTCACCACCAAAGAAAAAGGTAACTTAATGCTATGTTTTCTGTTTCGTATTGCGTATTTTGTGGTTATGCTATGCGTTCGCGTTGAAGGGTCTGAAGATCTTTCGATTTTATGCTTATTCTATGCGTATGCATGGCTTCTCGAAACTTTTTAAATGTTTGATACTGTGATGCCATCGTGTTTTCTCTGTATTCAGGTTTATATGATAAATTTATGTTGAGATTTGAAACATAAAACCTAACCAAATTTTAACCATCGAGTAAATATGCGTAGGCTGTGCGTACTCAATGCGTCTTTTGTGCATACACAATGCGTACACGTTGCTTACTTAGTGCTTACACTATGCGTACTTTATGCGTGCGTATAATTTGCTGTATGTTTCGTGCAATGTGCGTGTGATGTGTGTAATATATGCGTATGATATGCGTACACTGTGCGTGACCGTTGCTTATATTATGCGTATGTTGTGCTTGTTTTGTGCGTATCTCATTTACTTATTTTTAATCTATCATTTTTTACAATTTTCAGACATATGTTCGTCCAATTACCTATAGATGCTATGTTTCTTCGTTTCGAACAGTCTGTGATAACTTTGCTCGGCAAATTACTCCTGAAGTCAAGGACAGATTGAAACATTTAAAGATGATACAGTTTTTGGAATTTCCTGGGTTTGAGCAAAATGTCCCTCTTATTTATGAGCTGATCTCAAGGTGGAACATTTCAAAACAATGCTTTGTTATAAAAGGTCAACCCATTCCTTTCACTGCTGATGAAGTGGCCCTTCTCACTGGTCTGCCAAATAAAGGAGAAGAAATATCCTGGCATTCCTTAGCACATACTTCAGTTACATCAACGGAAATAAGGAATGACATGATGGAGTTGAACAAGCAAACCCCCCCGGAGACTATGTTAAGAACGTTTATCATGTATTTATTTTCAAATTTACTTTTTCAACTTAACAACTTCAAAACCCCTCGGTTGATCCAAAGAATAACAAATAGTCCAGATGTTTTTTTGTCAATAAACTGGGCTAGTTCAATTAGGGAGTTTTTAGTTGGAGAGTTTAATAAAGCAGCCTCCAAGATTTCAAATAAGAAGCCAGCAGGTTACATCAACGGTTTTGTACCTCTGCTAATTGTGAGTGCTAAGTGCTAACTGCTAAATTCATTCAAAATTTTAATGGCTCAATGTGAGCGCTAAAATTTTCTTTCATCTTATGCAGATTTGGTTCCTGGAGCATACTACTATTCATGCTCCTATGCATTCTGACAGAAGGCCCCGTTTTCTTCGATGGGCTGATGATATTGTATATACTACAGAGGTGATCACTAATTTATTTGCTAATATAAGAAAAAGTCAGATTTGTAATGTCCTACAGGCAGTCAACCAGGAAGAAATGGATATGGTTAATGTCGATAAATATCCACCAGACTGCCCTACATCCCCTCAGCAAGACCCCCACCAATCTCCCCAATCTCCCCATCATACCCCTCAATCTCCCCATCATACCCCACCTCCTCAGCAAGACCCCCACCAATCTCCTCAGCAACCACATTTAAGTTTTTCTGCTGAAGCACTTCAGTCTATACAAGAAACAATCATGAAATCCTGCCAAGAAACATGCACAAAACTTTTTCGAGAATTTGAAGACAGGCTGAGCACAAAGTTTGAAGATCTTACTGAGAGAGTTGGAGTTATTGAGGTCAAGCTCAATAATTACATTGATCAGAGCAAAGTAGTTCCTCAGAAAAGATCTATTAGCTACTCTTCATCTTCCAATAAGAGACAGAGATCAGATATCCAACCCCACAGCCCCAATGAACCAAATGAGCCAATCCCAGCAAAAGATCCAATCCCACCAAAAGATCCAATCCCAACAAATGAGCCAGTCCCAGCAGAAATGCAACTTGTTCCATATACAAAACCAAATGAACCAATACCAGTAGATAACATTCAAATAAAAACTGTAACTTATGTTCATGCAACTGAAATAGAAAATTACAGAGGACTTATGTGTTTGACTTCTGAGAAGAGAAATTTTGTGTTAGAATGTTTGAAAAAGTACTCTAAAAGGTAAAAAATTGCAAAATTTATTTTTGTTTGAAGATCTATATGCGTATGATATGCGTGTTGTATGCGTATGATATGCGTGGGTTGTGCTTATTATATGCGTGTGGTATGCGTATGATATGCGTGTGTTATGAGTATGATATGCGTGGGTTATGCTTATGAAATGCGTATTTATATTTTTTTTTTTTTTTTTGCAGGGACGATAGTATCTTGTTTGTTATTAACAATCTTATTTGCAGATCTGAGATTGATGACTTATTAAGCGACAGTTGTTTAGGCAATGAACATGTAGATATTTTTGCCTATCTCTTAGATGAGAAGTGTAACCTTATGCCAGACAAGTACCATAAATTTCTATACATCTCTCCAATCTATTGGGTTAGTAACTTAGTATTCAATTTATCAGTTTAACTATTGGATTAGTAACTTTGTATCCATTCTTAGTTCTTACATTTACTCACTTGCAATTGCAGGATAACAAAGGAAGGGAGAAATTGTCCAAATTGCAAATCGACCACATAACCGAGCTTTCTGTTTCTTCAAACAACATTTTATTACAACCAATCATTGATTCTAATCACATTACCCTTCTGGTTGGTTTGCTGAAAGAACATAAGTGGAAATTTTATGACTCATTGGTCCACCGCGTCAAAGAGCATAGGCTTGTTGTTCCAAAACTCGTAAGTGTTAGTCTGTCAGATACTTAGGTCATTAGATGAACATAAACTCTTCAATTTTTAAAAAATTTATAGAACTAATCCTTGCTCTACGTATATTTCAGGTTAAAGGCCTATATTCTGACACGAAAGGAGCTTTTGATAGTGATATCAGAAAATAGAAGCTTTCTACCATTAAAGGAATACCAAAACAGCAGAACTCTTTTGATTGTGGAATGTATGTCTGTAAATATATGGAAAGAATAATTCTTGAAGGCAACACTGATTGGACTGATAGTACAGATTGGCAACAAGACATGCCAAAGTATAGGGCAGAGTTTGCATATGAAGTATTTTGTAAAACGTTGTCAAAATAACAGTTTTTCATTCTGTGTATAAATGATTCTGTGTATAAATGTTTTTCATTTTGATTCTGTGTATAAATGCTTGTGTATAAATGTTTTTCATTCTGATTCTGTGTATAAATGCTTGTGTGTATAAATGTTTTTCATTCTGATTCTGTGTATAAATGCTTGTGTGTATAAATGTTTTTCATTCTGATTCTGTGTATAAATGTTTTTCATTCTGATTATGTGTATAAATGCTTATTTAAACATAATACGCACAACGAACGCATATAATAAGCATAATGAACTCGCAACATACGCATTACGAACGCATTAGAGTACGCATAACGCACGCATGATACACGCAGAGATAAACAGTAAATTTTATTTTCAAAAATCTATTATATATTTTATGAGCCTTTAGACAGGTATGGTTGGGAGGATAATAGGGTAGGTTGATTTTTTATGAGCTTTTATTACTTACTATTGCTCAACATTCATTGTTCTTCTATATAATGCGGGACCACTTGAATATATCTTTCAATTCTGTGTATAAATGTTATTTACATTGGTTTGAGTAAAAAATTACATATTAAACATAGAACGCACAACGAACGCATAACATACGCATAATGAACTCGCAAAATACGCATTACGAACGCATATAGTACGCATAACGCACGCATGATACACGCACACATAAGCAGTAAATTTTATTTATAAAATTCTATTAAATATTTTAATTAATATATATCTTTGTTTGTAAATTACTTACATTAAAATGATGAAGAAATAAGGAATATATGATGTTTATGGCTCTTGTTAGATTTGTATGATTTCATTTTCTAATCTTGAACATGATACTTGAACAAGTACAAATGGTTTATGGCTCTTGTTGGATTGTATTTAGGGAAGAGGAATAAGGAATATTATGTTTGGAATGGAAGTTTGTGTTTGGCAATTTCGTTCAAAGATTAGTGTTTGAATTTCTTATTTGTTTTAAAGCAAAAAAAAATAATTTTATAAATGATTTTGAAATGTTTTTACATAGTACGCACAACGAACGCATACACTACGCATAACATACGCTTAAAACACGCACAACAAACGCATAAATTACGCATTTAGCACGCATAAAACACGCACAGATTCTATTAATATATTTTTGATTACTTACATTTAGTATGGAGTATGGACTGCGGGGCCGTGACATGAATAATAATTTTCGTTAGCTGTGGACTGACGGGTGGCAGATATGGTTGGGAGGATAATAGGGTAGGTTGAGCCTTTATTTACAATTTATTACTTACTATTGCTCAACATTAAATTTTTCACTATATAATGCGGGAACGTTTGCCTTATGGCAAAGTGTCAGCCTTATGGCAAAGTGTCAAAGCAAGCTTCTCTTGTAAAAAATCTTACCTTCTGTTGTCCAATATAAATCACCTTGACAACCAAGCCTTCCATTCATTACTGCGATACTTATCTTCCTCCCATGAAATTGATATCAATAACTTGTAAACTTAAACCTCTCTAACCTGACCAGGTTTCTGTTAACAAGTTATTGGCATCAGGAACATGGGAGGAGGATAAGTATCGCAGTGATGGAGGGCTTGATTGTCAAGGTGATTTATATTGGACAAGACATCAATCATAATTCCTGTAGGAAAGTTGATGTTGTTGTCTTGTTGAAGATGTACATTAGGGTCTCTTGTAAAATTGTATTTGTTATAAATGTTTTTTTAATTTGTTCTGATATTTTTTATATTGTACATAGTCATTAAATGTTCTTTTTTTTATTTAAAGATGTACATTAAATGTTTTTTTTTCTCTTTGACTTCATCTTTCATTAAAAATACGCAATGTTGACGCAGAGACCACGCACAAAAAACGTATGGTGAACGCATAGTTTACCAATATATAACGCATAAGATACGCATAATGTACGCACAATAAAATAATTAACACTCCCAGTACTCAAACAATACCTAGAAAATCATGTTTTATTAACTATTAATACAAAATTATACATAAAATTACATCTGCTCCAAAACACGCAATGTGAACATAGAGTGTACGCACAAAATACGAATAAAAATGCATAGAGTACGCAGTGTTCTGCTTTATCGACGGCTCGACATTATATAATACTGAACACATCCAACACGCATATTAAACCCTAAACTTATTTGCTTGGAGGTTTCTTCTACTGCGAGACTGCGAGTTGGGTTGCTGTCTTCTCTGTCTGACCAGCGTACGCTTCTGTCCGAGCCTCCGAGGCTGCTGTCTCCTCCGACCTGCATCAGGTCATATAAAAGATTAGTAAGAACTCATTTGCTTCCTAAAATTTCTCTCATTCAGGATGGTCAAAAATAAGGATAAGGTTGCATCAGGTCATAGAAAAGATCCAGCATGGAAATATAGCACTCAGGTAGATGTAGGAGGAAGTGATAAAACATATGTCTATCTGAAATGCAATTACTGTGATAAAGTTGTGAAAGGTGGTGTGACTAGGATGAAGGAACACCTTTCAGGCTCTCACAAGAATGTTGCTCCATGCTCCAAAGTTCCTGATGCTGTAAGGGAAGAGATAAAGTCATACATGAATAAGTCTACCACATCAAAACATCTTGCACAGAAGCAATTTGAGGATAGAGTTGATGCTGGATCTTACTACGGGAGTGAGCGCAGCGTCAGGGATTCATCTTCTTCTATGAAGCCCATTTCATCTAGGGGTGCTAGAGGGCCTATGGATCATTATATGGTTGACACATCAGAGGATAGACCTTCTACTACACAGAAGATGGCCCCAGAAAATGCAAGAGAGGCACGGAGAAGAGTGTGTAAGGATATAGGCAGATTCTTCTACGAAAATGCAATTCCATTTAATGTTGCAACATCACCTGCTTATTACAACATGATTCGTTCAGTTGGAGCATTTGGGAGAGGGTTTAAACCTCCAACTATGTATGATTTAAGAACATGGATTTTGAAGGAGGAGTTGGAAAGCACTGATAAAAGCATTGAAGAAATTAAGAAGACTTGGGCCCAAACAGGAGTAACAATTATGTCAGATGGGTGGTCTGATATCAAACATAGAAGTCTGATCAACATCCTCATTAATAATCCTTATGGTACTGTGTTTTTAAGGTCAATTGAAGCATCTGACCAGGTCAAAGATGCTGAGTTCATATTTAGATTATTAGATAGCATTGTTGATGAGGTTGGAGAACATTTGGTTGTACAAATTGTGACAGATAATGCAAGTTCTTATAAGGCTGCAGGTAATAAACTTATGGAGAAGAGGAAACATTTGTATTGGACTCCATGTGCTGCACATTGCATAGATCTGATTCTTGAGAAGCTTGGGGATCTACCTCAACATAAAAATGCACTCACTAAAGCCAAAAAAATAACCAAGTTTATTTACAACCACTCTTGGATTCTAGCTCTTATGAGAAAGTTTTCGAAGAAAGAAATTCTAAGGCCAGCCGCAACAAGATTTGCCACCGCATACTTGACCTTAGAGAGCATGCTGGATGCCAGACAACCTTTAGAGGCTATGTTCACATCTACACAGTGGTTGAGTTGTGCTTGGGCGAAGAAGGCTGAGGGAAAAGATATTAGAAAGATTGTTTTAAATGACAGATTTTGGCAAAGTGTCTTATATGCCATTACAACTACTAGACCTTTGGTTCATGTTTTAAGGATGGTGGATGCTGAGAAGAAGCCTGCAATGGGTTTCATCTACAATGCTATGGATGAAGCCAAAGAGATGATTGCCTCCAACTTAGGAGGCAGTGAGGGAAGCTTTAGGGAAATTTGGAATATTATTGATGATAGGTGGGAACTACAGCTTCACCGACACTTGCATGCCGCTGGCTACTACCTAAACCCTCAGTATCAATATGCAGAGAACAAGTCTACAAACCCTGAAATAAAGTTGGGATTATATCATTGCATGGATCGTCTAATAAGTGATGCAACTGAAAGATCAAATGCTGACTTGCAATTGGTACCTTTTAGGAACAAAGAAGATTTTTTTGGATTACAACAAGCAAAAGATACAATTGCCAAACGATCTCCAGTTGAGTGGTGGATTCAATTTGGTGATGGGACTCCAGAATTACAACGTTTTGCTGTGAAAGTTTTGGGCTTGACATGCTCTTCATCTGGCTGTGAAAGGAATTGGAGTACCTACAACCAAGTGCATACAAAGAGGAGAAATCGCTTGTCGACATTGAGGATGAACTCACTGGTGTACATTATGTATAATAGGAGACTCAGAGATAGAAATTTGAAGAAAAAAGGATTAATGGATGATGAAGATCCTTTGCTTTGCGATGATGTGGCATCTGATGATGAGTGGTTTGTAGATGATGAAGTTGAAGTGATGCCGTCTGAATTACAAGATGAAGATTTAAATATTGATTTCTTTGATGGTCTTAAAGCATCCACATCCACCACAACTCAAGAACAAATCAAAAAAGGTATATAAATAATATAGTTTTCTTTTCTTAAACTTTTATTAATGTATTACACTATTATTCATTATGATATTGTTCAAAAAATTTTACTATTTAGGGAAGAGGAAGATAACTAATAATGAGGAAGAAGAAGCTGATTGGGAGATATTGGACTCTATAGGAGAGGGGGAAGAGGAGAGAGCAGCTCATCATAATGATTATTCAAATGAAGACCCCCTTAGTGATGACTGATGAGTGATGATAATGCTAATGACTAGTGAGTTCCTAACTTCTTATGTGATATGTTAATGTCATTGCTATTTATCTTGTGCATTTTTATGTTTTATATATTATTTACTCATTAGTATATACAAAATTTATTATTTTATGTTTACGCAATTTTTTGATTTTGAGGCTTACGCCTCAAATCGCCTTGAGGCTTACGCCTCGCCTCACGAACGAAAAACGCCTCAATACCCGAATACGCAATTTTAAACCTTGATCTCAACTGGTATTTATAATAATTGGATGTAAGAAATATATTCCTAAATGAAGAACTAGAAGAAGCATGTATGGAATCCCCACCAAGTTTGAATCAAAATATCGGCACTAGCCAACCATACAAGTTAAAAAAAAGCTGTGTGCATGCTTAAATAATCCCAAAAACCATAGTTTCGAAAGTTCACTAACATGAAAATGATAAACTTAAAACAAAGCCTTTAAGATCAAACTATATTCATAAAGAAAATGATAAACTTAAAACAAAGCCTTTAAGATCAAACTATATTCATAAAGAAATCCAAAATAGGATAAATTATAGTTCTAATGAATGTGAATGATAAAATTGTAACAAGAAATAATCTTAAAGAAAAAAGTCAAGTGAAAGATTAATTATAAGGATTTTCAAATAAAAGGTCGAAGAAGACTTCAAATTTAAAAAGCCCATTAAAAAATTAGGACGCTCATCTCTCAACAAAATTTGTCCAAGATCTACTAAATGAAACATGCACGAAAAGATGCAAACCCTGAAAAATTTTAATTAGCAGCTGCCACAAACTCAAATAAATAGGTAACAACCGAAAAGTTAACAAAGAGAAATTAAAGATTTGACCAAGAATATCTTGCCCAAATAAGACCAACTATAACCTAAATTAAAACTGTTCTGAGTCAATTTATGCATAATCCTTAGGAAATGCATCCATTGGCGGCATGAAAAACTCCTCAAAATCTCAAAATAAGATTAAGAAAAAGAATCTGATTCAAAAGAAATAAAAGACTCAACATAGAAGCATACACAAAAGCTGATTTGACAAAAAACACTCTTAAAAAAGAAGGTATACTACTAGTTATTGTACTTCAAACTGTTTTGAATACGAACTAGATGCGGAGTTTCTAGATTCTCATTGGTTAAAAGACTTACAATATTATAAATTTTTTGCATAAAAACATGTTTATAAGTTTAAGGTAAAGTTTCTTTTAAACTTTTAATGGCATATGGTGTAAAATTTAAAAACTTTTCGAAAAATAATTATGTGTATTATAGATTCATAATAATTCATATTGTTGGAAGACTCTCATATAATGTTTGTTTCAAGTATGAACTTGGAATAAAATTGATTCAACATTATGTCGAGTAGTTAAAGTATTCTCTTGGAATGTGACAAAAGGTTATTTACATCAAACTTTCTTTCGTATGATTGCAACTTAGTTGGGATTCGGCATTAAAGGATTTATTTGCTTGTCGCTTGATTTTGGAGAGGTATAGCCTTGATTTTCATCCTTAAAAAAATATATGTTTTCATTGTGATGGCTTTAGAGGAAACACGAAAAGTGATTTGGCATGTGTTTTATATCTTCTTTCTTAACTTCAGAAAGTCTCTTTTCGTACACTTTTTTAGCTATTTGATGATTTTGGATTTATGAGAGAAAATGTTTTGCACTAGCATGAGCATGATGAGAAAAAGTGTTGTGTATAATTTGGAGGATGTTATATGTGTGATTTAAAGAAATAAAATTTATGTATGTTAGAAACATGTGTGCATTTGTCAAAGGCAGTTATGGAGGGTTTATGCTGTGAAGCTATTATGAAAGAAAGGTAAAATAAAGCGATTGGCTTTAAGGAGTAAAGTGATTTGATGTGCATATTTCTTTTGAAAGTTGGATATTCTCTTTGTATGGATGAATAAGAATAGTTGTTTGAAACGCTCTTTCTTGAAACGTGGGAAAAGTAAATAGCATCAAAACCTCCTTCCTCTCACATATATTTAACATAAATTTCGAATATGAGTGAAAAGTGTGTTAAAGACATGTCTAGCATTGAAAGGGAATACCAAATAATGATATTTTTACATAATTTTTTTTCTAAATTTGTTTATTTCTTTATTGTATTTGTTGGAGCCTTATGTGAAAAGCATGTGGGCATCCACACTATATTAGTGAGCTTTCATATATGATATGTATAATTTTTGTTAGACATTCTACAATATCAAAGTTTTACGTTTTATGTTAATAAACCTTTCTAAAATTCATATATAACGCTTTCAAATATTCGATGTGTGATCGTAATAGTCAATTTTCATGTTACATTAACAAATTTTATATATTTTGTGTAGTGTATATATTTTATATGTAGTACTATTAAATGTTAATTCTCTTCATCCATATTTGATGTTGTGCAATATAAGGGTGAAGAGAATTGATATTGGATAGTTATTATATATAAAACATATATACTACACATAAAGCATATAAAGTTTGTTAATATAACATGAAAATTGACTATTAGGACCACACATCAAATATTTGAAAGTATTATATACTAATTTTAGAAAGGTTTATTAACATAAAACGTAACATTTTGATATTGTAAAATGTATAATAAAAATTATATGCATCATATATAAAAGCTCAGTAATATAACATGATTGCTCACATGCTTTCACATAAGGCTCCAACAAATACAAAAAAGAAAAATAAATTTAAAAAAATTTATGTAAGCATCTCATTATTAAACATTCCCTTTCAAAGCTAAACATACATTTAACATACATTTCACTCCTATTCGAAATTTAGTCAAATACATGTGAGAGGAAGGAGGTTTTTATACTATTTATTTTTCCCACGTTTCAAGAAAGCGCTCAAAATATTCAACACAACAACTCACATCACTTTCCACATAAAATTTAAAATAGTGAAGAAGAAACAAGTCCCGAAATCAAAACCAAAACAAGTTCTTCCACTCTAAACCCAAACACACTTTCAACCCACTTTTCTTCTAACTTATCATTGAAATCAAATACAAATAAAAGAAAGAAAACTCACTCATAAAAATTTAATTCACCTTAAGGAGATTTAAAGAGACTTCCAACATGAAGCTTTCCAAGTGTAAAACTATTCATACATTTCTCATTCCCCAAAACAACTCATAGAACCTTCCAAAAAAAGTAACATATAAAACTTTCTTATAAGAAATCCACTATGATCTTTTTCGACTTGAAACAAAAATTTTCAACGTGGGATAAATCTATGAAAATCTTCTAACAAGAAGGTTTCATGAGGCTTTCCGTTATAAAATATTCACAAAGCATATAATATAATTTTTCAAGATAAGACATTTCACGAAGCTTTTCCAACAAATACAAACTCATAAAACCCTCCAACATAAAACAAGCCATAGAATTTTTGACATAAGAATCACAAAGCTTTTTAACATAAAACAACTCATAAGGATTTCCAATATAAAATAACTTAAAGCCATTCATGAAACTTTTCAACATAAAATAACTCGTATATCTTTCTAATTATAAAGCAAGTCATGAATCTATCCTACATGAGGCAAGTCATAACTCTTTTTTAACATAAAATAAATCAAGTGAGCTGCAGATATGCAATACAAAAAGAGAGATTTTGCAACAAACTTTGATATGGTAGAATTTTTTTTATAAGATGTTTCCATATGCCCATGCATGACCAATGAACTTTTATTTGTAGGCAAGGATTAAGTTTAGTGTTATAGATATGGCTATATGACATAATTACATAGAAAATACATAAACGGAACACAATGTAACTAGTTGGGTAGTCCATGAATGTCTTGTAATCAATTATACTCATGAATTTGGAATGAGTACCAGATGCAAGGTGAGTACTTTTGGCAAGTTCATCTGACCATGAACTAGCCGATCCAAAGGGGACTTGAAATTGGATTGAAAAGGGTTGAGGATGGATCGAAAATCAAATCGTGGCACATTTTTGTTTAATCCAAACTGGCTTCAAAATTCAATCGATCTCGAACAGGCACATTTTGATTTCAAGCTAGCTCAAACTGCATTTACTCAAATCTTAAGAATATATATTACATATTCACATGGCACCCCTTAAAATCACAGCCATTAAAATTAAATCAAACAGCTTTATAAAAATAACAAAAGGATGATTTAAAGTGAAGAGGCTTCGAACTCAAGTCAAGAAGAATATCAAATACCTTACAATCAACTACTCAATGTCAATGAAATAAAAAATCAAATTCAACTATGGAAAACTCAGATTAAAAATTAGTTTGATCTGAACTTTCAACTCATAGCTCGACTTGATTGCTTCGGACCGCGTTTAATTCAAGTTGATAATAGAGTTGATTTTCGAGTGATCAACGATCTTTGAGTTAAAATCTCACATCTACCCCTAATACGCTAGCTAGCGCTCAAGGCACAAGTTTCTAAGTTCTTTGAGTGAATAGCCTTAGCTAATGAGGCCCTTGGGAAAAGTTTAATAACTCAGAACTAAGGACCGAGTTTGGGTTGATTTTTGAGCAAGTTGACACCATTCAATTTTTGGCCACTCAAGACTTTGGATTGTTTCATACTAGGTATGTTTTGAGTTATAGGCAATTCAAGCCAATTAATAATTGAAAACATATAGCATCTGATTCATGTTCTCATAGCATTTTGATTAACCTAACAAAGAACACCATAGGTGTACATCCATTCACTGATTCTCAACGCTTTTGAGAGGTAGATGTGAACAAGAAAATATATCCAATTTGACCTCGATGACATGATTGATTATGAGCGTTGGCTCTACAAATAGTATGAATCTTAAATCCATGGTAAATAATAAATTTGAAGCCCATGGTTAAGTTTTAGAACCTATTTGCTTGCATTTCTGTTATTTTGCCTTTATTTTGCAACTATTTAAGAACTCTCATTATGTGACAAATTTAAAGTTCTAATTCTCATGGAGATCAAGAAGTCCGAACACATTCCAAGCTTGATAGCTGATGAACTTCAAAAATAACTTTTGTAAGGCCACCAAGCAAAGATATTCAATCTACTTTGGCAGAGATAGTACCTGAGGACAATTCAAATCAAAGGCAGGGATCAATTTCTCGAACACACCCACCCATGTAAGGAAAAAAGAGAGTATAAGAGAGCTAGATTTTGAGAAATTCATTGCATAAGGTGAAATTACCGGCAAGGAGTATCGTGAGGTACGACTTGCATGCTAGTGAAGAAGAGACTAGTGATGATGATGAGGGGTCTGCTAACAAGGAATTTAAAGCTCATATAAAAAGAGAAAGTCCAGGTTGATGTTTCTAGAGGTTAAATTTCCAGAGCTGCTTAACAAGATAAGAGTACCTAAAAAGCACAATAACCTTCAAGTTGGCAACAAGGCTAAAAAGGAAATGGCAGCCATTTTGCAAGGTTGATAGAGAGTGCTTTAATGAGATGAAGGCCAATCATAATTGTATTACCATAAGTCACCCCATTGAACTGCCCAGGAGATTTGCCCAAGATGTTTACCAAAAAATCAATGAGCATATGGAAAAAGTTATCCTAATAAGGAAGTTTTTTAAAACTTTCAAAATAAGCCAATTTACAATTGAGCCTGAGTTTGTCCCTTGCTAGCTGATCCTCAGTAGAGATCTTCAACATAAGGTTGCTTTTGAGTTTTGACCCTCAATGTTATCATGTTCTAGCAAGAGATTTGATGTCTATATAATGAGTTTAAGGGCTCCTTTTCTTCTAATTTGAGCAATTCCCCTAAGAGTTGATGGTGCAATCTTCTTTTTGTTAAAATAGTTGCTATTTGCATGCTTTACATTTTTGCAACTTATGTAGTTTTGATGATTCCAAACATTATTGTTCAAATGTGTAGTTATCTCCTAATAATTTTAGAAGATTTGTATTTGATCTTGTGTGTACTAACATTTCAGGAAAAACGAACTCCAGACTACAAAGACTTCAAATCAAATTCAAAATGAGATACATTGTAAAATTTGAAGTTTGCATTTCTTTGAAATTAAATTGAAAGGGAGTGATTGTAATTGAGTGAATAAAAACATACACACACATAAGGAGATCATAAAAAATTTATACTGATCGTACTGGACGATATCCGTTCGTACGGGACGATATCCGTTCGTACGGGACGATCAGACAGTTATCTCCTATTGAGCACATGGAACGAATAGGAACTTGCTTAAAAATTTTTCTAAGTCCTATTCGTCCAGGACGAATTTTATAATCATCCAGGACGATTGGTTCTCTGTAAAATTTTCGTCCAGACGAAATTAAATTATCGTCAATGGCGATTGGTCCTCTGGAAAATTTTCGTCCAGACGAAATTAATAATCGTCCAGGACGATCTGGTCTCTGGAAAATTTTCGTCCAGACGAAATTAAATTATCGTAAATGGCGATTGGTCCTCTGGAAAATTTTCGTCCAGACGAAATAAATAATCGTCCAGGACGATCAGTCCTCTGTAAAATTTTCGTCCAGACGAATATATTTTCGTCCAAATGATTAACCGACTTAGAACGGTTTTCAGTAGTTTCTAGAACCGACCTAGTATTAACCGTTCGTACTGGACGAACCTAGTTCGTACAGGACGATCAGCTGTACGAAGTCATTTTCGTACACATATACAAATGGGGTCGTTTCAAATCGTTTAAGTAAAATCGTCCAGGACGATCCACGATCGTACGGGACGATCCACTGCGTACAGAATTGAATACTCGCAGTATTTGGGCGGTTTTTCTTGTCTTTTGTATAAATAGTCCAAATTAGACTGCCACTCAATCTTTTTGTCATTTGATCTTCGTGCCTCTTGAGAGAATAGCCAAGGAGAGAGTGGAAGAGAGCATTCAAGGGAGGATTCCTACCATTGGAGCGAGAAGGCTTCACTTTGATTTCAAAGGTAAGAGTCTCTACTTGTGAATTGGGATTACTTCACTCTTTTCCCTATTCCTTCTAGATTCTTGTGAGAAGATCTGTCAAGGAGATCCGGTTCTCTGCCGACACTTGGAGAGTGTGAACAGCAGAAGGGTTCTCTGCCTACACTTGGAGAGTGTGAACAGCCGAAGGGTTCTCTGCCTACACTTGGAGAGTGTGAACAGCCGAAGGATTCTCTGCCCACACTAGGAGAGTGTGAAAGGATGACGATTCTCTGCCCACACTAGGAGAGTGTGAAAGGACGACGATTCTCTGCCAACACTGTGGATTGTGTGAAAGGACGGACGGTTCTCTGCCTACACTGGGGATTATGTAAAAGGATGACAGTTCTCTGCCGCACCGGAGAGTGGTGAAAAGAGTGTGTTGTAAAGGCTTCTCCGCCTTGCTGAGGGTGCAAAAGGAGAGTCACTATTGGTATTAGTGCAATACTCAGAGAGTGCCTCTGAGGAGTGGATGTAGGTCTGGTTTTAGACCGAACCACTATAAATCTGGTGTCATTTACTTTACTGTTTTTACGTTTCCGCATTTTAATTTTAGTTTTAAAAACTCTGTGGTTGAAAAATATTTTCTATAAAATCTAAAAGAAACATTTTTATTTCGGTTCAACATAATTTTAAAAGAGGGCTTAAATTTTTAAACTACCAATTCACCCCCCTCTTGGTAGCCTTGGGACATTCACTTAGGCTTAACAACCTAATTACTAGACTCAACACTTTTTACTTTAAAGTTCATTGTTTCATGCACCCCATTAATAAAAGAAATTGAGAGAAAATATAATAGTTTTAAGTTCTATTCTTATGTTTTCTTTTTCTCTAATATTGATATAATATAAGTTTTATTTTAAATGAAATGAAAGTTAATTTTCCATTGAATTTTCTTGTTATCATTAGATAAGTTTAGATCCTCTAACCATTTTATTTAATATGCACCACCTTGCATTCGTGAAGTCGAACCACATTATATTATAGACCTTCAGTATGAAGTCAACCATATTGAAGGCAATCCTTTATTTTCAAGTTGTAGCTTTGTTAATAATTCTAGGATGCACGAACGCATGATACGATACGGATACGAAGTAGTATATTATTAAAAATATATGACACAGACACACATTGAACATGAAATTATAATTTTTTTATATTTTTAAATTAAAAATTATATATATATATATATATATATATATATATATATATATATATATATATTAAACGAAATAAATACTATAAACTTATAGAAGTGCTAATTATTTTTACTGCACATTGTATAATATATATAAAGATACATACAAAATATCAAACAGCACAACTTAACCAAATAACAAACAAAATCATAGCATGAAAACTAGAACTATATATTTTTTTAAAATTCTTTTATTAATGATATTTCATTTTATAATAAACTTATAGAGTTATACTTAAAGATTATTTATTTGACGAATTCATCTTTATTCCCTTTGATTATATAGTATTAATTTGACGAAACTCAGGACTTGGCACCGAGAGAAGAGAATGTCAATCATTGCTTTATTGAGGCTTTAGCATCAAGACGGCAAAGGACGTCAGTCGTCATACCATGGAGTCAAGCTTTGGCATCGAGCGGGAGAGGAAGTTGAGAGACAAACATGCGATAGCTGAACTTTAGAAGCCAGTGTTTAGATGCATACATCTGAAAATGTCAACCAGAACCCCTATCAAGCATGTGAGTAAGAAAAGTTTGAATACGAAGATTTGCAAAAGAAATGTTGGAGAGGGGAATAAAAAATAGAAAAAGCGAGTTTCTTTACAAAATTTGAATTAAGTTTTTATGGCATGAGTGTTAAACATGCGCGTTTGATTTTTGTTATTATTATTATTTTTAATTGGATATGTGACAGCTATGCTCAACAAGCATCAGACATTACATACCCACTTAACATGAAATGTTGGTGCATCATATTAAGAAGTCCTACTTTTATTCCAAAGTCAGTTTTATACAATGAAATTGACCTTTAATGATAAGGTTAACATTTGATCGTTAAGTCAACCTTTTGTTAATGAAATCAATCTTCTCTAATAACTTGACCTTTAATTATGACATCAGCATTTTAACAAGTCAAAGTGGTGCATCACTTGAAATCTTATGTTGATATGTAATAATGATAGATCTTGCTCAGATTTGACTATCAAATCGACAACCATATTGAAGATCTAGTGGAATGAGTGCTCCAACATGATATGGTGGCTTAACTGTTAAGGTTTCCATTCTTTCCTTTGCCTATAAATAGGGATTATCTATGAGGCTTTAGAATATTTATGAGATTTGAGAGTTCTTGCTTTTGTTGTCTTCTTTGGGTTCTCTTATTCATTACTACTTTCTCTATTCTTCTTGATATTACCTTTGATTCAATGATGCGGTTATAATCAATAATATGGACAGCTAAGCAAAGTCCAACTGGAGATCTACTTTCTCAATCAAGGAGAAGAATATTAGATTTCTTATACTAGAGTTGTGGCTTCTCGAAGTCTTCATAATGAGGGCATCAAAGATGGTGAAATTCTCCTATTCTTTTTCTAACACAGTTGTATTTCTACAAGGATCAATTCAAGCCAAGGCCGTGACTTTCCATTCTCCTTGATGTCAGTGATAATTTAAATTTCTTCAATCTAGTGCGGCTCAAAAAGAAGCTAAACCCCTTTGTCGGCATTATATCCTTCATAGTCTTTCTCAAAGAACAAATGGCAAAGTGGAATTTGAATATCTTCATAAATCTGTTCCCAATGAAAAGATTCTAAGAGGATTTGGTCATTTATTAAGATTGATGGATAAAAGAACAAAGTGAAGGATTGGATGAATAAATATTTTTTCATCAACTTGACCAAAGAGAGGTTGATTAAGACTAGCTCAACTAAGATTTCGAGAGAGAACTTGATCCCACCAAGTCTTTTTATTAAGGGGTACAAACAGTTTATGGAACTTGAAGATTGTGCACTCGACTGCAAGGTCGACTTATCAAATAGTATGATCTATATAATCACGGGCAGAGCCAGAAAATTTTTTGTATGGGGGCACAAATTAATATTAGTCATTAAATTATTTTTAAAATATAATTTATATTCATTGTAAACACATATCATGAGTCATATTTTTAATAAAAAATTATAAAAATACATTTAAAATTATATGCATTCCCATTAAAAAAATAGATATATCATTTTATATCTTATTATTTATTAAAAATTTAATATTTCTCCAATGGTTATTAATGAATTGACTTCAAATAAATTGCTTTTATACTTAAGATATTTTATTTGAATTAATAAAATTAAGTCTTAATTTTGAATTATATCTAGATTGATTAAATAATCTACCAAAATTTAAATTAATAATTTATTAATTCTAAATTATTTTTATTAAATTAATTAGATATAATGATTCACAATTAATAAAAAAATATAAATAATATAAAATTATAAAGTTAATATAATTAAACTAATTAATTAGATTTATTTAAATTTTTATCAATTCCCTCTCCAAAAAATTAAAAAAACATTTGCGAGAGAGAGAGAGAGAGAGAGAGAGGCGGAGATGAGAGAGAGAAAGAGAGGGGAGAGATGAGAGCATGCTGCCTTGTACCAACTTCAGAGAAAAAAAAATAGGCGGAGGCGGAGGCGGAACAAGAGCAGAGAATTAGTTTTACAAATTAAATTAAATCTTATATGTATTAATAATTATATTAATGTAATTTAAAATAGACTAAATTTTATTTTTTGGCCAGTGGGGGCCTGTGCCCCCAAGGCACCCACTGTAGATCCGCCCATGCATATAATACTCACGCTCAACCTAAATTAGTTAGTAAGATTTTTTTGTTTACTTTACATTTGATTTTTTTTACCTTTCTTTATTATATTTAAATGAGAATTTAACTTTTAACATGGCACAATAGAGAAAAATGATTCATGTAGTTGACCCCACATAGTGGGATAAAGGCTTGATGTTGTTGATGCTGTTGTATCTAAAATTCTAAATGGATTAAGTTGGTGCATCTTGAAAACATTGATATTCATGATGACTTGCATATAACCGTGGAGAGGGGCTGAGGTGTTGATGTTGATTGCAGAAGCCATAACAATGCAAATGAGAAAAGAAATTTCATTTCTAAGGGGAGGAATCCTTTGAAAGGTGACAAGTAAATCTTGAAGCCAATAAAGCAAGGCTAGATGTGGAGGAATTGATGTGAAACATGTAAGCGAACAAGGATTGCTTTTGGAAATTAATAATACTTTGAACTTTAACTTTGCTAATTATGACTTATGTGATGTGATGCAATCATGCAAAATTAAGAATTGCACGCTAGAGATTAATAATAGAATATTATTTTGCCGCTCACTATAAAAATCTAGCTTACTCAAATAAAGTTCAAGAAAAGTAGAGAGAAATTAAGCCATGGTAGTCGACTACAATTAAAGATTACAAGACCTTTGCGCAATAAGATCCAATAAAAACTTAAGTAATGCAAATAGCTAGGATAACAAAAGCCACACGTTTAATATATAGATCCTTCACCTTGAGGTCCTTTCATTGCTCTCGAAAATATGGACTAGCAGAGGAGGATTGTAAGTAAACTCAACGATGCAACTAATAGACAAGTAATCCCGAGAGGACTCGTCGCCGGGGAAGATGCCGGATTTGGAGGAGCGGGTGGGCGGCCGTCGATGATCCACTCGGAGTCTGGATGTTGTCTGTCGATGATCCACTCGGAGTCTGGACGTTGTCTGTCGATGACTCGGATGAGAGACGGGAGGATCCGATCCAAATAATCTCCAACGGTATCTTCGTCGGAATCAAATCCCGCGTCGAAGAACGGCGATTGTAGAATGTCGAGGTTACCGTCGGCGCCGAACACAAGTCCCCATTCTAGTTCCGGATCCGCCATGCATCTTGCATGGAGGGATGGATGCAAAAGCATTGGGAAACGAGAGGGGAAAAGGTGGCGGGTTATGAGAGGAAGGGAATTGCCTTGAGTGCTTGATATGATTGCTTAGAGAAAGGCTCCCAAGAAAACAAAGCTGAAATCTGAAATAATTTCAATTTTGGAAGAGGGGGAAGAGAATTAATTTGATGAATTCAAAATAATTCCAACGGGGGATTGATGGGGGCGGCAATGGGAGGAAATTGGGCTGATTTATTGGTGTAATTATGTCATTTGGAGGAGAGAGAAGGCCAATAAAGGGGGCCGGCCATATGTGGAGAGGAAGAGAAATTAAGGAGTTATGAAGGTGGGGCCCAAGTTTAAGTAATTGAATTAAATCTGAAATTTCTTAATTTCATATTTAATTGTGGCTTAAGTAACTTCCAAAAACTTGAAATGAGAGGGAATTCAAATTTGAGATTTGAATTTGGCTTTAATCTCATTAATGGACTTGTTAATGAATGGGCACCAATTAAGAAGGTGTGTATTCCAGGGAAATAAAATTTCAATTGCTGGAATTCATGGTGGGGGGCGGCGGAAAGGGGGATTGCGGCTGGGCTGGCCGGCGGGAATGCTGGTCGGCGGGAGGCTGGCCGGCGGTGGCAGCGTTTCTGGCCGGCGAAATGGGGGAAGCAAGGGGGTCGGCGGCTTGGGCTGTTTGGAGTAGACGACGGCAAGGGCAAGGGGAGAAAAAGAGATGGATTTTTATGGGGATTTGAAGACTACGAATTTACTAACCTCAAGTGTCTTCTCTTTGAATTTCCGCAAGATTAGCTAGTACGAGAACGAGAACTCACAAAGAGATCTAGTCTTCTCCGGCGAACTCACTAAGAGATCTCGGAGGGAAGAACTCACAAAGAGAACAAGTAGTAAATTTCATTTCATCTAAAACTAACTATTACAATCCGTCATGCCTCATATAAAGAGGTCCAAAATAACATAAAATAAAATGATGTAAATGCCCTCAGGGCTACATAAGCGAAACAATGCCCTCAGGGGCAAATTAGGTAAAATAAAGGAAATAACATAAAATGCGAATACATCAAAAATAGAGACTCTGGATCGTGGCCGTCGATCTGCGCCTCCGACGATGGTACACGTGTCGAAATCTGATGTCCCCATCATTCCCCCCAGGTGGGAAAAACTCGACCCCATCAACTGAGTGTCTCTAGAAGCCTCGTACCACTCCAGCAAGTCTGGGTCCAATCTCTACAGCTCATCTCGGTCGATCCACACGTTCTCCGTCTCCGGCTTTCCTGCCCATTGAACTAAGTACCTTCGGCGACCACCGTCTTTAGTGGAGATTATGTCATCGCTGAGTATTGCCTCAATCCTTTCCGCAGTAGGTAAAGTGGGCATGTTAGGAAGTGGGGGTAGGCTGGGGATCTCACAAGGTGGGGACACACAAGGCTCATCATGTAATGGGTTGGTGGGGTTAAAATCTGGCCCCTCGTAGGTTACAAGATCTTCAATGTTAAATGTGGGGCTAAAGTTAAAACCTTCGGGAAGGTCGAGCACACAAGCATTACTGTTTATTTTGAAAATTATCTTGAAAGGTCCCGCGCTCCTCGCATGTAGTTTCTTAACGGTCCCTTGCGGGAACCGCTCCGGACGAATCCGAACCATCACAAAATCTCCCACTTCAAATTCTTTAAACCATTTCTTGAGGTCCGCCGTGAGTTTATAGTTAGCATTGCTCAGTTCAATTCTTTTATTAATTTCTTTGTACAATTCTTGTAAATGAGATGCCAATGCCGATGCTGACTCAGATGATCTAGATTTAAGACCCATGGGAATTAGATCTATAGGTTGCCTAGGTTGGTATCCGTATACAATTTCGGCAGGGCTCAGACCCGTGGTTCGGTTGACAGAATTGTTATAGGCAAACTCGGCAATGGGTAACTTAGAATCCTAGTCTCTAAGGTTTTCACCTACTAACGTTCTTAAGAGGTTTCCTAAACTTCTGTTAACGAGTTCTGTCTGACCATCGGTCTGAGGGTGGAAGTTTGTGGAAAATTGTAATTTCGTACCCATCTTATGCCATAATGTTTTTCAAAAATAACTCGTGAACTTAACATCCCTATCAGAGACAATAATCTTCGGTAGTCCATGAAGTCTCACAATTTCATCAAAGTAGAGCTTAGCAACCCGAGAAGCATCAAAAGTTTTAGAGCAGGGGAGGAAATGGGCCATCTTTGAGAATCTATCAACGACAACGTAGACTGAATCATGCTTTCTAATGGTCTTGGGCAAACCTAATACAAAGTCCATACTTACATCCTGCCAAGGGCAATTTGGTACGGGGAGTGGGGTGTAGAGGCCCGTGCTCTATTTACGTTGTTTGGCAAGCTGGCAGGTGTGACATCTCTTTATAAGCTTGCCTACGTCGCGCTTAAGGGTGGGCCAAAAGAATCGATTCTCTAGTGCTGCAATAGTTTTGGATTGGCCAAAATGACCAGCTAGACCTCCGGCATGTAACTCCCAAACTAGAAATTCCCGTAGTGAAGTGTTGGGAATACAAAGTCTTTGTGACTTGAACAGATAGCCATCTTCTACCAAGAAATCATTTATTATTTGATCTTCTCTGCTGGTCAGTAGGGAGTAAGTTTCTTTGAAATCAGGACAGTCCAAGTAATCCTCCTTAAGGCGTTCAAATCCGGTAACCTCAGTTCTCATTTCTTGAGTAATCATCAGCCTCTTGCTAAGGGCATCCGCGGCTTTATTCTCAGATCCAGCCTTGTGTCTAATCGTGTAAGTGTACTCTTATAGGAATTCAACCCAACGACCATGGCGGGCATTGAGTTTCTTTTGTGAATTGATATATCTTAAGGCCTCGTGATCCGAGAATATCACAAATTCTTGTGGCAATAAGTAGTGTCTCCAGTATCTGAGGGATTGGATGACCGCATAGAATTCCTTTTCATAGGTAGAGTACCTCTGACGAATGTCGTTTAACTTTTCGCTAAAATATGCCACAAGGTGTCCTTCTTGAGAAAGAAAGAACTCCTATCCCAATTCCTGATGCGTCACAGGTTACTTCAAAGGCTTCAGAAAAATCAGGGAGACGCATAACAGGAGCTTCAACCATTTTCTTTTTAATATCCTCGAAAGCCTTCGTGGCAGCTAAAGTCCAATGAAATTCTCCTTTCTTGAGGCAGTCGGTTATGGGTGCCACTATAGTGCTAATGTTTCTAATAAACCTCCTATAGAATGTGGTCAATCCGTGAAAACTCTGAACATCTCTGATATTTCTAGGCTAAGGCCACTCATTGATTGCTCTAACATTCTCGGGGTCGGCTGAAATTCCTCGAGATGAAATTATGAATCTGAGAAAGGTAACACTATCCGTAAGAAACACACATTTCTGAGGGTTTGCATACAGCTGTTCTTTCCTCAAAATCTCACAGACCTGCTTCAAGTGTTCCAAATGTTGGTCTACCGATTTGCTATAGATCAAGATATCATCAAAATAGACGACCACGAATTTTCCGAGAAAAGGTCGAAGGACTTGGGTCATAATCCGCATGAAGGTGCTAGGAGCGTTACTAAGACCAAAGGGCATAACCATCCATTCATACAACCCGTCTTTTGTTTTAAAGGCCGTTTTCCATTCATCACCCGGGCGAATTCTGATCTGATGATATCCGCTTTTAAGATCAACTTTTGAGAACAGTGTTGCTCCAATCATCATGTCTAATATGTCGTCTAGTCGCGGGATCGGAAAACAATATTTCACAGTAATCTTGTTGATAGCACGACTATCAACACACATCCTCCAAGATCCGTCTTTCTTGGGAGTTAAAAGGGCAGGAACGGCACACGGGCTAAGGCTCTCTTTGATAAATCCATGTTGTAGAAGTTCCTCTACTTGTCTTTTTAATTCAACGTGCTCCGTTGGGTTCATCCGGTAGTGAGGGAGGTTAGGCAGGGAAGCTCCAGGTACTAAATCAATGACATGTTGGATGTCCTTAAGGGGTGGGAGTTGGTCAGGTAAATCTTCTGGGAAGACATCGGCAAAAGCTTCTAAAAGAGGTTTAATCTCTTCAGGGACAGGCTCCCCCTGATCATCATTAACTTCCGTAGCTACCAGGGCGTACATAGGGGATCCTTGGTTAAATTCTATATCCAGTTCTTTAGCAGTCACAAGGTGTAGGCCCTTATTAGTTTTAGGTGGAGCAGTCTTAATTTCACCCTTGTCGGACTTAGGCTGAGAGGGAATCAATTTAATTTTCTTTCCGTTGTGCTCAAATATACAGATGTTCGTCCTCCCATAAATATGGACGTCGTTGTCGAACAGCTAGGGGCGACCAAGAATAATTTGGCCCACATCCATCGTCAGCACGTCACACCAAATCTTCTCTTGATATCCATTAAACTCAAGTGGGATAAGTTTTGACGTGACGAGCTGCAGCGAAAGGACCCCGACTTACTATAGTGGTACGAGAGCTCTATAGATACTTACTCGACGGGGTCGAGTTTTCTCCCACCTGGGGTGAATGATGAGGACATCGTCAGTATTGTCGACACATGTACCATCAAGAGACGCCGGAGACCGACGGCCACGATCATGAGTTTTATTTTGAGTCATGTTTGTAGTAGTTTATTTTATTTTCAGTCCTTTCCGCTTTTGCCCTTATGGGTATTTGGTCACTATTGTAGCCCAAGGGGCATTTTAGTCATTTGTTTTTCTTTGTCATTTGGAGGCCTATATATGGCTCTTTTCTTATGTAATAGTTAGTTTTTGTTGAATAAAAATTTGCTACTTGTTCTCTTTGTGAGTTCCCCCTCCAAGATCTCTTAGTGAGTTCGCCGGAGAAGACTAGATCTCTTTGTGAGTTCTAGTTTTCATACTATCTCATCTTGTGGAAATTCGAAGTGAAGATAATTAAGGTTAGTAAGTTTATGGTCGCTCGAATCCTTAAAATTTCCCTCTCTTCTTTCCCCTTTGCCTTTGCCGCCGCCTAACCTGAGCTGCTCAAGCCGCCGGCCACCTTGGCTGCTCCTCCTCCCGCCGGTTAGCCACTCTCCAGGCTTTTGGCCGTCGGCTCATAGCCCTCCCGAGCAGCCAACTTCCTCTTCCCCTCCACCGTCCCTCCACTCCACCATAAGCATTCCAAACCGTGAGCCCCAGTTCACAGAATTTTTTTTTTTCTGCTGCAGCCCCTTGCCGCCGATTCTCTGAGTGGTCCAACCCGTGGGAATTAAGCATTTAATGCTTGATTAACTGCTGTTTTAATCAGCCATATCAAGCAAAGAAGCCGGCATTGGATTTTCAGTTTGAATTTCAAAGTTTGCTTATTAAGGTCCTCCACAAAAGGAAACCTTCCTTTTATTGAGACCTGATTCTTTACTACAGGTTTTTATTTAAAATCTGTTGCTTAATTGTGTGGGCCCCATTTGATTAATGCTTAAGCGTTCTTTTCCCCTCCATGTGGCCAGCCATTGATGGGCTCTTCTCCCCTTCCAATTTGACATTAATAACACCTCAAATTCAGCTCTAATAATTTTTCCCTCCATTTGTTTTAAAACTGAAAATCATTTCAGTTTTGATCCCTCTCCCCTCTCCCCATTAATGGCCTCCCATTAATTCCATTAGTCCCTCTTTACCCGCTGCCTCTTCCTCCTTTGGAAATCATTTTGGTTATGAAATTTTACTCCCACGTGCCTCCTCACTAAACTCTGTTTCAGAAAATCTGAAATTTCTTCTTGAAGACTTCTCTTCTACCCAAGAACTCCTATGGATTGGACTTGAGTTCTCCACCCAACTCCTCCCTCAAAATCCAGAGATCTGATTTTATTTCAGATTTGAAAATACTTGCTTGGCTTCGTCTTTGATGATCAAGGAAGAAAGGATAAGGCGTTGGATGCTTTCTAATCAACCCATGGACTACCCGCCACCGGCTAACACTCCAACGGACTACACTTTGTGTGCCATTTGTCTCCTAGTGGCATCGCTCGGTTGCTCTCAATCTTCCTCCATTACAAGTGCCACCAACAAGAGAGTGAGTGAGAGACCCAAGGTGAAAAGTTCTATTTGTTAATTGTGGATTATTGTTTCCCTCCATGACATTACTTTCTAATTCTATGTTGTCAATTTGATATTGTCCCATTAATCTAGTTGTAACCACATGCCGTACTTAATTTTGACTTGATAATTCCGAGAACTTAATTTGGATACGCATTAATTCTATAACTAGCAAAGCTTTAACAATCTTGTAATAAAATCCCCAAACAGTTCTTGTTTCCATCGCATGTTATTCCACATCACCTTCATTGTTCCAAGTCTTCTAGGCCATTAATCCAAAGTATATCATTCACAAGTCATTATCTTTTTGTATGGATCTCACCTTATGCCAGAGCTTTCAACTTCATAGGAGTAATAATCTCTAAGACTGAACATTATAATGGACTTCTCTTTAGCACCAAGGAAGTCAGACATATAGGGCTTAACCTTTTATTCTTGAACATTTTTAATATTTAACGTGATGCATATTATGCAACTTTAATGAATACATATGAATATTAATATTGAAAACATTAGTCAACTAGTACATAATAAAGAGTAGCAAATAAAAACTTGTATATGAGCGAATTGTGATTCTGGTGTTATTACATAATAAAGATCAGCAATCGGAGGTGTTATTACAGAATGAAGCATCTGTTAAAGACCTGGAAAAGGTTCATATTTGTGATTCTGGTGTCTTGGGTAACTGTAACACGGGCAGTAAGCAAACAGATGCTCGTTTCCAACAAGCTGGGACATCAGCCTGAATAGAAATTCAAATATCATAGCTCTTAAAGTTAATTATGGTGAAGGTTTTATTGAGAATGGCATAGTAGTGAAATTGGATTTGGAAAATGAGTTATAAAACTCAAGGAAGCTCCAAAAATCTCTGGTAATTAAAGTGTTTGGGGAGAATGTTCCATTTCATTTAATTGGCTTGGAATTACGAAGACAATGGTCCCAATTTGAGAAGTTTCACATGACATTGCTAGGAATGGGATGGACTCTTTGTGCTTTTGAAGAAATTGGTGCTTTGGAGTCCGTCTTTTCTAGTGGCCCTTGGTATGTCAATGGACATATTATAGGAATGGATAGATGGTCTCCTTCCTTTTCTCCTTCTTCATTAAAAGGGTTAATGGCTCCTGTTTGGATTAGAATGCCTAATCTCCCATTGCAATGGTGGGATGAGATTAATGTTTGTAGAATTGCTTTAATGGTTGGAACACCTTATCTAATTGATGGGAATGAGTTCAAGTCGGGGAGGAGAGAATTTGCTAGAATTTATGTTCGGATCAAGCTTGATGACAAGTTGCCTTTGGGAGTATGGGTGGAGGGAAGCCAAGTTAAATTTTATCAAAAAATTTAGTATGAGAAGATATCAAACTTCTATTTCAAATCTGGAAGGATAGGGCATTTGGAAAAGAATTGTGTGGAGAAATGTTTAGATTCTTTCAAGGATCTAAGGAAGAGACCAACCAAGCTAAAAGTGCTGATATTGTTAACAAGGAGACTCATAAAGTTGTTGGGAAAGTGTTGGAAGAAGGAATTGTTGATAGTAATAACATGTATGGACCTTGGGTTCATGTCAAATATGGAAAGGGGAGATTTAAAAACAAAAATTTCAACAAAGTTTGGACAAGATCCTTAAAGGAGGAGGACGTTAAAGTTAAAGTTCCTGTTGATATTCCATCGGTTCAGAAAATCTCTGAAGTGGCTGAAGGTAGGAAAAATCCTAAAGGTGAACTAGCAGTTCCTGTAGATGTAATAGAGTTTAATGCTACGGAGTAATTCATCAACGTGACTGATTCTACGGAAACTAGAAGGGAATTGTCTGTTGACTCAGGTAATGCTCTTATTGTTCTTAACAAATTGGATGTTCTTAGTCAAATGGTGGAGGAAGGGAAAATATTATGTACAGAAAAAGATATTGGATTGATTGTTGCCGAAGATTCTGTAATCAGTAAGGCTGGTGTGAATAATCCAATGGAGAAAGATCATGTATCTTTGGAGGTGGAGCTGGAAATCATAGGAGGGTCTTCTAATATTAAGAAGAAAGGTTCTAAATAACTCAAGGGTTTGGAACCTATTAATATGGAAACTAAAAGTAGAAGAGGAAATGTTGATCAAAAGGATAAGTGGGGGACATCATCCCCTCTTGTTCAATAATGTTTTCAATTATCTTTTGGAATTGTAGAGGAGCTAGAAAGAAAAAAGCTTCTCTATATCTCAAAGAGATTGTGAAAGATCATAGGGTATTTTTTATGGGTTTGATTAAATCAAACTATCTTCTATTGAAAGAATGGAGATAGATTCTATGATTGGTTCAGATTGGTAGTATTTTCAAGTCCCTTCTGAAGGTTTGTCGGGAGGAATTTTGGTGTTATGAAAAGAAAATTTTGCTTCTTTCAATGTATTGGATTTTTCTTCCCAATTGGTTATTGGAGAACTTGAAGTTCCTAATAAAGGAAGATGGAGAATAGCTACTATCTATGGTAACAAAGATATGTATAGGAGAAGATTGCTTTGGGAAAAATTGGAATTGTTTTCCGACACTGATTTGCCTTTGGTGATAGGGGGTGACTTCAATTGTTTACTTACTAAGGAGGACAAAAGGGGAGGAAAAATATTTGCTTTTTCCCAAGGACCTAAAGAGATGAAATCTTTCTTGTCTTGCAATGACTTGCATGAGGTAGGATGTGTTGGGTCAAGGTTTATTTGATGTAACAACAAAGTTGGTGCTGAAAGGATTCTGGAAAGACTTGATAGATGCTTTGTAAACTCTGCTACCTTCAATTCTGCTCATCGTATGGTGGTGAGGCACTTTGCTAGAGTTGCATCTGATCATTGTTCGATATTGTTAAATTTACTGGAATTCAATCCTTGCTCTAAAAGAATCATAAAATTTGAAGATGTATGGGCTTCTATACCGGCGTCCAAGTTGGTGGTGAAAGAGGCATGGAGGAAGAAAGCATTTGGTGTCCCTTCTCAAGTTCTTAACTATAAGTTGAAAAGAGACTTGAAGGATCTTTTCTATTGAAGCAAAGCCAAGTTCAAAAACTTAAATCTTGCTAAAAAGAACGGTGACCTCCCCAACTGCTCTAAAGGCTTGTTGACACCCTCCTATCTATACTATGAGCACATTTCTTTGCACCATTAAATGTGTGGCATGAGGTTATTATCATGAAGACAAAGCATTAAATGACCATATTACGAGGACCACACCAACCATACCATTGCATCCTATTAATAGTTAGGCATCATGCAATGACTTGAACCAAATCAAATTTGGCATTTGTTCAACAAATTAAATGGAGTTTTTGGCATATTTAATAATTGTTTCAAGTGAAAGTATCACTAAATCCATCTATTTAAAATATAATCAGCCATTTGAATGTTTATGTGCTATTGTCAAATGCCATTTGAATGTTTATCGTGTGATGACTTGACAAATATTTTGGCAAGCACTTCTGCATTAAGTTTGTTTTAGGCATGCATAAATTTAATTGATTTATCAAGTTTGCTTCTCCAATGACTAATTTTCAAGAAATAATATAGCCAAAAGATTTAAATGGCAACACATTAATTTTCAGGTCAAATGAGTACAACAACAACAACAACATCAAGCCTTTATCCCACTACGTGGAGTCGGCTACATGAATCCTTTTTCTCCATTGTGTCCTATTAAAAGTCAAATTCTCGTTTAAATCTAATAAAGAAAGGTCATTCATAATATTTTCTAACAAGTCTTTTTAGGTCTACCCCTACCTTTCTTAACATAAGTCAAATCTAATACCTCTACTCTCCTAACCGGGTCATCGGAAGGCCGCCGTTTTATGTGACCAAACCATCTAAGGCGACTCTCTCTAATCTTATCTTCTACTGGAGCTACTCCAACCTTTTCACGTATATGCTCATTTCGTATCCTATCTCTAAGGGTAAAGCCACTCATCCACCTGAGCATCCTCATCTCTGCCACACTTAACTTAGTATTATGCTTCTCTTTTAATGGTCAACATTCGGCACCATAAAGCATTGCAGGCCTCACTATCATCTTATAGAATTTTCCCTTAAGTTTGTGGGGTGCATTTCTATCACATAGCAAGCCCGATGCATTCCTCCACTTCAACCATCCAACTTGAATTCTGCTGATAATATCCCCATCTATTTCACCATCACTCTGAACAATAGATCCAAAATATCTAAAACGTGTACTCTTATTAATGACTTGATCGCCCAAAGTCACAATCCCCTCACTAGATCTATTACTACTAAAATTACACTCCATATATCCCGTTTTAGATCTACTCAAGCGAAAACCTTTAGACTCTAAGGTTGACCTCCATAATTCAAGTTTACCTTCAACTCCTTCTCTAGTCTTATCAACAAAAAGCATACACCAAGGTACATCCTCTTGCAAATGTCTAGTGAGAACATCCAAGACTAAAGCAAAAAGATATGGGCTTAAGGCTAATCCTTGATGTAACCCAACCAAAATAGGAAAATACTTTGTCAAACCACCTTGTGTTTGAACACAAGTAATAACTCCTGCATACATATCTTTAATGATTTGAATATAAGCATTCTTGACTCCTTTCTTTTCAAGAACTCTCCATAGCACTTCTCTTGGAACTTTATCATATGCTTTTTCTAAATCAATAAATATCATATGTAGATCCTCCTTATTTACTCTATATTTCTCCATCAAACCTCTTAATAAATGAGTGTGTAAAAAAAATTAGGTTTAAGAAGTTGGCAACATTTGTGTTTTTTAATTAATAAAATTATTATGATCACAAGAGTAATTGCCTTTACAATAGTAAATGGACATTCAAACCAATTAAGATAATTCACGAAATTTTTCTTTTCAAAATATCAGCAAATATGAATTTCTTTCTCACTTAGGTTAGAATCATTAATCCAGCTACTCATGGAAAATGCCTGTTAATTTAAAGTAAGCTAAAATTTGTACTAGCATCCTAAAATGCTTCACACAAAGCATCATCAATAAAAAGGAACCCTTAGGGGCTATTTGGTATCGGATTTGCACCTGGATTCAAGCAGGATTTACGGAAAATCCAGCAAACGATTTTCGGAGGTCATCTAAATCCCAAGCTTGCGTGAATTCGGGATTTACGAATTTACAACGCAAATCCGCGTAAATCTAAATCCCATCAAGAGTTGGATTTACGGATTTGAGATCTATTGCCAAACAATTTCTTAGGATTTAATATTTATCATTCCAAACAGTTTTCAGGATTTAACAACCTCAAGATTTACTAACTCCAGATTTACAGGATTTAATAAATCCCACTAAATTAAATCCAATCCAATACCAAACAGCCCCTCAATGTAATCCAAATATCTCTACCTATGAAATGCGATTCAAAATAACTCAAAGACCAAAAATTTCAACCAGATAGGATTTGCTAAAGGACAATGTAGGTTAAAAATTGCTAAGTGATTCAAAGGCAAAAATAATCATGCCGTCCAGGCGTCCACCATTATTATGTAGTGAAATTCTGAGACAAAAGTAATAAATAGGCAAAACATACGATCATCAGCACGAGAACAAAAGGCATCATTGAGTAACTGTAAGAATAGAAAAAGAGGCATAAAAAGAAGAATTAGTCAACGAATCATACCATGAATGAGAGAATGGAGGCTTCCGTTCGGCTGGTAATCATAAACAAGCAACCTCTCCTCCTTTGCCTGGAAGAAGGCACGAAGAGGCACCAGATTGGGATGCCGAAGCCTCCCCACTACCTCCATATGCCGCTCAAATCCCTCTTTTCCAGCCATACCAATCTTTGCTGCATCCAACCTCTTCACACACAAAATCAACCTATTATCCAACACTGCCTTGTACGTCGAACCCACACTTCCTCTTCCCAGCATTTCTGCAGATGCACGCATCAACTGCTCCATAGTGTATACTTGAGCCTCCCCTGCACAGAACACCAAGCACCCACTCTTCCCCAATCTCTTCATCTTCTCCTCCGTCATTGCTGCTGCCGCCACGAGCTCATTGCATCTATCTTCAACCTCTTCTGCAGTGCTCTCCACATGCACCTCCATCTCACCATCCCCTACACCCACATCACTGATGACATTCTTTCCCATGCCTCTTCTCTTCTTCTTCCGAACCGCTAAAGAAACACCAAGTAGAAGTATTAACAAAATGGCAGCACATACAAAGAACCCAGCGGCCATCACGCCCTTCCTGTGGGTTCCCCGATGAGGGGAGGTGGCAGAAGCAGAACCAGGGAGTATGAAGCCTTGCCGTGGTTTAGCTGGTGATGGAGCTGCAGCGCTGATTTGGAAAAAGGGTAAGTGGGAGCCACACTCGCGTCGGACGACGGCACCACAGAGGCGGACATTTCCGGAGAAGGCAGCGGCTCCAAAGGTAGAAAGTGCGGCCGTTACAGGGACTGGGCCAGCGAGGTCGTTTGCAGAAACATTGAAGATTTTGAGGGAGGACTGGTTGAGGGATGGGACAGGACCGGAGAGAAGGTTGGAGTCGAGGCGGAGAAAGTAGAGGCGGTCAAGGAAGGTGAGACCGGAGGGAATGGAGCCGGAAAGGAAGTTGTGGGAGAGGTCGAGGGTGCGGAGCCGGTGGAGCGTTACTAGGGAGGAAGGAAAAGGGCCTGAGAGGAGGTTGTTGCCGAGAAAGAGGGCTTTGAGGTTTAGAAGGGCAGAGAGGTCAGGTATAGGGCCGGAGAGTGAGTTGGACTTAAGGCTAAGCACGCGGAGCTGGTCGAGGCGGCCGAGGGTGGAGTTAGGTAAGGTGCCGTTTAGGCCGAGACTCTCAAGAACGAGGCGGACAACTCTGCCATCGGCGGAGCAGGATACGCCGGGCCACCTGCATTGCCCAGATGTTGAATGGTAGCCGGCGGAAAAGAAACTCAGGCGGCTACCGCCGGGGTCGGCTGCGGATTTGAAGGATAGCAGCGCAGATGCGTCAGAGATCGGCGACGGCGGGAGTGCGGCGGTGAACGGTACTTCAGGTGGTGGAAGCATGATCAGCAATAGTGCATATAGAAGCAGCATTTGGTGAGGCATTCTCAGAGAAACTGGTCGGGAGGTGTTAGCATCTATCGTATTCTCACGGGCTGCCGCGGAGAGAACGATAGTGACAATGTGGACGACGAAGTAGTGTTGGGCTGGCAAGACGGGACAAAAGGAAGCAGAGACGCTTAGCTTAGCAACAAGAGAGGAAGAGTGGCCGCATGGTCACGTGAAGGACAGTTCTTGAAAAGCGCGATTTATAGTTGGGGCTGGAATGGGTGGATAAAAATCTTACTAAATAACTTCTCAGCATCCAATAACACGTGGCCAGAAGCATCAATCTTATTGCGCTTATTTAAATTTATTTTGGGAAAAAAGTTCTTATTTAAGTTCATGCCTTCTTTATAAGAAATTAAGAAAAAAAAATTATGCAGCAAAAGTGATTCACAATAAAAATTTTCATAATGTGTTTTAGAACGTTTCATATTAATGAATTAGTTTTAGTTGAGCAACACCACCAAAGATCATAAAAAATGCCCCAAATCTGTCTCAACAACAAAGATAAAATCTAACTTTTAAAATTCATAATAAGGCATCATAAAGAGATAGCTCACCACCCCATGATTTTAAGTTTATACTTCTTTGTGATAATAATACATACACCATCACACAAAGAATTGAAAGTTCGAATATATTGTTTGACACAGTAGATTTGTCCAAAGACTAATCAAGAGGGGAGTGAATTGGTTATTTAAAAAATATCTTAATAATTTTAAAAATCGATTTAAGTTCTTTTCTACAATGACAAATTTTTCAAAAATAAATTTTCAACCACAAAAAGTAAATGTGCAAAAAATAAAAATGCAATAAAAACAAAGACAGAAAACACATAATTTTATAGTAGTTTGGTCCAACTAGACATACGTCCACTCCATAAAGACTCTTTCTTCAAGTATTGCACTATATCAAAGTGATACTCATTTTACTCCCACAGTAAGATGGAGAAGCTCTTATAATAACCTCTATTCCACCAACCCCAGTGCTGCTGAGTACCATCATCATTTTCTCACCTTCCTGATGACGATAGAGAACTGGCATCTTTTCTCAACCTCCTTGTGGAGGTAGAGTATCGGCATCCTTTTCTCACCTTCCTAGTTACGGTAGAGAACCGACGTCCTTTCTCACCATCCTGGTGACGGCAGAGTACCGACGTCCTTTCTCACCCTCCTGGTGATGGCAGAGTACCAACATCCTTTCTTACCTTCTTGGTGACGGCAGAGTACTGGATTTTCTCCAATGATCTTCTCTTAAGAGTCTTCAAAGAAGTAGGGTAGAGACTTGAAGAACCTACAAAGAAATTCTCACCTTTGGGCAACCTTGTGAACCATTCATAAATTCCACTTGCATTATCTCTCAATCCTCACTCTCACACCCAAGAGAAAATTCGCAGAAGAAATAGGGTAGACATTTTTTAGGACACTTATATATGAAGGACAAGAAAAATCGTATATAAAACTGAAAATTTCAAGTTGAACGTACTTGGATCGTACAGTATGATCTATCTTCATATGTATGAACAGTTCAAAAAATCCTTGTTCTCGTCGCTACCAAAGCGAGAGGATGAGCCCTTGGAAGTATGAGGACGTTTGCTACTACTGACTATTCCTAAAGTTTTGGACTCGAGAAGGCTTGGAATCGAATGAGAATGTGAAGAAAAAACTTATCCATGACCTTTCAATTTAAAGAAAAATGACATATCGTACAATACAAAATTTGATCATACGTATGATTTTTAAAATCGTACAAGAAAAATATTTCGTACATTCGAATAGACATGGCCAAAAAGAAAACAACTTTTTGTAAAGCCATTCATGAGGTGTCATTTCGTATAGGCTTTTTGACCAAATGATCATTCAGACGAACACATGTTTATCTGAGACAATCAGAATATGAAAGATTATTTTTTGACGGTTTGGTTCGTCCAACAGGTTCATACAGACGAAATGTGATTTCATACGTATGAATTGAGATCAATAACTCACCTTTTGGAAAATTATCCCTAATAATATAGACAAAAAAATAAATATCGTGCAAATGATGAGGATATCGTACAGTACGACATACAATGAAAAAACTAAATTTTGTGTGCTCAACTAAAAAAAATACCATGTACAAGCTACAAAATTTGTACAGTACGAAAAATTTTATATTGTAAGAGGAAAATAATTAAAATAAGACATGATAAACAAAAACCTTTTCAAAAACCAATTACCTGAGATTCGATGACATATAAATGGACAAATAAGACCAACAATATAATATAAAAAAGAGAAATAATCACAACTAATGAAACAAACAAAAATAAATAAACAACCAAATTATTACTAACAAACAAAGAAAATAAATAACCTAAGAAAACAAATAAACTAACAATACATTACAAATCCAATTTGTAAAATTTTAATTTTAAGCATTAAGATCAATCAGACCTAATCTCGTTCTTAAAATGCTAAACATTTCAAAAGCTAGTGGTTTTGTGAAAATGTCTGCAAGTTGATTCTCAATAGCAACATGTTGTAATTAAATTTCTTCTTTAGCCACATGATCTCTAATGAAGTGATACCTTATATCAATATGCTTTGTTCTAGAATATTGAATAAGTTTCTTTGAAATGCATATAACATTTATATTATCACAAAAAATTGGAATAGTGCCAATTGAAAATTTTAAGTCAATTAGTTATTATTTTAACCAAAGAATATGTGCCACACAACTACCTAAGGCAATGTATTATCCTTCAGTAGTAGAAATGGCTCATAAATTCTATTTTCTGTTAGACCAAGAAACTAAAGAGTTTTTTATGAATTAACAAGTTTTAGAAGTACCTTTTTTATCAACTCTATGTCCTGCAAAATCAAAATCAGAATTTCCAATTATTTCAAAAGAAGAGTTATGCTTAGGATATAAAATCTCTAAGTTTTAAGTTCCCAAAATAT
Organism: Dendrobium nobile; assembly: GCA_022539455.1. Lineage (NCBI taxonomy): Eukaryota > Viridiplantae > Streptophyta > Magnoliopsida > Asparagales > Orchidaceae > Dendrobium > Dendrobium nobile. Next base: position 43,367,083 of record CM039726.1, read on the forward strand.
ATCTCAGAATTCTCTTAACAACACTCATATGTGATTCTTTTGGATCAACTTGAAATCTAACACACAAATAAATACTAAACATGATATCTAGTCTACTAGCAATCAAGTAAAGCAATGATCCAATTATTCCTCTAAATTTCTTTTGATTAATAGATTTTTTCTTATGATTCTTATTTAATTGCACCGAGGAACTCATTGGAGTACTCACTAGTTTGGCATTATCCATTTCATATTTCTTGAGGATGTCCTTAATATATTTTGACTAGCTAAGAAATATTCCTTTCTCATTTTACTTTATGCTAAAACTAAGAAACTAACTCAAGTCTCCCATCAAACTCATTTCAAATTCACTACTCATTATTTTTTAAGAATCATCACAAAAATTTTTATTAGTAGATCCAAACAAGATATCATTAACATATATTTGAATAATGAGTATGTCATCTCCTATCCTTTTCAAGAAGTGAGTGGTGTCCACACTTCCTTTAACAAATGATCTTTCTAATAGGAAAGTGCTTATCCTCTCATACCAAATCCTAGGTGCCTATTTTAGTCAATATAATATATTTTTCAATTTAAGCATATGATTAGGGAATTTTGAATTTTTAAAACCTAAAGGTTTCTCAATATAAACATCCTCTTGAATCACTTCATTAAGAAAGGCACTCTTAATATCCATTTGATACAATTTAAAACCCTTTAAAACATGCAATGATTAACAATACCCTTATCACTTCAAATTTGGCTGCAGGGACAAAATTTTCTTCAAAATCAATTTTTTTCTATTTGATTATACCTAATGCCCACCAATCTTGTCTTGTTTCTAATCACAACATCTGAATCATTCATTTTTTTTAATACCCACTTAGTTCTAATAACACTTTGATTTTTTTGCCTTTCAATAAATTCGAAAACATCATTTCTAATAAGTTGATTCAATTCTTATAGCATGGTTAAAATTCAAGAATACTTGATTTATATTAGTGGGTTCAATCTTTGATATAAAGGCAGAATGAATCACTTCTTTGCTATGTTCATACTTAGTTCTAACATCCTCACTAGGTTCACTTAAAATCAATTCTTTATGGTGACTCTTAGAAAATTTTCATTCTCTAGGCAAAGTATTTTCTGCTCCAACATTCTCTTTCAAATTTGTCTTTTCTATTCCTTGGGAGATATTTTCAATATGATCTTCTTCTAGCCTTGTCTCTTCTGAAATGCTAGATTTATTAAAAACTGCGTGTGTTGTCTTCTTAACTATCAAAGTTCTCTTATTAAAAATCATATAAAATTTGCCAACACTAGAATATCCTAAAAAAATTCCTTCATCAGATTTAGGATCAAATTTCTTAAAGAAGTTTTTTCATTATTATGTATGAACACCTTACATCCAAAAATATGCAAATATGAAAGATTAGGTGTTCTCCTCTTAAGAAATTTATAGGGTGTTTTGTTCAATTTGGAACTAATGTTCACCCTATTCAGGACATAACAAGCCGTACCAAAAATATTTTTAAAGTGAGTATTCTTCCAATATGGCTCTAACAGCTTTTATTAATGTTGTGTTCTTTCTTTCGACTATCCTATTCTGTTGAGGGATCCTAGGTGCTAAAAAATTGTAATTAATTCCTTATTCTCTAAAAAAATCTTCAAATTTTTTATTTTCAAACTCTCTTTCATAATCACTTTGAATTAATAAAATTTCACACCCTAATTTCCTCTGAATCTAAATAGAAAAAATTTTAAATTCCTCAAATGATTCACTCTTATGAAATAAGAATTTGACTCAAGTGAATCTTAAAAAATTGTCAACCCAAACCTAAAAACTTTTTCTCTTAGACTTTTAGTGCAAAACAGTCGAAAAAGATCCATGTGTAGGACTTCCAACAGTTTGCTAGTTCTAAGATCCTTAATTGAATGAAAGGAGAACTTCACCTATTTTTTGAATAGACATGCATCACATAGGTGATCCTTAGTGAAGTCTAGTTTGGATATCCCTCTAACTAAATTTTTATGGGTAATCTTTCTAAGATTTTTCATACTTGCATGACAAAGTCTTCTATTTTATAACCATGATTCATCAATAATTATTTTGAGACAAAAATCACTAGAAGTTTTAATAAAATTCAAATCAAGTATATACACATTATTTACCTTATTTCCATGTAACATATCTATTCTATTTTGGCATATAATATAACTTATGGAAAAAATTTAACACTATAACTTTTATCACAAAACTGATTAATACTCAACAAGTTATGTTTTAAGCCTTCTACCAATAATATATTTTCAATAAAAAAATTTGTTCTTGTTGCCAATCATACATGTATCTATTCCTTGTGGTTTATCTCCTAATGTCACCTTGCCTCCTTTCTTAGCTTCCAGGGATATGGATTATGCCTGTCTCTAATCATATGCTTCGAATATCCGCTATTTCATTACCAAATGCTCTCACGAGGACTTGTACGAGAGCATTTCTACAAAATGATCAAATATTAGACTTGGGAACCCAAATAAGTTGTGGTTCTTCTCTTTGCAATAATATTCTAGATGCATGTTTGATATGCTATATTTTATACATCTTAGGTCTCCACACTAGATGTATTTTATTATGAATTATGCAAGGGTGAGAGATATGACCAATCATTCCAAAAAAAAAATTTAACCCCAGGAAAAGAATTTATCAATCTGCATGAGTTATACTATTTTTTTCTAGGTTTTGAAATTTTAAGCATATGATCACGATCAGAAAATTATTCAAGTGTTAGGGGTATCCTATTTTTTTCAAGAACTTTAAGTTTCTCTTTAAGATATGACTTAAAACAACATTGCCAACTCTTAACTCATGCTCTCTTTTAATTGTTTCATCTTTTAACACCTTATATTCATTTTCAAGATCAGTATAAGATATTTTTAATAATTCATGTTTCTTATTCAAATCATTAAATTCATCCAATAATTTTATGTGGTTACTATCAATTGATTCATGATCATTCCTAAAAATTTCTTGCTCTTTTTATAAATTAGAATACTATATGTTCAATATGGCATGTTATTTTTTAAATTTCCTATATATAGTTTAGATTTTCTCAGAAACATAAAATTACTCATCATAAGATAAATCACACACTTCCTCTTGATCCAAGTGATCAAGATTGTCTTCCATTAAGTACAAGTTTATGACTTCCTTTACATCTATTTCTAAAGAATCGGATGGTGAATCTACCTAGAATGCTCTCTATAGTCTTTTCTTGCCATTCCTAACATTGATTTTCTCCTCAACTTTCTTCTTGTTTGGATTATCTTTGAGATTTAGGCAATCAGATTTGATGTGTCTAGGCTTCCTGCATTCATAATAAATTACATCATTATAAGCTTTTATATTTTTATGAAACTTACCCTTATTCTACTATTGACATCTTCGTTACTTTCTTCTCAAGAAACTTTTGAATTGCCTTATCATGAGTGCAATATCATTTTTATCCTCAGGTTATAATTGATCACTTTTTGAGTCATCCAGTTTTAACATAATATTTTCTCCTTATGCTTGTCTCCTGTAATAATCTATCTTTGAGTCACTCCTTGTTTATAAACAATCAGTGATCCAAGCAGATTGTCAATTGAATAAATAATTAGGTCTTTTGATTCAGTTATGACAGTAATCTTTGCATCATAAGCAGAAGGTAAACAATGAAGAATTTTATTAACTTTCTTAGAATTCATTAATTCCCTACATAAATCATGCAAGAAAGTGAATATCTGTGTAAAATGCGTATACATGTTAGTGATTAATTCATTTGGTTTGATACAAAAAAGTTCAGAGTCATATAATAGAATGTTTAATCTAGACTATTTCACTTGATTTTTTTCTTCATATGTTATGCAAAGTTTATCCCAAATTTTTGTTCTCATTTTATAAGATGAAACATGCATATAGTCCTCAGATTTAAAGGCACGGAAAAAATTGTTTAAGCATTTAGCATTTAACTGAGCTAATTCTTTTTCTTTTAAGGTCCAATCAGTAATTGGTGTTCCAGTCCTAATACCATCAATAAGTCTTGTCGGTCTAGTGTAACCTTTCTATAATAAAATCTACATGCCATAGTCAAGCGATTGAAGAAAAGTAGACATACGAGTTTTTTCAAAAATTGAAAGGGATGTTATCAAATAGTGGTGGTCTATTGATTGAATATCTTTTTAGGAGTGTTATGGTTTTAAAAGTAGCTATAATCATTTTCAAATAGTTATCTAAACCATGATTTTTGAATATAGGCTATATTATCACTTGAAAGTTTAAATAGGTTGTTAGATCTAGTAGATGTGTCCCAAGACTAACTAAGAGGGGGGTGAATTTGTTATTTAAAAAATCTCTTGGTAATTTAGAAAATTGATTTAAGTTCTTCTGTATAATATTAAAATTTTCAAAATAAATTTTCAACCATAGAAAGTAAATGTGTAGAAAATTAAAATACAATAAAAATAAAGACATAAAAACACAAAATTTTATTGGTTCGGTCCAACTAGACCTACGTCCACTCCTTGAAGACTCCTTCAGTATTGCACTATTCCAAAGTGACTCTCCTTTTGCTCTCACATCAAGGCGGATAAGCCCTTACAATAACCTCTCTTCCACCAATCCTAGTGTGGCAGAGTACCGTCATCCTTTCTCACCTTTTTAGTGACAGCTGAGAATCAGCATCCTTTCTCATCCTCCTGGTGATGATAGAGTACCGGCATCCTTTCTCACCCTCCTGGTGATGATAGAGTAACAATATCCTTTCTTACCTTTCTGGTGACGACAGAGTACTAGAACTTCTCCAAAGATTTTCTCCCAAGAGTCTTCAAATAAGTAGGGTAGATATTTGAAGAATATACAAAGAGATCCTCACCTTCGGGCAACCTTGTGAATCATTCACAAATTCCACTTGAATGATCTATCAATCCTCACTCCCAAACACTGTCCCAAAACACTCTTACGCTCACTCCTAAGAAAAAGTTCATATATAGAAGAAGTAGGGTAGACAATTTTTAGGACTCTTATATATGAAGGACAAGAAAAATCATCCAAATGAACTAAAAATTTTAAGTTGAATGTATTTTGATTGTATAGTACGAACGATCTTAGTATGTATGAATAATTCAAAAAATCCTTGTACAATCCTGTACAAATTGATTTCATACTCTATTAGTCATATGTACAAACTGACATCATACTATATGAACAGTTTAAAACTAAACAGGTTCGTCCGATATGATTATGTATGAACCCATTTCGTACTAGGGTCATCATCTGTACAAACCCTACATTGTATAGTTCAAACTTGTTAAATCAAATCAGGCTTCATATGGTACGAATATAGAGGAACTTATTTTGTACTATGGATGTCATGTATACAAAATTAATTTTATACATTATGAATAATTTAAAAAATTTACCTGTTCGTATGGGATGAACTAGTACGCACCCATGAAAGTTTGTTAGGGATGTTAAGCCCTATAGAACTGGCCCAAGACTAACCAAGAGGGGGGGTGAATTGGTATAAAAAAAATCTTTAGGCAAAGCACAAATACAAACCAAATCACCATAAAGAAATAACGTGCGGAAGAAATAAATGCGGAAGTAATAAAAACAAGAACACAAGGGTTTATAGTGGTTCTGTCAACTCGACCTACGTCCACTCCCCGGAGGCGCCCTCCAAGTATTGCACTACAATCGTGACTCTTCTTTAGCCCCCACAGCTAGGCGGAGAAGCCTTTACAAACACCTCTTTTTGCCACACCCGGCAAGGCAAAGAACCTTCTTCCTTTTGCTTCCTCCTAAAGCAGGCAGAGAACCTCGATCGCTTGTTGGAACTTACCTCTCCTAACCCTTCCAAGGACAAGAGACTCTAGGGAAGAAGAAGTGGAACAATGCTTGGCGCAACCCTTGTGAATCCCCTCATAAGATCCTCTCTCTCTCTCTCTCCCTCTCTCTCTCTCTCCTTTAGGTTTTCTTGGGTCAAGATAGTAGCCAAGGATTACAAAAACGTTGAACAAGAGCTCTTAAATAGAAGAGCTTCAAATGAGCTAATTAGTTGCCGACTATATCGTCCAGGATGATATGTAAATCGTCCTGACCGATCAGTACAAATTCCAGACGATCGGCCAGAGCATCGCCCTAAATGCAAACTTGACGATTAAAAATTGGCTTGATCGTCCAGGATGATATCACGATCGTCCCGGCCGATCAGTTCAAATCAGAGGAAAATCGTCCAGAGCATCGCCCTGAATGCAAGCTGTCCGATCTAGATCGTCCAGGAGTAACTAAGATTTTTTGGCTAGATCGTCCTGGCCGATCCTGAGATCATCCAGGACGATGTGATCGTATCAATCATCTTTAATTACTTCCTTGATTTGTCTGATTAATTAAGGCATAATTGTGAATATCATCCAGGCCGATCAAAGATCGTCCTTGCCGATTTCCAAAAATACAGAATACCTTAATTGTTTATGGCGGCAATTTTTTTTTGTTTTGATCCTATCATCCTGGAAAGTCAGTAGAAAAAAGCAGTCATAGTGAAGCAAGATATGTTTGCTATCATCAAAATCATAATCTAAAAACATGTTTATAACAACCCATTTTGTACTCTGGACATCTTATGTACAAACTCCACTTTATACAATATGATTAGTTCAAAAAATAATGAGTTCGTTCGGGATGAACTGGTACGTATCTATGTCGTACTCTGGACATCATCTGTATGAACCAAAGTTCGTACAATACAAACAGATCAAAAGAAATTGCAGAGGCATGATTTGATTAACTTCACCACATCATAGTGTTTTCTAATTTTATTAAATTTATGTTAACTTGATAATATCTACTTGGAGCTTAATTATTATGGATTAAGCTCTATGTATTAGAACTTAAGCATATTGCTTAGCTTACTACTATTAAAGAGTTGATTAACAGGGGACTATAACTTCTATGATAACTCACACAACATATTTAGATAGTCAACCCTAACTCCTAGCACTCAATGGCATTCATTTCATAGCACCTATTTATTACTATTTTTAGAGATTATTCTAGTTCAACCTACTTTATATTATTAACACACATTATTTAAAGTACGAGATGCGCCAAGAGGGGGAGAGGTGAATTGAATATTTAAAAACTTCTTTAATGAAAAGAAATATCTTTTTATAACTTGATGCAGAAGTGAATTACATTCACAATAAAAAGATAGATTATCAATTTCACCAATGCAATTAATTGCAATAAAAATAAAGGTAGAAATAAAGTGCAAAAATAATAAAGGAAAGAACACACCAAATTTATTGTGGTTCGACCAAACCTTTACCTTTATCCACTCCCCGGAGGCACCCTCCAGCTGCATTTAACCTTTAATGACTCTATTTTAGCTCTCACAGCTAGGCGGAGAAGCCCTTACACAAAATCACTTCCACCTTTCCCGATACGGTGAAGGAGTCGGGTCCTTTGACACCAAAGAGATCTTCTTCTTCGCAAAACTTTCTTCAAGAAAAACCTTAAATTCAATGGTCCTAACTGTCTGAAATCTCCTCCACACTCCCTTGAAATCCCCTCCAAGCATCTTCTCCCTCTCTTAATCTCCACCCTTTCATCTCTCCATTTCAAGTTCTCTCTTTAAGTTTTCCCAAGAAAAATGAAGCTTCAAAGGTTGCTAAAGACTCTTACAAAGTCTTATGAGAAAGCTTAAATAGAGGGCTTCAAAAAACCCTAAAAAATCATTTTAGCTATTGAAGATCATACAGTACGATCGCAAGATCGTCTAGTACGATGTGTATAATTTGACCTGTTAGTACTGTACGATCACCAGTTTGTACTACACGAATAGTTTAAATTGCATGTTCATACTGTACGATGTCCAGTTAGTGCTATACGAACAGTTCAATAAAAATGCAGTACGATCACCCGTTAGTATTGTACGAACAGTTCAATTTTTTTATTCATACTATACTATGTAAAGTTAGTATTTTACAAACAGTTCAATCAAAATGTAATTCGTCCAAGACGAAGTATGGGATGGCCAAAATCGTCTATGTTGACGTACAATATGATCCATTTCGTACAATACAATCAAAATATCAAAATTAAATGATTTTGATTGACTAATCATAGGATTAAATTAGGTAATATTTTAAATAATGTACAGTACAATCATGTTCGTACAATACGATTAGAATAACTTTTCAAATTCAAAATTTTGCCTAATTTAATGGACGATGGGCTTTTTAAATATAACAGATCATCCAATATGATGTGGTGTTCATACAGTATAACTAGTTATATTTAAAAATATTTTTTCAAGAAAAAAATATTTTAATTAGTTTTTATTACACCAGATCGTATAGTAAATTCTAGATCATATAGTATGATGTACTGAAAAATTAAAATATTTAAAATCATTTTTTCTCCCCCTATGTGTGTGCACGGTTCCAATCTAATATACATCATTACAAGACTTGACTTAAGTAATGAAAGTTACAGACTCATCTAATGCTGTTGCGACCCATGACCCCGAGTTTGAAATTTTGATGATGATAAATAATGTCGCCTGAACTACTCTTCATTGAATATCTTTTATTGTTTGCTATATTCCGTGAGTACTAATATTTCAGGAATATCACAAGCCACTCAGGACAACGGGAAGACTCAAGACTAGTTAGATTAGGAGTATGAGTCTGACAATGTAATTTGTTATTTATTTTATTTTTTATTTTCTTGAGTGTGGCCACAAAATATAGGCGAGTTTGAGCAATCATGCACACACACAGGGGGAGAGGGTTTTTAAAAGTAAAAAATATTATTTTTCATTGTCTGTTAATCATACTGTACGAAGTTATTTCATACTGTACGATATTATATTATAAAGGTGTTCTGTGAACAAATCGTACAGTACGACTAATATCGTACTGTACGATGTGTTTCAAATCCAAAACCCTAGCCATCACATTAACTTAAGTAAGTTATTCTGAGCCATTCGTACTGTACGATCTATTTTAAATACTTACTTAATTTAACCTGTGATTAGTGCAAGAAATCAAGGCTTAATTACAAATTGAAAATCGCACTGTACGAACACATTCGTACAATACGATGAACAGAGACGAATTCAGATCGTCCCGAAGATTGTCCTGGACGATCCCTTGTTTTTGTCTCATTGTACTGTCCGATATATATCATACCATACGATGAACAAATATGACATTTGATCATCCCGGAATTCGTCCTAGACGATGCCTTGATTTTCACCATTCATACTGTATGATGTGTATCATACCATATGATGAACAGAGATGACATTTGATCATCTCGGCTATCATCCTATATGAGCAATAGTGTTGAGAATCGTACTGTACGATTTAGTATTGCACCGTATGATTAGATTTTGAACTGTTCATATAACTTCGTACAAGGATGAAGCCTATTTATACATGTCGTACTGTACGATTAGAAATTGTACTGTACGATTGTAATGGCTACTTTAAAAATTTCAGGGATTTTGGAGCCTGTTTTATGTGTCAAAATTGTTATGTTTTGAGAGAGAGACAAGAAGAGGAAAATGTGATTAGAGAGGAAATCCTTGGGAGAGAGCTCTTGAGAAGTTTTGAGGGGTTGAGAGAGGAAGGAGAAGGTGAGCTTGGTGAGGGAGAAGAGGTGTGAGGGAGATCACACGGTTGCTCCGATCTTGCTGCATCTTTCTCCTCCTATGGCCCAGGAAGAACTTGAGGGAGGCTTTCTAAGGGGGAGACTCTTCTACATCCGTGACCTCAAGGTACTCTGCCTTCTCTAGGAGGGAGAAAAACGAGAAGGTTCTCTTCCATCACCAGAAGGGTGAAAACAGCTCTTGGCACTCCGCCACGCTGGTTTGGGGAAAGGGAGTATTGTAAGGGCTTCTCTGCCATGCCGAGGAGGGAAAAAGGAGATCTATAGTTTGTAGTGAAATTCCCGGAGTGGAGGACTCTGGGGAGTGGACGTAGGTCATGGTTTGACCGAACCACTATAAAAATTTCTGTGTGTTTTTTCCTTATCGCTTTTTATTCTTGCGTGCATTTTATTTTCATAATACTTGCTTGGTGAAAACTTGTGAAAGAAAAAGGATTATATCACTACACATTGAGTACAATTGTTTGCCTTCGTAGTAGTTTAAATTTTCTTGTTAAAAATTTAAAAACATCAAAAAAATTAGAACTCCTGCTTAGGTTTTAATTATTGCATTAAAATTTTCACAATTCACTTCCCTTCTTGTCCATCTAGTAATTTCAAATACAACCAATTCTACACAATCTTAAGCCTTAAATCTTCAAAGAATGGTGCATGGTGTACCTAAAATATTAGTCAACACAAATAAATATGCACTACAAACATTAGGAGAAATAAAGGGTTAATCAATATTATTTGTTATCAAAAAAATCATAAACTCAGAAGCCCGAGTTGCAATATTATAACAATTAAATTGACATGCCAATCTGCCTTGATTTAATATGCTAGTTATAAACTCTTAATTTTGCTTCTCTTTGAACTTATCCATACCACATTGGCCAAGCTTCTCCTCAATACGATCATACATTTTTTTATTGCACTTTCCACTGCTCTTCAGCACACTTTAGTTGATATAAAGATTCTTATATTATCCATACCATATTTTTTTTGTCTACTCCATGTTTGATTATTCTCTCATGTGTTGCAAATCTATTTTCATGGCTTATGTTTTGATGATTAACAAACACTATTTCTCTTGGACTGCTTGTTGCTTTCTAACTTTTCAGGAATCGAAGATCGGACGAACAAGATAAAGCCAATTCAGGATTGCGTAGGTTTAGGGTTGAGTCAGTCTGTACTTTTATTTTTTCACCTTTTGAGTCTACTTATAATGGTCAAAGAGACTGATGCTAAGTAACCCTACACACATACACTTGAGAGACTTAGAATTTTTTTTTTTACTCATATTGGCCTGGACGATATTTACATCGTCTTGGATGATCAGGCTTAAAACAGAAAGTCTAATTAAGGATTCTTAATTAAGGCAGCCGACATTAACATATCGGCCTGGACGATACATGTATCGGCCAGGACGATACGCTCAAAACAGAAAGAAGTTGCCGCCATAGACAATTAAGGTATACTGTATTTTTAAATTATCGGCCAGGACGATCATTGATCGGCCTGGACGATATTCACAATTATGCCTTAATTGAACATACAAATCAGGGAAGTAATTAAGGATGGTTGATACGATCACATCATCCTGGACGATCGCAGGATCGGTCAGGAGGATATATTCAATATCCTTGGTCACTCCTGGACGATCGGGATCGGCCAGCATGAAAACAGAGCGATGCTCAGGACGATTTTCCTCTGAATTGAACTAATCAGCCTGGATAATCGTGAAATCGGCCAGGATGATCAAGTCAAATTTTAATCGTCCAGCACCGAAAACAGGGCGATACCCAGGCCGATCTTCTGAGATTTGTACTGATCGGCCAGGCCGATGTCCATATCGGCCTGGACGATATTGTCGGCAACTTGCAATTAATGAGCTCCTTTGGAGCTCTTCTATTTAAGAGCTCTTGTTCAATGTTTTGAAAAACTTTTGGCTGCTACCTTGACCTGAGAAGGCCTTGAGGAGAGAAAGAGAGAGAGGGAGAGAGAGAGGATCTTGTGAGGGGGAGCTTGTGAGGGGATTCACAAGGGTTGCTTCAAGGATCGCTTTGCTTCTTCTTCGTCTAGAGTTTCTCATCTGTGGAAGGGTCGGTAGAGGTAAAGAGTTAGCTTTTGGTTGTTGTTCTTTGCTAGCTTCAGGAGGAAGCAAAAGGAGGTAGGTTCTCTACCTTGCCGGGGTGGCAAAAAGGAGGTTCTTGTGAGGGCTTCTCCGCCTAGCCGTGGGGGCTAAAGGAGAGTCACGTTTTGTAGTGCAATACTTGGAGGGTGCCTCCAAGGAGTGGACGTAGGTTGAGTTGACTGAACCACTATAAATTTCTGTGTTCTTGTTTTCTTGCTTCCGCACTTTTAATTCCGCATTTATTTTTGTGGCGTGATTTTGGTTTATGTTTTCTATTCTTTGTTAAAAGAAATTTTAAAATACTAATTCAACCCCCCCCCCTCTTGGTTAGCTTGGGACTAAGTTCATAGGGCTTAACATCCCTAACGAACTTTCATCATGACTATACAACTTACCTTCTTACTCATACCCTTTTGACTAGAAAATACATGTAACTGTCCATGCACTTTTAGCTGTATTTATCATTTGTGTAGTTAAGGCCTTTTGACTTTAGCATTATTTTCCAATCATGCTATTTTTCTTCGATCTACCTCTTTGATTTAGTCCTAATCTTTTGGCCAAATCTAAACCATTTTATTCATACATTTTTGGCTTATCCATGTAATTTTGGTCAGAATTTTCTTTGATGATTTTATACTTTTCTATTAAGTTAATCCTAGTAGGTTCATCCTCTTTCATCTTACACTAGTGGCTTGAAAGTTCATGAAGGTTTCTTAGACCTTTAAGAATTAGCCTGAGGCTAATCAAAAGGAGGGGTGAATTAGATATTTTAAAAATTCTTTAGTGAAAAAGAAATTCTTTAAAAATTTTTCAAACCCACACACAATAATCGATACAGCGGACACGAAAATAAGTAATTTTCACAACAATGAAGTAAATTAGATTTTTTAACCACACATAAATTAGAGAAAATAAAGTGTAGAAAATAATTAGAATGAACACACTAGAGTGGTTTAGTCAACTTGACCTACGTCCACTCCTTGAAGACTCTCTCTCAAAGTATTACACTAAATAATAGTGATTCTCATTTTGCTCCCATAGCAAGGCAGAGAAGCCTGTATAGACATTATTTCACCACCCCGGTGTGACATAGAACCATAACTCTTTTACAAGCAGAGAATCTCAAATCTATTTTCACCCTCCAGGTGATGGTCAGAGAATCACAACTCTATTTTCACCCTCCAGGTGATTATTGGAGAACCATAATATTAAGAGAGTTGCTATTTGTATGTTTTACATTCTTGCAACTTGTATAGTTTTGATTATTCCAAATATTATTAATTTATGTGTAGTTATCTCCTAACACTTTTATAGAAAATTTGTTTTTGCTTTTGTGTGTACTAACATTTCAGGAAAATCAAACTCCAGACTACTAAAGACTTCAATTCATATTCAGTATGAGATAGTTTATAAATTAAAGTTTGTACTTAGCTTTGTATTGAGTTTGAAAGGGAGTGATTGTAATTGTGTAGATAAGACACACACACACTTGGGAAACAAAAATATTAGATTGATCGTACGGGATGAACATAGTTCGTACGGGATGATCAAGTCAGTTATCCCCTCGATAGAGCAATGGATCGAACAGGAAGTGAGAAAATTTTTCTTAAGTCCTGATCATCCAGACAAAATTCCATATTCATCCCTGGACGAACTCCTCTGGATTCTCACCTTACACTGTTCATCCAGACAAAATGCATAATTCGTCTCTGGGCGAAATCCTCTGGATTTCAAATTTGGTCTGTTCGTCCAGACGATGTCCAAGTTCATCCCTGGACGAACTCCTATGGACTTTGAGTTTACACTAATCGTCAAGACGAAATTCACTATTTGTCTCTAGACAAAATCCTCTGTCCAAAAATCATCCGGGACGAAGATACGTTCGTCCTAGGACAAAGTGAATCAACACTTCACTTTTTGACGCTGTTATGGAGTTTTGGGGAACCGACCTACGAAATAACTATTTATCCGTACGAACCTAGTTCGTACGGGATGATGTTCATATACAAACTCAGTTCGTACCAATATTCATTAGGATCATTTCTGACACTTTAAGTAAAATCATCCAGGATGATCCACGTTCGTACGAGACAATCCATTTCGTGTTGACTTGAAAATTTATAATTTTTGGACGATTTTTCTTGTCTTTTCTATATATAATCCAATTTTATCTTCCACCAAATCTTTTTGCCCATTGATCTTCATGCTTATTGAAAGAGAAGTCAAGGAGAGAGTGTGAGTGAGTGTTCGAAAAAGGATTCTTGCTACTGGAGCGTGAAGGCTTCACTTGGAGTTTAAAGGTAAGAGTCATTGCTTTTGAATTGTGATTACTTCACTCTTTTCTTTCTTCCTTCTAGATTTCTTATAAGGAGATCTGTCAAGGAGATCTAGTTCTCTATTGACACTTAGAGAGTATGAATAGACGAAGGGTTCTCTGCCCACACTAGGAGGAATTTTTATTGGGTCAGGTAACCTGATGTAGAGATACATTAGGTACCCAATAAAAAAATTCCACATTAGGAGAGTGTGAAAGGAAGAAGGGTTCTCTGCCGCACTAGGAGAGTGTGAAAGGACAAACGGTTCTCTGCCAACACTGAGGATAGTGTAAAAGGACAACGGTTCTATACCTCACTGGGTAGTGATGGAAAGAGTTTATTGTAAAGGCTTCTCCGCCTTGCTGTGGGTGTAAAAGGAGAGACACTATTGGTATTAGTGCAATACTCGGAGGGTGCCTCGTAAGGAGTGGATGTTGGTCTGGTTTTGACCGAACCACTATAAATCTTATGTCTTTTATTCTTTACTACTTTTTATTTTTTGTTTTTTCTGTTCTAAAAATTATGGTTAAAAATCTATTTCTAAAAATTCATTAAAGTTTACTTTCGGTTCAAATTATTCGAAAGATGGATAAATTTTTAAAATACCAATTCACCCCCCCTCTTGGATAGCCTTGGGACATAAGCTTAGGTTTAACAACCTAATTCATAGTGAACGAGTCTCAATAAGTGGTATCAGAGCTTTATTTCAAAATCATAAGTTTAGACTACTTTTCGATTAATGTAGATGGCTACATTTGGAAACTAAAACACACCTGAGGGTTACTCTATAACTAGACCTCCACTGTTTGACAATATACCTTTTAATTTTTGAAAAACATGCATGTCTACTTTCTTACAATCACTTGATTATCGTATGTGGACCTTAGTCCAAGAAGGATATTCAAAACCAACTAGATTAGTTGACGGAGTTAGAGTTGAAACACCTTTTGCAGACTGGACAGTAGAAGAGCGTGACTTAGTACAACTAAATGCCAAATACTTGAATAGTTTCTTTTGTGTTATAAAATCAGAATACTACATGCGAGTTTCCACTTGCAAAAGTGAAAAGGACATATGAGATAGACTTTGTATAACATATGAGGGGACTAATGAGGTTAAGCAATCTAGACTTAATATCTTGTTATAGGATTATGAATTATTTTGCATGAAACCTAATGAATCTATTTCTGATATGTACACAAGATTCACACAAATAGTCACCTCTTTGCATGCACTGGGTAGGGAACTAACAAATGCTAAAATGGTTAATAAGATTCTTCGTTGTTTGCCTACTGCATATGATGCTAAAATTAATGTAATTACAGAGTCTAAAGATTTAAACATTTACTCTATTGACAATCTTCTTGGTTCGCTAATTGCTTACAAGCAAGGAGTTAGCCAAAGAAAGATTAATGTAGGTGAACCACGAAGGGAGAAGAATATAGCACTAAAAGTGGAAGAGTCTGAGAGTGAACACTCACAACCTGAGGATGAAGACGACATCGCATCGATGACTAGACAATTCAGAAGCTTTTTGAAGATGAAGTAGAAGAGATGCCAACAATGGAATATAGGTAAATTTAATAGAAATGACAAGGTTTTAAATGATGTGATTTGCTATGAGTGCAGGAAACCTGGTCATATTAAGACTGATGGCCCAAAACTCAAAGCCACTCCTAGCAAGGAGAAGGTAGAGGAGAAACCAATTGTAAAGAAGGGCAAGAAGAAGTTTCAAAGAGCTTTCTAGGCAGACTCAGCTTCAGATTCATCAGAGACTGAAAAGGAAGAAGAAGTCACTAATCTTTGCTTAATGGCTGATAGTCTTGATCAGTCAGATCACGAAGAGGTATGTGACTTAACTTATGATGAATTATTTGAAGTTTTTGAACACATGCATGATGCATATAAGAAAATGAAGAAAATGCATGCTAGTCTAAGTTTAAAATTTGAAGAACTTCAAAGGAACATGAAATCCTTAGGAAAGATCATGCCTTAATAGATGACAACCACATGAAACTACTCGATGAGTTTGATGACTTGAATAAAAATCATGAGAATTTAAAATCATCCTATGCAAAACTTGAGAAAGATTTTAAGAACTTAAAGGATGAATCAGAGAGCAAATTATATAAAATAAATTATATGATTCGAATTTTGAAAGATATGAATTTATTTTACTAATTAACGATAAAAGCTCTCGAGGATAATAGGATACCCCCTAAACTTGAAGATTTTACTAATCCTATTTTGTATCCTAAATTTATGCAATTCCTGAATAGACAGATGAATGTTAGAAGACTTAGGAAACCATTTCCAAAAGTAAAATATAATAATTATGGATTGCTTGGACATATAGCTCACACCTGTACTTTGAAGATGAAAACTAATTTGGTGCGGAGACCTAAGATGCATAAACCTAGACATATCATATATGCATCTGATTATAAATTGCCAAAAGGTATACCCAAACTGGTTTGGGTTCCCATGTCTAATGTTTGATAATTTTGCAGGGTCACTCTCACACAAGACCTCGTGAGAGCATATGGTACCTGGACAGAGGATGTTCAAAGCATATGACTAGACATACTACTCAATTCATAACGCTGGAAGCTAGGAGTGGAGGCAAGGTTACACTTGGAGATAATACCATAAAGAAGATGGTTAGATCAGGTATGATTGGAAATCTTAAGAGCTTTTTTATAGACAATGTGTTATTGGTTGAAAGCTTAAAGCATAATTTATTAAGTATAAGTCAGCTTTGTGATAAAGGTTATTGTGTAAAATTTTTCCCTACTAGCTGCATATTAAGCCTAAATGGAAAAATGTTTTGAATAGAAAAAGGGTAAACAATGTTTATATGCTAGATTTGAATTGCATTCAATCTCCTATTATTTTTTGTTTGAAAACAGTATATGATGAGTCATGGTTTTGGCATAGGAGACTTTGCCATTCTAGCATAAAAAGACATTAGGAGCATTTCCCAAAAGAACTTAGTTAGAGGTATACCTAAACTAGACTTTACTAAGGACCACCGTTGTGATGCATGTCTACTAGGAAGGCAAGTGAAGTTCTCTTTTCAGTCCAATAAGGATCTTAGAACAAGTAAACCATAGAGATTTTGCATATAGATCTTTTTGGACTTGTTGGAACTGTGAGTTTAGGGGGAAAGGTATACAGATTTGTAACTATAGATGATTACTCAAGATTCACATGAGTCAGATTTCTATTTCATAAGAGTGAATCATTTGAGGAATTTAGAAATTTTTCGACTTGGATTCAAAGAAAACTAGGATGCGAAATTATTTCTATACAAAGTGATCATGGAGGAGAATTTGAGAATGAGAAATTTGAGAAATTTTATAAGGAGAAAGGAATTGATCACAACTTTTTTGCACCTAGAACCCCTCAGCAGAATGGGGTAGTCGAAAGGAAAAATAGAACATTAATAGAAATTTGCAGAATACTCACTTCCTAAATATTTTTGGGCTGAGGTGGTTAACACTGCATGTTATGTTCTGAATAGAGAGAATATAAGATCTAAATTAAATAAAATATCCTATGAGTTGATAAAAGGAAGAACACCTAATTTGTCTTATTTATATATTTTTTATTGCAAGGTGTTCATTCATAATAATGAAAAATCTGCCTTAGAAATATTTGATCCAAAATCAGATGAAGGAATTTTTGTTGGATACTCAAGTGTTGAAAAATCTTATAGGGTATTCAATAAAAGAACTTTGGTAATTGAGGAGACTACACATGTTATATTTGATGAATCTGGAAATATGGAAGAGCCAAATGTTGAAGAAGATGAAATTGAGATTAACTCCCAAAAGATTGATAAAATGAATTTGGAAGAAAATTGGGAGATAGAAAACCCTTTGCTTAGAGATTTAAGATTTCTAAAAACCACCCAAGGGAATTGATTATAGGTGAACCAAGTGAGGGTGTAAGTATTAGGCGTGGATTAAACAAAGAAGTCAATCATTCAGCCTTCATTTCAACTATAGAACCCACTAATATTGATCAAGCACTTTTTGATGAATTTTGGATTTTGGCCATGCAAGAAGAGTTGAATCAATTTGTAAGAAATAAAGTTTGGGAATTAACTACAAGGCTAAAGGATCAAAGTGTAGTTGGAACTAAGTGGGTATTCAAAAATAAAATGAATGACTTAGGAGTAGTCATAAGGAATAAGGCTAGATTAGTAGCTAAGGGGTATAATCAAATTGAAGTGATTGATTTTGAGGAGACTTTTGCCCCTGTAGCTAGACTTGAAGCAATTAGGGTTTTGCTAGCCTTTGCCTATTTTAGAAGATTTAAATTGTATCAAATGGATGTCAAAAGTGTCTTTTTAAATGGGGTAATTCAAGAGGATCTTTTTTTAGAACAACCTCCAGGTTTTGAAAATTCTAAATACTCGAATCATGTTTTCAAGTTGAAAAATGCATTATATAGATTGAAACAGGCACCTAGGGCTTGGTATGAGAGGTTGAACACCTTCCTACTTGAAAGATCTTTTAAAAAAGGAAGTGTGGATACAACTCTTTTTTTGAAGAAATATGGAAAGGATATACTCATTGTTCAAATTTATGTGGATGATATTATTTTTGGATCTTCAAATAAAAATCTTTGTGATGATTTTTTTAAAATAATGAGTAGTGAATTTGAAATGAGTCTAATAGGAGATTTGAGTTATTTCCTAGGATTTAGCATTAAGCAAATTGAGGAAGGCACATTTCTTAGTCATTCAAAGTATGTTAAGGACATCCTCAAAAAGCTGAATACGTTGCAATAGGAAGTTGTGTGGCACAAGTACTTTGGTTGAAATAACAGTTGATTGATTTAGGATTGACTATAGGCACTATTCCAATTTATTGTGATAATACAAGTGCTATTTGCATTTCTAAAAATCCTATTCAACATTCAAGAATCAAACACATAGACATAAGGCATCATTTCATAAGGGATCATGTATCCAAAGAAGAAATTGAACTCAATCATGTTTCTACTGAAAATAAACTTGCAGACAATTTTACAAAACCTTTAGCCTTTGATACTTTCAGTGCATTAAGAACAAGGCTTGGTGTGATTGATTTGAATGCTTAAATAAAAATATTTTTGCAACATTGATGTTTGTTTTCTAGTTAAATATTTTTGTGTTCTTTATGAGTTTTTGATTTTATTTGTGTGATTTTTTTTATTTTCTTTTAGAGTTTGTGTTTTTTTGTTGTTTAATGTTTTTAGTGTGTTTAGTGTTTTGGTTTTGATTGTTTACATAAAATTGAAAATTTTTTGAGTGACAATTGTCCGGGACAAAATTTTTTTCGTACGGGACGATGTATGTAATGTGACTAAATGTCAGATTTTGAACCGTTTGAGTGCAGTTTTCAGTGTTTTATTGTCACTTTGTCTGTACGATCGTCACGATCGTCCGGGACGAAATATTTTCAAATGACGGGATGGATGAATAAAGCGGTTGAATGGATAAGGTAGTTTTTAATTTGAACTTCGTACGTACTAACCTTTAGTTCATCCGGATGAACATATGTCGGTTCAATGCGGGGGACTGTTTCAACTACCATTAAAATGAATTGAATTTCTGATCATCCAGGACGAACACCTGTTCGTTTGTACAATCATTTGGTCAAAAGTCTGTACGAAAAGATGCTTCGTAAGTTGTGTGATTACGAAAAGCCGTTTCATTTTGGACTCATTCGTTCGTCCATAAGAAATTTTTTCATACATGATGAATCGAAAATTCGTACGGGACAAAAGAAATTTTGTCTGGTACGAATAGTCATTTTTCAAAAAATTGACGGTGTTTTTAACTGAACAGTCACACTCACACATCACTTTCAAACCTTTCTTTCCTTAAATCTATCAATGGCAAGTTCTAGTAAGCGTCAAAAGAGTCTGGCTAAGGGTCCACTTAGAAATTTGTCTGAAATTTTTTTGTCTAAAGCCAATGAAGAATCTTTTGGTAGATTTGTCTCCGCAAAAATCACCCCGTCTAGAGTACTTCTTCAGGAACAGTTAACTTTTAATGTAATGCACTTGTTTGCCTCTACTCAATTTGGGTTAATCCTCACTTTAGTCCACTTCTACAACAAAGAAACCTTTCATTACTTTTTAGCAAACATGTCTTTCAACTCCGACCATTCTGTCATCAGTTCCTTTGTTTTTAAAAGGAGAGTTGAAATTACAAAGGCTGACCTAGGTATCTTTTTGAACTTAAGAACTGAAGGAATAAGACCACACACCTTAACCACTTCTAATTTTGATTGAACTGAAGTAAATCAAGTGATTAGAGAAGTTAATTTTAAGGAACATCTGCCTAAGGTAGCAACTCTAGTTCGTGATGCCCGTATCATCCAACATGTTCTTAGAACTTCCATAATACCTAAAGCTGGTGATAGAGTCAATATTCTTCTTTCTACTGTTACCTTCTTAATTATGACCAAACAACCTATAAATGAGGCCCAACTCAAATTGACAACATTTATGGACTCTCTGAAATTGGTCATGTCGCACATAAAAGAAAGAAGAATATTGCCTTAGGACTTCTAGTAGCCTACATTCTGGAAAAGAAGTACGATTTGATTCATCCAGACAAAGAATTTGAAGAACCGTTCTACTACAATGATGCATCCTTTAGAGCAATATTTAATAAGGAGGAACCAAGAAAAACTCATGTTATTATTAGTGAATCAGAAGAAGAAGCTGAGCCTACACCTGCTAGTGAACCAAATTATCATGATTTGGTTCAAAGATTTGACAGTTTAGAGACTCATTTTGATCAAATGTTTGATCAAATTGAAGCTCATATGCAGCAGCAGGATATACAATACAATCAAGACATGGGATTTATGCGAGATCAGATAAATGACATAAATTCCAATTTGCTTATGATCAGTAGTTTTTTCAACTTCTTTGGTGCTGCTCCTCCTCCTCCTCTTCAGATCAGGGTCCGTCTGAGTGACTGTTGCGTTTGTTTTGTGTATTTTTATGTAGTTTTTGTGTTAGTTGTTATCTTAAAAAAGTTTATTGTATTTTCTTTTATTTAGATATTTTTATATTGATATCTTGAGTTAGATTGTAATTTCATCTTATTGATATAAATATATGATATTGCGTTTTTGGCTTTAATTTTATTGAAATGTGTGGCAGCATTATGAAAATCATTAGATTTTTTAATCTTAATAGTGCTATATCTTGAATTGTAAGTTAAAATTAAATTCATTAGAAAATCTAATTTTTTTAAATTTAAGTTTTGCTTATAACATGATGTTATTAAGATTATCAATACATATCTCTTATTTAGACTACATTATTGAATATTATTATTGCAAGTGTGATGTTTTTCTTATTTTGTATTTCACTTCTTAATTAATATTTATGCACTTAGAAAGATTTAAAATTTTATATTATTGTTTTTGGAAAGAATAGGATTACTCTTGAAAATTGTAAAAATGTACAAATATCAAAAGTAATGCGCAAAGGTTCGCAATGTGAAAAAGAGGCAAAAATTAGCCCAAAGTGAAAAGATACACAAAAATGTGCCACAAATTTGAAAAAGATGCGCAGAGTGCCACATGTGGTAGTTATTTCTTTCCAGACTCTTTTAATCACTTATTTCAAATTGATCTTATGTTCATTTATATTTCATATTGAAATTTGAAATATACAATTTTTATTCATCCTTCTTGCAATGATTTTCTTATGTTATTGTCTAAACTGAACCATGCTTTTGATAAATCCTTTTTATTATCTATGTTATATCTCTTCTTAAATTCTATGAATTTTTATGATTTGTCTAATGTTTTAATTTTATTTGCATAACTTATTTAAATTACTTTCAAGATTAAATTATCAATTGCTTTTCATATATCTGCTTACATTTCAAGTCTTTTTCTTCTTCACTTTTTGTTGTTGTCAAAAAGGGGGAGAAATTATTTGTTCGTTCGTATCATTTTGTTTTGTGTGATCATTTTGTTTTGTAGCGTTGTATAAAATTTTGAAAACTAAAAATTGTGATAGGTTTGTTTGTGTCGTTGTGTTTTGTGTAATTATTTTATTTTTGTATAAACTTTTGAAAAATAAAAATTTCTTTTTTGCTTCAATGCCTCTTTATTTTCACGTGTTCATCAATTCAGGGGGAGTTTAGGAGATTCTTAAGATTTGAAATCTTACAAACAATAATTGTTTTGTCATCATCAAAAAGGGAGAGATAGTTAAGAGAGTTGCTATTTGCATGTTTTACATTCTTGCAACTTGTATAGTTTTGATGATTCCAAATATTATTATTTTATGTATAGTTATCTCCTAACACTTTTATATAAAAAATTTATTTTTGCTTTTGTGTGTACTAACATTTTAGGAAAATCAAACTCTAGACTATTGAAGACTTCAATTCATATTCAGCATGAGATAGTTTGTAAATTAAAGTTTGTACTTAGCTTTGTATTGAGTTTGAAAGGGAGTGATTGTAATTGTGTAGATAAGCACACACACACTTGGGGAACAAAAAAATTATATTAATCGTACGGGATGAACATTATTTGTACAGGATGATCAAGTCAGTTATCCCCTTGGTAGAGCAATGGATAGAACAGAAAGTGAGAAAATTTTTCTAAGTCCTGATCATCCGAATGAAATTCCATATTCATCCCTAGATGAACTCCTCTGGATTCTCACCTTGCACTGTTCGTCCAGACGAAATGCATAATTTGTCTCTGGACGAAATCCTCTGGATTTCCAATTTGGTATGTTTGTCCAGATGAAGTCCAAGTTCGTCCCTGGACGAACTCCTCTGGACTTTGAGTTTACACTAATCGTCGATACGAAATTCACTATTCATCTTTGGATGAAATCCTCTGTCCAAAAATCATCCAGGACGAAGATACGTTTATCCCAGGATGAAGATACGTTCGTCCCAGGACGAAGTGAATCAACATTTCACTTTTTGACATCGTTTTGGAGTTTTTGGGAACCGACCTATGAAATAACAGTTCGTCCGTATGAACCTTGTTTGTACGGAACGATAATCATGTACGAACTCAGTTCTAACCAATATTCATTAGGAACGTTTCCGACACTTTAAGTAAAATCGTCCAGGATGATCCATGATCGTACGGGACGATCCATTTTGTGTTAACTTGAAAATTTGCAGTTTTTGGACAGTTTTTCTTGTCTTTTCTATATATAGTTCAATTTTGACTTCCACCAAATCATTTTTCCCATTGATCTTCGTGCCTATTGAAAGAGAAGTCAAGAAGAGAGTGTGAGAGAGTGTTTAAAGAAGGATTCTTGCTACTGGAGCATGAAGGCTTCTCTTGGAGTTTAAAGGTAAGAGTATTTGCTTTTGAATTGTGATTACTTCACTCTTTTCTTTCTTTCTTCTAGATTCTTGTAAGGAGATTTGTCAAGGAGATCTAATTCTCTGCCGACACTTAGAGAGTGTGAACAGACGAAGGGTTCTCTGCCCACACTAGTGTGAACAGCCGAAGGGTTCTCTACCCACACTAGGAGAGTGTGAAAGGAAGAAGGGTTCTTTGCCCACTCTAGGAGAGTGTGAAAGGACAAACGGTTCTCTGCCAACACTTGGGATAGTATAAAAGGACGACGGTTCTCTGCCGCACCGGATAGTGGTGGAAAGAGTTTGTTGTAAAGGCTTCTCCGCCTTGCTGTGGGTGCAAAAGGAGAGACACTATTGGTATTAGTGCAATACTCCAAGGGTGCCTCCGAGGAGTGGATGTAGGTTTAGTTTTGACCGAACCACTATAAATCTTGTGTCTTTTATTTTTTACTGCTTTTTATTTTTTGCTTTTTTTGTTCTAAAAATTGTGGTTGAAAAATTATTTTTAAAAATTCATTAAAGTTTACTTTCGGTTCAAAATATTCAAAAGAGGGATAAATTTTTAAAATACCAATTTACTCCCCCTCTTCAATAGCCTTGCGACATAAGCTTAGGTTTAACAACTTAATTCATAGTGAACGAGTCTCAACACATAACTCTATTTTCATCCTCTAGGTGATGGTCAAATAACCACGATCTTTACTTAAGAACTTCTTGGGAGCAACAGAGAATATAGGCAAATGTTTCTAGATACAAGGCATTATTCTTTCTTAGAGTAACCTTATGAATCCTTTCACAACTTCTCCCTCACAAAATCTCCCTATCTTCTCTCATAAAGCTCTCCTTTTTATCTCCCTTAAGGCTCTCTCCTAAAGTATCAATAGCCAAAAGATTTTTTAATATGAGTATTAGAAAATTTAAGTATGATAGTGCTCTAATGGCACTAGAAAGTTCATTAGGGATGTTAAGCCCTATGAACCGGCCTAAGGCTAATTAAAACAGAGAGGTGAATCGATATTTAAAATGAAACTCAAACTTAAAACCAAAACCAAGATTCACCAGAATGAAAACCAATGTGCGGAAATTAAATGCCGAAGTAATAAAGGAAAGAACACACCAAATTTATAGTGGTTTGGCCAAACCTTGACCTACTTCCTCTCCTTGGAGGTGAAAGTTCGTTCGGGATGTTAAGCCCTATGAACTTAGTTCCAAGCTAACCAAGAGGGGGGGGGGGGGTGAATTGGTATTTAAAAAACTTCTTATCACAAAGAAATAAAATCACAAACCAAATCACACCATAAGGAATTAATGCAGAATAAAAAAAGTGCGGAAGTAAAAATAAGAACACAAGATTTATAGTGGTTCGATCGACTCGACCTACGTCCACTCATTGGAGGCACCCTCCAAGTATTGCACTACAAAACGTGACTCTCCTTTAGCCCCCATGGCTAGGCGGAGAAGCCCTTACAAGAACCTCCTTTTTGCCACCCCGACAAGGCAGAGAACCTACCTCCTTTTGCTTCCTAATGAAGCTGGCAGAGAACCTAAACCAAAAGCAAACTCCTTACCTCTACCGACCCTTCCACGGACGAGAAACTCTAGACGAAGACGAAGCAGAGCGATCCTTGAAGCAACCCTTGTGAATCCCCTCACAAGCTCCCCCTCACAAGATCCTCTCTCTCTCCCTCTCTCTCTTTCTCTCCTCAAGGTCTTCTCAGGTCAAGGCAGCAGCCAAAGGTCCCTTAAAAACGTTGAACAAGAGCTCTTTAAATAGAAGAGCTTCAAAGGAGCTCATTAATTGCAAGTTGTCGACAATATCGTCCAGGCCGATATGGACATCGGCTTGGCCGACCAGTACAAATCACAGAAGATCGGCCTGGGCATCGCCCTGTTTTGGGTGCTGGACGATTGAAATTTGGCTTAATCATCCAGGCCGATCTCATGATCGTCCCGGCCGATCAGTTCAAATCAGAGGCAAATCGTCCTGAGCATCGCCTTGTTTTTGAGCTGGCCGATATTTATCGTCCTGAAGTAACTTAAGGATTTTGAATAGATCGTCCTGGATGATCCTGCAATCGTCCAGGACGATATGATCGTATCAATCATCCTTAATTACTCCCTTGATTTTCTGATCAATTAAGGCACAATTTGGTAATTTCGTCCAGGCCGATACGTGGATCGTCCTCGCCGATAATTTAAAATTACAGTATATCTTAATTGACTATGGCGGCTACTTCTTTCTATTTTGAGCTTATCGTCTTGGCCGATACACGTATCATCCAGGCCGATATGTTAATGTCGGCTGCCTTAATTAAGAATCCTTACTTAGCGTCCCGGACGATATAAATATCGGCCGGGCCGATGTGGGCAAAAACAGAAATTCTAAGCCTCTCAAGTGTGTGTGTGAAGGGTTACTTAGCATCAGTCTCTTTGACCATTACAAGTAGACTCAAAAGGTGAAAAATAAAATTACTGACTGACTCAACCCTAAACCTACGCAAACTTGAACTGGCTTCCTCTTGATCATCTGATCTTCGATTCCTGAAAAGTTAGAAGCAACAAGTAGTCCAAGAGAAATAGTATTTGTCAATCATCAAAACACAAGTTATGAAAAATAGATTTGCAACAATCTCCCCCTTTTTGATGATGGCAAACACAAGTAGGAAAATAAAAAAAATAGGTTCATTAGAAATTCAAAGTTACAAACCCAAACCCAACAACTTTTTTCTACCACATCCTACTCCCCCTTTTGTCATCACAAAAAGAGGGTCCAGAAACACAAGAAAAACATCACAAAAAACTAATCAAGCAAACTAAAAGGATAGGAAACAAACAACACAAAGAACAGACTAAAAAGGCGAGGGATCCAGATAATCTGATTGAGGTGGTGGAGGTGGCTGCTGAAAGTAGGTGGCAAGTGTGGTGAACTGAGCATTGAACCAGGCGATGTCCTGGTCATGCTACTGCTGCTGCTGAGTAACAAAACTGTCAAATCGGGCTAAATCCTCAGCGCGGTGCTACTCGTAGCGGGTAATATCCTCAAAGTGTTGCTGCTCCTATGCAGCCACGTAGGCATCAAACCGAGTCTCCCAACGATCAAACCTCTCAATCAATTGATCAACTGGAGAGTGCTGGTGGAGAGGGACAGGATCAGGAACGGGAGCGGGAGCCTCCTCCTCTCTAGCCCCCCGACCTTCCCCATCTCCTGGGTGGAGACGAGTACTATGAAGGGCAGTGAAGGAATTGTTTGAGTAGAAAGGGGGGTGAAGGTCAGGATGAGTAGGATATTGAAGATTGTATTTAGTTTCAAGGACATAGGCAATGATGTGTCCTAAGGCTAGATTGGGCTTTCTCTTATGGCCTGGATCGCGAATTGTGGTTAGGTGATCGATGTAACGAAAAAGTAGATCAGTGGCATTGAATTCTCTCTGGGCCATAATGTAGAAAGTAGTGAGGGAAAGTAGTGGGGTGATGTGGATTCGGTCCCCGGCTTTTGGAATTATGGAGGTGCGAAGGACATGTTGGATTGTCCTAGCATCTTTAACTAAAGAGCTAGTCTCCCCAACGTGGAAAGGTGCATTGGTCTGGCGAAGGAAGTGATTCGTCGTGGACCAGTCAAAATCAGGATCAGAGGCGATTAGGTGCAACTTATCCCCGGTGGTGGATAGCTGTAAAAGATCAACACAATCCTGATATGTGATTTCGACAGGGCGTCGATTCACATAGGAGGCCAGGGCTGTAAAGATGCAGTTAATGCGCAGGTTTGCATAAAATTCAAGGAGGAGTTCAGAAGAGAAAGGGACGTCGAGAGTGAGTATGAAATAGAGAGAGGTGTGGGAAAAAAGGTCCATTACCGGATATGAGAGATGTGCAGGATTAATTGTCCAGGAGAGGGTGATGCCACACTCATTGTAGCGACGATAGGCAGCCTGATCTTCTGCCTCCCTGAATCGAAGGTCCAGAGTCACCCTCGAAGAACTTCCAGATGCCTGGCGAACACGTTTCCCACCAGCCATAGGAGAGAGCTAGCAAGAAAACACACAAGGAAGAAAGGTGGAGGGTGAGAAAACATGGCTGGAATTGGCCTGTATTTAAAGAAACGGCCATATCGTCCTGGCCGATCGCAGAATTGTCCAGGCCGATATGGTTCAATAATTATGTATAGGCCGATTAGTCAAAAAGGTGGTCCAATCGTTCGGGCCAATCAGATATCGGCCAGGCCGATTAGACACAGGCGATTGTCCCGAGGAGTCAGTCTGGACGACCGTTGAAAAAGCAGATCGTCCGGGCCGATTAGGTGTATCATCCAGGACGATGCACAATAATTGATCGTATCGGCCGAAGTTAAAGCGTTTAAAATGCTTGCCACGTGTATCGTCCAGGACGAACAGTGGATCGGCCCGGACGATTGTCCAATAATGGATCGTCTGGGGCCAAATTTAAAGATTAAAACGCGCTGACACGTGGATCGTCCAGGACGATCCAGTGTATCGGCCAGGACGATGAACATAAATTGCATCATCTAGACGAAATATTCTATCGGCCAGGACTATCACCATGATTTCGATCAAATCGTCCAGGACGATATAGGATCGTCCAGGCTGATGAGATAAACCAAGCACAGAAAAGTTCAGCAGATGGATTTTGAAGAGAATTTGTCACATCGTCCAGGACGATAAAAGTATCGGCCCGGCCGATGTGACTTGAAATTGAAATCAAGAGAAGAATGGTGATGATCAAGACCCTCAAAAATAAAGCAAAAAAGAAAAAAACAGTCAATACACAGAAAAATTAAACAGAGAATACAAGGAAAAACAAAAGATGAATATTTTTGGATTTTAATTTTTCTAAATAATTTTTTTTGTTTTATGGAGGCATCATATGAAAATTCTTTTCAAAAAGTTAAACTTTAGAGTTCAAAGGGATCAAGAAGTTTAACAAATCCCAATTAGAAGAAGGTAGAGCATAAGATTCTATTAACCCTAGATCGGACATCCTTTAGGGTACAAAATTCTAGGAAAATAGAAATCTAAACTCAGAATAACTAAATAGGATAAAAGATCTATTCAAGACTTGTTTACAAAGAAAATATCTCATAAATAATAAAACCAAGGTAGCTTTTCTCAATCATGGAAATTGAAATCAAGTCTTTGAAGGCATCACATAATCAAAGAGTTTTCTAAGTTTTAAGAATTTTATCAAAGAGAGAATAGCTTGCATTTAGTGGGCTCATTTTATGCCTCTTGTTATTTTGATTGGCTCTTTTGAGCGTCTTTTGATTCTTTGATACACTTTTGTGTATATGGCTTTCTTTTCAATTTGGCTTCATTGGCATCTTTCCTTTTTAACTCTTTGCAAGCTAAAAACTCTTTAATTTACCCTTAAAAAAGGACTTAGTTGTGAGTATATCCTCCAAATATTAGAGAATAGGAGCTCTCTCTCTAACATAGAGAAGAACAATCCACAACACAAAATCAAAATCATGTGATAAATGCAATGGCAAGATTTCAAAAGCTTGAATGATATCTAAGAACTTTGTCTATTATGCATAAGGTAAATTAATGTAGCAAGATAAGAAAAAGATCTTTAAATGAAAAGCCATTGGTTAAACTGAGTTTAGACTTTTGTTTAGAGAAGAAAATCATACCACTAAATAAAGTCAGAAGGAGGGAAAACATCAACAGTTTACTCCCCTTAACCAATTTAGAAAAAGCTAAACACTATCTCTAAAACTCCAAAATCTAAAGGCTTGAAAAGATTCATCATATAAAATACCAAAATTAAAGAGCAACGTGAAAAAAGAACACATAAAAACAAAGAATGAAAATAACGTAAACTAGACTTCCACCAAGTAAGCACAAAAAATAGCACAAAAATAAAATAAAAGGAAACACAAAAACTAAAGATTTCAAGAAAGTGATAAAGCAGCGAGTTTAAGCAATTTTGAGCTGCAAGCCTCCTTATGTCCAGTTATCCTATGCTCCCACGAGGTCTTTGGTGAGAGCACTCCTGCAAAACTCAACAACAGTCAGATTTAGGAACCTAAACAGGTTTGGGATCCATCTTATGAAAAGTAGAAGGTGATGCTTGTGTGCCATGCTGTGCATTATTTAATTTTGGTCTCCACACCCATCGTGTACTACGATAAACTGTGCAAGTGTGTAAGATGTGTCCTAGCATGTCACAAGAAAAACATTGAACTCCAGGAAAAGGTTTTCTTAAATGGTTAGGGTAAAAATGCCTCTTCCTAGGTTCTGGCTTTTGATTAGTAGTTGGTGTCATCCTAGCTTTCTTACATGTTTCCAAATCATTTTGAATCCTCAAATTTGTTCTTTTTAATGCATCAATCTCAATCCTCAAATTTTTCTCAATCTCTTTAGATTTCTTAAGATCAACCTTAAGTGAGGTATGTGAAGCTTTTAATGCATTATATTCATCAACTAATTCCAAATGCTTTTTGTTCAACTCATCAAATTCATCAAGAAGAGCCATGTGATTTGAATCAATCGTTGCATGATCTTTGAGAAAAACTTCATGCTCTTTTTGTAGATTTGAATGTTCTAATTTTAGGCTAGCATGAGTCTTCTTAAGTTTTTTGTATGATGCATGGATTTTTTCATAAATTTCAAACAATTCATCATATGTTGGTTTACATACCTCTTTATCACTTTGATCTTCTCCCATGAAACACAAGTTTGTAGTCTCTTCCTCTGGTTCAGTCTCAGAGGAGTCAGTACCAGATTCTGCCCAAAAACCCCTTTGGATTTTCCTCTTGTCCTTCCTAGACTTAGCTTTCTCCTCACCTTTTTCCTTTTCTTTGCTCGAATGATCTTGAAGTGTAGGGCAATCGGCTCTCACATGTCCAGGTTTCCTGCATTCAAAACAAACAACACCAGAAGATCATTTAACATGTTTATGATCTTTACCTTTCTTCCAACTTTGATGATGCTTTTGTTTCTTCCTTAGAAAGCCTTTGAATTGCCTTGTGATGATGGCAATTTCATCGCTTTCAGACCCGGAAGATTCAGAATCCGATTTGTTCGCCTTCAGTGCGATTGTTTTCTCCTTTTTCTTCTCACCTACATCAAGATTTCTTTGATTCACCCCTTGCTCGTAAGCAATGAGTGAGCCAAGTAAGTTATCAATAGAATAGGTGTTCAAATCTTTAGATTCAGTAATGACAGTAATTTTTGCATCATAAGACGAAGGCAAGCATCTCAAAATCTTGTTAGCTTTTTCATAGTTCGAAAGCTCTTTTCCTAGTGCATGCAATGAAGTAACTATCTGAGTAAACCTAGTGTACATGTCAGAAATCGATTCATGAGGTTTCATACAAAAAAGTTCATAGTCATGCAAGAGAAAGTTCAAACGGGATTGCTTAACTTCATTAGTACCTTCATAGGTGATGCACAATTTATCCCAAATCTCTTTACCAGTTTTGCAAGTTGAGACATGCATGTAATCCTCAGATTTCAAAGCACAGAAAAAACAGTTCAAACATTTCGCATTTAATTGAGCTAAATCACGTTCATCAAAAGTCCATTCAGTAAAAGCAACTTCAGTTTTAACACCATTAATTTCACGAGAAGGTAGAGAATAACCTTCTTGAATAAGCATCCACATGTGATAATCAGTAGATTGTAAAAACGTTGACATGCGAGTTTTCCAAAAGTCAAAAGGTAGGTTATCGAACAGGAGAGGTCGGGTAATGGAATACCCTTCCGTAGTGTTACGATTCCCAATGTTAGCCATGGATCAAATTCAAAAAGTTTTCAAACTTTAATTTTCGAATCCCGCTCTGATACCACTTGAAAGTTTGTTCGGGATGTTAAGCCCTATGAACTTAGTTCCAAGCTAACCAAGAGGGAGGGGGGGGGGGGGGGGGGGTGAATTGGTATTTAAAAAACTTCTTATCACAAAGAAATAAAATCACAAACCAAATCACACCACAAGGAATTAATGCGGAATTAAAAAAGTGCGGAAGCAAAAATAAGAACACAAGATTTATAGTGGTTCGGTCGACTCGACCTACGTCCACTCCTTGGAGGCACCCTTCAAGTATTGCACTACAAAACGTGACTCTCCTTTAGCCCCCACGGCTAGGTGGAGAAGCCCTTACAAGAACCTCCTTTTTGCCACCCCGGCAAGGCAGAGAACCTACCTCCTTTTGCTTCCTCCTGAAGCTGGCAGAGAACCTAAACCAAAAGCAAACTCCTTACCTCTACCGACCCTTCCACGGACGAGAAACTCTAGACGAAGATGAAGCAGAGCGATCCTTGAAGCAACCCTTGTGAATCCCCTCACAAGCTCCCCCTCACAAGATCCTCTCTCTCTCCCTCTCTCTCTTTCTCTCCTCAAGGTCTTCTCAGGTCAAAGCAGCAGCCAAAGGTCCCTTAAAAACGTTGAACAAGAGCTCTTTAAATAGAAGAGCTTCAAAGGAGCTCATTAATTGCAAGTTGCCGACAATATCTCCAGGCCGATATGGACATTGGCCTGGCCGATCAGTACAAATCATAGAAGATCGGCCTGGGCATCGCCCTCTTTGGGTGCTGGACGATTGAAATTTGGCTTGATCGTCCAGGCCGATCTCATGATCGTCCCGGCCGATCAGTTCAAATCAGAGGCAAATCGTCCTGAGCATCGCCCTGTTTTTGAGCTGGCCGATATTTATCGTCCTGAAGTAACTTAAGGATTTTGAATAGATCGTCCTAGCCGATCCTACGATCGTCCAGGACAATATGATTGTATCAATCATCCTTAATTACTCCCTTGATTTCCTGATCAATTAAGGCATAATTTGATAATTTCGTCCAGGCCGATACGTGGATCGTCCTGGCCGATAATTTAAAATTACAGTATACCTTAATTGACTATGGCGGCTACTTCTTTCTATTTTGAGCTTATCGTCCTGGCCGATACAGGTATCGTCCAGGCCAATATGTTAATGTCGGCTGCCTTAATTAAGAATCCTTACTTAGACTTTCTATTTTAAGCTGATCGTCCCGGACGATATAAATATCGGCCGGGCCGATGTGGGCAAAAACAGAAATTCTAAGCCTGTCAAGTGTGTGTGTGAAGGGTTACTTAGCATCAGTCTCTTTGACCATTACAAGTAGACTTAAAGGGTGAAATATAAAATTACAGACTGACTCAATCCTAAACCTACGCAAACTTGAACTGGCTTCCTCTTGATCATCCGATCTTCAATTCCTGAAAAGTTAGAAGCAACAAGTAGTCCAAGAGAAATAGTGTTTGTCAATCCTTAAAACACAAGTTATGAAAATTAGATTTGCAACAGGAGGAACTCTCCAAGTATTGCACTAAACTAAGTGTCTCTCTTTTAGCCCCCACAGCTAGGTGGAGAAGCCCTTACAAAATCACTTTCACCTTCCCCGGTGCGGCGGAGTCGCCGGGTCCTTTGACACCAAGGAGATCTTCTTCTTTGGTGAACTTCCCTCAATACAAGCCTTGAATCCAACGGTATTAAGGTGCAAGCCTGCCGGAGCAACCGTATGGATTCCCCCTCCACACTCCCTTGAGTCCCTCCTCATAGGATCTTCTCCCTTTCTCGGACTTCACCCATTCCTCACTCCCTTTTAAGCTCTCTCTTCAAGTTCCCCAAAAAGAAAGCTATAATGCCTGCCAAAGACACTTACCAAGTGTCTTGTCAAAGCTTAAATAGAAGATCTCAAAACAAGCTCATTAATGCAATTTGCCGACTTTATCATCCAGGCCGATATAAATATCGGCTTGGCCGATCAGCGTAAATTATGCTCAATCAGCCCGATTGGTTAGGGACGATTAAACATTTTTTGGTCATATCATCCAGGCCGATAGGATATCATCATGGACAATTAGTTCAAATATGAGAAAAA
Organism: Dendrobium nobile; assembly: GCA_022539455.1. Taxonomy (NCBI): domain Eukaryota; kingdom Viridiplantae; phylum Streptophyta; class Magnoliopsida; order Asparagales; family Orchidaceae; genus Dendrobium; species Dendrobium nobile. Next base: position 43,400,441 of record CM039726.1, read on the forward strand.
TCATCCTGAACATCGCCTTGAAAAGAAGCTGCCCGATGTCAAATCGGCCCGGACGATCTTGAGATCGGTCCGGCTGATGTGATCGTGCAAATCACCATTAATTTCTTTCCTTAATTGCTAGATTTATTTAAGAAAAATTATGCTGGATCAGCCATGCCGATCTTGATAGGCCAGGCCGATCCAGTAGGATGATGTCCAAAAATAAATAATTCCTAAATAGATCTGGTGGCAGAATCTTTCTGAATTAAGCCTATCTTCCCAGCCGATGCAAAATCATCCAGGCTGATGTGCTTAATGACGGTTGCCTTAATGGGGATGATGCCCTAATTAGGATTTTTATTTTGAACTGATCGTCCAAGCTGATATAAATATCATCCCGGACGATGTTACCAAAAATAGTAAACTCTAAGGAACAGTTAGAAATTCTTTCAATGTGTGTGTAAAGTTACTATTGCATCAGGAGCCACACCAATTACAGTAGACTCAAGAAAGAAAAAAGGTACAAACTGACTCAGACCTAGTCTACCCAATCTTGAGCTGGTTTCAAATGCAGCCTGATCTTGTGGACCAAAAATGTCAATAGGTAAGGCAGTCGTAGAGAAATAAAAGTGTTTGCTATCATCAAAATCATAAACCATTAAAACAGATCCGCAACAAAGTAGTGGGCTTCAAGAAACCCTAATTTTCAAGAGATTCATCTTGTAATCATACAGTACAATAAACGTATCATACCGTATGAATACTATAATCCAAACTCATCCAGCAAGGTTGTGCAGACAAATTATTCAACCTTTATAATATTTTGTATAGTATAATTGAAACATTATATGATACAAACTGCATAAAATTCTTGTGTTCTTTTTGGGATGACCCTTGGGACGTTCAACTTTGTACACTGTCGTTCATCTAGCACTTTGGACATCATACAATATGATTAGAATAAAAATTATGGATTTTATTTAGTATGATCTAGGGGCGGCCACCTTTGTATACAAGTAATCATATATTATGAACTATATCGTACAGTATGATCAATCACTAAAATTGTCCTTGATTTAAATGCTTGATATCAAAGGATTATTCAAGAAAGCTTTTAATTAGAGCATATTGTATAATCCAGATCAACATATAATTAATATCTTTCTTAACATCTGGAGGCTAAGATTTTGATAGAGCACAACAAATCATATAGTATGAAATAACATTATACGGAATGAATTAACATCGTACAGTACAAAACAAGATCATATAGTATAAAGCAAAAATCGTATAATATGATGTAATTAAAAAACTCTCTCAAAAATATTTATAGCTCTCCCCTTGTATGTATGCAAGGTTACTTAGTAGAGATATCCACCCAATTATCTGATACGACTCAAGAAAGGAAAAAATACATAACAAATTAAAAGTTGATTGTAACCCTAGTCTTGAGCTGATCAAAATTGCAAGAGAATGATAGACTTATTTCCTGAAATGTTGGCACACACAAAAACTAAAAAAAATGTTATAGAGATAGAAAAAAATAATAACATAAATAATAATATTTGTTATCATTGAAATCACAATGATTGGATAAGGTTTGTAATAATCCCCTCTTTTGTTGATGATGGAAAACATTATTGTTTTAAGATTTTTAAAATTTGCTTTCCTCCAAATTTCCCCTTAGATTAAAATCAATTGTAAGAAAAAAAAAGGAGTGTAATTTTTTTTAAATAATATGCAAGCTGCAATAACAACAAAATACTACTCCCCCTTTTAACATCATAAAAAGAGGGAAAACAACATGAAGGAAAAATAGAAATATAAACAAGAAGGGAAAAAACAAATAAAACTCAAAATGACTAACAACCCAATATAAAGGAAAAAAAAAAAAACATTACAGATATGAGAACTCTCATAGGCATTTTCATAATATAATAAACTTATACTACAAACAAAAAAGGAAAATAAGATAAGTGTTGTCTGAAAGTTCGTTAGAGATGTGAAGCCCTATAGAACTGGCCCAAGCTAACCAAGAGGGGGGGTGAATTGGTATTTTAAAAATTTCTTTTCTCAAAGACCAAAAATCACATTAACCAAGATCACACGACGAGAAAACTAAATGCGGAAATTTAAAGTGCGGAAGCAAGAAACAAGAACACAGAAATTTATAGTGGTTCGGTCAACTCGACCTACGTCCACTCCTCAGAGGCGCCCTCCGAGTATTGCACTACAAACGTGACTCTCCTTTAGCCTCCACAGCTAGGTGGAGAAGCCTTTACAACTAACCTCTTTTTGCCACCCTGGCAAGGTAGAGAACCTATCTCCTTTTGCTTCCTCCTGAAGCTGGCAAAGAACCACAACCAGACGCTGACTCCTTCCACGGATGAGAAACTCTAGATGAAGAAGAAGCAGAGCGATCCTTGAAGCAACCCTTGTGAATCCCCTCACAAGATCCTCTCTCTCTCCCTCTATCTCTTTCTCTCCTCAAGGCCTTCTCAGGTCAAGGCAGTAGCACATAGGTTTTTAAAAACGTTGAACAAGAGCTCTTAAATAGAAGAGCTTCAAAGGAGCTCATTAATTGCAAGTTGCCGACTATATCGTCCAGGCCCATATTGACATCATCCTGGCCGATAAGTACAAAACACTAAAGATCGTCCTAGGCACCGCCCTATTTTGGGTGCTGGACGATTAAAAATTGGCTTGATCATCTTGGCCAATCTCACGATCGTCCAGGCCGATTAGTTCAAATCAAATGAAAATCATCCTGAGCACCGCCCTATTTTTAGGCTGGCAGATCCCAATAGACCAGGAGTAACTAAGGTTTTTGAATATATCGTCCTGGCCGATCCTGCGATCGTCCAGGACGATGTGATCATATCAATCATCCTTAATTACTTCCCTGATTTGTCTAATTAATTAAGGCATAATTATGAATATCATCCAGGCCGATCAATGATCGTCTTGGCCGATAATTTAAAAATATAGTATACCTTAATTGTCTATGGCGGCAACTTCTTTCCGTTTTGAGCTTATCGTCCTGGCCGATACACGTATCGTCCAGGGCGATCTGTTAATAACGATTGCCTTAATTAAGAATCCTTAATTAGACTTTCTGTTTTAAGCCTGATTGTCCAGGCCGATGTAAATATCGTCCTGGCCGATATGAGTAAAAACAAAAATTCTAAGTCTCTCAAGTCTGTGTGTGTAGGGTTACTTAGCATCAGTCTCTTTGACCATTACAAATAGACTAAAGAAGAGAAAAAACAAAGTACAGACTGACTCAACCCTAGACCTATGCAATCTTGAACTAGCTTCGCTTGTTCGTCCGATCTTCGATTCCTGAAAAGTTAGAAGCAACATGCAGTCCAAGATAATCAGTAGGGTTTGCCAATCATCAAACCATAAGCTATGAAACAAGATTTGCAACAATCTCCCCATTTTTGATGATGGCAAAACATATAAGCAAGTCCTATTTCTCCCCCTTTTTGACTTATCAAAAGAAAACATGAGAAAAGAAAGAAAGGAAAAGAATCTCTCCTACATTTTTTAATTTTGATCCAAAGCATGAATATGATATAGCATTCCATGTGATTGATTTTAAAAGCATGTGAGTTAATGAGTTTAACAACATCAAAAATCCAAAGAATAGTGAAATATCCGATCATGTTTACCCTAGGCTTGAAGCATCTTTGTAGGGTAGAGTTGTCTTTTGAAATCAATAACCTAACTTAAAACTTCAATCATATATGAGTATAAAGGATCTAATCATCACTTGAGTCAAGAAAAAATATCTTATAAAGTTATGAATCAAAGTAGATATATCATAATCGCAAAACAAACAAACTCAAGTCATTGGTATATGAAAACTTCTAAGTTTTTAAAAGATTTGGAAAGAGAGAAGAGCTTGCTTTTGATGGGCTCATTTTATGCCTCTTGTCATTTGAGTGGCGCTTTGCGCATCTTTTTAAATAAATTCAAATTAGCGTTTTTTGTGCTTCTTTTGTTGGCATCTTTGGCCAATTTTTTTTTCAAGCTACATTCTCTTTTAGTCATCTCTTAAAAAGGACTTAGTTGTGAGTATATCTTCTAGATATTAGAGAATAGGAGCTCTCTCTTTAACATAGAGAAGAACAATCCACAAAACAGAATCACAGACCAATGTCAAGAATAACTATGAATCTTGATTTGATAAAAAGACTTTAATCACTATATTATAAGATAGATTTGCTTTAGCAAGATTAGAAAAGACCTTAATTTCATACATAATCGTTAATTTGAGATAATTTTTGATTAGAAAAGAAAACTGTGCCACTAAAATATACTAAAGAAAGAGACACAATCAACGGAATATTACAATCATCTAATGGATTTAAGAGATGCAAACCATTGACTACAAATTTTCAAAAGCAAGGCATACGATATTATATTAGTGATGATTTTGATTTTTTTTATAAAAGGAATAAAACAAACAAACAAAACAAAACAAAACAAAAAGGAACAAACAACCAAAACAAAAAAACATATAAACGAGAAGGAAAAGAAAGAGAAAAAAAAAACAAAGAGAAAGCAAGTAAAGAAATCAAGTTCATGCAGTTATGTCAATCACACCCAATCTGGTCCTTAAAGAGCTGAAAGTGTTGAATGCTAGTGGTTTAGTAAAGATATCAGCAAGTTGATTTTCAGTTGACACATGGTGTACCTCAATGTCCCCCTTTGTCACTTGATCTCTAATGAAGTAATGTCTAATGTCAATGTGCTTAGTTCTTGAATGTTGGATAGGATTCTTAGATATGCATATGGCACTAGTGTTGTCACAAAAGATTGAGATAGTGCTTATCGGAACTCCTAAATCCAATACCTGTTGTTTCAACCAAAGAACTTGGGCCACACAACTTCCAAGAGCAATGTATTCTGCTTCAGCAGTGGAAAGTGCAACAGAGTTTTGCTTCCTACTAGACCATGAGACCAAAGACTATCCAATGAATTGACAAGTTCCTAAAGTGCTTTTCCTGTCCACCTTGCATCCTGCAAAATCAGAGTCAGAAAATCCAATAATCTCAAAAGAAGTGCTGTGTCTAGGGTACCAAATCCCTAAGCCTTGTGTCCCCAAAAGGTATCTAAAAATTCTCTTAACTGCAGTCAGGTGGGACTCCTTAGGGTCAGCTTGAAATCTAGCACAAAGGCAAACACTAAACATAATGTCAGGTTAGCTCGCAGTCAAGTAAAGTAAGGATCCAATCATGCCTCTATATTTCTTTTGATCAACAGACTTACCACTTGGGTCCTTATCCAATGGAGCACTAGAAGTCATGGGAGTGTTAATTGGCTTAGCTTTGTCCATCTCATATTTCTTCAAAATGTCCTTTATGTATTTTGTTTGATTAAAAAAGGTTTCATCCTCCAATTATTTTATGCTAAACCCCAAAAAGTAGGATAATTCTCCCATCAAACTCATCTCAAACTCTCTACTCATTGTTTTAGAAAACTCCTCAAAAGACTCATTTTTATGTGTAAGAAATCTAGTCCAAGTGAACCTAGAGTAGTCATCGACAATCACAAAACTATAGACTTTCCCTCCCAAGCTAGCCGTGCTAATGGGTCCAAACAAATCCATGTGAAGGACTTCTAAAGGTCTAGAGGTGCTAATGTCCTTAATGGGGTGAAAGGTGGAGTGGACTTGCTTTCCTAGTTGACAGGCATCACAAAGGTGGTCTTTTGAAAACTTGAGTTTGGGGACACCTCTAACTAGGTCTTTTGGGGTCACTTTCCTAAGGGTTTTCATACTAGCATGACAAAGTCTTCTGTGCCACAACCATGAATCATCAATAATTGTTTTTAAGCAAAATGAAGCAGCACATTCAATGTTATTTAAATCAAGCATGTAGACGTTGTTGATCATCTTTCCCTGCAAAATAGTGTTGTTACTTAAACTTACAATGCATGAGTTTGCAAAGAATTGTACGATGAAGCCTTTGTCACAAAATTGACTGATGCTGAGCAGGTTGTGCTTCAATCCATCTACAAGCAAAACATTTTCAATCATAAGGTTCTTGGAATTACCAATTATACCTGATCCTACCACCTTCCTTGTGGTGTTGTCTCCAAGAGTAACCTTGCCTCCAGTCTTAGACTCCAAAATAACAAACTGATTGGCATCACCAGTCATATGTCGAGAGTATCCGCTGTCCAAGTACCACATACTCTCACGAGGCCTTTTGTGAGAGCTTGCCTGCAAGATTATCAAATGTTAGAGATAGGAACCCAAATAGGTTTGGGTCCCTTCTTATGAAAAATAGAATGCAATGCATGAGTGGTATGCTATGAATCTTGCACCTTAGGTCTCCACATCCAATGTGTATTATGGTGAACTGTGCAAGTGTGTGAGATGTGTCCTAGCATGCCACGTAAAAAACATCTAACTCCAGGAAAAGGGTTTCTTAAGTGATTTGAGTTATAATACCTCTTCCTAGGTTTTGGCTCTTGATTAAGTATTGGTGTCATCCTAGTGTTCTTACATGATTCTAATTCATTTTGAATCTTCAAATTAGTGCTATTTAAAACATCAATATCAATCCTCAAACTTTTCTCCATCTCTTTAGATTTCACAAAATTAGATTCAAGTGATGTGTGTGAAACTTTTAATGCATCATGTTTTTCAATTAAATCACAATGATGTTTATTTAACTCATCAAATTCATCAAGTAAAGCCATATGATTTGAATCAATTGTTTGATGATCTTTAGTCAAAATTTCATGCTCTTTCTGTAGTTTCAAGAATTCCAATTTCAAGCTAGCATGAGTTTTCTTTAGTTTCCTATATGATGCATGTATTTTTTCTGAAACTTCAAGAAGTTGATCATAGAAAAGTTCACATACCTCATCTTGATCCATATTATCATCTGCCATTAAGCACAATTTTGAAGTCTCATCTTCTGGTTCCGTCTCCGATGAATCCGATGCAGAATCCGCCCAAAATGCTTTTTGTAATCTCTCCTTGCCCTTCCTGTACTTAGATTTCTCCTCACCTTTTCCTTTGCTTGAGTGATCTTGAAGTGTAGGGCAATCCACTTTCACATGTCCGGGCTTCCTACATTCATAGCATACAACATCAGAAGATCCTCTAGAATGTTTGTGATCTTTACCTTTTCTCCAATGGTGCTTGTGATTCTTCCTTAGAAAGCTTTTGAATTGCCTTGTGATTAAGGCAAATTCATCACTTTCAGACCAGGAAGATTCTGAATCCGATTTTTGCGCCTTGAGAGCAACAGTTCTCTCCTTTTTCTTCTCTCCTGCATCAAGATTTCTTTGATTCACCCCTTGCTCATAAGCAATGAGTGAGCCAAGTAAGTTATCAATAGAATAAGTATTCAGATCCTTAGATTCAGTGATTGTAGTGATTTTAGCATCATATGACGAAGGCAAGCATCTCAAGATTTTGTTCACTTTTTCATAGTTTGAAAGTTCTCTTCCTAGGGCATGCAATGAAGTAAACAATTGAGTAAACCTTGTATACATGTCAGAAATAGATTCATGAGATTTCATACGAAAAAGTTCGTAGTCATGCAAGAGAATGTTTAGACGAGATTGTTTAACTTCATTAGTGCCTTCATAAGTGATACACAATTTATCCCAAATCTCCTTACCTATCGAGCAAGTAGAAACACGCATGTAGTCCTTAGATTTCAAAGCACAGAAAAAATAGTTTAAACATTTTGCATTCAATTGAGCTAAATCTCGTTCATTGAAAGTCCATTCAGTAAAAGTAACTTCAATTTTAACACCATTAATTTCACAAGGTGGAGAGTAACCTTCTTTGATAAGCATCCACATGCGATAATCAGTAGATTGTAAAAACGTTGACATGCGGGTTTTCCATAAATCAAAAGGTAAGTTGTCAAACAAGGGAGGTCGTGTAGTTGAATAACCTTCCGTAGTGTTATGATTCCCAAGGTTAGCCATCGATCAAAATTGAAAAAGTTTTCAAACTCAGTTTTTATGAATCCCGCTCTGATACCACTTGAAAGTTTGTTAGGGATGTTAAGCCCTATAGAACTAGCCCAAGCTAACCAAGAGGGGGGGGGGGGGGGTGAATTGGTATTTTAAAAATTTCTTTTCTCAAAGACCAAAAATCACATAAACCAAGATCACACCATGAGAAAACTAAATGCAAAAATTTAAAGTGCGGAAGCAAGAAACAAGAACACAGAAATTTATAGTGGTTCAGTCAACTCGACCTACGTCCACTCCCCGAAGGCGCCCTCCGAGTATTGCCCTACAAACGTGACTCTCCTTTAGCCCCCACAGCTAGGCAGAGAAGTCTTTACAACGAACCTCTTTTTGCCACCCCGGCAAGGCAGAGAACCTATCTCCTTTTGCTTCCTCTTGAAGCTGGCAGAGAACCACAACCAGACGCTGACTCCTTACCTCTACCGACCCTTCCACAGACGAGAAACTCTAGACGAAGAAGAAGTAGAGCGATCCTGGAAACAACCCTTGTGAATCCCCTCACAAGATCCTCTCTCTCTTTCTCTCCTTAAGGCCTTCTCAGGTCAAGGCAGCAGCACATAGGTTTTTAAAAACGTTGAACAAGAGCTCTTAAAAAGAAGAGCTTCAAAGGAGCTCATTAATTGCAAGTTGCCGACTATATCGTCCAGGCCGATATTGACATCGTCCTGGTCGATCAGTACAAAACTCTGAAGTTCGGCCTGGGCACCACCCTGTTTTGGGTGCTGGATGATTAAAAATTGGCTTGATCATCCTGGCCGATCTCACGATCGTCCAGGCCGATTAGTTCAAATTAGATGAAAATCGTCCTGAGCACCGTCCTATTTTTAGGCTGGCCGATCCCAATCGTCCAGGAGTAACTAAGGTTTTTGAATATATAATCTTGGCCGATCCTACGATCGTCCAGGATGATGTGATTGTATCAATCATCCTTAATTACTTCCCTGATTTGTCTGATTAATTAAAGCATAATTGTGAATATCGTCCAGGTTGATCAATGATCGTCCTGGCTGATAATTTAAAAATATAGTATACCTTAATTGTCTATGGCGGCAACTTTTTTTTTGTTTTGAGCTTATCGTCCTGGCCGATACATGTATCGTCCAGGACGATCTGTTAATGACGGCTGCCTTAATTAAGAATCCTTATTTAGAATTTCTATTTTAAGCCTGATCGTCCAGGCCGATGTAAATATCGTCCTGGCCGATATGAGTAAAAATAGAAATTCTAAGTCTCTCAAGTGTGTGTGTGCAGGGTTACTTAGCATCAGTCTCTTTGACCATTACAAATAGACTCAAGAAGAGAAAAAACAAAGTACAGACTGACTCAACCCTAGATCTATGCAATCATGAACTGGCTTCGCTTGTTCGTCCGATCTTCGATTCCTGAAAAGTTAGAAGCAACATGCAGTCCAAGATAATCAGTAGGGTTTGCCAATCATCAAAGCATAAGCTATGAAACAAGATTTGCAACATTGTCTTCATTGCAACCAAAGAATTTGGATTCTAGAGTTTGTACACCCAGTTTAACATCTTCATAGACTAAAATCCTTTGTTTAAATAAAATATAATTTAAGAATTATAATTAAATATGGAAACTTAAACTTTTTAGATTGCTAGCATGAAATATATCAAATAAATATTACTGTAAAAGTGATGAATGAAGAACCAAGATGATATAAAATCAAGTATTGAATATACTATGAAACACATAAATTTTCTAAGATTTAAAGATTTACTAGAAAAAATCTAATTTAAGTTGGGCTTATTTTGTGCCTCTTTTATCATCTTTTGGTGAATATTGCACATCTTTTATTTTTGATACACTTAGTGCATCCTTTACTTTTAGCATCATTGCACATTTTTTTATTTTGAGCTCATTTTGTGCCTCTTTTAATTTTTTTGCAAATTGCTTTCTTTCTAAATCTTTAATTATCTCAGTTGTAAAGATTATCATACAAATAGAAGAGAAGAGTAACTCACTCTCTTATATTGGGAGGAGTAATCTACAAAGTAAACTTGCTATTTATAATAGGAATAATCAACCTAACTTATGAAAACTACTGAATCTCATTTGTCAAATTATGGAATGTATTCATTATATTAGAAAATGTAGTAGAATAAAAATGTTTTCATTTTGACCATCTCAACTCCAATTTGATTTATATTTTAAAGTTCACACAAGAAATTAATATGTAAAGTAAATAAGAAGGGATGTGTAATTCCATGAATTTGTATCCTTTTAGTTTTAAACATGTCAGTAATTTCTTATCTAACATTTTAAGTAAGAATAGAAGTAATTTTATTATTAAAAAAAGAGCATTACAGTAAGAGTTCATTCATATAGTATGATGGAAGTCATACAATGTCATTTAATTCGTACAATATGTGTACAAGTCGTATAATACGATCAATAAAAACAACATGTTATTGGATTGAAAATTTCTCAAGCAAAGAGCACAGAAAATAACCCAACATTAAAAGAAATACAAGAACCTACTTGAAAGAAATATAAGAATCACTTGACAGAGAAAATAAACACAAGTTATTATTATTATTATTATTAAAAATATTTGACAACAAAAGAATTAAAAGGTAAATGCCTTACAAAATAAAAGTAAAAATAAACAAGCAAAGAGATAAAAAAGAAAAGTACAACACAACAAAACAAAAACAACAAAAATAAGAACAAAAGTTAAATCATAAAAAAAAATTAAGGACTAAAATAAAAAATAAATATATTCACACAAAATTAACAGGACACAACACATACATTGAGAAGCTCTTGAATCTCTGATTTCAGGTGATGGGAAATAGACATTGTGTCCATAAACTACATACTCCCACTGGGTCTTTTTTGAGAGCCCTTAAATCCAAAGATCATGGAAAAATAATTTTAGGAGCCCAAGTGAGTTTGGATCCCCTCTTAAATTTGGATAAATCATCAAAATGCTCACCGTACTATGTTTGCAACTTAGGCTTCCACACTAAATTTGTTCGACGATGGATTGTGAAAGTGCAGCTAATATGTCCTAACATGCCACAGGACTAACAACTGACATCAGTAAAGGGTTAACTATCCTATGATAGTTATCATTCATATTCCTAAGTTTTTGAGATGCTTGACATAATGAATGCTTAAGAGTAGGTTTTATTTTGAAAAACTCTACTTTTTTTAATAGAATTTTATTAGCACTTTCAAGAGCAGATATTTTAATTCTTAAAGAGTTTTCACTAAGATCTAAAATTTTAACAAATGGTTCTAACTCATTAAATGATTTTTCAAAATCAAGATGCAATACTTTCAAAGAATCCAATGTTTCGGATAAAATAGCATTTTTCTTATTCAATTTATTAAACTCATCAAGTAAAGCCATATGGTCCTTATCTAAATCAGAACCATCTTTTCTAAGCATTTCATTTTCTTTTTGTAGAACTGAACATTCAGTTTTTAATCTAGTATGCTTCTTTTTCAAATTTCTATAAGAATCATGAATCTTTTCTGAAATAATAAGTAAGTCATGATATAAAAATTGATATGCCTCATCTTGATCATATTGATCAAGATTTTTATTTATCATTAAGCTAATATTTGTCACTTTCTTTTCTGCTTATGTTCTAAATGAATCTAAAGTGGAGTCAGCTAGAAAAGCTTTCTGAGATCTTCGCTAGCCTTTATAGGACTTTGCTTTTCCTTCAACATTCTCCTTGCTTTAGTGACCTTTAAGATTTAAGCAATCAGTTATATCGTGCCCTAGGTTTCTACATTCATAGCAGACGATGTCATTAGAAGCTTTAAAATTTCTATAATTCTTACCTTTGCTCTATTGCTAATGATTCTTTTTCTTTTTCCTTAGAAATCTTCTGAAATATTGAATCATCAGTGCGATTTCTTTCTCTTCTCCATCTGAGGAACTGTCTAAATCATTAGCATTTAAGGCTTCCATTTTATCCTTCTTTCTTTCTCCATGATCAGATTGCCTTTTGCTTATGCTTTATTTATAGGCAAGATTAGAGATCCAAATAAGTTATAAATAGAATAAACATTTAAATCCTTGGATTCTAAAATAGAAATTATTTTGGCATCAAAAGAAGAAGGTAAATAATGTAGAATCTTGTTTACTTTTTCAGAATTTGATAATTCCTTACCTAAAGCATGCAGGGATGTGATGTTTTATGTAAACCTAGTATACATTTCAAATATGAATTTACTAGGTTTGATACAAAAGATTTCCTAATCATGGAGTAAAAAAATTTAAAATAAATTATTTCACTTCACTTGTTCCTTTGTAAGTAATGTATAATATGTCTCATAATTTTTTACTAGTAGTATATGTAGATACATGTATGTAATATTCATATTTCAAATCACAAAAAAAAAATAATTTAGGCATTTAGCATTTAGTTTGGCTAAATCTCTATCATAAAATTTTCATTTAGAAAAAGGTATTTCAATTTTAACCTCATTTATTAAACGTGAAGGTGCCCAATACCCTTCATTAACTAACATCCACATTCAATAATAAATTGATTGCAAGAAAGTAAACATATGAATTTTTCAAAAATCAAAAGTAATATTTTCAAATAGAGGTGGTTTTGTGATTGAATATCCTTTGCAGTATTTTGATTTCCAAAGTTAGCCATTGATCACTTTTTAAAAGTTTTCTAAAACTTTGTTTTTGAATCCCGCTCTAATACCACTTAAATGTTTGTGAAGGTTATTAGACCTTTAAGAACTAGCCCAAGGCTAACCAAGAGGGGGGTAAATTAGATATTTTAAAAAAAATTTAGTGAAAAAGAAATTATTTAAAAAATTTTCAAACCCACACACGATAATAGATACATCGGTTATGGAAATACATAAATTTCATAAAAATGAAATAAATAATATTTTCCATCCATACATTTATTTACAAAAAGTAAAGTGTAAAAAAAAATTAGAATTAATACACCATAATTTATAGTGGTTCGATCAACCTGACATACATCAACTCCTTGGAGACTCCCTCTCCAAGTATTGCACTACATAATAGTGACGCTCCTTTTCCTCTCATAGTAAGGCGGAGAAGCCTGTACATACACTATTTCACCACCTCGGTGGGATAGAGAACTGTGACTCTTTTACAGGAAGAGACTCTAAACTCTATTTTCATCCTCTAGGTGATGGCTAGAGAATCACAACTCTATTTTCTTTGTCCAGGTGATGGTCAGAGTACCATGATTCTATTTTTACCCTCAAGGTGAAGGTCAGAGAATCACAACTCCATTTTTTACCCTCGACGTAATGGTTAGAGAACCATGATCTTTGATGAAGAACTTCTTCTCCGGAGCTATAGAGAATCCAGGTAGACGCTTGTAGATATTAGGTAAGATTCTTACTTGGAGCAACTTTGTGAATCTCCTCACAACTTCTTGCTCACAAAATCTCCCTCTATTTTCTCATAAAGCTCTTTTTCTTCTCTCCCTCAAGGTTCTCTCTCCTGAATTCTCAATAGCTAATAGGAGTACTAAAAAACCTTAAGTAATAGGCTTCAAGAAACCCTAATTTTTAGGTGTATGTCTTCTATTTATAGAGTATGATACATGTATTATATTGTACGATTATTAAAATTCAGACTCATTCAGCAAGGTCGTGCAGACAAATTATTCAACCTTTATAAAATTTTATACAGTATGATTGAAACATTGTATGGTACAAATTGTAAAAAAATTCTTATATTCATTAGGGATGACCCTTAGGACAGTCAACTTTATATATTGTCGATCATTCAGTATTATGGACATCACACAATATGATCAATACAAAAATAATAGATTTCATTCGGTATGATATTTATGATGATAAATTTTGTACACGTGTAATTATATAGTATAAACTATAGCATATGGAAGTTTGTGAGAGTTATTAAACCTTTATGAACTAGCCCGAGGCTAAATAAGAGGGGGGGGGGGGGGGTGAATTGGTTATTAAAAAATTTCTTAACAGAAAAAGAAAATCTTTTTTAAATTATTTTGAATATTTTAAAACAAATAATTTATGCAAAATTAACACTAATTTCCCAATAAAAAAAATCAGAGATTTTAACCTCAGAACAAATCACAGAATAATGCAAAAAAATTAAATACAAAAAGTTAGTAGAAAGAATAGATCAGATTTATAGTGGTTCGATCAACTTGACCTACATATACTCTTTGAAACCTCCTTTCCAGGTATTATACTAAAAGTAGTTTCTCTCCTTTTGCCCCTATAATAAGGTCGAGAAGCCCTTATAAAATCTTATCACCGATCTGGTGAGGCAGAGTACCTTGAATCCTTTTACTCCCTCTTAGAGTAGGCAGAGAACCTAGAAATCCTTTTCAACCTCCTAAAGTAGGTAAAGAACATAAAAATCCTTTTTCTCCCTCCTAAAGTAAGTAGAGAAATTTGGAATTCTTTTTCCCCCTCTTGGTGAAGGCAGAGGACCTATATCTGATGTTGATGAAGATCTCCCTTAGGAAAACCAAGAAACTAGAAAAGCAACTTGAAGAAGATGGTGGAAAACTTATTTGGAGCAACCTTTGTGATGAAAGTCCGAGATATGCTAAGAGGGGGAGTGAATTAGATATTTATAAACTTCATTAATGAAAAAAATATATATTTTTATAACTTGATGTGGATTTGAATTATTTTCACAATAAAAAGATAGATTATTAATTTCACCCAAGTAGTTAATCGCAACAAAAGTAAATGTGGAAATAATGTGCAAAAAATAATAAAGGAAAGAACACACCAAATTTATAATGGTTCAGTTAAAATTTGACCTATATCCACTCCCCGAAGGCACCCTCCGAGTACTGCACTAAACCTTTAATGACTCTCCATTAGCCCCCACAGTTAGGTGGAGAAGCTCTTACACAAAATCACTTCTACCTTCCCCGGTGCGGTCGAGGAGCTGGGACCTTTGACATCAAAGAGATCTTCTTCTTCCCAAAACTTCTCTTAAGACGAACCTTGAATCCGATGGTATTAAGGTGCAAGATTGCCGGAGCAACCGTGTGAAATCCTCTCCACACTCCTTTGAAACCCCTTCAAGGATCTTCTCCCTCTGTCAATCTCCACCCTTTCTTCTCTCCCTTTAAAGTTCTATCTTTAAGTTTTCTCTAGAAAAATAAAGTTTTAATGGCTGCCAAAGACTCTTATAAAGTATTATGAGAAAGATTAAATAGAGGGCTTAGAAAAACCCTAAAAAAATTGTTTGACCATCAAAGATCGTATAGTACAATCTCAAGAACATCTAATACGATGTGCAGAATTTGACATGTTAGTACTGTATGATCACCAATTAG
The DNA here is from genome assembly GCA_022539455.1 of Dendrobium nobile. Classification (NCBI taxonomy): domain Eukaryota; kingdom Viridiplantae; phylum Streptophyta; class Magnoliopsida; order Asparagales; family Orchidaceae; genus Dendrobium; species Dendrobium nobile. The sequence goes on from CM039726.1 coordinate 43,415,752, forward strand.
TATTGTATGAACAATTCAATTTGCTTGTTTGTACTGTACGATGTCCAGTTAATACTGTATGAATAGTTCAATCTAAATGCAATTCATCCAAGAAGAAGCATGGGATGGACAAAATCATCTCTGTTGATCATATAGTATGATCCAGTTCTTACAGTATAATCAAAATATCAAAATTAAGCTGATTCGATTGACTAATCACATGATTAAATAAGGCAATATTTTAAATATTGTACAGTACGATCAGATTCATACAATATGATTAGAAGAACTTTTCAAATTCAAAATTTTACCTAATTTAATGGATGGCAGTCTTTCCAATTATAACAAATCATCTAGTATAATGTGGTGTTATATTTTAAAAATTTTTTTTTAAGAAAAGATAATATTTTAATTAATTTCTTTTACACCAGATCGTATAGTATTATCCATATTTTATAGTATGATGTACACATAAATTAAAATATTTAAAATTATTTTTGTTCCTCCTGTGTGTGTGCACAATCACCAAGCTAACATACATCGTTACAGGAGTTGACTCAAGAAATTAAAATAGATAAATGAAAATTACAGACATATTTAACATAACCTATTTTACCCAATCTTGAGACATGAATCTTAAAATAACGGTGCATGGTGTACCTAAAATATTAGTCAACACATAAACAAATATGCACTACAAATACTAGAAGAAATAAAGATATAAACAATATTATTTCTTATCTTCAAAATCAAAAACTCAGAAGCCTGAGTTGTAACATGTGAATCCCTCACAACTATCGGTCACAAGGATCTCTCTCTCCCAAGCTCTCTCTCTTCCTTCTCTAAGCTCTCTCTTAGACCAACTCCATAGTAAAAGATTATCTCAAGGATAATATGAGAGCTTAAATAAAGAACCACCATAATAAGCCCTAATTTTTAGTTCTACCCTTAGATCATCTAGTATGATCTATGATCATCTTGTATGATTAGTTCAAAATAGTTATTTTAGCTAGAACAAATTGCATTGCCCTGTATGATTAGTTCAAAAGTAATAAACATATCATCTCTGACAATTAGAATATCAAAATTAGTGTAAATATGTTAAACTTTTTCTAGTATGGTATCTGATGATGTCTTATTGTCCCACGCACTTCTCTATCATCTAGTACAGAAGGGGTCAATCATCCTAGATGATTAGTTGAAAAATTATAGTATTTGTCAAGTGCGATAGTTGGAGATCCCTTATCTTCCCATATATGTTCTCTATCATCCAAGAAAATCATCACTAATCATCCTGTCAATCGAATTGAATTAAGATTTATCATAATTATACTCCTAATCACATGATTAATTTAGGCATGATTGTCATTTATCATCCAGGATAATGAGGATCATCCTGTACGATATGTATAAAATTTAAAATTTATAATAATACATAAATTGTGATTAGCGACTATTTTTTATAATCTAAATTGATCGTCCTATACGATAAGTATCGTATAGTATGATTACTTAATTATTCTTAATTTATAGGATGCCCATAATTAGGTTTTTAGTTTATAACTAATCTTCCAGTATGATAAAAAATCATATAGTACGATTTAATAAAAAACAAAAAATTTCTCTAACTCACTAGCCCTCTCTCTTAGGTGTGTGTACGCAAGGTTACTTAGCTTGGGGTTCACCAGATATATGACTTGACTCAAGAAAGGTAAAAATTACATTAAAGTTGATATTACAGATTGACTTAACCCAAGTCTAATCAATCTTGAGCTGATTTGCATTGCAAGTAAACTTGTGGACCTAAAAGGTTAGTAAGCAAAGCTAATAAAATAGATATATAATAATAATGATAAAAAATAAACATTTTTATTTATTATCATCAAAATCATAGTACTTGGGACTAGATTTGCAACATCATACAGTATGATCGGTCATAATAATTGTCCATGATTTGATTACCTGATATCAAGGGATTAATTAAGAATGATTTTAATTAGGGAGAATAGTACGATCCAAATGATACTTTATAATCAACATATAATTTTTATCTTTCTTAACCTCTAGTGGTTAAGGTTTTGACAGAGCACAATAGGTCATATAGTATGAATTAACATCAAACAATATGGAACAAGATCATACAATATGAAGAAAAAATTATATAATATGATGTACTTAAAAAAACTCTCTCAAAAATAATTCTCTCTCTCCCCCTGAGCATGTGCAAGGTTACTTAGCAAATATATCCATCCAATTACATGATAAAATTCAAGAATAGAACAAAAATAGAACAAAATAAAAATTAACTATAAGCCTAGTCTACCCAGACTTGAGCTAATCAAAATTGCAAGTGAACAGTTGACTGATTTCCTGAAACATTAGTGCACACAAAAAACAAAATAAAATATCAAAAAAATAGGAGAAATTAGTAAAATAAATAATAATATTTGTTATATTCAAAGTCACAGTGCTTGGATCAGGTTTGCAACATGGCTTTCCGTATAGGTATGTTTTAGATATTGCCATAATATATTTGCACTTACACCTATACCAATACCATTCCTTTCTCTCCAACTAGATGGCCTCTACTTAGACTTGTTCTAACATTTTGATATTTGAAGTTTTTTTTAGTGTTTTTAATATTTCTATTTTTAAACTATTTGCACCACTCACAAATGATTGAATATTGAGTATAATAGGTTCAAGCTTCACTTATCTCCCTTCATATTAATTGCATTTACATGTGTATGAGGTAATTTAGCACTTGACTATATAGTTTTAGCCCTATGAAGTTCTTAGACTTTGACTTTGGTCATGTGACTATCATTAGGTAATGATTCATTCAATAATGAGAAACATTCTATCATAATAACGCCTCAAATGATTGTTCAAGGAATATGATTAACTTACTAATAACATTTCAAAATTAATAACATATTAAGGCCATATGTGACGCCACTCTTTTGAAAAAAAATTCATTTAGTTCTTATACTTTAAAAATTAATTAAGATGCACCTTTCAAAAACTTTCTTAATTTAATTAAATTGGAGTAATATATCACAGTTTAGTTGGGTCTCTTGAGATTAATTTACCTTGTAACTTATCACAGTCATATAAGTTGAGTCTTATCACATTAAGACTCTCACACACACTTAGATGTTGTGCTAGCATGATGAGGATTTAGCTAGGTTTATATTTTGCTAAAGGGTCCTTTTGACACATTGCATTGGCTTATTTGGTTGCTTGCACTCACTTTGATATTCTTACTTAGCACATGCTTTATTTGGATACTTTTTTCCCTATGGTAGATATAATTTTCTTGTAGGTGTCAAATGTATGGCTATTACACGTTTGACCTTATATAGGGGGAATGTATTAAAATATAAAAATAAATCACTTTATGTAATGAATAATTTATGACATTATGTATTTTTGACTCTCTTCGTAGGTACTTTATGATATGCTCTAAAGGCTAGATTTAGTACTAAGTTTGCTTATGCACATTTTATTTTAAAAAATATAAAATAAAGTACAGGCAAAGGTTTATGATTAAGGGCATGTCCATATTCATGAGTGCCTTTCCTAGTACCTAGTGAGCATATATACATTCAAACCATGTGGCAAGGATCGCTAGCAGAGATATCACTAGTGCTTATACCTTGTAATAAAATTTTATTTTGATAGAACTAAGATTTATGTGAGAAGGCTTTTACTATTCTCTTTGGGCTTGTATATGGAGTGTCCAGCTGCACAATTCCATTTCTTATTCATTTATAATGATAATAAAATATTAATTTATTAACTATTGCACTTTCTTTATATTACTTTGTTGTAATGTTTATTTATTCTTTTATTAATATTAGTAGTTTCTTTGGGATATAGAATACTTTGAGATATACACTTTGGTTAAAATTTTTTTTATCAACTTTTATAAATTTATAATAGACTTAAATTTAATTTAACTTATTTTTTAAATTAATTCTCTTTTAAATCCACTTTTTAAATTAAAAAATTGATCTCTTTTTATCTCTTGAATGAGGTAAGAGATAGAACCAGGCAACAATCAAAATCCCCAAGCATTAATACAAATTCATAACATAGTTAATTAGACATGCAAAGTAGAAATATCTTTCTTATATAAAGATTGATATATTTTCATTACATAATATATTCCTTAGTGTAGAGTACTTTAATTAGGAATTAATATTCAATATGTCTAGGAGTAGCCTTAGAGCTTTAAGTAGTGACTCTATAGACTTGAATAGGATTATAAGTCTAGTTGAGTGGCTTTAATTATGTATATATTGGTGATCATATTCCCTTTCATTTCTTAGATATTATATAATCTTTTAGGGATTATAAGTCTTATATATTTCTAATCTAACTCTTAGAAATCCTTTATTTATGAATTTTGAATTACTTTATTTGGTTTGAGTTCATGAGGCTAATTCTATATGATGTAATTATTAAGTGTAGATTTTTTTATGATTTATTATATTAAATATTAGTAAAAATATTTTTTTTTAGTTGATGTTATGTAGAAAATTCTCATGAAAAAGGAGAAAAATTCACAAGTGTTGAACCAGCACCACAACATTCCAATTACAAGCATCGTGGCATCTACAACATCTTTGCATCATATCATAACATTATATTGCTAAAACCTTAGGAAAGTGGTAATTAATTCATCACCCTGGTGGAGTTAAGGTCAACACTATAACACTTCATAGCCATAACGTCAGAAATCAGTTCCACAACACCTTATTCTCAAGAATTTGAGTATTAGCGCACCGAGCTTCACCATGTAGCAGTGCTAGATTACACATTCAAGAATAAAAATGCTAAAATTTTAAAGTGTTGTGGTGGAGCAGTTGATGAAAGGTGGAGCCATACTGAGCCATGCGATGTATAGATTTAGCTAATAGATGGGACATGTCAGTGCAATGCTATAGTAGAGTAAGCACATCAATAATGGGTGCTAGTTAATTTTATAACATCATGGTGTATCCATGTCGAGCATCGTAGTTCTTGAGTCCATTTTTTTATATAATATAAATAGTTTTCAATTCATTTGATTATGAGTCATGTTATTTTTTAGTCTTTTGTTATACTTTTCTTTTCTACCCCTTAGAGTCAAGTCTATGAGAGGCTAAGGAAAAGTAAGATACTATCTTTAAATATCTTAGCCTATCTTGTTGTGCATAATCATACATTTAGAGACAAAAATGTGTGGAGAGTGCAATTGTATTTTATAGGTGACATTTTGCTTTATTTTTTCTCCTATATCTTATTTTATGTGAGGAGTGAAAATTGGTTTGCTCCTTCTCATTATAATGTCTGGCTAATTTCTTAGTTTTGGACTGATGGTGTGATCTAATGGATGTACTAATCTAGACTCTTATGCTTTGACATGTATAATGGAGGTTTTCAATATCTCTTGTACTTAATTTAATGAATACAATGACCAGGTGTATAATTAGAAACTTTGTGTGATGTATTATCTTAATGGAGGAATATTGGAATAAATAGGTTTGTTGAAATGGAATATTTACATGCCTAGACATAAGATGTTTAACATTTTAGGTTATATAGAGATATAATACTTACAGGGAAGCTATAAACTTCCTTTTACATCCCTATAAGCTTGATAGAGATTTGGGGATGTATATACTCTAATCCACATCAATAAAAGAGATTCTCATTAGGAAAACTTGAGTAATTCTGATTCATTAGTTCAAATATTTTATCATATTACATCTTATCATATAGTTTTTACTTCACTATAGTGACATAACTAAACTCAAATTTTTGTTTAGTGAGATAAGAGTTGTAGCTATAGTATGCATTATTAGTTTACATGCATGCTAACAAAACACTTCCAAGTCGGATTGATTCTCTCTCATAACACTTTATTACTTGATTGACATACGCACTTGTGTATTTAGTGGGTGATTCATATCAAAGAAAACCTAAGCATTTTTCAACCCAAAGAATATCATATGCTTGCGTTCATAGCACCACACATGTGTAGACCACACCCATGTCATAAAGTTTTTGGCATTGTTATTGGGAAAGTAACATGCATAGTGCAAGTTGAACTATATTGTTGAACTAGTTTCATATTTAGTCCTACTTATAGCTTGCATCATATTATTATTTTTATTTTGAAATTTTTGAAAAGGAAAAATCTTTTCTTATTGTGAGTTTTATTTTCTAGTATTTAATTTTTTGCATTATTATTACATGCATAGTAGATCTAGTAAGGAGCCCTTGTTGTTTGACTCAAAAATTGAGAAGACCCTTAAGACAAATTTAAAAATATAAAAAGACTTTAGATATAGGAATATCTAAACTAGTTCATGATCAAGATCATCCTAGACTTCACAGAGAATATATTAATTATGTAACCACCAGAGTATTAATAGACTTACTATCAAGGCTAATAACTTTATTATGAAACTCGCCATAATTGAGATGGTTACAAATTCTCAATTTGGAGGAACTTCTATTGAGGATCAAAACCTACACTTAGTTAACTTCTTAGAAATCTATGCAATATTTAAGTATAATGGTGGCAACTTTGATGCTATCAGGCCTTAATAATTTCCATTTTCACTAATAAACAAAACTAAAATGTGGTTAAATTCCACCACCCCAGAATCTACAACCACTTTGGATTAGTTGTCAAATAAATTTATAGCTATGTATTTCCCACGTTCTAAAACTGCCTAGCCTAAGAATGATATCACATCTTTTGCCTAGTTTAAAAGAGAATCAATATATGAATGTTGTGAGAGATTTTAAAAATACTTAGGAAACGCCCTCACCTAGCTTTTTTAGATTAGTTGGTTGTTCACACTATCTATAATGGACTGGAAGGATCCCTTAGGTCAATCATTGATGCTGCAACTGCAGGTTCTTTAATGTCTAAGCCAATTGAAGAAGCCTTTAAATTTATTGAGAAAATGGATAAAAATAATTTTTAGTGGCCTTCATATAGGGTGAATCCTAAGAGAGTGGCTGGAGTTTATGTATAAGATGTCTTTTCTATTTTGACAGGTAGCTACTATATTTAAGAAATTTGATATATTTGGAGTTAATTTCGGATAAGAATCACCTTTACTATTGGAAGAGCATGATTTATATTCTATTAGAGATTGTAGTGCTAAAGGGATTGAGAATAAAAACTAGATTGGAACACAAAACAATCTCTATTCTTATACTTACAATATAGGTTAGAGGAGCTTTTTAGTTAGTCTAATAGCAATATTGGTGGTAATAATAAGTGGAATACTAGTCAATTAAATCAAGGAGAAAATTAGAATAATCCTCAATAAGTTATAGTTAAACCCATACCTTCTTATCCTCCAAGTTTTAATCAAAATAACCAATTAAGAGATGGTAAGATATCTTTGGAAGAGGTGGTAATTCAATTAAGAACTCAATTGCAAATTCAAGCTATTTCAATTTAAAACATCAAATCAATTAGGACAACTTACAATATCTTTTAGTAGTAGACCCCTTGGAATGTTTCCCAATAATACTAAAATTAATCCAAAGGAGAAAGGAAAGGATCATAGTGTGGATCAGTTGAGGATTGGTAGTGAAGTATCCCAACTAAAATGCTAAATCTAGAAAAGTTTGATTGAAGATTATAAGTTTTAGTGCTATTTGGGTGGCAACTAAATTTTGTTTTATATTTTAATTATTAATTAGTTTTCTTATAGTTTTGTAGTTTGTATTGTATGTTTTAACATTTATAAAAATATCATATTTATTGTTTGCTAAATCATTAAATTTGATTTTGACTAATTAATGAATTTTTTCTCGATAAAAATTTATGGTTTTGAATTTGAACTAGCACCATAACGTTAAGAGTTTGAACACCATTGTGTTTGCTTATCGAGTGTATTATCTTTTAAACTTGACATTATAGTGCCCGAGTCTTAGGAAAATTCATTGAAAAAATGTTATAACATGGTCCTTGAAAATACTATAATGCTTTGTGACAATGATGAGCACTTTAGCACTATCCTCTTGAATGCTACAACATTAAGTTGTTTATTTATATAGTGCTACTAGTAGTGCATTCTACTAATGATACCTACATTATGTTTCATTATAAAGTCTTATCAAGCATCACAACACTATAGTTAGGACTACATTGTTAAGTTAAAATCATTATTTTGCTTATTAGAGCATTATGGGGTTAGTCTTTGTTAATGATCTAGCACTCTTATGTGTCAAACATCGCAGTATTTCTCCAACCAAAAAGTGAGTGTTTCATTTCCTATGTCTGTGCTAAAAGTTTGTTAGGGATGTTAGGCCCTTATGAACTAGTCCCAAGGCTAACAAAAAAGGGGTGAATCGATATTTTAAAATAAATCTTTTAATCTTAAACACAAACCAAGATTCACCACATAGAAAACATAATGCGAAAATTAAATGCTGAAATAATAAAGGAAAGAACACACCAGATTTATAGTGGTTCGGTCAAACCTTGACCTACGTCCACTCCTCGGAGGCACCCTCCGAGTATTGCACTAAACTAAGTGTCTCTCCTTTAGCCCCCACAGCCTTGCGGAGAAACCCTTACAAAATCACTTCCACCTTCCCCGGTACGGCGGAGTCGCCGGGTCGCTTGACACCAAAGATATCGTCTTCTTCTGTGAACTTCCCTCAAGACAAGCCTTGAATCCGATGGTATTAAGGTGCAAGCCTACCGGAGTAACTGTGTAGAATCCCCCTCCACACTCCCTTGAGTCCCCCCTCACAGGATCTTCTCCCTCTCTCGAACTTCACCCGTTCCTCACTCCCTGTCAAGCTCTCTCTTCAAGTTTCTCCCAAAAGAATGAAGCTACAATGGCTGCCAAAGACACTTACAAAAGTTCCTTTTCAAAAGCTTAAATAGAAGATCTCAAAATGAGCTTATTAATTGCAACTTGTCGACATTATCGTCCAGGACGATACTAATATTGTCCTTTATGATCAATACAAAATAAGCTCAATCAGTCAGGATGATTTGGGATAATCGGAGAAAAATTGGTTATATCGTCCAGGCCGATACAATAACGTCCTGGCCGATTAGTTCAAATCTGAGTGCAATCATCTTGAACATCGCCCAAAATAGAGTCTGGCCGATTTTCATTGTCCAGGACATCGTCCCGAGCAATCTTAATATCGACTTGGTCGATGTGATTGTATCAATCAACCTTAATTGCTTTCCATAATTACAAGATTAATTTAGGCATAATTATGCTTCATCATCCAGACCGATGTATAGATCGTTCTGGCTGATGTCCTGAAATAAAGAATGCCTAAATTGATCTTAACGACTGATTCTTTTTTATTTGAGCCTATCATCCTGGCTGATACAAGGATCGTCCAGTCTGATCAGCTAAATGACGGCTGCCTTAATGAGGATGATGCTCTAATTAGAGTTTCTGTTTTTGAACCGATCGTCTAGGCTGATATAAATATCATCTCGGATGATGTTACAAAAAATAGTAAACTATAGGGAACATACAGAAAATCTTCCAAGGTGTGTGTGTGTAAAGTACATAGCATCAGGATCCACACCAAATATAATAGACTTAAGAAAGGAAAAAAGGGTCCAAGCTAACTCAGACCTAGTCTACCCAATCTTGAGTTGGTTCCAAATTGCAGTCTGATCTTGTGGACCTAAAATATTAGTAGATAAGGCAGTCATAGAGAATTAAGAGTGTTTGCTTTCATCAAAATCATAATCCATAAAAATAGATATAGAACAATCTTCCCGTTTTTGATGATGGCAAACATTACAGGTTGACTTTGCAAAAAAGAAATCATGTTCTCCTAATCTCCCCCTCATTAGAATAAAACCTTAAAAAAAGGAAATAATTTTTTTTTTGTTTTTAATTTTTGAAAGAAAAAAAAAGATACAAATACAACAATACGTTCTTCCCCTTTGACATTATCAAAAGGAAAGGGGGCATGAAAGAAAATCTTAAAAAAAAAAAGAGAAAGTTACCTCTTAATTTTAATCAAAACTTAGTAAGGAATAGATTCACAACGCATAATCCAGTAAAGATAAGAAATTCAGAAATTGTTAATCCAAACTCAGGTTCTTTTATAGGCTTAAAAACTTTTTAATAAATATCTAAATCAAGGAATAAATTAGAAAAAGAAACACTAATTTTTCAAAACTTCTTTCATAAAATATATCTAATAGAAGATTGATGCAAAAATTGGTGAATAAAAAAAATATGATTTTCAAGATTAAGTACTAAAAATATCAAGGGATTTCTTAAGCTTTAAGTAAACACGAAAAAAGTAAGCATACTCTTTGTTGGCTCATTTTATGCATCTTGTTAGTTTTTTGGCGCACTTTGAGCAACTTTTACTTTTTGATACACTTTGTGTATCTTTCTTAATTTGGCGCCATTGGCCATTTTTTTTAATTTGGCATCATTGGCCAATTTTTTATTATTTTAGAATATACTATCTTTCTGAAATTTTAAAAGCAAAAGTAAACCCATTCTATTGACAAAACGAACAACTTGATTAAAAAAATTATGAGATAGATTCAACAATTTGCAAAAGATTCTTATGCGATAGATAAAATGTAAGGAGATAAAAAAGTTCAGTTTTAAAATCTAATTTAAAATATGATGAAGATTTTAAATCAAAAGTAGAATAATCTCTTTTAGGAAATAGAGATTAAGAGTTAAAATCATGAGTTTCCTGTCTTTGACTATTTTTTAGAGAAGTCAACCACAACTTACCTAAGAATTCAAAAAATAAGAGATGGACTTTTCATTTAAAAAAAAGATCTTAAAAAATGTGATATGTGTGTGTTGATTAGTGAAAACTTCACAAAAAAAATAACAAACAAAAAAAATACAACACTCAAGAAGAAAAAAGGAAAAAAGAAAAGAAAGGAAAACACTACAAAAAAAAACTAAAACACAACACAAAACAAATAAGTAATTAGGCTTTTAAACACCATCCTACTCCTGGTCTAATGCTTCAGAAACCAGGTCTGTCCAAGAGATTTTTTGCTTTTCATTATTTGCCCTTTCTACGAGTTGCTTAGCTTTACCCTTTTCTTTTATAGGAAGAGTTCTCAAATTAGGGCACTGATTTTTCATATGTCCAGATTTCCTACATCCAAAGAAAATAATATCAGAATAAATCTTAACATTCATACCATTTTTACCTTTATTCCACTTTTGTTGATGCTTATGTTTTAGTGAGCTTTCCAATTCGCTTGATAAGTCATCGCTTTTATCACCAACTAAGCCACCTTTCTCCGAGTCTTCAGTGTTTAATACTATCATCTCACCTGCATCCAAAAGTCTTTGACACAAACTTTGCTCGTAGGCAATGAGTGAGCCAATCAAATTATCAATAGAATATTCATTCAAGTTCTTTGATTCACAAATAACAACAACTTTGACATCAAACTTATCAAGTAGATAATGTAAAATTTTATTGACTTTTTCAAAGTTTGAAAACTCCTTACCTAAAGCATGTAGTGATGTCACAATTTGAATAAATTTAGTGTACATGTCTAAGATCGATTCATAAGGTTTCATGCAAAATAATTCATAATTATGCATTTAAATATTCAACTTGGATTGCTTAATTTCACTAGTGCCTTCGTATATGGTGTGTAATTTATCCCAAATTTTCTTACCAGCAGTGCACGTGGAAACTAACATAAAGTCTTCAGAATTTAAAGAACAGAAAAAATAATTTAAAGATTTTGCATTCAATTGAACATTGATTTGTTCTTCCCTATTCCATTGATTAAAATGAATATTAACTTTAATTCCATCTATAACACATGATGGTAAAGAATAACTAGTTAAAATCATATGCCACATATGAAAATCAATTGATTGCAAGAAGGTAGACATGCAAATCTTCCAAAAATCAAAAGTAATATTTTCAAACAAAAGAGGTCTGGTGATTGAATAACCTTCCGAAATATTACGATTAGAAAAATTAGCCATGGATCAAAATTCAAAAGTTTTCAAAAACATGTTTTTATGAATCCCTCTCTGATATCACTTAAAAGTTTGTTAGGGATGTTAGAACCTTATGAACTAGTCCCAAGGCTAACCAAAAAGGGGTGAAACGATATTTTAAAATAAATCATTCAATCAAAAACACAAACTAAGATTCACCACAGAGAAAACATAATGCAGAAATTAAATGCGAAAATAATAAAGGAAAGAACAAATTAGATTTATAGTGGTTCGGTCAAACCTTGACCTACGTCCACTCCTCGAAGGCACCCTCTGAGTATTGCACTAAACTAAGTGTCTCTCCTTTAGCCCCCACAGCTAGGCGGAGAAGCCCTTACAAAATCACTTCCACCTTCCCCGGTGCGGTGGAGTCGCCGGGTCCTTTGACACCAAAGAGACCTTCTTCTTTTGTGAACTTCGCTTAAGACAATCATTGAATCCGATGGAATTAGGGTGCAAGCCTACCAGAGCAACTTTGTGGAATCCCCCTCCACGCTCCCTTGAGTCCCCCCTCACAGGATCTTCTCCCTCTCTCCAACTTCACCCATTCCTCACTCCCTTTCAAGCTCTCTCTTCAAGTTTCCCCCAAAAGAACGAAGCTACAATGACTGCCAAAGACACTTATAAAAGTGCATTGTCAAAAGCTTAAATTGAAGATCTTAAAATGAGCTCATTAATTACAACTTGTCGATATTATCGTCCAGGACGATACTAATATCATCCTGTAGGATCAGTGCAAAATAAGCTTAATCAGCCAGGACGATAAGAAGAAAATTGGTTACATCGTCCAGGCCAATAAAATATCGTCCTGGCCGATTAGTTCAAATTCAAGTACAATCATCCTAAACATTGGCAGAATAGAGTTTGGTCAATGTTAATCATCCAGGACATTATCCTGGTCGATCCTACGATCGGCCCAGCCGATGTGATCGTATCAATCTACATTAATTGCTTTCCATAATTACCAAATTAATTTAGGCATAATTGTGCTTCATCTTCCAGGCTGATGTATAGATCATCCTGGCCGATGTCCTGAAATAAAGAATACCTAAATTGATCATGGCGACTAATTCTTTCTGATTTGAGCCTATCATCTTGGCAGATACCAGGATTGTCCAAGCCGATCGGCTTAATGATGACTGTCTTAATGAGGATGATGTCCTAATTAGGGTTTCTGTTTTTGAACCAATCATCCAGGCGGATATAAATATCGTCCTGGATGATGTTACTAAAATAATAAACTCTAGGGAACATACAGAAAATCTTCCAAGGTTTGTGTGTGTGCAAAGTTACATTGCATCAGGAACCACACCAAATACAATAGACTTAAGAAAGAAAAAAAGGGTACAAACTGAGTCATACCTAGTCTACCTAATCTTGAGTTGGTTCCAAATTATAGTTTGATTTTGTGGACCAAAAATGTCAGTAGATAAGGTAGTCGTAGAGAAATATGAGTGTTTACTATCATCAAAATCATAATCCGCGAAAACAGATACGCAACATGTGCAATAACGCTTCTCATCTTGTGCCACTACAGTATTTATAAATTTGACCATTTTATTATTTTGTGTCCTTTAGCCCCACAGTGCTGATCTTTTGAGCACCGTAGCACTTGTGTTGCCTATAAATAGAAATGGTTTTATTTTAGTTATCATAATATTTGAACTTTCATCTTTTCTAAGTTATTTGTGTTTTCTTAATTTATTTTAAGTTTGTTACAATGGCCCTCAATATATTTGGCAATAAGAAGAGAGCATCTTCTTCCTATGATAAGAATCACTTCATATTTGCTAAAGCTTAAGAGCTATATACTCACATTTTTGTGAACAAGCAGTTCATTCCACTGTGAGGATTTCTAAACACAGGTGGAGATGCAGTACATATAACTGTGAACCTGGGTTGGAAAATCTTTGTGAAGAACCCTATGCTGCTATTATTAATGTTATCCACGAGTTTTTTGCTTGTGCTAAGAGGCCCAAAATAATATTTGTTATGTTCTAGGTAAGTGGGCTTCTTTCGATCCCTTTTTTATTAACTAACTTTATAAGATGAGGGATAAGGAGGATGATGATTATTATGGATTTAAGTTTTGTATCCATTGACCATCAGGAGATTTTGAGATGGCTTTGTGGATACAAGAGTGTGGCTGTTTGGAATGAAAGAGATGGTAAGGTAGTTAATTTTCTAGCCACATGTTTTACTCAAACTCCTAAAGCTTGGCATTAATTTATTTCTTCTCATCTTTTACTGAGTATAAATATTAGTGGAGTTACTAAGGATTAGACAATTTTGATTTATTCCATTTAAGTGAAACACTTTATTAATATTGGTAAGCTTGTTCATTCATTTCCTATATATATCATTAGGGGCACCACTTATATAGGTTTAGGTCACCCCTCTCTGATTTACACTCTTTGTATACTTGTTGGTGTTAGAGGAGATTTGAGTGAGGAATAACTTTTTTCCTATTTTATCCATGACTAAAACATAAATAAAGAGTTTTAAAATACTAAATGTACATGTGGAGGTTGGACCTAGTGAACTTAGGTTTAGGAGTAGACCCAATAGTAATAGGAGTGCTGGGGCCCCAAAGCCCTTAGGTGAGAAGGTGGTAGAATTGAGGGAGCATATGGATCTAGTCATTGATTTTTGTGATGAGGGGAGTTGGCAGACTCATTACTCATGAATGCAGGAAAATCATTGCCACTATACAGATGAATTCATTGAAGCATTAGTGGGGATGCTTAAAATGAGCCTCTTTATTTTCCTACTGCTCTAAAATACTAATCTTTCATTTGGACTCGACCTGATGATGATGATGAGGAGGTAGAGGAGGAAGATAGAGATTCAGAATGATTATGGTAGTTGTTATTTTTCTTTGTTTTAGTGGTGGTTTGATGGCTTGGAAAGAGAGGGAGAGATGTGATTGTTATTTGTTGTCTTTTGATTATATTTTTATTTATTTATTTATTATTATTATTATTATTGTTATTATTATTTATTTATTTATTTTACATTTCTTTGCTACGGGAGATCCCCATGGTGGTTATTATTGTGGATGGCTATACTTCCCATTGTTGATGTGAGTAGATGATTAGACATTGTGCTTGGAGAATAGTGCTTCATGCACTATAGTAACTTTATTTTGTATTTGTAGCTTTTCCTTTGAGTCACTCTATCATTTCAAATGAAAAGACAAATTTACTTTCATTACCAAAAGTTCTAGTTATATCATTTCTATTCTTGTTTAATTATTAGTTTTTTTTTACTTTATTATGTTCTATCATTTACATTTAATTAAAATTCCCACATATGAATAAATGTTGAAAATTATCTTCTACATAACACTTTCACTTTGATTGCTCATTTAGTAAAAATAAAAATAGTTATTAGAAATTACTTAAAATTAAGAATAATACTAAAATCTATGTGATAAATTGGATGAGTTAAGTACAATATTTTTTAATTTGAAAATTATAGTAATAAACTAAAGAAAATCATCTAAGTTATTGATTTACTTTGAACTTAAAGACTATACACGTAAGTACAGATTTATGATTGAAGAATGTGTAATTAAGATTGGAGAAATGAAGTGTATAGATTAAGTTTATAAAAAACATTATAGACTCTGCTATGGAATTAGTGCGCTTACCAATATCCTTATATTAATTCAATTTAGAGTTACTTGAAGGAAGAAAGCAATCAAATATTTAAAATCATTGTTTAGTACTCAAAAGATAAAAAATAAGTTAAAAACTAAAATCAAAAGAAAGAAAGAACATAAAAAGAAAGATGAGTATAAAGTATTGTTATATAATAAAGCTCAATTCTTAAAAGTATTCTAAATACTTAAATCAGATAGGAAAAGAGTAAGTAAACTAATGTGTATGAAGGTACACTAATTAATTCCTAAATTTAACTGCAATCATAAATAATCTCTAAATGATACATTGCTCATATCTAAAATCATTAGTCGTCATTGTACTAACACTTGTAGTGAATATGCTCAATTCAAGAAAGAACAAGGATGATTGATTAGGATAATTACTTAATTGATTAGGATAAATACCTATGATCATTCAAATTAAAATTACATAACTTCAAAAATTCCAAATTACATATATAGATAGAGAAGTATTTTCTTAGATTTTTGTAATTTTTAAATTATTAATGAAATACGTGACTTGGGATAGGAGAGGTGTGATATTTACACTTTTTCCTACTTTTGGAATGACTTTATTGACAAGGATATGCTATATTATGCAAGCATCTTGACCTAGGGTGCAGACTAAGGGAGCATGATTATTTAGTGGAGTATCAGTTCGAGTTACATTTGCTTGAGTCTAGTAATAGTTAGTAAAGAAGGCAATGAAGTGTGATTTAAGTCTAGTAGTGGAGAGACGTAGGATCTAGTCAAAATCTTCATAGGTGATTTCTAAAGGTTTCCTACATACAAAAGATTGAAGGGTTATCCCTTCACTATTGACTTTGAGGCTGACAAAGCATTAAAAAAGTTATTCATAGTTAAAGGGAAGAGCTAAGGTGAGAATGATGTGGAGTGTAGTGCTAGTAAAGAGACTTAAAACCTTAAAGTTAAGGACCACATGTTACATGATTTTTGATAGACTAATCCTGGCATCCTTGTACCCATGGTAGGCATATTTATCAGCGTCTTCTTGAAACTTAGGGTCTACCGGGCATCTAGAAGGGCTGCTTACTAGATCCCGAGAGCACTTTCATCCAGCCATTTATGAATTAGGAACAAAATTCTACTAGAGAAGAAAAGGAATTGTGTTGTTATTGTAAGTATTAGGCTTCCCTCCCCTTAATCAGATTTCAAGGCAATCATAAAATATAATTTTGATCATATGTCTGATCCAAAGAAGTTAATTCATCAAGGCTGATTAGTCAAAAAGTTTGATCTAATTGTATAGTATGATTAGTATCATATTAGACAATCTTTATTAAATCCATCATCCGGAGGTGTCAGCCTATACATTTTTTGACAAATATATTATACAGTATGAACATGTATTCATGCAAGATGATTTGGATGTAACATTATGCTGGCCAAATCAATTTTGTCCAATGATTAAAGATACATGTATCATATAGTACAAAGTAGGTGGTCGTATGTACAATCATTAATTATTTATCATATCTAGACCATTGATTTCATGAGTGGTGAGGATGTGCTGACATGTGAAAGTTCTACAATAAGAATTATGTTTATACATTACAATATGAGCAAATTTTTTATTATTTTATTTTATTTCTTATTTTTTTTTATTTTTGAAAATAGATTGATGTGTGAAGATCAGGGAACTTCTATTAGCTAGAGTTAACAAACACACAAAATAAAAATAATAATATATAATATATAACAAATAAATAAATCAACAAATACAACAACACACAAAAATGCATTACATCACACGTTGTTGATTTCACTATGTTTTGAATCAAGCATGAATATTAATGACACCTTGTATAGTCCTTAATGTGCTAAATGTATTATAGTTTAGGGATTTAGTGAAAATTTCTACAATTAATTTTAGTGGCTACATAATGCAGTTCTATATCTTCTTAGCTATATGATCTTTAATGAAATAATGTCTAATATTTATATGCTTAGTGTGGGAGTGTTGATTGAATTTTTAGAGATCTAAATGGAATTAGTGTTTTCACACATAATGGGAATATTACCTACAAATTTTCCAGAATCTAGGATCTGTTGCTTATATAATAAAACTTGGGTGTCCTTCCCTTAAGCAGCTCATAGGATATCTTTTTAATTTTTTATCTAATGTTAACCCTATTCAGAACAAAACAAGTAGTATTCAGTACTTCTTCCAAAAACAAAGCTAGGGAGAGAAAATTCAATTAACATAGCCCTAGCAGTTTCTAGTAAGGTTATATTCTATTTTCAATTATCCTGTTATAGGCAGAAAAACTATGTTTTATTCCTACTTCCTCATAATATGATTCAAATTTATCATTATCAAATTCTCCATCATGATCACTATGAATAGTAGATATCTTATATCCTAACTTCCTCTTAATCCAATTGGAGAATGTATTAAATTTCTCAAATAATTCACTTTTATAAGATAGGAATCTAATCTAGGTGAATCTAAGAAAATCATCAACAATTACACATCCATAAGTTTTCCCTCCTAAGTTGGCTGTACGAACAATCCCAAAAAAGTCCATATGCATGATTTTTAGTAGCCTAGAGGTGATGATGTCCTTAATGGAAAGAAATGATGATTTAAATTATTCTCCTAATTGCCAAACATGACAAAGGTTGTCCTTAGAGAAATCTAGCTTGGGTATACCTCTAACTAGATCTTTCTGGGTGATCTTCCTAAAGGTTTTAATGCTGGCATGACATAGTCGACTATGCAATAACTAGGATTCATCAACAATAGTTTTTAAGCATAAAAAATTTGAATAATTAACATAATTTAAGTTAAGCATGTAAGTATTATTTATTATTTTACTTTCTAAAATAATATTTCTAATTAAGCGAATCAAATACTTAGTAGACAAAAAATTAATATCAAAACCTTTATTACATAATTAACTAATACTAAGCAAGATGTATTTTAAACCAACAACTGGCAAAATATTTTAAATAATAAACTTTTTTTTTTGTATTACCAATGATACCTCAACCAACCACTTTCCCAGTAGTGTTCTTTTATTGTTACCTTGCCTCCTGCCCTTGCCTCCAGCTTGATGAATTATTTTAAGTCTTCAATCATGTTTCTTAATGATCCACTGCCTAGGTATCACATTCTCTCACTAGGTCTTTTATTAGAGCACCCCTACAATGTCATCAAAAATTATATTTTGGAACTCGAGTGAGTTTTGATGTAATCTTATACTTTAGTGGATGAGATACATCCATGAGTTTAAATTCCAATAATTCATAGCACAAGTGCAAGCTATGTCTCCTAACATTCCACCCGAATAATACCTAATCCAAGGGAATAGATTCACTAATCAATATTGGGGTAGTCCCTACTCCTAGAGATATGAGATGCAGCTCTATTTTGGTAATATACCATTATTCTAGAATAGGTGGTAGTATATTATTTCTAAGTGCATAAACTTTTTAATTTAAGAACTCATTTGCACTCTTGAAGCTTTTAACTTTAAGTTTTAATGCATGCTCACTACAGTCTAATGTAGTTGTAAGTATTTCTAATTATTTGTATGATTCTTCTAAATTAGTATGCTAAAATATTAAGGATTCATGTGCTTTGGTTTTTTCAACCTGCTTCTTTTTAAGTTCATTAAATTCATCTAATAAAGATGGACGTTCCTTATCTGAAAGAACATATTCAACTTTAAGACCATCATGCTCCTTTTTTAATTTAGGAAAATTCAAGTTCAAACTAGCATGCATATTCTTTAATTTTCTATAAGAGTCATGGATTTTTTTTTGAAATAATAAAGAGCTTATCATTAGACAGTTGACATACCTAATCTTGATTAGAATGATCAAGACTATCATTTTCTATAAGTCAAAATTTTGTTACCTCCTCCATTTTTTTTCTGATGAATCTGAGGCAAAGTATACTCAAAAAGCATTTTGTGTCTTTTACTTATTATTTTTAAAGTTAGCTTTCTCTTCACTCTTCTCCTTGACCAGGTGAGTTTTCAAATTATGGTAGTTAGAGTTTAAGTGTCCTCATGTACTGCATTAAAAGAAAATATTGCTTGATGAAACTTAGAAATTTTTGCCATGTTTACCATTGTTCCAATGTTAATAATTTTTATATTTCTTTCACCTCAGAAAGATTTTTAATTATTGGGTCATTTGTGCGCTATCAACGTCTTCTTCAATTGTAGTGATGTTACTATGAAATTCATTAGCCTTTAAAGCCATTGCTCTATTTCTTCATGTTACCTACATCTAGCAATCTTTGGCTCATGCCTTATTTGTAAGCAATCAGTGAGCCAAATAAATTATTAATAGATTAAATTTTAAAATATTTATATTCATGTATAATAATAACTTTAGCATTATAGCTACTAGGTAGACATCATAGAATTTTTTTGATCTTCTTAGAGTTTGATAGTTCTCTACCTAGGGCATAAATGAATTTCACTGCTAGATAAAGCTAATGCACATGTCTGAGATTGTCTCATTAGGTTTCTTGCAAAATGGTTCATAATCATGTAACAAAATATTTAATCAATATTATTTAACTTCACTAGTACCCTCATAAGTGATGCATAACCTATCCCAAATCTCTTTATCAATGGTATAGGAAAAGACCCTCATGTAATCTTCATATATGTGTGAATAGAAAAATTATTTAAAAATTTCACATTAAGTTGTGCCAGATCTCAATCCATATTAATCTATTCATTAAATTTTGTTTCAATATCCATTCCATTAAAAATCAAAGCAAAGTAGAATAACCTTCTTGAATCATATGTCACATACACAAATTAATAGATTGTAAAAAATAGACATTCAATTTTTCCAAAAGTTAAATGGTATATTATTAAGCAAGGGTGGATGAGTAATAGAATAACCAATTGCACTATTCCTATTTCAAAAATGTGTCATTTGATCTTTTTTCTGAAATTTTTAAATCACTAATTTTGAGACCCACTCTGATATTAATTGAAAGTTTAAGGGAGGTTGTCAAACCTTGTTGAACTACCTAAGACACACCAAGAGATGGGTGAATTAGTGTTTTTCTTTAAAATCTTCTTTTTTTAATTTTTTTTTCTTAAAACTTAAAATTAAAATTGAAATCTCAATATGTGGAAGCAAGTCAAATACAATTTTTGTATTTTATTTTTTTAGAAAAGTCAATAGATAAAGTTATAAGGAATTTAATTTTTCTATTGAATTAATCTAAACCAATCAGAACATTTACAACATGGATTTTTAGGAAAGTAAATTACAAAAAATAAATTTGCATAAATAAAGAATGAACACGCCAGATTTTATAGTGGTTCTGTCAAATAATGACCTACGTCCTCTCCTCACAATTCTCCTCTTCAAATATTACACTAAACTCTTAGTGTCTCTCCTTTAGCCCCATAGTAAAGCAAAAAATCCCTTACATTAATCTCTTCCACTAACTAGTGTGCTAGAGAATCAGAATTCTTTTCACTTTCTGGTGATATAGAGAACCTAAGAATCCTTTTTCACCCTTCTATTGGAGGAAGAGAACCTACGAATCATTTTAACCTCTTGGCGAAGGAAGAGAGATCTTGATGATCTTCAACCTTGAAGCTTTTCTACCCAGAGTAACCTAAGAGATCAACAAAAACTTTAGAGGAATCAAAGTGCAAGCTTGTTTGAAGCAAACCGTGTGGAATCCCCTCACATTACTTCTCCCTCTCTTATAACTTCATCTTCTCCTTCTAAAATGCTATAGGAACTTACAAAGCTCTCTCAAAGTCCCTTCAATAGCCAAAAGATCTTTCTCAAAGTCAAATAAAATTATTTTAAACACAAGGATTAAAAAAACCCTAAAATTTTAATTCTTTTGCTTTTAATAATATTGTACAATTAGAGATTGTATAATATGATGAGCTTAATTTATCCTATTAGTACTGTATGATGAGTAAGGGTCCTATATAATTAGTTCAAATTCATGAACCAATTGTCTAGCTTGGTAGGTTTAGGAGATGGGTGGATGGCAGAGACTTGAATCTCTTCAATGAAATTTATGGTGCTTGCTGTTTAGGATCATACATTACAATTAGTTCAATCAAATAAGATTTTTTTAAACTAATATCAATGGCAATTAAACTTTATCTTGGGAGCAAATCTGGTCATACGCAAATGAGAACATCATAAAGTATGATATTAATAATTAATTAATCTTGATTTGATTGCCTAATCACATGATTAAATTAGGCAAGGTTTATTATGATCGTATAATACATTTGGTATTGTAAAGTATGATTAAGTCATATTTTAAATTTCAAAATATTGCCTAATTTATGATTGACTGGAGAAATCTTAATTTCTATTAATCATTCTATACGATGTGGATCATATAATATGATTATTTCAAAATTAGATTTTATTAATTAAATGTTTAATTAATCTATTATTTACTCATATCATACCATACGATGTAGATCATACCATACAATCTAGATTGTACAGTATGATATTCACAAAATTTAATACACTTAGTTTTCCTCCCCCCTAAGTGTGTTTGCATAATTGCTAAGCTAGTATACCCCTTTTACAAGACTCTTGACTTAAGAAATATAAAAATAAATAAATAAAAATATAAAATCTTTGCAAAAACATCAAAATTAATCTACCTAGCCTTAAGATGATCCCTTTGCATGGTATTTAACATACCTAAAATATTAGTATGCACAAAACAAATATTCAATAATAATATCCAGAGAACCAAATAGAAACCCAATAATATTTGTTATCATTAAAATCATATGCTTGATATTATATTTTGTTACACTAATCATAGAGTTACTTAGATAAATAGGCTTAGATCTCCATAAGGAATAGTATCTTGCACTTTCCTAGCCTCCATTAGAAATTAATATAAGGGGTACTAAAGAAACTTATTACAAATTTTAGAATTTCACTGATGTGATGGAATTATCAAACAATAAAACTTAAAAAATATTTATAAAAAGTACAAGAATGGGTTTAAGAACCATGAAACTCAATCTGGTGTCACCATAATAGTGAAAAATAAACTAGCACCTCAGTGCTATAATGTTGGCTCCGCTGTGGTGTTGGCTGACATCATATAGTTATTGATTGAAATGACACATCTTGTCATTGAGTCACCATGGTTCCTCACATTGGTAATTATTCCACTATGGTGTTCGTTAATTTAAGCATTGCGATGTTAGAATTGGGAACCCAATGATGAGGAATTGAAAGACATGATGCTTCAACTTGAATTTTCTTGAGACTCAAATGTTATGGTGTTAACTCTCAAGCACAGAGGTGCTGAAGCATTGAACTTTGAATCATTATGGTATGGAAAAATAGAGAAATTAGTGCTATGACATTTAAAATAAGAACCTTAGTATGGATGAAGTAGGTTTTACATCGTGATATAAGTTGTTGCTCGACTTTGCTAAACTGTTGTAATTTTTTCCATTTTATAAATATTTCCTGCAAAAACACAACTAAAATAATACCTTTTTTATTGAATTTAAATACAATATATACTACATAACTTTCACTTAATAGACCCTAAGCTTCACTCTTTAGCTGAGGTACTAAACTAGTAAATTGCATCATAAAATCTAATTTTATAGCCCCTATGATACTATGAATTATTGCAACCTGACTGGAGCAATACCCATCATCCACTTCTTATTCCTAGGGATTCATGATGTAGCAAATTTTATCTTGATTAAGATTAGAAACATTTAATTCTATGATGATTTACCATAAACTAATAGACATTTTTCTAAACAAAACCCCAAACTGCTTTTCTCTTACTACTACTAATCAATTCCTATAGCTTTAATTATAATTCCAACCTTCTAAACCATTCCTTTTATACCGCCAAGTGATGTTGTAGGATCTAATAGAAGGATAAAAGACTGAATATTATAATTTTACTCAATCATGAATCGGAATAAACTAGAGTCGCTATAAATCAAAATAATAAGAATAGGAATAAAAGAAACCATTTGATTTCAATCCCGTAAAGACATGTATAATAATCCATCTCACATCTGGTCCAACATCAAAATAATTGTGATAGAATACAAAATAAAACCCTAATTACTCTTATCTAAGCGATCCTAGCTCTACCTTACTCTTTGTACTTCGTTGGGCCCTTTCCTTTTATAAAAAAATCAAAACACACATAAAGAGTTCACCATGCTCAATAGAATTCTATAACTAATTCATCATAAAGACCAATATACAAAAAATTATTAAAAAGTGTTTAAATTCAATACTTAATAATTAGTAAAGAATAAATAAAGTACTAGCACGACATGGTTCTATATCTTCACATGGTAAATGGAGCTATTATAGAGCATATAGAGCCTTTCTTATCATTTCAAAAAGTGAAAATTTAATATTTTAAAATTAAAAAATTCTCAAATGTTATTACATGAATTATTCAATTTAAATGAAATAGAAAATAATTATGACTTCAATGTATAGTTTGGATGATATGCAAAGTATCAAAATTGCCTTAGTAATGTAAGTTGTATGTTTACAAACTATTTTTTTTTCAATCAAATTGAAGTTTTAAAGGGATATTAAGAAAAGTTTTTAACCATTTTATAGAAATGCTACATAAACCATAAAATTCTCATTAGCCTGGTTGGATGAAATTCAACACAAAAAAACTAAAAGGTAGAAATTTAACTTTTATAATTAAAAGGTTTAGATAAAGCATAAAATAATATAATGAAAGTTGCACTATGAAACCATAAAACTTTAGAAAAATATATTTTATTCATATCCTTTTATAGAATTGCTAGAATTAAAATAAGACATAGGAGTTTCGATGTCAACCTTGAGCTCCACAAAACCCCTAATTGGCTTACTGGATGAAACCCAAGCTTTGGTATCATAATTTTTCTCTCCATTTTCTCTTTCCTTCTTCTCCTCTCGCTGTCTTCTTCAATAAGATGGTTGGTGGGGGTGAGGATTAAAAATGATATTGAATGTTATATATATATAAACTTCCATTTTGGCTAGGCATCGTTGCATAGACCTCCATAACACTGCTACACGGGACTGGATATTCTATATGACTTTTAATTTTAAAAAAAAAAAGCATGCCACAATGGTGGTGCATTAAAAGTGCTATAATGCTTCCTTAAATCATTCCCTAAATATAGAGCATGATGCCATATTATTCCCTTTCTAGACACAATGGTGGTCTAAGGAAAAATTTAACATTTTCCATTTTCCTCCCCCTAATCAATTTCTTGAATTAATTTTTAATAAGATCATGAGTAAATAAAATTTAATTTTAATTTACCTCTCTTGAGTTTTTAGACAACTGATTTTACATGATAGTTCCCCCCCCCCCCCCCCCCCCCCCCCCCCCCCCCCCCACTCTTGAAAGTCTGAATAGATTGTTAGACCTAAAGAAATTGTCCCAAGGCTAACCAAGAAGAGGGGGGGGGGGGGGGGGGGGGGAATTGATTATTTAAAAAATCTCTTAGTAGATTCAAAAAACTATTTTTAAAATTTTAATCACAATGGTGCAATTTTTTAAAAAGGTTCTTCAACCACAAATAATCTTGTAGAAAATAAAAAATAGTAAAAAGTAAAGATAGAAAGAACACATACATTTATAGTGGTTCGGTCCAAAAAAACCTACGTCCACTCCCTGAAGACTCCCTCTTCAGGTATTACACTATACCAATGTGACTCTCCTTTTTCTTCCAAAGCATGGTGGAAAAGCCCTTACAATTAACCTATCTTCCACTAATCCCTGGTGTGGTAGAGTACCATCATCCTTTTTCACCCTCTTCATTACGACAGAGAACTAACATCTTTTCACAGCCTCCAAGTGTCACCAGAGTACCGTCATCATTTCACACCCTCTTGGTGTCGAAAGAGTACCATCATCCTTTCATCCCTCATGGTGTCAGCAGAGTACCATCATTCTTTCACACCCTCATTGTATCAATAGAGTACCGTCATCCTTTCACACCCTCCTAGTGTTAGCAGAGTACCATCATCCTTTCACACCCTCCTGATGTAAACAAAGTACCAGCGCTCCTTGAAAATCTTCTTCCAAGAGTCTTTAAGAATCTAGGGAAGGACTTTGAAGAATAAATAAGAGATACTCACCGTTGGGCAATCTTGTGAATCCCCTCACAATTCCCTCTTAAGAAATCTCTCACTCTTCAATCACAAGAAACTCTCCCAAACACTGTCCAAGTGCACTCTCAAATAAAGTTCGCAGTAGGAGTTAGCAGGAGTTCTTTCTCAGATAATTTTTAGAACCTTAAATATGTATGACACAAAAAATAATGTAGAAAATATAAAATTTCAATTTGGTCGCCATGGATCAGACAATACGTTCGTACATTGTATGTATAATTAATTCAAAAAGTGCTCATACGATCTTATATGAACCATTTTCATACTCTGGCAATCATATGTATGAACTACCATCATATAGTATGATCAATTCAAAATTGAACAAATTTATCCAGTATAATTCGATACGGACGCATTTCGTAATCTGGATAGCATTCTATACGAACCCAATATCATACAGTACAATCAATTGAGTTATCATATAAAGTAAATTTTCTTCTTAGCTCATCCTAAATGAATGAACAATTTAAAACAAGGGGTTCCCATAAAGATCAAACAACACAAACAGATAAAAAAATATAAACCTAAAAATTAAAAAGAAACAACTAATAAAATAAAAAACAACTCGAACATACATGAAAGAACTTAAACAAAAACATGAAACATAAACACATTAAAAGCATACAAACACATACACACAACATTCATACATCTAAAAAATAATCAAAAACCTCAATCATCAAACAATACTATACTCCCCCTTTTGAGAATAACAAAAAGGGAAATACATCTTGAAATGAAAAGTTTCTATGGATAAATCAAAAAGGTTGATGAAGAAGAAGATTTTAAACTAATTGCAAATACAACATTAACTTCCTAATGGTAAAAAGAAAAATTCAAATTTTAAATTAAAGGACAACTAAGATAAGAAAAGTAAATCAGGTTTACTGTTCATGTTAGACAAATTATATATAAAAATAATTATTACAGAAAAGGTGAAATAAAGATTAAGTATTTTTTAATTCAATAGTGAAGATTATTGTCGGTTATATGGATTTGAATTAGAGATGGAATGATAACGAAAAGAGCAATACAAAATTTTTAATTGGTGACTTTGCACATCTTTTCAAATGTTTGTGGCATACTTTGTTCATCTTTTCAATTTGGGCTAATTTTGTGCCTCTTTTTACTTTGCAAACCATTGCACATTTTTTTTTTTATTTTTACACACTTTGTGCTTTATTTATTTTTTTTTTAAACTTTTTTGATATTTCTAATATCAATTATCTTAATTCAAATTCTACTAATAACAAAAATAAACACATTAAAAAAGAAAATAAAATAAATAAGACATCTTTTTTGCAATAGTTATATCAAAATAATACTTGTCTATGCCAACATGAAATTGATCTACTTATGTACATCCAGTCATAATTTTAATTTAAATTTTGAGAGATTAAATTTTGCAAGGAAATTAATTTGTAGAACAAAGTAATTGAAAATCCATTCCAAAGATCAACCATAAAACATTTTTCTCTAAAAAATATAAACATTTTAAGAAATGAAAATGAATGCATGTCTACAAAGCTTTCCATCATTTCATTGATTATCCAAAACCCATACAAACAATTTTCCATTTAAAATTACACCAAATACATAATCTTAAAAATGCAAAAACAACACATGTAATCACCAACACAGAAAACCACTAAAATCACAAGAAAAATATCCCAACAACGAACTCATGAGCTCATCATTAATAACACCCCAGAAGCACAAATAATAATTAGAAGGGCCGTGATCTAGAGAAGTTGGTTGGTTGAACATTAAAAAGTAACTACGAATTGTTGTTATATTCATGTTCACTAAGTCAAACTGTCCTCGAATCCAACCCATGTTTTCTTTATATCTAGCATCCTGCTGATTTAGGTTATTCTCAATTTGACCAAAGAGTTGATCAAAATGAGTTTCTATTATATCGAAGCTTTGGACCATTTCTTGATAGAAATTTTGGTCGGGTCCAAGTGTAGGTGTAGGTGCTAGAGCAGGAGCTCCTATTTCTTCCTTAAAATCATCTCCTTCAGAGCTTTCATCCAGCCCAAAGAGTACCCAAAAAGAGGCATTAATAAAGTAAAAAGAGAGTTCAATGGGAGGATCATGACGTATAAGTTTGTAATTCTTTTATAATATATAGGTAACTAGAAGTCCTAAAGCAAATATTTTTCTTTCTCTTATTATGAGGAAGTCCAATATCATAAAGTTTGTAAATATAATCCATGATAAGTTAAGCTTCATCAAAAGGTTTTCAGTCATAATCAAATAAGTGATTGTGGAAAAAGCAGAGTCAAGTTAATGCGATCACCAGCTTTTGGAATAAATGAAGTTCTCAAAACATGCAGGATAATCTGGACATTTTGATTGAAAGTGTAAACATGAGACAAATGACTCAGTTGGGCAACACCTCTAAGAGTTTGATTTATTTTAGACCAATCAAAGTTGGCTCTAGAGGTTAAGATGTGTGCTCTAATTCCTTAAGTTCTTAGATGGAGGAAGTTGCCTAAGTCTTCCTTGGAGATTTCTATTTGTTGCTTGAAAACATAAGAGGTAATCCTAGTGTGGTCTTAGTTTACCTTCTTGTTAGCTAGAAAAATTTAAAAGGTTTATTTTTGAAAAGGTTTAGATGAGAGTCAGGATCAATGAAAACTAGGTTGAGGCAAATAGGGGAATGATATAGAAATTGATATCATTCTGAATGAGGAGTCAGGAAGGGGTAGTTTCTATAGAAAAATACTTATAGAAAGCATCCTAATTTTCTTTGGATAGAAAATTATCATCCCTATCAGATGGGGAAGAATAATAATTAGAGGTTCAGGGTCACTTGCTACTGCTTGTCATTCCTTAGATTTGGACTCTAGAGGGCTTAAAATAGATGAGAATGTGAAGAAAAACTTATTTAAGGCCCTTATATTTAAAGAAAAATGACCTATCATACAATAAAAAATATGAATTATACGTATGATTTTAAAATCATATGGGACGAAAATAATTTCATACATACAAATGGATACAGCCAAAAATGAAATGGATTTTCATAAAATGCCATTTATGAGGCTACCTTTCATACAAACATTTTGGCCATTGGATCATTCAGAAAAACAATTACTTGTCCGGGATGATCAAAATATTAAAGATCATTTTATGACGGTTAGGTTCACCCCCACAAGAAACTAACAATAAGATTGTACAGAAGAAATGCAATTTTGTATGTACGATCTGTGATCAATAACTGGAAAACTATCCCCACTCATACAGAGGAAACAACACATATCATAGAGTATGATGATGTCATTGTACAATATAAGACCCTATGAAAATCTATGTTTCATTTTATCAACTTAAAAACCAATCATGTACATGCTACAAAATTCTTACAGTATGAAAAAATTTCATGCAGTATGAAAAGAACACTTAAAAAATAAGACCTGATAAATAAAAAACCTCATCAAACAAAATGACATGCTTCCAATAAAATAAAAGACAAAGCAATCATAAAACTAATAAAAGATAAAATAATCAAGAAATAAATAAATAAATAATAAACTCTTAAAATCAACCTAAGAAAAAAATAAACATACAATTACACATCAAATCATGTTTATAGAATTTCACTTTAAGCATTAAGATCAATCACACCTAATCTAGCCTTAAAGTGCTAAATGTGTCAAAAGCTAGTGATTTTGTGAAAATATCTGCAAGTTAAATTTTAGTAGCAATGTGATGCAATTTAATTTCTCCCTTAGCTACATGATCTCTAATGAAGTGATACCTTATATCTATATGCTTGGTTCTATAATGTTGAATAGGATTCTTTGAAATGCATATAACACTAATATTATCATAGAAAATTGGAATTATACCAATAGAAAATACTAAGTCAATCAAATATTGTTTTAACCAAAGAACTTGTGTCACATAACTACCTAAGGTAATATATTCTGCTTCAACAATAGATAGGGCTATTAAATTCTATTTCCTACTGGACCAAGAAATTAAAGAGTTTCTTATGAATTGACAAGTTCTAGATGTAGATTTTTGATGAACCCTATATCCTACAAAATCTGAATAAGAATATCTAATAATTTCAAAAGAAGAGTTATGCTTAGGATAGTAAGTCCCTAAGTTTTGAATTTCCAAAAGATATCTCATAATTCTTTTAACTACTATCAAATGTGATTCCATTGGATCATATTGAAATCTAGCATATAAATAAATACAGATCATTATATCTGGTCTTATAGCAGTTAAGTATATCAATGATCCAATTATTCCTCTAAATTTCTTTTGATCAACATATTTGCCCTCAGAGTCTTTATCCAACTGTACTGTCAAACTCATTGGGAAAGTCACTTGTTTAGTATTATCCATTTCATATTTCTTCTGAATGTCCTTAATAAACTTTGGTTGACTAAGAAAAGTTCCTTATTTTGCTATATGTTAAAACCAAGAAAATAACTCAAATCTCCCATCAATTTCATCTCAAATTCACTACTCATTATTTTTGAAAAATCATCAAAAATATTTTTATTTGTAGATCCAAATAAGATATCATCAACATATATTTGAATAATGAGTATGTCATCTCCTATCCTTTTCAAAAGAGAGTACTGTCCAATCTTCCTTTCACAAATGATCTCTCTAATAGGAAAGTGCTTAACCTCTCATACTAAGCCCTAGGTATATATTTCAGTCCATACAAAGCCTTTTTTAATTTAAACACATGATTAGAGAATTTAGAATTTTTAAAACCTAGAGGTTTCTCAACATAAACATCCTCTTGTATCACCTCATTTAGAAAATCACTTTTAACATCCATTTGATATAATTTAAAACCTTTAAAATAAGAAAAGGCTAATAAAATCCTAATTGCTTCAAGTCTAGCTACAGGGAAAAAAGTTTCTTCAAAATCATTCTCTTCTATTTGATTATACCCCTTATCTATCAATCTTGTCTTAATTCTAATCACAACTTCTGAATAATTCATTTTATATTTGAACACCCATTTAGTTTCAACAATACTTTTATCCTTAGGCCTTTCAATCAATTCCTAATTCTCATTTCTTATAAATTGATTTAATTCTTTCTATATGTCCAAAATCTAAAATTTATCTAAAAGTGCTTGATTTATATTAGTGGGTTCAATCATCGATATAAAGACAGAATTGTTCACTTCTTTGCTAAGTCTATGCCTAGTCCTAACACCCTCACTAGGTTCACCTAAAATCAATTCCCTAGGGTTATTCTTAGAAAATCTTCATTCTCTAGGCAAAGGGTTTTATAACCCAACATGCTCTTCCAAATTTGTCATTTCAAATTCTTGGGAGATATTTTTAATATGATCTTCTTTCAACCTTGGCTCTTTAAAAATGCCAGATTCATCAAACACAACATGTGTGGTTTCCTCAACTACCAAAGTTATCTTATTAAAAACTCTAAAAGATTTTTCAATTTTAGAATATCTAAGAAAAATTCCTTCATCTAATTTAGGATCAAATTTTCCTAGAGGAGTTTTACCATTATTATGAATGAACACCTTGCATTCAAAAACATATAAATGTGAAAAATTTAGTGTTCTACTCTTAAGAAGTTCATAGGGTGTCTTGTTAAACTTGGATTTAATATTCATCCTATTCAGAACATAACAAACTATACTAACCGCTTCAGCCCAAAAATATTTTAGAAGTGAGTATTCTGCCAACATGACTCTAGCAGCTTCAATTAATATTTTATTTTTTTCTACTACCCCATTTTGTTGACGGATCATAGGTGCTAAAAAATTATGGTTAATTTCTCTCTTTATTTCCATTGGTTTAAATTTTTTATTTTCAAATTCTCCTCCATGATTATTTTCAAATTGATAAAATCTCACTCCCTAATCTCCTCTAAATCCAAGTACAAAAGTTTCTAAATTCCTCAAATTATTTGCTCTTATGAAATAAAAATCTAACCCAAGTGAATATTGAAAAATCATTAATTATCACAAATCCAAATCTTTACCTCCTAGACTTACATTGCTAACTGGTCTAAAAAGATCCATGTGAATGATTTCCATTGGTTTGCTAATTAAAAGGAGGAGTTCACCTATTTTCTTAGTTGACATGCATCACATAGATGATCCTTAGTAAAGTCTAGTTTAAGTATTCCTCTAACTAATTCTTTTTGGATAAATTTTCTAAAATTTTTCATGCTCATGTGATAAAGTCTCCTGTGTCATAACCATGATTTATCTGTAATTATTTTGAGATAAAAGGAATTAGAATATTTAATATAATTCAAATCAAGCATGTACATATTATTTACCCTAATTCCATCTAAAACATCAATTCCATTTTGTCTAACTATATGGATAGTGGGAATAAATATTACCTCATGACTTTTATCACATAGCTAGCTAATACTCAACAAGTTATGCTTTAAGCCTTCTACCAATAAGACATGTTCAATAAATTTTTTTTTCAAATTTCCAATCATATATGTGCCTATAACTTTCCTAGCGGTATTGTCTACCAGTGTAATCTTGCCTCCATTACTGGCTTCCTACGATATGAATTATGTCATATCTCCAGTTATATGCTTTGAACATTTGTTGTCTAGGAACCAAATGTTAGACATGGGAACCCAAACAAGATAATCAAATGTTAGACATAGGAACCCAAACAAGTTTAAGTTCTCCTCTTAGCAAAAATAATCTTGATGCATGTTTGTTATGATTTATTTTATGCATCTTAGGTCTCCACACAAGATATGATTTATTATGAATAGTGAAAGTGTGAGAAATATATCCATCGATCCACAAGAAAAAACATTTCACTATATGAAAAGGATTTATCAATCTATGTGAGTTATATTGTCTTTTCTTAGGTTTTAAAATTTTAGGCTTCAAATCAGGATTAGAAAAATTTTTAGGAGTTGCGAGAATCTTGTTTTCCTAAAGATATTTTATGTTTTCTCTAAAATATGAGTTAGAACTTTATAAAACAACATTATCAACTTTCAAATAGTGCTCTTTACTATTAGATTCATCTATAAATATTTTAAAATTATTTTTAAGTTTAGTGTATGATGATTTTAATAATTCATGCTTTTTGTTCAAATCATCTAATTCATTCTTTTTTTTTTAAATCATCAAACTCATCCAATAATTTCATATGGTTGCTATTAATCAATTCATAATCATTGCTAAGAATTTCTTGCACTTTTTGTAATTCTAAAAATTCTAAGTTCAACCTAGCATGTAGCTTTTTGAGTTTCCTATAAGTAGTATGAATTTTTTTAGAAACATCAAATAACTCTTTCTAGGTTAAGTCACATACCTCTTATTAATATAACTGATCAAGCTTGTCGGCCATTAAACACAAGTTTGTGACTTCCTCCTCTGCTTCTATTTTTGAGGAATCTAAAGCTGAGTCTAACCAAAATACTCTCTGCAATCTCTTTTTACCCTTCCTTACACTACGTTTCTCCTTGACCTTGTCCTTGCTATGAATAGCTTTGAGATTTGGGCATTCAAATTTAATGTGTCCAAACTTCTTGCTTTCAAAACAAATTACATAATTAGAAGCCTTAGCATTTTTATGGAACTTACCCTTATTCCATTACTGATGTCTCCTTTGCTTCCTCTTAAGAAAACTTATGAATTGCCTTATCATTAAGACAATACCATCTTCATCCTCAGGTTGTGAATAATCACTATTGAAGTCATCCACTTTCAATGTAATGCTTTTCTCCTTTTGCTTGTAACCTTCATCAATCTATGTTTGAGTCACTCCTGCCTCGTAGGCAATTAATGAGCCAAGAAGATTATCAGTAGAATAAACATTGAAGCCTTTTGATTCTATTATAGCAGTTATTTATCCATCATAAGTAGTAGGCAAACAATGACAAATTTTATTTACTTTTTCAACATTTGTTAATTCTTTACCTAAAGTATGCAATTAGGTGACTATTTATGTTAAATGAGTGTATATGTTAGTGATTGATTCATTCAATTTAATGCAATTAAGTTCATAATCATGTAGTACAATGTTTAATTGAGATTATTTTACCTCATTAGTTACTTCATATGTAATGCAAAGTCTATCCCAAATTTCTTTTCTAGATTTACAGGTTGAGACAGGCATATTATCTTTAGATTTAAGTGCATAAAAAAAAAACTATTTAAACATTTAGAAATTTAACTGAGCCAAGTATTTTTCTTTTACAGTCCAGTCAATAAACAGTGTTTTAGTTATAATGCCATCTATAAGTCTAGTTGGCCTAGTGTATCCTTCATTTACAAAAATCCACATGCGATAGGCAAGCGATTAAAAAAAAAGTAGGCATACATGTTTTCTAAAAATTGAAAGGGATGTTATCAAACAATGGCGGTCTAGTGATTGAATACCCTTTGGGTGTGTTAGATTTCCAAAAGTATCCACGGTCATTTTCAAAAAGTTGTCTAAGCTTTAATTTTTGAAAGTAGGCTCTGATACTACATGAGAGTTTGAATATGTTATTAGACCTAAAGAAATTGTCCCAAGGCTAGTCAAGAGGGGGGTGTGAATTAGTTATTTAAAAAATCTCTTGGTAGATCATAAAAACTTTTTTTAATTTGTTAATTTTTAATCAAAATGATAAAATTTTTCAAAAATGTTTTTCAACCACAAATAAACTTGTATAGAATAAAAAATAGAAAAAAGTAAAGATAGAAAGAACATAAAAATTTATAGTAGTTTTTTCCAATAAGACCTACACTCTCTCCTTGAATACTCCCTCTTCAGGTATTGCACTATACCAAAGCGACTCTCCTTTTTCTCCCATAGCAAGGTGGAGAAGCCCTTATAATTAACCTCTCTTCCACCAATCCTCGATGCGGTAGAGTACCATCATCCTCTTTCACCCTCATGATGATGGCAGAGAATCGGAGCCCTATAACGCCCTTTAAGTGTCGGTAGAGTACCGTCATTCTTTCACACCCTCATAGTGTCAGCAGAGTACTATTGTCCTTTTATGCCCTCATCCTGTTGGGAGAGTATCATCATCCTTTCACACCTTATTGGTGTTGGGAGAGTATTGTCATTCTTTCACACCCTCCTAATGTTTGTAGATTATTATCATCCTTTCATACTCTTCTAGTGTCGGCAGAGTACTGGTGCTCCTTTGAAAGTCTTCTTCTAAGAGTCTTCAAGAAAGTAAGGAAGAACTTTAAAGAACAAGTTAGAGATACTCACCGTTAGGCAACCTTATGAATCCCCTCACAATTCCCTCTTAAGAAATCTCTCACTCTCCAATCTTAAGAAACTCTATCAAACACTCTCCAAGTGCACTCTCAAAAGAAATTTACAGTATGAGTGTGTAGGAGTTCTTTGTCAGTCAGTTTTGAGGCCCTTAAATATATATGACATAAAAATTGTTTAGAAAACTAAAAATTTAAATTTTACCATCACAGACCGTACAGTACGATCATACATCATACGTACGATCCGTTTAGAAAATGCTCGTATGATGTTGTATGAACTATTCTTGTACTCTGACAGTTGTATGTACGATCTTCCTTCGAACAGTATGACTAGTTCAACATTGAACCAATTCATCTAATGCGTTTCAATACAAATACATTTCATACTCTGGATAGCATATTATACCAACCCAATATCGTATAATACAATCATTTAACCAAGTCATGCTTCATTTGGTATGAAAATGGATGAGTCCATTTCATACTCTGGACATCATCTATACGAACCCAATTTCATACAATACAAATAGTTCAAAAAATTTACCTGTTCATATAGATGAACTAGTTCCATACTCTTGATCTCATCTGTAAGAACCTATGATCGTGCAGTACGATCAGTTCATAAAACTTTTAGTTCATTTGGGATGAACTAGTTTATAGCTATTTTGTACTTTGGACGTCATCTATATGAATGTAATTTCATATATTATAAACATGACTTAGAAAAATTTTCCTAGCATGATTAAATCAACTCCATTCTAGAGGAATACTCAGGTAAAATCATCTCGTATGATCCATGACCTTATATTATAATTAGTTTTAAAAATATAAGTTTTT
The DNA here is from genome assembly GCA_022539455.1 of Dendrobium nobile. Taxonomy (NCBI): domain Eukaryota; kingdom Viridiplantae; phylum Streptophyta; class Magnoliopsida; order Asparagales; family Orchidaceae; genus Dendrobium; species Dendrobium nobile. Next base: position 43,451,630 of record CM039726.1, read on the forward strand.
ATACCCCCCAATGTGTGTGTGTGCATGATTACCCAATTATAATCACACTCAGAATCAAGAAAAATATAAAAGTATAGACTTCAATTACAATAAACCCTAATCAAATCTGTCTTGAAGTCTTCAGCAATCTGGAGTATGATCTCTCTGAAATGTTAGTACTTACAAATAATAAATATAATATTTCTAATATATATTAGTAGATATAATAGTCAACATAATAAAATTTTGAAATCATTAAAAATACATATGATATAAAAATATAGTTATGAAAACTAAGTTGTAACAATCTCCCCCTTTTTGATGATGACAAAATAATTATTATTAGAGTTATCATTTAAAGTAAATTATCTCCTTAGCTCCTCCTAAATGAATAATCAATTTAAAACAAGGGGTTCCCATAAAGATCAAACAGCACAAATAGATCAAAAAACACAAACATAAAATTAAATAGAAACAACAACTAATAAAATAAAATAACACGAATAAACATGAAACAACTTGAACAAAAACAAAACTCAAACAAAAACATGAAATATACGCACATTCAAAACATATACACACATACACACAAAACACATACATCTAACAAATAGTCAAAAATATCAATCATCAAATAATACTATACTCCCCTTTTGATAACAACAACAAGTGAAGTACATCTTGAAATGAAAAGTTTTTATAGATAAATCAAAAGAGTTTATGAAGAAGAAGATTTTTAAACTAATTGCACATATAATATTAACTTCCTAATGTTAAAAAGAAAAATTCAAATTATAAATTAAAGGACAACTAAGATAAGAAAAGTCAATCATGTTCACTATTCATGTTAGACAAATTATATATAAAAATAAGTATTGCAAAAAAGATTAAATAAAGATTAAGTAGTTTCTAATTCAATAGTGAAGACGAATTTTGATTATATGGATTTGGATTAGAGATAGAATGATAACGAAAATAGCAATACAAACTTTTCAATTGGTAACATTACACATCTTTTCAAATGTTTATGTCACACTTTGTACATCTTTTTTATTTGGGCTAATTTTATGCCTCTTTTTACATTGTGAATTATTACGCATCTTTTTGCATGCTTTGTACATTCTTTTTTTTTTTTTAAAACTTTTTTTTCAGTCTTTCCAATATCAATTATCTTAATTCAAATTTTATTAATAACAAAAATAAACACAAAAAAAAGAAAATAAAATAAATAAGACATCTATTTTGTAATAATTATATCAAAATAATACTTGTCTATATGAACATGAAATTGATCTCCTTATCTACATCCAGTCATAATTTTAACTTCAATTTTGAGAGATCAAATTTTACAAGAAAATTAATTTGTAGAGAAAAGTAATTAAAAATTCATTCCAAAGATCAACCATAAATGATTTTTCTCTTAAAAATATAAACATTTAAAGAAATGAACATTAATGTATGTCAACAAAGCATTCCATCATTTCATTGATTATCCAAAATCCATATAAATAGTTTTCCATTTAATATTACACCAAATAACATTATCCTAGAAATGCAAAAAACAACACATGTAATCACCAACACAGAAAATCACTAAAATCATAAGAAAAACATCTCAACAACAAACTCATAAGCTCATCAGTAACAACACCACAAAAGTATAACTAATAATCAAAAAGGCCTTCATATGGAGGAGGTGGTTAGTTGAACATTAAAAAGTAACTACTGATCATAGCTACATTCATGTTCATTGAGTCAAACTGCCCTTAGATCTAACCAATGTCTCCATTATATCTAGCATATTACTAATTCAGGTGATTTTTAATTTAATCAAAGTGTTAATCAAAATGAGTTTCCATTCTGTTGAAGTGCTACACCATTTCTTGGTAAAAATTTAGGTCAGGTCGAGGTGCAGGTGTAGGTGCTAAAGTAGAAGCTCCTCCTTCTTCCTCAAAATCATCTCCCTTAGAGCTTTGATCCCTCCTAAAGAGTGCCTAAAAAGATGCATCTATAAAGTAAATAAGGAGTTTAATGGGAGGACCATGATGTATAAGATTGTACTTCTTTTCTAAGATATTGATAACCAGATGTCCTAAAGCCATATTTTTCTTTATCTTATTATGAGGTAGTTCAATATTGGAAAGTTTGTAAATATAATTCATGATAAGTTCAGCTTCATCAAAAGATTTTTCAATCATAATCAAATAAGTGACCATGGATAAAAAAGGAGTCATGTTAATACAATCACCAGCTTTATGAATAAATAAAGTTCTCTAAACGTACTGAATAATCCAGGTAATTTGATTGAGAGTGTAAAAATGAGCCAACTGACTCACTTGGGAAACACCTTTAATATTTTGATTTATTTCAGACCAATCAAAGTCAGCTCTAGAGGTTAAGGTGTGCGATCTAGTTCCTTGAGTTCTTAGGTGGAGGAAGTAGCCTAAGTCTTCCTTGGTGATTTCTACTCATTGCTTGAAAACATAAGAGGTATTCCTAGTGTGGTCTTGGCTTACCTTCATCTTAGCAAGAAAAATTTGAAAGGTTTCTTTATGAAAGGAATAGATAAGAGTCAGGATAAATGAAAATCAGGTTTAGGTGAATAGGGGCATGATAAATAAATTGATATCATTCATAATGAGGAGTCAAGAAGGTGTAATTTTTACAATAATATACTTATAGAAAGCATCCACATTTTTTTGGATAGAAAATTGTCATCCCTTTCAGATCGGAAGGAAGATTCCGAGGCACGGGTCATTTGCTACTACTTGCCATTCCTTAGATTTGGACTCTTGAGGCTTTGGAACGGATGAGAATGTGAAGAAAAACTTATCCAAGACACTTCTATTTAAAGAAAAATGATCTATCATGCAATACAAAATATGGATCATACGTACAACTTTAAAATTATACGAGACAAAAATAATTTCGTACATACGAACATATACAACATACAATGAAATGGTTTTTTGTAAAATGCCATTTTGAGGTGTCCTTTCATATAGATTTTTTGACCATTAGATCGTATAGATGAACACGTGTTTGTTCGGGATGATTAGGATATTAAAGATCATTTTATGATGGTTATGTTCATCCCCCACTAGAAACTCATAATAGGATCGTACATATGAAATGTGATTTCGTGCGTACGATCTATGATCAATAACTAACATTAACTAGAAAAGTATCCCCACTCATATAGAGGAAACAACACATATAATACAGTATGATGACATCATCATATAGTATGAAATCTTATCAAAAACTAAGTTTCGTGTGCTCAACTCAGAAACTATCATGTACATGCTACAAAATTTATACAGTACGAAAAATTTTCATACAATATGGAAGGAACACTTAAAAAAGAAGATATGATAAACAGAAAACCTCATAAACAAAATGACATGCTTTCAATAAAATAAAAAGTAAAGCAATCACAAAACTAACAAAAGAGAAAACAATAAAGAAATAAATAAAACCAATAAAAAAAAAACAAATAATAAACTCGTACAATCAACCTAAGAAAATAAATAAACATACAATTATACAACAAATCAAGTTTACATAATTTTAATTTAAGCATTAAGATCAATCACACCTAATATGTTCCTTAAAGTACTAAATATGTCAAAAGTTAGTGGTTTTGTAAAAAAAGTCTGCAAGTTAATTTTCATTGGCAACGTGATGCAATTCAATTTCTCCCTTAACTACATAATTTCTAATGAAGTGATGCCTTAGGTCTATATGCTTTATTCTAATATGTTGAATAGGATTATTTGAAATGCATATAACACTAGTATTATAACAAAAAATTAGAATTGTACCAATAAAAAATCCAAAGTCAATCAATTATTATTTTAACCAAAGAACTTGTGCCACATAACTACCTAAGGCAATGTATTCTACTTCAACAGCAGATAGGGCTACTAAATTCTATTTCCTACTGGACCAAGAAACTAAAAGTTTTTTATGAATTGATATATTTTACATGTACTTTTTTGATCAACCCTATATCCTGTAAAATTTGAATTAGAATATTTAATAATTTTAAAAAAAGAACTATGCTTAGGATACCAAGTCCCTAAGTTTTGAGTTCCCAAAAGATATCTCAGAATTCTTTTAACTGTTGTTAAATTTGATTCCTTTAGATTATATTAAAATCTAGCACACAAATAAATACTGAACATTATATATGGTCTGCTAGTAATCAAGTAAAGTAATGATCCAATTATACCTCTAAATTTCTTTTTAATAATAGATTTTTCCTTAGACTCATTATCCAACTATAGTGAGGAACTCAATGGTGTAGTCATTGGTTTAGAATTATCCATTTCATATTTTTTGAGGATGTTCTTAATATACTTTGGTTGACTAAGAAAAGTTCCTTCCTAATTTTGCCTTATACTAAAAAAAAAAAATCAAATCTCCCATTAAACTCATCTCAAATTCACTACTCATTATCTTTAAAAAATCATCACAAAGATTTTAATTTTTAGATCCAAACAAGATATCATCAACATATATTGGAACAATGAGTATGTTAACTCCTATCCTTTTCAAAAAGAGAGTGGTGACCACACTTTCTTTCACAAATGATCTCTCTAATAGGAAAGTGAATAACCTCTTATACCAAGTCTTAGGTGCCTGCTTCAGTTTACATAATGCCTTTTTCAATTTAAATACATGATTAGAGAATTTAGAATTTTTAAAACCTAGAGGTTGCTCAACATAAACATTCACCTATTTCACCCCATTTAGAAAGGCTCTCTTAATATCCATTTGATATAATTTAAAATCTTTAAAACAGACAAAGGCTACCAAAACCCTAATTAATTCAAGTCTTGCTATAGGGGAAAAAGTTTCTTCAAAATCAATCCCTTCTATTGGATTATACCCCTTGGCCACCAGTCTTGTATTATTTCTAATCACAACTCCTTAATCATTCATTTTATTTTTGAACACCCATTTAGTTCCAACAACAATTTAATCCTTAGGCCTTTTAATTAATTCCCAAATATAATTTCTTACAAATTGATTTAAATATTCTTGCATGGCCAAAATCCAAAATTCATCCAAAAATGCTTAATTTATATTAGTGGGTTCAATCGCCAATATAAAGGTAGAATGCTTCACTTCTTTGCAAAGTTTATGCCTAGCCCGTACACCCTCACTAAGTTCACCTAAAATCAATTCCTTAGGGTGATTCTTAGAAAATCTCCATTCTATAGGCAAAGAGTTTTCTAATCCAACATTCTTTTCTAAATTGATCTTTTCAATTCCTTAAGAGATATTTTCAATATAATCTTCTTCCAACCTTAGTTCTTCCAAAATACCAGATTCATCAAACACAACATGTGTGGTCTTCTTAACTATCAAAGTTCTCTTGTTAAAAACTATAAAAAAATTTTCAACACTAGAATATCCAAGAAAAATTCCTTCATCAAATTTAAGATTAAATTTTTCTAAAGGAGTTTTACCATTATTGTGAATGAACACCTTGCTTCCAAAAAACATACAAAAGTGAATGAATTGGTGTTTTACCCTAAAAAAGTTTATAGGGTGACTTATTAAACTTGGATCTAATATTCTAAATATTCATAACATAACAAGCTATACTAGCCGCTTTAGCCCAAAAAATTTCAAAAGTGAGTATTCTGCCAACATGGCTCTAGCTGCTTCAATTAATGTTTTGTTCTTTCTTTCTACTACCTCATTCTTTTAAGGGGTCCTAGGTGCTACAAAATTATGATCAATTCCTTTCTCTTTATAAAATCCTTAAATTTTTTCATTTTCAAATTCTCCTTCATTATCACTTTGAATTGACAAAATCTCACATCCTAATTTACTCTGAATCCAAGTACAAAAGTTTCAAAATTCCTCAAATGGTTTACTCTTATGAAATAAAAATATGACCCAATTAAATCTTGAAAAATCTTCAACTATCACAAATACAAATACTTTACCTCCTAGACTTACAGTGCTAACCGGTCCAAAAAGATTCATGTGAATGATTTCCAATAGTTTGCTAGTTCTAAGATCCTTAATGGAATGAAAAGTGGACTTCACCTATTTTTCTAATTGACATGCATCGCACAGATGATCCTTAGTAAAGTCTTATTTGGGTATTCCTACAACCAATTCTTTTTGGGTAATTTTCCTAAGATTTTTTATGATCATCTGACAAAGTCTCCTTTTCCATAACCATGATTCATCAATAATTATTTTGAGACAAAAGACATTAGAAGATTTAATACAACTCAAATCAAGCATGTACATATTATTTACCCTAATTCCATGCAAAACATCTATTCCATTTTGGCTTATTATGCTGCTAGTGGGAAAAATATATATACTATAGCCTTTATCATATAGCTAACTAATACACAATAAGTTATGCTTTAAGCCTTCTACCAATAAGACATTTTTAATGAAAAAATTATTCAAATTTATAATCGTGCATGTACCTACCACTTTTCTAGTGGTATTATCTCCTAATATAACCTTGCCTCCATTCCTAGCTTCTAGCGTTATAAATTATGTTGTATCTCTAATCATATGCTTCAAACATCTACTGTGTAGGTATCAAATGCTCTCACGAGATCTTGTATGAGAGAATTTCTATAAGATAATTAAAAATTAGATTTGGAAACCCAAATAAGTTTGGGTTCACCTTTTGACAAAAATAATTTTGGTGCATATTTGATATGATTTATTTTATGTATCTTAGGTCTCTACACAAGATATAATTTACTATGAATAGTGCAAGTGTGAGAAATATGTTCAATTAATCCACTAGAAAAGAATTCCACTCCATGAAAAGGATTTATCAATCTACGAGAGTTATACTATCTTTTCATAGGTTTTAAAAGTTTAGGCTTCATATCAGGATTAGAAAAAATCTTTAAGTGTTGGGCGAATCCTATTTTCCTCAAGTGCTTTTATTTTCTCTCTAAAATATGAGTTAGCATGTTTTAAAATAATATTGTCAACTTTCGAATAGTACTCTTTACTATCAGATTCATCCATAATTGTTTTAAAATCTTTTTCAAGTTTAGTGTGTGGTGATTTCAATAATTCATGTTTTTTTTTCAAATCATCAAACTCATCCAATAACTTTATGTGGTTGCTATCAAATAATGCATAATCATTCCTAAGAATTTCATACTCTTTTTGTAATTCTAGAAATGCTAAGTTCAACCTAGCATGTAGTTTTTTGAGTTTCTTATAAGTAGTATGAATTTTCTCAAAAACATCAAATAAATCTTTAGTGGTTAAGTCACATATCTCTTTTTGATCTAATTGATCAAGCTTATCGTCCATTAAATATAAGTTTGTGACTTCTGAAAGTTCGTTAGGGATGTTAAGCCCTATGAACTTAGTCCCAAGCTAACCAAGAGGGGGGGGGGGGGGGGGGGGGGGTGAATTGGTATTTAAAAAAAACTTCTTATCACAAAGAAATAAAATCACAAACCAAATCACACCACAAGGAATTAATGTGGAATTAAAAAAAATGCGGAAGCGAAAATAAGAACACAAGATTTATAGTGGTTCGGTCGACTCGACCTACGTCCACTCCTTGGAGGCACCCTCCAAGTATTGCACTACAAAACGTGACTCTCCTTTAGCCCCCACGGCTAGGCGGAGAAGCCCTTACAAGAACCTCCTTTTTGCCACCCCGGCAAGGCAGAGAACCTACCTACTTTTGCTTTCTCCTGAAGCTGGCAGAGAACCAAAACTAAAAGCAAACTCCTTACCTCTACCGACCCTTCCACGAACGAGAAACTCTAGACGAAGATGAAGCAGAGCGATCCTTGAAGCAACCCTTGTGAATCCCCTCTCATGCTCCCCCTCACAAGATCCTCTCTCTCTCCTCTCTCTCTTTCTCTCCTCAAGATCTTCTCAGGTCAAGACAGCAGCCAAAGGTCTCTAAAAACATTGAACAAGAGCTCTTAAATAGAAGAGCTTCAAAGGAGTTCATTAATTGCAAGTTGCCGACAATATTGTCCCGGCCGATCTGGATATCGGCCTGGCCGATCAGTACTAATCAAAGAAGATCGGCCAGAGCATCGCCCTGGATGCAAAACTAGACGATTGAGAATTGGCTTGATCATCCAGGCCGATCAGTTCAAATCAAAGGAAAATCGTCCTGACAATAGCCCTGAATACGAGCTGGCCGATATTGATCATCCTGAAGTAACTTAAGGTTTTTGATTATATCGTCCTGGCCAATCCTGCGATCTTCCAGGATGATATGATCGTATCAATCATCTTTAATTACTCCCTTGATTTCCTGATCAATTAAGGCATAATTTGGTAATTTCGTCCAGGCCGATACGTGGATCGTCCCGGCCGATAATTTAAAATTATAGTATACCTTAATTGACTATGGCGGCTACTTCTTTCCGTTTTGAGCTTATCGTCATGGCCGATACATGTATCGTCCAGGCCGATATGTTAATTACGGCTGCCTTAATTAAGAATCCATATTTAGACTTTCTATTTTAAGCTGATCGTCCAGGACGATATTAATATCGGCCTGGCCGATGTGGGAAAAAATAGAAATTCTAATTCTCTCAGGTGTGTGTGTAGGGTTACTTAGCATCAGTCTCTTTGACCATTACAAGTAGAATCAAAAAGAGAAAAACAAAAGTATAGACTGACTCAACCCTAAACCTATGCAATTCTGAACTTGGCTTCTTCATGATTGTCCGGTCTTCGATTCCTGAAAAGTTAGAAGCAACAAGTAGTCCAAGAGAAGTAGTGTTTGTCAATCATCAAAACACAAGCCATGAAAAAATAGATTTGCAACAATCTCCCCCTTTTTGATGATGGCAAACACAAGTAGGAAAATTTTCATTAAAACTTCTAAGTTACAAACCCAAGACCAAACAGCTTTTTCCTACACCCTACTCCCCCTTTTGTCATCACAAAAAGAGGGTCCAGAAACACAAGAAAAACATCACAAAAGACTAATCAAGCAAACTAAAAAGGACAGGAAACAAACAACACAAAGTACAGACCAAAAAAACGAGGGATCTAGATCATTTGATGGAGGTGGTGGAGGTGGCTGCTGAAAGTAGGTGGCAAGTGTGGTGAACTGAGCATTGAACCAGGCGATGTCCTGGTCATGCTGCTGCTGCTGCTGAGTAACAAAACTATCAAATCGGGCTAAATCCTCAGCGCGGTGCTGCTCGTAGCGAGTAATATCCTCAAAGTGTTGCTACTCCTGTGCAGCCACATAGGCATCAAACCGAGTCTCCCAACGATCAAACCTCTCAATCAACTGATCAACTGGAGAGTGCTGGTGGAGAGGGACAGGATCAGGAACGGGAGCGGGAGCCTCCTCCTCTCTCGCCCCCTGACCTTCCCCATCTCCTGGGTGGAGACGAGTACTATGAAAGGCAGTGAAGGAATTGTTTGAGTAGAAGGGAGTTGGGAGGTTTGGTGGAATAGGATACTGAAGTTGGTATTTGGTTTCAAGGACATAGGCAATGATGTGTCCTAAGGCTAGATTGGGCTTTCTCTTATGGTCTGGATCGCGAATTGTGGTTAAGTGATCAATGTATCGGAAAATTAGGTTCGTAGTATTAAATTCCATATGAGCCATGATGTAGAAAGTAGTGAGTGAAAGTAGAGGGGTGATGTGGATTCAGTCGCCGGCTTTTGGAATTACGGAGGTGCGAAGGACATGTTGGATTGTCCTAGCATCTTTTACCAAAGAGCTAGTCTCTCCAACATGGTAAGGTACATTGATCTGGCGAAGGAAATGATTCGCCGTGGACCAGTCAAGATCAGGGTCAGATGCGATTAGGTGCAGCTTATCACCGGTGGTGGATAGCTGTAAAAGATCAACACAATCCTGATATGTGATTTCGACAGGGCATCGATTCATATAGGAGGTCAGGGCTGTGAAGGTAGGGTTTATGCGAAGGTTTGCGAAAAACTCTCGAAGAAACTCTGAATTGAAAGGGAAAGCAAGAGACAGAATGAAGCAAAGGGAGGTGTGAGCGAAAAGATCCATTACCGGGTATGAGATGTGGATAGGATTGATGATTCTTGAGACAGTAATCCCATATTCTTTGTAACGGTGATAAGCAGCTTCATCTTCTGCTTCCCTGAAACGAGGGTCAATTCTTGCCCTCGAAGAATTCTAGAAGTTTGTCGGACGCGTTTCCCACTAGCCATAGAAAGGACTAAGCAAAAACACAAGAGGAGAAAGGATGAAGTGTGAAAAAGCATGGCTGGAACGGCCTGAATTTAAAGAAACAGCCATATCATCCTGGCCGATCGCAGAATCGTCCAGGCCGATATAGTTCAATAATTACGTACAAGCCGATTGGTCAAAAAGGCAGTCCGATCATCCGGGCCGATTAGATATTAGCCAGGCCGATTAGACACAGGCGATCGTCCCGAGGAGTCAATCCGGACGACCGTTGAAAAAGCAGATCGTCCGGGCCGATTAGGTGTATCGTCCAGGACGATGCACAATAATTGATCGTACCGTCCGAAGTTAAAACGTTTAAAATGCTTGCCACGTGTATCGTCCAGGATTGTCCGGGGCCGAATTTAAAGATCAAAATGTGCTGACACGTGGATCGTCCAGGACGATCTAGTGTATCGGCCAGGATGATGCACATAAAATGCATTGGCCAGACGAAAAGTTCTATCGGCCAGGACTATCACCATGAGTTCGATCAAATTGTCCAGGATGATATAGGATCGTCCAGGCTGATGAGGTACACCAAGCACAGAAAAGTTCAGCAGATGGATTTTGAAGAGAATTTGTCACATCGTCCAGGACGATAAAAGTATCGGCCCGGCCGATGTGACTTGAAATTGAAATCAAGAGAAGAATGGTGATGATCAAGACCCTCAAAAATAAAGCAAAAAAAAAAAAAGTCAATACACAGAAAAATTAAACAGAGAATACAAGGAAAAACAAAAGATGAATATTTTTGGATTTTAATTTTTCTAATTTTTTTTTTTTTGTTTTATGGAGGCATCATATAAAAATTCATTTCAAAAAGTTAAACTTTTAGAGTTCAAAGGGATCAAGAAGTTTAACAAATCCCAATTAGAAGAAGGTAGAGCATCTGATTCTGTTAACCCTAGATCGGACATCCTTTAGGGTACAAAAATCTAGGAAAATAGAAATCTAAACTCAGAATAACTAAATAGGATAAAAGATCTATTCAAGACTTGTTTATAAAAAAAATATCTCATAAATAATAAAACCAAGGTAGCTTTTCCCAATCATGGAAATTGAAATCAAGTCTTTGAAGGCATCACATAATCAAAGAGTTTTCTAAGTTTTAAGAATTTTACCAAAGAGAGAATAGCTTGCATCTAGTGGGCTCATTTTATGCCTCTTGTCATTCTAATTGGCCTTTTTGAGCATCTTTCGATTCTTTGATACACTTTTGTGTATATAGCATTTTTCAATTTGGCTTCATTGGCCTCTTTCCCCCTTTGTTTTTTTTTTTTAACTCTTGCAAGCTAGAAACTCTTTAATATAACCTTAGAGGATCATCCCGTACGATCGTGGATCATCCTGGACGATTTTACTTAAAGTGTCAGAAATGATCCTAATGTATATTGGTTTGAACTATGTTCGAACACGCTCATCGTCCCGTACGAACTATGTTCATCCGGTACGAAATGGTTATTACATAGGTCGGTTCCCAAAATTTTACAGGATGTAACCAACTGACGTAAGTCGGTTCCGTTCATCCTGGGACTAACATGTTTCATCCTGGGATGATGTTATACAGAGAGTTTCGTCTAGGGACGAAAATTTATTTCGTCCTGTACGATTTCATACAGAGAGCTTCGTCCCGGAATGAACCATATTTTTCGTATGGATGAACAGTGCAAGGTGAGAATCCCGAGACGTTCGTCCCAGGATGAATATTAAATTCATCCTGGACGATTAGGCCTTAGAAAATTTTCTATCCGCCTGTTCGATCCATTGCTCTTCCGAGAGGTTAATTGACATGATCGTCCCGTACGAACCAGGTTCATCTCATACTATCAGTTCACAAAAACTTATTCCCCTAGAGTGTGTGTTATGATTTTTCACTCTATTACAATCACTCCCTCTCATTTCAAAACTTATAATTTACAAATGAATAATTTGAAGTCTTCATAGCTTGGAGTTAATTTTCCTGAAATGTTAGTACACACTAGAGTAAAACAAATCTTCCAAAAAGTGTTAGGAGATATATAAAATAATAATATTTGAAATCATCAAAATAATACAAGTTGCAAGAATGTAAAACATGCAAATAGCAACTCTCTCTACAATCTCCCCCTTTTTTATGATGGCAAAACAATTATTGTTTGTAGGATTTCAAATTCTATGAATCTCCTAAACTCCCCCTGAATTGATGAACTCATGAAAATAAGGAGGTATTTGAATTACTTAAAAGAAATTTTGTTTTTCAAAATTTTTATACAACACAAAAGACAAAACAAAAAAAATCAAAAACACATACGAAAATCAAACCCGAAAATCAAACACACATACGGAAATCAAATACTACGGAAATATACACAACAAATAATTTCTCCCCCTTTTTGACAACATCAAAAAGTGAAGAAGAAAAGAATGTTAGAAATGTAAGAAGAAGTATGAAATTCATTTGATATTTTAATCTTAAAAGTGATTGAAATAAGGAATGCAAATAAAATCAAAACATTATAAAAAACATAAAATTTCATATAACTTAAGAAGTGATATAACTTAGAGAATAATAATAATTTATCAAAGGCATGTGTCAATTTAGACATGAAGATAAAGAAAATCATTGCACTAAGGATGAATAAAAAATTTTATATTTCAAATTTCAATGTCAATTATAAATGAACATAGATCAATTTGAATTAAGAGATTAAAAGAGTCAAGAAAGAAGTAATTACCACATGTGGCACTTTGCGCATCTTTTTCATTTGTATAATTTTTCAAGAGTAATTGAATTCTTTCCGAAATCAATAATCTAAAATTTCAAATTTTTCTAAGTGCATAAATAATATTTGAAAAGAGAAATACAAAATAAGAAAACATCTAATTTGTAATAATAATATTAAAGATAATGTAGTCTAAATAAGAGACATTGAATTGAAAATTCTAATAAAATCAAGTTATAAGCATCTCTTAAATTTAGAATAATTATATTTTCTAATGAAATTAATTTTAATTTACAATTTAGAATAAAGAACTATTAAGATTAAAAAAAATGAATGTCATAAAGTCTAACACACATTTCTAAAATATTAAACAACAAAATATTGGAACATATATTGATATCGAATGAAGCTATTATAATTTGAAGTTCAAGATATCAATACTAATAACATAACTAAGAGAAGGAAAATACAACAAACTAAAGGAAGTTACTAACATATGAACTACAACGAAACACAAAACAAACACTGAACAAATACTAAACAAATCATTCAGATGGACCCTAATCTGGAGGAGGAGGAGGTGGTGCTGCACCAAAGAAGTTGAAGTAACTACTCATCATAAACATGTTGGAATTAATGGCATTTATCTAATCACGCATAAATCCCATGTCTTGATTGTGCTGAATATCTTGCTGCTGCAAGTGAGTTTCAATTTGATCAAACCTTTGATTAAAATGAGCCTCTAAATTGTTAAATCTTTGAACCAAATTCTGATAATTTGGTCCAGCAGCATGTGAAGGTTCAGCTTCTTCTTCTGTTTCACTCAGAACTACATGAGTTTTGCTGGGCTCGTCCTTATTGAAGATAGCCCTTAAGGATGCATCGTTGTAGTAGAGTGGTTCTTCAAAGTCTTGTTCTGGATGAATTAAATCATACTTCTTTTCCAAAATATAGGCAATCAGATGTCCTAAAGTTATGTTCTTCTTTCTTTTATGATCAACATAACCAATTTTAGAGAGACCATAAATGTAATCAATTAGGAGTTGGGCCTCATCTATAGGTTGTCTAGTCATAATCAAGTAGGTAACAGTAGAAAGAAGAGGAGTGATGTTGACTCTATCACCAGCTTTAGGTATAATGGAAGTTCTTAATACATGCTGGATGATACGAGCATCACGCACCAAGGTTGAAACTTTAGGCAAATGATCCTTAATTCTCCTATCTCTAATCACACGATTAACTTCAGTCCAATCAAAACTTGTGGTGGTTAAAGTATGGGCTCTTAAGCCTTCAGTCCTTAAGTTTAGGAAGATACCAAAGTCATCCTTGGTGATTTCAACTTTCTTTTTAAAAATAAAAGAACTGATGACAGAATGGTCGGATTTGAATGACATGTATGCCAAGAAATAGTGAAAGGTTTCTCTATTGTAGCAGTGTACTAAAGTGAGGATTAAACCAAATTGGTTAGAGGCAAACAAGTGCATGAGCTTAAAGGTTAATTGATCCTGTAGGAGAACTCTAGATGGAGTGATTTTTACATAGACAAACCTAGCAAATGATTCTTCATTGGCTCTAAAAAGGAAGTTTTCGGATGTATTTTTTGGAGGACCCATAGCCAAGGTCTTTTGGCGCTTGGTAGAACTTGCCATTGAGAGATTTGAAGAGTGGAAAGGTTTGAAAGAGATGTGTGAAAGTGACTGTTCAGTAAAAACTGCTGTTAATTTAAAGAAGAACAACTGTTCGTACCAGACGAAATTTTCATTCGTCCCGTACGAATTCGATTCATCCCGTACAAAAAATATTTCGTATGGATGAACGAATGAGTTTAAAAAATAATGACTTTTCGAAAACACACAATTTTCGAATCGTCCTTTCGTATAGGCTTTTGACCAAGACAATCGTACAGACGAACGCGTGTTCGTACGGATGATCAAAAATTTAACTCGTTTTAATGGCAGTTGAAAATCGTCCCCCGCCATGAACCAATATGTGTTTGTCTGGACGAACCAAAGGTTCGTACGGACGAAGTTTATAATAAAAACTGTCTTATCCATTCAACTACTGCATTCAATCATCCCGTCGTTTGAAAAATATTTCGTCCCGGACGACCGTGACGATCGTAAAACGAACTACATTAAAAACTGCTCTTAAGACGGTTCGAAATCACACAGTTTGTCATTTTACACACATCATCCCGTACGAAAAATTTTCGTCCCAGATGATGATAACCACTAATTTTCATTTTCACACTCAAAACAAAAACGAATAAAAATAAACAAGACACACTTAAATACACACAAAAAATAAACAAAATAATAAAACAAAACAAAAATACAATGAACACAAAAACAAAAAACAAAATATCAATTTTGCAGAAAAAAACATTTTTATCTAAGCATTTAAATCAATCACTCCAAGCCTAGTTCTTAATGTACTGAAAGTATCAAAGGCTAAAGGTTTTGTAAAAATGTCTGCAAGTTGATTTTCTGTTGAAACATGGTTAAGTTCAATTTCTCCCTTGGATACATGATCTCTTATGAAATGATGTCTTATGTCAATGTGTTTGGTTCTTAAATGTTGAATAAGATTTTTTGAAATGCAAATAGCACTAGTATTATCACAATAAATTGGTACAGTGCCTACAGTTAATCCTAAATCAATCAACTGTTGTTTTAACAAAGTACTTGTGCCACACAACTTCCTAGTGTAATGTATTCTGCTTCTACATTAGATAGGGCCACTGAATTTTATTTTCTACTAGACCATGAAACTAATGAATTTCCAATGAATTGATATGTTCCAGATGTGCTTTTCCTATCCACTCTACAACCTACAAAATCAGAGTCTGAATAACCAATAATTTCAAATGAAGAGCTAAACTTTGGATACCAAATTCCTAAGTTTTGAGTTCCTAGTAAGTATCTTAAAATCCTTTTCACTACTGTCAAATGTGATTCTTTTGGATCAGATTGAAATCTAGCACACAAGCAAACACTAAACATGATATCTGGTCTGCTAGCATTCAAGTAAAGTAAAGATCCAATAATCCCTCTAAATTTTTTTTGATCAACAGATTTTCCCTTAAGGTCCTTATCCAACAGAACTGAGGAACTCATTGGTGTACTAACAGGTTTAGCATTGTCCATTTCATATTTTTTGAGGATGTCCTTAACATTTTTAGTTGGACTAAGAAATGTACCTTCCTTAAGTTGGTTAATGCTAAAGCCTAAAAAGTAATCTCAGTCTCCCATTAGACTCATCTCAAATTCACTACTCATTATTTTAAAAAAATCATCACAAAGATTTTTATTTAATGATCCAAAAATGATATCATCCACATAAATTTGAACAATGAGTATATCCTTTCCAAATTTCTTTAAAAAGAGAGTTGTATCCACACTTCCATTTTTAAAAGATCTTTCAAGTTGGAAGGAGCTTAACCTCTCATACCAAGCCCTAGGTGCCTGTTTTAATCCATATAATGCTTTTTTCAATTTGAAAATATGATTTGGGTATTTAGAATTTTTAAAACTTGGAGGTTGTTCTACAAAAATATCCTCTTTAATTACCCCATTTAAAAAGGCACTCTTCACATCCATTTGAAACAAATTAAAATCCTTAAAACAAGCAAAGACTAACAAAATCCTAATTGCTTCAAGTCTAGCTACAGGGGCAAAAGTCTCCTCAAAATCAATTCCTTTAATCTGATTATACCCCTTAGTAACTAATCTAGCCTTATTTCTAATGACTATTCCTGAGTCATTCATTTTATTTTTGAATACCCATTTAGTTCCAACTATGCTTTAATCTTTTGGCCTTGAAGTTAATTCCCAAACTTTATTTCTTACAAATTGATTCAACTCTTCTTGCATGACCAATATCCAAAACTCATTAGAAAGTGCTTGATCAATATTAGTGGGTTCTATAGTTAAAATAAAGGTTGAATGATTGGCTTCCTTGTTTAATCCACGCCTAGTTCTAACACCCTCACTAGGTTCACCTATAATCAATTCCCTTGGGTGGTTTTTTGAAAATCTCAAATCTCTAGGCAAAGGGTTTTCTATCTCTAAATTCTCTTCCATATTTTCTTCCAAGTTTATTCTATCAATCTTTTGGGAGTTATCCTCATTCTCATCTTCAATAACATTTGGCTCTTCCAAATTTCTAGATTAATCAAATACAACATGTGTGGTCTCTTCAATGACCAAAGTTATTTTGTTGAATACCCTATAAGATTTTCCAACACTTGAACCAAAAAATTCTTTCATCTGATTTTGGATTAAATTTTCCTAAGGCAGATTTTTCATTATTATGAATAAACACCTTGCAACCAAAAACATGTAAATGTGACAAATTAGGTGTTCTCCCTTTTAGAAACTCATAGGGTGTTTTATTTAAATTGGATCTCACATGCACCCTATTCAGAACATAACATGCAGTGCTAACCGCCTCAGCCCAAAAATATCTAGGAAGTGAGTATTCTGCCAACATTGCTCGGGCGGTTTCTATTAATATTCTATTTTTTCTTTCGACTACCCCATTTTGCTGAGGGGTTCTAGGTGCAGAAAAATTGTGATCAATTCCTTTCTCTTTACAAAAATTTTCAAATCTCTCATTCTCAAATTCTCCTCCATGATCACTTTGTATAGAAATAATTTCACACCCTAATTTTATTTGAATCCAAGTCATAAAATTTCTAAATTCCTCAAATGATTCACTCTTATGAAATAGAAATCTAACCCAAGTGAATCTTATGTATTCATCCACTATAACAAATCCGTATACCTTCCCTCCTAGACTTATAGTTCCAACTGGTCCAAAAAGATCAATGTGTAAGATTTTCAAAGGTTTACTAGTTCTAAGATCCTTATTGGACTGAAAAGAGGATTTCACTTGCTTACCTAATTGACATGCATCATAAAGGTGGTCCTTATTAAAGTCTAGTTTTGGTATACCTCTTACTAAGTTCTTTTGGGTAATCTTTCTAATGTTTTTCATGCTAGAATGACAAAGTCTCCTATGCCAAAGCCATGACTCATCAGAGACAGTTTTTAAACAAAAGGCAGTAGGAGTATGAATGCAATTTAAATCTAGCATATAGACATTATTTATCCTTTTTTCATTCAACACATCTTTATCATTTATGCTTAATATGCAGCTAGTAGGAAAAAATTTTACACTATAACCCTTAACACATAGCTGACTTATACTTAACAAATTATGCTTTAATCCTTCAACCAACAACACATTGTCAATAAAAAAGTTTTTCAAGTTCCTAATCATACCTGATCCAACCACCTTCTTTGTGGTGTTATCTCTAAGTGTCACCTTGCCTCCACTCATAGCTTCCAGCGTTATGAATTGAGCAGTATCTCTAGTCATATGCTTTGAACATCCGCTGTCCAGGTACCATATGCTCCCACGAGGTCTTGTTTAAGAGCGACCCTACAAAAATATCAAATGTTAGACCTGGAAACCCAAACAAGTTTGGGTTCTCCTTTTAGGAATTTATAATCAGATGCATGTATGATATGTCTAGATTTATGCATCTTAGGTCTCAACACCAAATCAGATTTCATCTTCAAAGTACAGGTGTGTGCTATATGTCCAAATAATCCATAATTATTATATTTGACATTAGGAAAAGTATTCCTAAGTTTCTACCATTTGTTTGTCTTCTAAGTGATTCCATATATTTAGGATAAAATTTAGGATTTATAAAATCTTCAAATTTGGGGGGTATCCTATTATCCTCGAGAGCTTTTATTTTCAACTTATAAAATGAATTCATGTCTTCCAAGATTCGATTTATATAATTGATTCGATATGTTTTGCTCTCTGATTCATCCTTAAATTTTTTAAATTCTTTGTCAAGATCAATATAGGATGATTTTAAAATCTCATGATTTTTATTCAGATCATCATATTCATCAAATAATTTCATGTGGTTGTCATCTATTAAAGCATGATCTTTCCTAAGGATTTCATATTCTTTCTTAAGTTCTTCCAATTCTAAACTTACACTAGCATGCATCTTTTTCTTTTTCCTATATGCATCATGCATGTGTTCAGAAACTTCAAATAATTCATCATAACTTAAGTCACATACCTCTTCTTGATCTGATTGATCAAGACTATCTGCCATCAAGCAAAGATTGGTGACTTCTTCTTCCTTTTCAGTCTCTGATGAATATGAAGCTGAGTCCGCCCAAAAAGCTCTTTAAAATTTCTTCTTGCCCTTCTTTACAGTTGGTTTCTCCTCTATCTTCTCCTTGCTAGGAGTGGCTTTGAGTTTTGGGCAATCAGTCTTAATATGACCTGGTTTCCTGCATTCATAATAAATCACTTCATTAGAAACCTTGACATTTCTGTTATACTTACCTCTATTCCATTGCTGGCATTTCTTCTGCTTCCTCTTCAGAAAGCTTCTGAATTATCTAGTCATCAATGCAATATCATCTTCATCCTCAGGTTGTGAGTGTTCACTCTCAGACTCTTCCACTTTTAGTGCTATATTCTTCTCTTTTCGTGGTTCACCTGCATCAATCTTTCTTTGACTAACCCCTTGCTCGTAAGCAATGAGTGAACCAAGAAGATTGTCAATAGAATAAATGTTTAGATCTTTAGACTCTGTAATTACAGTAATTTTAGCATCATAAGCAGTAGGTAAACAATGAAGAATCTTATTAACCATTTCAGCATTCGTTAGTTCCCTACCAAGTGCATGCAAAGAGGTGACAATTTGTGTGAATCTTATGTACATATCAGAAATTGATTCATTTGGTTTCATGCGAAATAATTCATAATCATGTAACAAGATATTAATTCTTGATTGCTTAACCTCATTAGTCCCCTTATAAGTTATACATAGTCTATCCCATATGTCCTTTCCACTTTTGCAAGTGGAAACCCGTATGTAGTCTTCAGATTTTAAAGCACAAAAGAAGCTATTTAAACATTTAGTATTTAGTTGAGCTAAGTCACATTCTTCTATAGTCCAATCTGCAAAAGGTGTTTCTACCCTAACTCCATCAACTAATCTAGTTGGTTTTATATAACCTTCCTGGACTAAGATCCACATACGATAATCAAGTGACTGTAAGAAAGTAGATATGCATGTTTTCTAAAAATCAAAAGGTATATTGTCAAACAGTGGAGGTCTAGTAATAGTGTAACCCTCAGGTGTATTTCGATTTCCAAATGTAGCCATCTACGTTAATCAAAAAGTAGTTTAAACTTATGATTTTGAAATAAAGCTCTGATACCACTTATTGATTAGTGAATAGGTTGTTAAACCTAAGTTAATGTTCCAAAGCTACCAAGAGGGGGGGTGAATTGGTATTTAAAAATTTTCCCTTTTTTGATAAATTTAACCGAAATTAAACTTTAATGAATTTTTATATAAAGTTTTTCAACCACAATTTTTTAAAACACAAAATTAAATGCAGAAAATAAAAAGCAGTAAAAATAAAAAGACACACGATTTATAGTGGTTCAGTCTAAACCAAACCTACATCCACTCCCCAGAGGCACCCTCTGAGTATTGCACTAATATCAATAGTGTCTCTCCTTTTGCACCCATAGCAAGGCGGAGAAGCCATTACAAACACTCTTTTCACCACTACCCAGTGCGGCAGAGAACCGTCATCCTTTCACACTCTCCTAGTGTGAGCAGAGAACCCTTCATCCTTTCACACTCTTCTAGTGTGGGCAGAGAACACTTCATTCTTTCACACTCTCCTAGTGTGGGCAGAGAACCCTTCGTCATTTCACACTCTCGTAGTGTCGCCAGAGAACTAGATCTCCTTGACAGATCTCTTCGCAAGAAATCTAGAAGGAAGAAAGAAAAAGAGTGAAGTAATCTCAAATCAGAAGTAGGAAATCTTACCTTTGAACACCATGCAAAGTCTTCACGCTCAAGTGGTAGAAATCCTTCTTTGACTGCTCTCTCTCACTCTCTCCTTCACTCTTCTTCCAATAGGTACGAAGATCAATGAGCAAAAAGATTGGGTGGCAGTCTAATTTGGTCTATATATACAAAAGACAAGAAAAACTACCCAAAAACTGCAATTTTTTAATTCTGTATGCAGTGGATCGTCCCGTACGATTGTGGATCATCCTGAACGATTTTACTTAAAGTGTCGGAAACGATCCTAATGTATATTGGTACGAACTATGTTCGTACACGCTCATTGTCCCGTACGAACTATGTTCATCCGGTATGAAACGGTTATTACATAGGTCAGTTCCCAAAATTTTACAGGACATAACCAACTGACATAAGTCGGTTCCGTTCATCCTGGGACGAACAGGTTTCGTCCTGGGACGATGTTATATAGAGAGTTCCATCCAGGGACAAAAATTTATTTTGTTTTGTACGATTTCATACAGAGAGCTTCGTCTAGGGACAAAAATTTATTTTGCCCTGTACGATTTCATATAGAGAGCTTCATCCCGGTACGAACCATACTTTTTGTCTGGATGAATAGTGTAAGGTGGGAATCCCGAGACGTTCATCCCGGGATGAATATTAAATTTGTCCTGGACGATTAGGCCTTAGAAAATTTTCTATCCGCATGTTCGATCCATTGCTCTTCCGAGGGGTTAATTGACATGATCGTCCCGTACGAACCAGGTTCATCCCGTATGATCAGTTCACAAAAAATTATTTCCCAAGAGTGTGTTGTGATTTTTCACTCAATTACAATCACTCCCTCTCATTTCAAAACTTATAATTTACAAATGAATAATTTGAAGTCTTCATCGCTTGGAGTTGATTTTCCTGAAATGTTAGTACACACTAGAGCAAAAACAAATCTTTAAAAAAGTGTTAGGAGATATATAAAATAATAATATTTGAAATCATCAAAATAATACAAGTTGCAAGAATGTAAAACATGCAAATAGCAACTCTCTCTACACATAGGAACTAGGTAAGCATCTAAGAATTTTGTTAACCTTTTCAGAATTTGAAATTTCTCTATCTAATGCATGCAAGGATGTCACGATTTGGGTGAACCTAGTGTACATGTCAGATATTGTTTCGCTAGGATTCATACGAAAGAGTTCATAATCATGCAACAGAATGTTAAGCCTAGACTATTTAACTTCACTAGTTCCTTCATATGTGATTCATAGTCTATCCCAAATCTCCTTACCAGTATCATAGGTACAAACTCTTATATAATCCTCAGACTTTAATGCACAGAAAAAGTAATTTAAGCACTTCGCATTTAATTGAGCTAATTCCATATCCTCATTGCTCCATTCATTAAAAGGCATTTCAATTTTCACTCTATTCACAATTTAAAAAGGTGCAACATATCTATAATTAACTAACATCTACATGCGGTAATCAATAGACTGTAAAAAAGTAGACATTTTAATTTTCTAGAAATCAAACGTGATATTGTTAAAAAGTGGTGGACGGGTTATTGAATAACCCTCCGCAGTGTTATGATTACAAAAATACGACATGATCATTTTTTAAGGTTTTCTAAAACACTATTTTGAAAACAGGCTCTGATACCAATTGAAATTACTGAATTGATAAGTGAGGGGGGGGTGAATTATGAAAATTTGTTGCAATAAACAATACTAAGCAAGAGTTCTAATATTTTTTATGTTTTAAAATTTTTAACAAGAAAACTTTAACTAATATGAAAGCAATTAATTGAACTCAACATGTAAAACTGAAAACCTTTTTCTCTCAATTTTTCACCGAGCAAATATTATGAAAATAAAGTGCAAGAAAAAATAAAAAGCAATAAGCAAAAAACATACCAAAATTTTATAGTGGTTCGATCAAACCATGACCTACGTCTACTCCTCGTAGTCCTCCACTCTGGAAATTTCACTACAAATTATAGCTCTCCTTTTGCCCCTCTCGGTAAGAAGGAGAAGCCCTTACAAGACTCACTTTCATTAACCCGCCATTGCGGAGTGCCAAGCACTGTTTTCACCCTCCTGGCGACGGCAGAGTACATTCTCATTTCTCTCCCTCTTAGAGAAGGTAGAGTACCTTCAAGGTCATGGATGTAGAAGAGTCTCCCCCTTAGAGAGCCTCCCACAAGTTCTTCTTGGGCCATAGGAGGAGCAAGATGTAGCAAGAACGGAGCAACCGTGTGATCTCACTCACACCTCTTCTTCCTCACCAAGCTCACCTTCTCCTTCCTCTCTCAAACCCTAAAAACATCTCAAGAACTCTCCCCCAAGGATTCCCTCTCTAATCACGTTCCCCTCTCTATGTCTCTCTCAAAAAGATTACTAATTTGATACATAAAATAAGCTCTAAAATCCCTGAAATATTCAAAGTAGTTGTTACTATTGTATAGTATGATATGACATCGTACAGTACGATATGTATAACAGTCTTCTTCCTAGTATGGAGGTTTACGAACAGTTCAAAATAAATCGTAGAGTACGATAAAACCTCACACAATACGAACCTCCGCTCATCTGTTTGTGTAGGACGATAGATGGGACGATCAAAACTCATCTCTATTCATCATGTGGTATGATCAAACTCGTATAGTATGATGAGGACATCATATATTATGATGAGGCCAAGTCACGGGATCATCCAAGACGATCTCCGGGACGATCAAAATCAGCCTCTATTCATCATATGGTATGAACAAGTTTGTACAGTACGATGACCAATCAGAGATTAGTCCTCGATATAATCCACTAATTACGGGTTAACTTAAGAAAGTATTCAAATAAAATTGTACAGTACAAAATTGTTTGTATAGTACGAATGGGTAATAAAACTTACTTAAGCTAATCTGGCGGCTAGAGTTTTGGATTTGTAACACATCGTACAGTACAATATTATTTGTACGGTAATATTTGTTCACAGAAAATCATTTTACCAGATGAGATCGTACAGTACGAAATAAAGTCATACAATATGATCAACAGAGAAAGAAAATCTATATTTTTCTTTTAAAACCCTCTCCCTCTGTGTGTGTACATGGTTGCTCAATTTTTACATGTAGTTTATGGCTAGACTCAAGAAAAGAAAAAAAAAAAAGAAAATTACATTGTTTTAGACTCACATTCCTAATCTTACCAGTCTTGAGTCTTCCTATTGTCCTGAGTAATTTGTGATCTTCCTGAAATGTTAGTACTCATAAGCAATAGCAGAAATCAAATTGATATTCAATGAATAGATAGTTCAGGCGACATTATTTGTCATTTCAAAATCTCAAACTCGGGGTCATGGGTTACAACATGTATTGCATTCATCTTTTCATAAGAAGGGACCCAAACATGGTTGGGTTCCTAAATCTGACATTTGATTTTTTTTGTAGGTTTGCTCTCACAAATGACCTCATGAGAGTATGTAGTACTTGGACAGCTGATGCCCCTGACATTTGACTGGTAATGCTAACCAGTTTTTTTTTACTGGAGGCCAGGGCTGGAGGCAAGGTCACTATTGGAGACAACACCACTAGGAAAGTGTTAGGTATAGGTATAATTGGAATCTCGAAGAACCTTTTGATTGAAAATTTTTTATTTGTAGATGGGCTAAAATACAACTTGCTCAGCATCTGTTAGTTATACGATAAAGGCTTCATCATAAAATTCTTGGCAAACACTTGCATCATAAGCTTAAATAATAACACTATTTTGAAGGAAAAGTGGATCAATAATGTTTACATGCTTGATTTAAATAATATTGAATGTGATGCTTCATTTTTCTTAAAAACTACTACTAATGATTCTTGGTTGTGGCCCAGGAGATTATGTCATGCTAGTATGAAAACCCTTAGAAAAGTGACCTAGAAAGACCTAGTTAGAGGTGCTCCCAAGCTTAAATTTTCAAAAGACCATCTTTGTGATGCCTGCCAATTAGGAAAACAAGTCCCCTCAACTTTTCACTCCATTAAGGACATTATCACCTCTAGACCTTTATAAGTCCTTCACATGGATTTGTTCGGACCCATTAGCACTGCCAGCTTAGGAGGGAAAGTCTATGGATTTGTGATTGTCGATGACTACTCGAGGTTTACTTGAAATAGATTTTTGTCCCATAAGAATAAGTCTTTTGATGAGTTTAGAGCCTTCTTCACATGGATTCAGAAAAAGCTAGGTTGTGAGATATTGACCATCCATAGTGACCATGGGAGAGAGTTTGAAAATGAGAGATTTGGATACTTTTATGAGGACAAGGGGATTAGCCACAACTTCTCAGCTCCTAGGACCCCTTAGCAGAACGGGGTAGCTAAAAGAAAGAATCAGACCTTAGTTGATGCCGCTAGAGCCATGTTTGCTGAGTATTCTCTTCCAAAATACTTTTGGGCTGAAGCGGTAAACATAACTTATTATGTATTGAATAGGGTGAATGTTAAAGCCAAACTTGATAAGATACCCTATAAGATCCTTAAGGGTAGGACACCCAATCTTTCCCACCTTCATGTGTTTGGTTGTAAGATTTTTATTTATAATAATGGGAAGTCGCACTTAGGAAAATTTGACCCGAAATCTGATGAAGGAGTGTTCTTGGGATATTCTAGTGTGGGGAAGTCCTTTAGGGTGTTCAATAAGAGGATTTTGGTGGTAGAGGAGACTACCCATGTAGTGTTTGATGAATCTGATCCTAAGAAGAGTAGAGTTGAGGATGAAGATGAAATTGGAGAGAGTGGAAATTTGAAGAAGAAGGTAGAAACCCAAGGAGTAGGTGAGATTAGCCAAGGAGTAGAAAATACAAACCTGGAAGAAAAGGTTAAGCCTTCACACACCTTGCCTAGAGATTGGAGATATTTTTTAAATCACCTAAAAGAACTGATCATAGGAGACCCTTTTGAAGGTTTTAGGACTAGGCATGGACTTAAGAAGGAAGTGAACCATTCTTCCTTTATCTCAATGACTGAACCCACCAACATCAATTAAGCCCTTTCTGATGAGTTTTGGATTTTAGCCATGCAAGAGGAGTTGAACCAATTTGTTAGGAATGATGTTTGGGAGCTTGTAGAAAGACCAAAGGGCATAGTGTAGTTGGAACCAAATGGGTCTTCAAGAATAAAATGAATGATCATAAGGAAAGTAGGAGATGATTTACTCATTATTTAGATCTATGTCGATGATATACTTTTTGGATCTTCAGATAAAAGACTATGTGATGACTTTTCTAAAATAATGAGTAAGGAGTTTGAGATGAGTATGATGGGAGAATTCTCCTATTTTTTAGGTTTTAGCATAAGACATTTAGATGATGGAACCTTTCTAAGTCAATCAAAATACATAAAGGACATCTTGAAGAAATATGAAATGGACAAAGCCAAGCCAATTAATACTCCCATGACCTCAGGTGTTCAGTTGGACAAGGACCCAAATGGAAAATCAATTGATCAGAAAAAGTAGGGATAATTTGATCTTTACTTTGTCTGACTGCTAGTAGACCTTATATTATGTTTAGTGTTTGTCTTAGTGCTAGATTTCAAGCTGATCCTAAGAAATCCCAATTGACTGCAGTTAAGAGAATTCTTAGATACCTTTTAGTGACCCAAAACTTGGGATTTTTGTACCCTAGGCACAACACTTCTTTTGAGATTATTGGATAATGATTCTAATTTTATAGGATTTAAGGTGGACAGAAAAAGCACTTCTGGAACTTACCAATTCATAGAATAGTCTTTAGTCTCCTGGTCTACTAGGAAGCAAAACTCTATTGCACTTTCCACTGCTGAAGCTGAGTACATTGCTTTAGGAAGTTGTGTGGTCCAAGTCCTTTGGTTGAAACAGCATGTATTGGATTTAGGATTACCTGTAGGCACAATCTCAATCTTTTATGACAACACTAGTGCCATCTACATTTCTAAAAATCCTATCTAACATTCAAGGACTAAGCACATATCATAAGGCATCACTTTATTAGAGACCATGTAACCAAGGGAGACATTGAGTTACACCATGTGGAAATTGAGAATCAATTGGCTGACATTTTTACTAAACCACTGGTCTTCAACACTTTCAGTACTTTAAGGACCAGATTGGGTGTGATTGACATAAATGCATAAACTTATTTCCTACTATTTTTTTATTTGTTTATTCTTTCACTTCTGTTTATTTTTGTTTTTTATTTTTTGTATGATTTAAATTTTCTTATAATCATCGCTAAAATTGATATTTTATACCTTAATTTTTTTTAAAAAAAATCTATAGTTAATGTTTTGCATATCTTTATCAGTTAAAAAGGGAAAACACCGTTGATTATTGTTGCAAATCTAGGTTTACAGATTAGACTTTTGATGGAAGCAAATATTCATAATTGTCTGTGACTGCCTTGCCTAATAACTTTTCAGGTCCATAAAATCGAGTGCAACTTAAGCCAGCTCAAGATTGGGTAGATTTAGTTTGAGTTAGTTTGTAATTTTTCCTTTCTTGAGTCTCTTGTAAATGTGGTTCCTGATGCTAAGTAACCTTGCACACACACACTTGAGGATTTTTCTATTATTTTTTGTTTTGAGTACATCATCCTGGATTATGTTCATATCGGCCAGGATGATCCGATTAAAAATAGAAACCCAAATTAGGGCATCCTGGTTAAGGCAGCCATTATTAAGCACATCGTCCTAGACGATCCTTGTATCGGCTAGGACTATAAGCTCAAATCAGAAAGAATTAGTCGCCAGATCTATTTGGGTAAGATTTATTTTTGGACAATGGCCAGGCCGATCCATTATATCAGCCTGGACGATTTAACACAATTATGCCTAAATTAATATTGTAATTAAGGCTTGATTGATACGATCATATCATCCTGGACGATCACAGGATCATCTGGGACGATCAGTTCAAAAATCCTTGGTTGCTCCTGAATGATCGAACATCGGCCAGCTCTTTTTTGAGTGATGTTCTGGATGATTTTCCTCAATTTTGAACTAATCGTCTAGGATGATCGTGAGATCGGCTTGGACAATCAAGCTAATTTTGGATTGTCCAAACCTCCTTTTCGAGTGAGTGTCTGGCCGATAATCTATGATTTGAACTAATCACACAGGATGATATATTATCGTCCTGGACGATATGAACAAATTTTTTATATTCGTTCAAGATCGTCTGGCTTATTAGGCTTAAATTACACTGATCGTACAAGATGATATTTATATCATCCTGGATGATAAAGTCAGCAAGTTACAATTAATGAGCTATTCTGAAGCTCTTCTATTTAAGAGCTCTTATTCTTCACTTTATAAGACCTTTAGCTACTGTCTTGACCTGAGAGAGCTAAGAGGAGAGGGAGAAAGAGGGAGAGAGAGGGAGGAACTTATGAGGGGGAGTTTGTGAGAGGGATTCATAAAGGTTTCTCTAATTAAGATTCCAAGGTTTCTTCTCCAGTCTTCATCCTTCATCCTTGGGGGTTCAAGGGATGTCTTCTTCAGTAAATGGTCAAGGTTCTCTGCCTGCTTCAAGAGGAAGCAAAAGGAGTTAGGTTCTCTGCCTCACCGGGGTTGGTAGAAAGGAGTTTTTGTGAGGCTTCTTCCCCTTGCTGTGGGAGCAAAAGGTGAATCCCATTTGTAGTGCAATACTCGGAGGGCGCCTACGGGGAGTGGACGTAGGTCGAGTTGACCGAACCACTATAAATTCTATGTGTTCTTTTCTTACTAAGTTCCGCATTTATTTTTCCGCACATTGATTTCTTTGTGGTGATATTGGTTTGATTTTTATTTTTCCTTTGCTTAAGAAAAATTTTGAAATAACAATTCACCCCCTCTCTTGGTTAGCATCGGGCTAGTTCTTAAGGGCTTAACATTCCTAACGAACTTTTAATTATTTTCTTTTTCTCTAAGTTCCTTTAGTTGTATAATTTTGTTTTCCAAACAAAAGTCTATCTCAAATCAACAACTGGACAATGCAATTAAAATCTTTTCAATCTTGCTGTAGTAATCTATCTTATATAATATTTAAAGTCTTTATTTTACCTTCAAATTTTTGAAATTTTGTCGTTACATTTATCATATAATGTTTTTTTTGTTTTGTGATTCATTCTTCCTTATATTAAAGAGTGAGTTTTTCTTCTTTAATATCAAAAAGATATAATCACAACTGAGAGTTTTTAAGAATTTTAGAAAAGGGACATAGCTTGCAAAATTAAATGAAAAAAAGTGGCCAATGATGTTAAAATCAAAAGATGTGCAATGTCGCCAAATTGAAAAAAAAGTGGCCAATGATGTCAAAATCAAAAGATGCGTAAAGAGTGACAATTAAATTAACAAGAGGCATAAAATGAGCCCATCAAAAGCAAGCTCCTTCCCGTTCAAAATTTTTAAATCTTAGAAGAATTCATGTATCACTTGATAATTTTTTAAAGGCTTGATTTCAAAATTCTTGATCGAAACTAATTACTTGATATATTATATAAAATAATATTCTGAAACCAAGTTTTGAATGGAATTTTTTTTTCTTATCCAATTGATTTTTCTGATTTAGGTCTTTGTTTTTAAAAGATGTTTTGCCCTAGGAGATGTTCAAGGTATGGATAACAGGATTGGTTTTGTTTTTAATTGTTTGGATTCTTATGATGTTAATTCATTGAATTATAAATCTTTAAAATCAACCACATGGAAACTATGTCATATTTCATGCCTTGATCAAAATTTTTTTTTCTTTATTTGTTTTTATCGCTTTCACTTGATTTCTGCTTTGTGTTTGTTTTCCTCCTCCTTTTTGAGATGTCAAAAGGGGGAGTAGTGTGTTCTATTCTAAAATTTGAATCAGTTGTTTCTGCACTGCTTCCAGTTCACTATCTTGCTTAGATTTTCTTATGTGTTTGCCATCATAAAAAAGGGGGAGATTGTTGCATATATGATTTTCAAAAATATAATTTTGATGATTGCAAACACTTCTATTCTACTATGATTGGCTTGCCAACTAACATTTCAGGTCCACAGGATCAAGACTGTAATTTGAACCAGCTCAAGTTTGTGTAGATTAGGTCTGAGTCAACTTGTAATGTTTTTTTTCCTTCCTTAAGTCAATTGTAATCTTTGTGGTGCCTGATGCTATGTAACCCTGCGCACATACACTTGGGTGAATTTTTTCTATTTTACTTAGGTTTTTTATTTTTGCTAACATCATCCGGGACAATCCAAAAATCATCTTGGATGATCTATTAAAAATAGAAATCCTAATTAGGGCATCCTGGTTAAGGAAGTCGTCATTAAGCAGATAGAACTGCACAATTTTTGTATCAGTCGGGATGATATGCTCAAATCAGAAAGAATCAGCCGCCATATCTATTTTGGAAGTTTTAATTTTTAATTATCATTCTGGACATTGTTCTGGATGACGGGGTTCAATTATGCCTAAATCTATCTAGTGATTAAGGAAAGTAATTAACAATGATTGATACGATCATATCATCATGGACGATCTAAGGATCGGCCAGGACGATCAGTTCAAAAACCTGGATTGCTTCTAGACGATGACTATCGTACATCATCTGTTCAGAGTGATGTTCAGGAAAATATTCCCTGATTTATACTAATTGTACAGGATGATATATTATCGTCCTAGATGATAGGAACAAAAAATCTTCTAATCATCCCAAGTTATCCAGGCTGATTGAGCTTAATTTGTACTGATCGTACAGGATCATAGAAATATCATCCTGGACGATAAAGTCGGTTCTTGAAAATATATATAAAGGACTCGTGTTTTCTCAATCTGTAAGATCCTTTGCTGCTATCTTGACCTGGGAGAGCCTAAAGAAGAGGGAGAGAGAGGGAGGAATTTTAGAGGGGGAGCTTGTGAGGGATTTCATAAGGGTTGCTCCAAGCAAGGTTCCAAGTCTTCTTCTCCAATTGTTGTTCCTAATTCTTGGAGGTTCAAGGGAGGTCTTCTTCAATAATTGATCGAGGTTCTATGCTTGCTTCAAGAGTAACAAAAAAGAGTTGGCTTCTTTGCCCACTTCAGGAGGAAGCAAAAGGAGTCGGTTGTCTGCCGCACTGGGGTTGATGGAAAGGATTTTTTGTAAGGGCTTCTCTGCCTAGCTGTGGGAGCTAAAGGAGAGGTACTAAGTTAGTGCAATACTCAGAGGGTGCCTCTGAGGAGTGGACGTAGGATAAGGTTTGACTGAACCATTATAAATCCAGTGTATTCTTTCTTTGTTTTTACTTACGCATTTAATTTCTGCACTCATTATTTTTGTGGTGGATTGTGTTTTAGTTTAAGTTCGTGCTTTAATCGAAAAGTTTTTAAAATACCAATTCACCCCCCTCTTGGTTAGCCTTGGGACTAGTTCATAAGGGCTTAACATCCCTAACGAACTTTTAATTAGAAAGAAGAAAAGAAGAATGATCACCAAACATAAAGAGATCCTTACATTTGGGTAACCTTGTGAACCTTTCACACTCCACTTGCAAGAAATCTCTCTCAAACGCTCTCCCACACTCTTTCCTTCACTTGCTCTTGAAAATTTATGAAGAAGGACATTTTTTTCACGTTAGTTTTAGAGGACTTTTTATATAAAAAATTTGAAAAACCGTCTAGAAAATTGAAAAATTTTCATTTTGAGCATACACGATCGTATCGTATGATCATATGTTTGTACGTATGAATAGTTCAAAAATTATTGCGTATGAACCTTATGTGAATCGATACAAAATGATTTCATACATGATGATCATCCAGTACGAACCCATTTCATACTGTATGAACAGTTATAGACCCTATAATTTTGTACCCTGGATGGCATTCGTATGATGATGACATCGTATGGTATAATCATTTATAAAAATTTTGATGGTCATCTGGATGAAAAGGGACCCATCCATTTCGTACCCTGGACGGCGTACATACGATGATGACATCGTAAGGTATGAATTGTTCAAAAAAATTTCAAGTTCGTCTGTACGAAAAGGGACCCATCTAATTCATACCCTAGACGACCTACGTATGAATGTGATATCATACAGTACAATCCATACTTAGAAAAAAATCATACTTTATGTTTGTTTGACTTCTTGCAGGGAAATTAATTAAACAAATCGTCCCGTACGAAAAGACTTCGTACAATGTGATCAGTTTAAAAATTGTAGAAATTAAACTCTTCCCTCGATGTGTGTGTGCGCACACTTACACAATTGCAATCATAATCTCTTAAACTCAATAAAATAAAAAATACAAACTTTATTTACAATAAACCCTAAACTGATCTGATTTGAAGTCTTAAATAATCTGGAGTATGATTTTCCTGAAATGTTAGTACACACAAAAGATAAAACAATACATCCAAAATATGTTAGGAGAAATTGTGATCAAAGCAATAATATTTGGAATCATAAAAACAGACATGCTGCAAGAATTTTAACAATAAAAAAACTAAGTTGCAACAATCTAAACATA
Source organism: Dendrobium nobile (assembly GCA_022539455.1). Lineage (NCBI taxonomy): Eukaryota > Viridiplantae > Streptophyta > Magnoliopsida > Asparagales > Orchidaceae > Dendrobium > Dendrobium nobile. The sequence goes on from CM039726.1 coordinate 43,483,868, forward strand.
ATAACTCAGCTTACATTTGGCTTTGCCACACTTGAATATCACCTTATGCTCACCACATATAATTTATTTCCTTTGTTTGATTTGTCACCCTTCTCAAAATTAATTTGGATTCATGCTGGGAGGTCTACTATGGAAGCCATACATTTATTTAGAGGTTTGATGGAGAAATATAAAGAGAATAAGGAGGATATACTAATGATGGTGAAATAGAATGGGATATTATAAGTAGAATTCAATTTGGATGGTTGAAGTGGAGGAAGAATATCAACAATAAAAAAACTAAGTTGCAACTATCTCAACAATCTCCCCCTTTTTGATGATGTAAAAATAATTATTGTTTTAGTAAATTTGAATACCCTAAATTTCTCCTTAGCTTTCCTTAAAAGAATAAACATGAATATAGAGGAATTCCTTGAAGAACACAAAAACCAAAAACTACATTTTTTTTAAATTTTTATTTATTTTTTTAATAATATACAAAGCATAAATAGTAAAAAAAACAAAAACACCACAAATAAAAACAAAAAACAATATTAAAATAATAAAACTCCCCCTTTTGACAACAACAAAAAGGCAAAAAGAAAGGTTGAATTGAAAGATGTCATATGAGAACCCATACTAATTGATCTTTAAAGAGATTAAAATAGAATTGTAATAACAAAGTTAATAGCCATTAGAGGAAAAAGAAAGATTCAAAAACATTTAAATTAAGGCATAACTTAGATAAGAAAAATTGATCAAGTTCATGAAGCATTCTAGACAATTAGATAAAGAGAATTATTACAAAAATGATGAAATGAGGATTAGTTAATTACAAATTTCAAAATATAATATAATTGAAAATTAGATTTATTTGAAATAAAGATTAAACGATAGAGGAAAGAACATATTCAATTGATGTCATTATGCATCTTTTCAAATATTCGGGGCACACATTATGCATCTTTTTGTATTTGGGCTAATTTTATGCCTCTTTTCAATTTGCAAATCATTACGCATTCTTTTGATTTTTGTACACATTATACATTTCTTTTTTATATCCCTTTTTTAATTGATCTTTCCAAAATCAATAATCTAAAAAAACTAAATTTTGCTAATTACAAAGATAATTATATTGAAAAGATAAATAAAAAATAATAAGACATCAGAATTATAATAATAATATTTAAATTTTATTTGCCTAAAAAGAAGACGAGATTGATATCCTTAACTTGATCGAGTTATAAGTTAACTTAAATTTTTAAAAAATTAGATTTCAAAATAAAATTATTTTTATAATGCAAGTTAATTTATAACACTCTTTTTTTAGATCAATTAAATTAGGAATATCATATAGGCAAATTCATATTTCAAATAAAGAACAAAAACAACTAATCAAAATAAAACATTTTTTATTGATTACAATTAAGGATCAGATACATTAAAGCAATTAATATCAAATAATAATAACAAAACAACACAACATAAATATAAACCTAAATAAAGACAAGTACAACATAAAGACATAAATACTAAAATCATCGCGTCTAGAGAGGACTGTCAAAGACAACAAAGAAGAAGTACATCTAAAACTCTGAGGGACCCTGATCTGGAGGAGGAGGCTCATTGAAAATTGAGAAATAGCTATTCATCATAACTACATTAGTATTCATCGAGTCAAAGCGACCTCGAATCCAACCCATGTCTTGCTGGTACTATGCATCCTCCTGGTTTAAGTGTGTCTGAATTTGATCAAAGCATTAATCAAAATAACTCTCTAATTGATCAAAGTGATGGATCATCTCCTGAAAGTTAGGTCCCTGAGCAGGTGTAGGTGCTCCCCTTCTTCCTCAGTATCCTCATTAGAATTGTCATTCTTCCCAAAAAGAAATCCAAAAGAGGCATCAGTGAAGTAGATTGGAAACTCAGTGGGAATATTAGAATGAAAAATATTATACTTCTTTTCTAAGATATATGTTCCTAGATGTCTTAGAGCAATATTTGTCTTGCTCCTATGAGAAGCAAATCAAATTTAAGAAAGGTTATGAATGTAATCTAGAATGAGTTGGGCTTTATCAATTGGTTGTCCAGTCATGATTAAATGGTAACTATGGATAGAAGAGGAGTGATGTTAATGAGACCACCAGCCTTAGGATTGATTGAAATTCTAAGAACATGTTGGATGATCCTAGCATTTTGATTCAAAGTATATACTCTAGCCAAGTGAGAAACTTGAGTGACACCTCTAAGAGTCTTACTTATTTATGACCAATCATAGTCAGATTTAGCTGTTAGAATGTGCGCTCTTGTCCCACGAGTCCTTAAATGAAGATAGTTTCATATATCTTCTTTGGTTATTTCTACACATTATTTCTTGAAAAAAGATGTTATTTTTCTCTCATCCTCACTATAACTCATGTTCGCTAAAAAGTAGTGAAAGATCTTTTTATGATAAGCATGGATCAAAGCCAAAATTAAGATGAACTGAGTTGAAGCAAAAAGTGGCATGACTTGAAAGTGGATTTCTTCTTGAATTAAGAGTCTTGACGGAGTAGTTTTTGTAGTGACAAACCTATTGTAGGAATCCTTATTTGCTCTAGATAAATTTTTTTGTCTCTACCCCTGGATGACGAACCCTTAGAAACTCCAGCGCTTGCTAGAACTTGCCATTTCTAAGATGAGAATGATTCAATAAGGATGTTGAAGTGAATGAAAATGAATTCAAAAGCTCTCATATTTAAAGAAAAATGACCCTTTGTACAGTATAAAAATTAGTTCATACTTATGATCTTGAAATCATACGGAATGAAAAATTTTTCATATAGATGAATGAAAATGTTCAAAATGAAACGACTTTTCATCATCTCACAAGTTACGAAGCATCCTTTCGTTCAAACTTTTTGACCAGATGATCATACAGATGAACAGGTGTTCATCCGAGATGATCAGTTATTTAAGATCGTTTTAATGACATTTAGGATCGTCCCCCATAGAGAATGACACATGGTTCATACAGATGAAATTTAATTTCATATGTACAATCAATTATAAGTTATAATAACTGATTCTATCCGGATAATCGTCTTCATAAATAAAAATGAATGAATACAAATTGTATGATATAATAGCAATATCATACAATACAATATATATTAGAAAATCAAACTTCTACACATTCAGTCCAAAATTAACATTTACATGCTACAAAATTCTTACGGGACAAAAATAATTTCTTACAGTATGAATATAATTCTTTAAAAAAATTTTGCATGAAAGATTAGAAATAGAAATTTTGATATGATGATACATATTCAAATCAAATAAAGCATAAAAAATAAAAACAAAATATAAAAAACTCACACATAAATAAAACATTAACAATAGAGAGACGCAAGATCAGAGACACTAGAGAGAGAGACTCTAGGATTTTTAGAGAGAGAAAGATAAAATTTTTTTTTAACTTTTTTATCCTTATTTATTGGCTAGTTTGAATGGTGGTGGAGGGTCACCGGTCATCGATTGGTGATGACCCGAAAACCTCCATTCCCAACCCTATGTGGTATCCTAATGATTTACATCATGGTGGAACCAAAAGCAGTTGTGTCTCAAATTAGGAAGGATTATATAAACAGTGACCCTTAATCATCAATGAATGGACATTTTAATATGATGCACGAGTCTGCTTCGGTGCTAGGTAAGGGAAAGTATGTAATTAAATCCCTAGAGAAAGATGATTTGGCAATTCCTTTCTCCCTGATTAAGAATTTGCTGTTTGTAATGGAAAACGACTCAAAGACTTCATCCACAATTAGTTTAAAACTGAAGGTCATCAGATTTTCCTTTGTTGCTAAAAATGGTGCAGAAAATTAGGAACATTTAAATTTGAATTTGGAGGTGATAATACAAGATAACGGTTTGAGTGCTGATGAAGAATTACAAATGGAGAAGGGTATGAAGGCTGCACCGAACACTAACAACAGTAAATTTTGTTCGGTGAATGATTAGTTTAATACCAATCATATTAAAGTGAACTACGTGGATCCTATTTCTTAAGAAGAGGCTTATGTAAATGTGGTTAAGCTGAATTTGGATAAGATATGTGAGAATGTTAAACTTTTGCAAAAATTTCTTATGGTGAAAGTGTTTGGGAAAGGTGTTCCATTTTCTATTTGTAGCATTGAGTTGAGGAGACAATGGAATAGATTTGGAACCTTTCATCTCACCTCATTGGGTCTAGATTGGATTTTGTGTTCTTTCCAATCTTATCAAATAATGGAAGAAGTTCTAAGCAAAGGTCCATGGTTATGGGTGGGCATATAATAGGGTTGGATAAATGGACACCTTAATTTTCACCAACCTCATTAAAAGATTTATCCTCACCAATTTGGATTTGGTTGCCTCATTTGCCTTTACATTGTTGGGATGAGGTGAAAGTTATGAAGATTGTTTTAAAGATAGGAGTCCCATTGTTCTTGGATGGAAAAATGTTTAAATGGGGGAGACGAGAATTCACATGAGTCTGTGTTCAAATTAATCTAGACTCTAATTTAAATATTGGAGTTTGGATTGATGGTTTTTATGGGAAATTTTTTCAAAAAGTAGAGTATGAGAAAATCTCATCTTTGTGCTTCAAATGTGGTAAGATAGGCCATAAGATTGAAATATGCCTGGATGCTCTAAAAGAAGATCAGTTTAAAATATATAAGGAAGTATTGAATGATGGGAATAAAGTTTTGGGTTTAGAAGAAATGGCTAATGCTCATTCTAAAGAAAATGGTCCTTGTATACACGTGAAGTTTGAGAATAAAAGGATGAACAAGTTTCAAAACCAGATTCAGAATTCTGCAGCTCATCCTTTAGTTGGAAACCTTTCTCATGGTCATATGGAAAATGCTAATAAATTTATTATGTTATCTCATGATTCTTAGATTGGGGCTAGAATGGAAGAAGAAATATTAAGTATTCCCATTTTGGGTGAGCAGGTATACTTGCATTCTATAGATACAAATATTGAAGGGATTGGTTTAGAAAATTTGGCTCAGGTTTCAAAAGTTTTTATTATTGATCCAGCAGAAAATGGAGTACAAAATTCTAGAAAAAATACTGTTCTTGCTGAAGGATTTGATGTTTCTATTCATCAAGTTGAGATATCTGAGGACGGGATTGTACAAACGGTCAAAGAAGGTAATGGTGAAGATGATCTTGTTGGTGTGGCTGTTGAAGATAAAGCTCCAGGTTCTGAAAAACCACACTCTATTATAGATAATTCCTTGCATGTTATAAATAATGTGAATAATAAGGAATGATTGATTGAAGATGGAACATTTTTGTTGCCGTCTAAATTTATTCAGTATAAGAAGAAGTTAAACAAAGATTTTGGGCTAATCAAAGGCAGCCTTAGAGAGGAAAAATTAGGAATGCTTGGTAAAAGTGATGGTGGCACTTCACCATTTATCACATAAATAAAAATTGAATGGCTGAGGACGATTTGTATCTAAAGAAATGGAAAAAGTCTTGAAGGAAGTTGGATATCTATGGATGGATTTGATAAGTTATTTCATTGGTAGAGTAGTCTTTAAAAGAAAGCATTTACTTTGTAAGACTATGAAGCATGATGATTGGTGTCTTGAATGTGATGGCATGGTATGTATGAAGATGGTGGAAGTGAAGATACGGTGGTCATCAAAGCATGAAGAATCGTACTTTTATTTTATGTTTTTTCCCTTTATTAGTTGTTATGGTTATTGTTATTTTAGTTTTAAATTAAGCATTAGTGGATATTTGAAAAATGGGGATAGAATATGGAAATTTAAGAATATTCTTATTCTTTATTTTTTACTTAATCGTGAATTCTGGGATACTAATAAAACTTTTGGATTGTTTAATTTTTGGTATCCCCTCTACCCCAATTGGTTTAAATAAGGAGTAGAGGATCTTATTTTCAATATGAAATTTCATATCTTTCAAATATAATTCTTTTTCTTAATTTTCTTTTAATAAGGCTTCCTTTCATAAGTTTTGGAAGGATTGCCATTAGGTCATTTCACTTATAATTTGTAATAACTTTGTTTTCATTTAAATGCAATTTGCATCTTCTCTAAAAAAAAAACATTAACAAAAAAAATAGAAAATACACATGGAAACATATCAAGTTTGTAGAAGATTTTCTTTAAGCATTAAGATCAATCACACATAGCCTTGTTCTTAATGTGCTAAAAGTATCAAAGGCTAGTGGTTTTATAAAAATATCTGCAAGTTGATTTTCAGTTAAAATATGATTCAATTCAATTTCTCCTTTGGACACATGATCCATAATGAAATGATGCCTTATGTCTATATATTTGGTTCTAAAATGTTGAATAGAATTTTTTTGAAATGCAAATGGCACTAGTATTATCTCAAGAAATTGGAATTATGCCTATTGTTAATCTTAAATAAATCAACTATTATTTCAACCAAAGAACTTATGCCACACAACTTCCTAAGATAATGTATTCAGATTTAGCAGTACCTTCGGAATTTTATTTTCTACTAGACCAAGAAACTAAATAATTTCCTATAAATTGACAAGTTCTAGATATACTTTTTTGATCAACCCTATAACCTACAAAATTTCAATCTAAATAACCAATAATTTCAATTGAAAAGTTATACTTAGGATACCAAATCCCTAAGTGAAAGTTCGTTCGGGATATTAAGCCCTATGAACTTAGTCCCAAGCTAACCAAGAGGGGGGGGGGGGGTGAATTGGTATTTTAAAAATTCTTAAGACAAAGAAATAAATTCACAAACCAAATCACACCACAAAACCAAATGCGGAATTTAAAAGTGCGGAAGCAAAAATAAGAACACAAGATTTATAGTGGTTCGGTCGACTCGACCTACGTACACTCCTTGGAGGCACCCTCCAAGTATTGCACTACAAAACGTGACTCTCCTTTAGCCCCCACAGCTAGGCGGAGAAGCCCTCATAAGAAACTCCTTTTTGCCACCCCGGCAAGGCAGAGAACCTACCTCCGTTTGCTTCCTCCTGAAGCTGGCAGAGAACCACAACCAAAAGCTAAACTCCTTACCTCTACCGACCCTTCCACGGACGAGAAACTCCAGACGAAAGACAAGCAGAGCGATCCTTGAGCAACCCTTGTGAATCCCCTAACAAGCTCCCCCTCACAAGATCCTCTCTCTCTCCCTCTCTCTCTTTCTCTCCTCAAGGTCTTCTCAGGTCAAGGCAGCAGCCAAAGGTCTCTCAAAAACGTTGAAGAAGATCTCTTTAAATAGAAGAGCTCAAGAGGAGCTCATTAATTGCAAGTAGCCGACTTTATCGTCCAGGCCGATATGGACATCAGCCTGGCCGATTAGTACAAATCAAGGAAGATCGGCCAGAGCACAGCCCTGGGAACAGTCCTGGACGATTGAAATTTGGCTTGATCGTCCAGGCCGATCTCACAATCGTCCTGGCAGATTAGTTCAAATCAGAGGTAAATCGTCCTGAGCACAGCCCTAGGAACAGTCCTGGCCGATTGAAATTTGGCTTGATCGTCCAGGCCGATCTCACGATCGTCCTGGCTGATATGATCGTATCAATCATCCTTAATTACTCCCTTGATTTCCTGATCAATTAAGGCATAATTTGGTAATTTCGTCCAGGCCGATCCTGGAATCGTCCTGGATGATAATTTAAAATTCAGTATGCCTAAACTGTCTAAGGCGGCTATCTCTTTCTATTTTGAGCTTATCGTCCTGGCCGATACACGTATCGTCCAGGCCGATATGTTAATGTCGGCTGCCTTAATTAAGAATCCTTAATTAGACTTTCTATTTTAAGCTGATCGTCCCGAGCAATATAATTATCGGTCGGGCCGATGTGGGCAAAAACAGAATTTCTAAGCCTCTCAAGTGTGTGTGTGAAGGGTTACTTAGCATCAGTCTTTTTGATTATTACAAGTAGACTCAAAAGGTGAAAAATAAAATTACAGACTGACTCAACCCTAAACCTACGCGATCCTGGACTTGGCTTCCTCTTGATCATCCGATCTTCAATTCCTGAAAAGTTAGAAGCAACAAGTAGTCCAAGAGAGATAGTGTTTGTCAATCATCAAAACATAAGCCATGAAAATAGGTTTGCAACAATCTCCCCTTTTTTGATGATGGCAAACCACTACGAAAACAGTTAATGGAAAAAATTTAGGATTGATGTAAAAAAGAACCTCATAAACTTCTCCCCCTTTTGACATATCAAAAAGGAGGATTCAAGAAAGCAAAGCAAAGAGACCCCTTTTTTTTTTTTTTTTTTTTTTTTTTAACCAAGGCATGAACATGATATAGCATTCCATGTGACTGATTCAAAAATTTGTGAGTTAATGTGTTAATAAGCTCATCAATCTATAGAATAGTAGAATATCCGATCATGGCTACCCTTAGCTCAGACATTTTTTAGGGTAGAATTGTCTTTTGAAATCAATGACCTAACTCAAGAAATTAATTGGTTATGAGAAAAAAAGGAATTTACTTATCACTTGGCTTAAGAAAAAACTATCTTCATACAATAATGAGGTAGAGTAAATTGATCACAATCGCAATTTAATCGAAGCCAAGTCTTTGATAACCAACACTTCTAAGTTCTAAAAGATTTAAAAAGAGAGAGTAGCTTGTTTTGGAGTGGGCTCATTTTATGCCTCTTGACAATTGGTTGGCGCACTGCGCATCTTTTGATACACTTTGTGTATTCTATATTTTTCAATTTGGCGCTTTGCGCATCTTTTATTGGCATCATTGGCCTTTTTTTTTTGCAAGCTATAGTCTCTTTTATGATCTTTTAAAGACAAAGTTGTGAATAGATCTTCTCATATATTATAGAATAGGAGCACTCTCTCTAACCAAATGAAGAGTTATCACAAGCAGAATCAATAATCAAGAACAAGAGTAACGAGCAATTTTGATGTGAAAAAAAAACTTCAAACATTATAAGTATAAGATAGAGTTTTTTAAGCAAGTTTAAGAAAAGATCTCAATTCCATAAACAATCTTTAACTTGAGAGAGATTTTTGATTAAAGAAGATAACTATGCCACTAAAATAGGTTAGAGAAAGAGACACAATCACGAAATATTTCTACCATCTAAGAGATTGAGTAGATAAAAGCATATTGACTACAAATTCCCAAAAGCAAGGACAAGGAATATAATACCATATTAGCCATGATTTTGAAAACTAAGTAAAAGGAGACAAAAATGAAAAAAAAAAAAATAAAACACAAAAAAAAAACTAAAACAACAAAACAGGAAACAAAAGCAAAAGAAAGAAAAAAAAAAGAAAGTAAAAAGTTGCATGCATTTATGTCAATCACACCCAACCTGGTCCTTAAAGAGCTGAAAGTATCAAAGGCTAGTGGTTTAGTAAAGATGTCTGCTAGTTGATTTTCAGTTGTCACATGGTGTAACTCAATGTCTCCCTTAGTCACATGATCTCTAATGAAGTGATGCCTAATGTCAATGTGTTTAGTCCTTGAATGTTGGATAGGATTCTTAGAGATGCATATGGCATTAGTATTATCACAAAAGATTGAGATGGTACTTACATGTAATCCTAAATCCAATACCTGTTGTTTCAACCAAAGGACTTGGGCCACACAACTTCCAAGAGCAATGTATTCAGCTTCAGCAGTGGAAAGAGCAACAGAGTTTTGCTTCCTACTAGACCAAGAGACCAAAGATTGTCCAATGAATTGACAAGTTCCAGAAGTGCTCTTTCTATCCACCTTGCATCCTGCAAAATCAGAGTCAGAAAAACCAATAATCTCAAAAGAAGTGCTATGTCTAGGGTACCAAATCCCTAATCCTTGTGTCCCCAAAAGGTATCTAAAAATTCTCTTAACAGCAGTCAAGTGGGACTCCTTAGGGTCAGCCTGAAACCTAGCAGAAAGGCAAACACTAAACATGATGTCAGGTCGGCTCGCAGTCAAGTAAAGTAAAGATCCAATCATGCCTCTATACTTCTTCTGATCAACAGACTTACCACTTGGGTCCTTATCCAATGGAGCACTAGAAGTCATGGGAGTGTTAATTGGCTTGGCTTTGTCCATCTCATATTTCTTCAAAATATCCTTTATGTATTTTGTTTGATTTAGAAAAGTTCCATCCTCCAATTGTTTTATGCTAAACCCCAAAAAGTAGGACAACTCTCCCATCAAACTCATCTCAAACTCTCTACTCATTGTTTTAGAAAAATCATCACACAAATTTTTATTAGAAGATCCAAAGAGTATATCATCCACATAAATCTGAACAATGAGTAAATCATCTCCAACTCTCCAAAGAAAAAGGGTGGTGTCTACACTTCCCTTGACAAACTCCCTCTCTAGTAAGAATGTGCTAAGCCTCTCATACCAAGCTCTTGGTGCCTGCTTTAAACCATATAATGCCTTTTTTAATTTAAACACATGATTTGGAAATTGGGAGCTCTCAAAACCTGGAGGTTGTTCTACAAACACATCTTCTTTTATCTCCCCATTTAAAAAGGCACTCTTGACATCCATTTGAAAAAGCTTAAATCCTTTATAACAGGCAAAGGCTAATAGCACCCTAATGGCTTCCAATCTAGCTACAGGGGCAAAAGTCTCCTCAAAGTCTATCCCTTCTATTTGATTGTACCCCTTAGCCACCAACCTTGCTTTATTCCTCACCACCACTCCTAAATCATTCACTTTGTTCTTAAAGACCCACTTTGTTCCGACTACACTTTGTCCTTTAAGTCTTTCCACAAGTTTCCAAACATCATTCCTAACAAATTGATTCAATTCTTCTTGCATTGCTAAAATCCAAAACTCATCAGAAAGGGCTTGGTTAATGGTGGTAGGTTCAGTCATAGAAATAAAAGCAGAGTGGTTCACCTCCTTCCAAAGTCCATGTCTAGTCTTAACTCCACTAGAAGGGTCTCCTAAGATCAAATCCTTGGGGTGACTTGTAGAGTATCTCCAATCTCTAGGCAAAGTGTGTGAAGTTTCCCCCCTTTCAACAAAGTTCTCTACTCCTTGGGTGACACCTTCTACTCCTTCATTACTTGGGTGCTCACACCCCTTCCCCAAATTCTCTACTCCACTAGTAATCTCTCCAATATCATCATCTTCTACTCCATGTTTCTTAGGCTCAGACTCATCAAAAACTACATGGGTTGTCTCTTCCACCATTAAAGTTCTCTTGTTAAACACCCTAAAAGACTTCCCAACAATAGAATATCCCAAGAATACTCCGTCATCAGATTTAGGATCAAATTTTCCCAAGTGAGATTTCCCATTGTTGTGAATGAAAACCTTACAACCAAAGACATGAAGGTGGGAAAGATTGGGTGTCCTACCCTTAAGGATCTCATAGGGTGTCTTTTCTAATTTGGCTCTAACATTCACCCTATTTAACACATAACAAGCTGTGTTAACTGCTTCAGCCCAAAAGTATTTTGGCAGTGAATACTCAGCAAGCATGGCTCTAGCGGCTTCTACCAAGGTCCGGTTCTTCCTTTCAGCTACCCCATTCTGCTGAGGGGTTCTAGGAGCTGAAAAATTGTGACTAATCCCCTTGTCCTCACAAGAATCTCCAAATCTTTCATTTTCAAATTCTCCCCCATGATCACTATGGATGGTCAAAATCTCACAACCTAGCTTCTTCTGAATCCAAGTAGAAAATGTTCTAAACTCCTCAAAAGACTCATTTTTATGTGAAAGAAATCTAGTCCAAGTGAACCTCGAGTAGTCATCAACAATCACAAAACCATAGACTTTCCCTCCCAAACTAGCCGTGCTAATGGGTCCAAACAAATCCATGTGAAGGACTTCTAAAGGTCTAGAGGTGCTAATGTCCTTGATGGGGTGAAACGTGGAGTGGACTTGCTTTCCTAGTTGACAGGCATCACAAAGGTGGTCTTTTGTAAACTTAAGTTTGGGGACACCTCTAACTAGGTCTTTTTGGGTCACTTTCCTAAGGGTTTTCATACTTGCATGACAAAGCCTCCTGTGCCACAACCAAGAATCATCAATCACAGTTTTTAAGCAAAAAGAAGCAGCACATTCAATGTTATTTAAATCAAGCATGTAGACGTTGTTGATCCTCTTTCCCTGCAAAATAGTGTTGTTACTTAAACTTACAATGCATGAATCCGCAAAGAATTGTACGATGAAGCCTTTGTCACAGAATTGACTGATGCTGAGCAAGTTGTGCTTTAATCCATCTACAAGCAAAACATTTTCAATCATAAGGTTCTTGGAATTACCAATTATACCTGCTCCTACCACCTTCATGGTGGTGTTGTCTCCAAGGGTAACCTTGCCTCCAGTCCTGGACTTGAGTACAACAAACTGGCTAGCGTCACCAGTCATATGTCGAGAGCATCCACTATCCAGGTACCACATACTCTCACGAGGTTTTTTGTGAGAGCCTTCCTGCAAAAAATTATGAAATGTTAGTTTTAGGAACCCAAGCAGGTTTGGGTTCCTTCTTATGAAGAAGAGAATGCAATGCATGTGTGGTATGCTGTGGATTATGCACCTTAGGTCTCCATACCCAATGTGTACTATGGTGAATTGTGCAAGTGTGTGAAATATGTCCTAGCATGCCACATGAAAAACATCTAACTCCAGGAAAGGGATTTCTTAAATGATTTGAGTTATAATGCTTCTTCCTAGGTTTTGGCAATTGATCAAAAGTAGAAGTCATCCGATTTTTCTTATATGCTTCTAAATCATTTTGAATTTTCAAATTTGTGCTTTTTAAAACTTCATTTTCAATCCTCAAATTTTTCTCTATCTCCTTACACTTCTTAAAATCTGATTCAAGTGATGTGTGTGATATTTTTAATGCATCAAGTTCTTCAACTAACTCACCATGATTTTTATTTAATTCATCAAATTCATCAAGTAAAGTCATGTGATTTGAATCAATTGTTTGATGATCTTTAATCAAAATTTCATGCTCTTTTTGTAGATTTAAAAATTCTAGTTTCAAGCTAGCATGAGTTTTCTTTAGTTTTCTATATGATGCATGAATTTTTTCTGAAACTTCAAGAAGTTGATCGTAGGAAAGTTCACATACCTCTTCTTGATCACTTTGGTCTTTTCCCATGAAACACAAGTTTGTAGTTTCTTCCTCTGATTCAGTCTCAGAGGAGTCAGTACCAGATTCTGCCAAAAGCTCATTTGATTTTTCTTCTTGTCCTTCCTAGACTTATCTTTCTCCTCTCTTCTTCCTTTGCTTGATTGATCTCTAAGTGTAGGGCAGTCAGTTCTCACATGTCCAGGCTTCCTACATTCAAAACAAACAACATCAGAAGATTCTTTAATATGTTTATGATCCTTACCTTTTCTCCAACTTTGATGATGCTTTTGTTTCTTCCTTAGAAAGCTTTTGAATTTCTTTGTGATGAAGGCAATTTCATCGCTCTCAGACCCGAAAGATTCAGAATCCGATTTGTGCGCCTTCAGTGCGATTGTTTTCTCCTTTTTCTTCTCACCTGCATCAAGATTTCTTTGATTCACACTTTGCTCGTAAGCAATGAGTGAGCCAAGTAAGTTATCAATGGAATAAGTATTCAAATCTTTTGATTCAGTGATTGCAGTTATTTTTGCATCATAAGACGAAGGCAAGCATCTCAAAATCTTGTTAACTTTTTCATAATTCGAAAGCTCTTTTCCTAGTGCATGCAATGAAGTAACAATCTGAGTAAACCTAGTGTACATGTCAGAAATCGATTCATGAGGTTTCATACGAAAAAGTTCGTAGTCATGCAAGAGAAAGTTCAAACGGGATTGCTTAACTTCATTAGTACCTTCATAGGTGATGCATAATTTATCCCAAATCTCTTTACCAGTTTTGCAAGTTGAAACACGCATGTAATCTTCGGATTTCAAAGCACAGAAAAAATAGTTCAAACATTTTGCATTTAACTGAGCCAAATCACGTTCATCGAAAGTCCATTCAGTAAAAGCAACTTCAGTTTTAATATCATTAATTTCACGAGAAGGTGGAGAATAACCTTCTTGAATAAGCATCCACATGCGATAATCAGTAGATTGTAAAAACGTTGACATGCAGGTTTTCCAAAATTCAAAAGGTAAGTTGTCAAATAGAAGAGGTCGTGTAATCGAATAACCTTCAGTAGTGTTTCTATTTCCTACGTTAGCCATGGATCAAATTCAAAAAGTTTTCAAACTTAATTTTTCGAATCCCGCTCTGATACCACTTGAAAGTTCGTTCGGGATATTAAGCCCTATGAACTTAGTCCCAAGCTAACCAAGAAGGGGGGGTGAATTGGTATTTTAAAAATTCTTAAGACAAAGAAATAAATTCACAAACCAAATCACACCACAAAACCAAATGCGGAATTTAAAAGTGCGGAAGCAAAAATAAGAACACAAGATTTATAGTGGTTCGGTCGACTCGACCTACGTCCACTCCTTGGAGGCACCCTCCAAGTATTGCACTACAAAACGTGACTCTCCTTTAGCCCCCACAGCTAGGCGGAGAAGCCCTCACAAGAAACTCCTTTTTTCCACCCCGACAAGGCAGAGAACCTACCTCCTTTTGCTTCCTCCTGAAGCTGGCAGAGAACCACAACCAAAAGCAAAACTCCTTACCTCTACTGACCCTTCCACGGACGAGAAACTCCAGACGAAAGACAAGCAGAGCGATCCTTGAGCAACCCTTGTGAATCCCCTCACAAGCTCCCCCTCACAAGATCCTCTCTCTCTCTCCCTCTCTCTCTTTCTCTCCTCATGGTCTTCTCAAGTCAAGGCAGCAGCCAAAGGTCTCTCAAAAACGTTGAAGAAGATCTCTTTAAATAGAAGAGCTCAAGAGGAGCTCATTAATTGCAAGTAGCCGACTTTATCGTCCAGGCCGATATGGACATCGGCCTGGCCGATTAGTACAAATCAAGGAAGATCGGCCAGAGCACAGCCCTGGGAACAGTCCTGGACGATTGAAATTTGGCTTGATCGTCCAGGCCGATCTCACGATCGTCCTGGCTGATTAGTTCAAATCAGAGGTAAATCGTCCTGAGCACAGCCCTGGGAACAATCCTGGCCGATTGAAATTTGACTTGATCGTCCAGGCCGTCTCACGATCGTCCTGGCCGATATGATCGTATCAATCATCCTTAATTACTCCCTTGATTTCCTGATCAATTAAGGCATAATTTGGTAATTTCGTCCAGGCCGATCCTGGAATCGTCCTGGACGATAATTTAAAATTCAGTATGCCTAAACTGTCTAAGGCGGCAATCTCTTTCTATTTTGAGCTTATCGTCCTGGCCGATACACGTATCGTCCAGGCCGATATGTTAATGTCGGCTGCCTTAATTAAGAATCCTTAATTAGACTTTCTGTTTTAAGCTGATCATCCCGGACGATATAAATATCGGCCGGGCCGATGTGGGCAAAAATAGAATTTCTAAGCCTCTCAAGTGTGTGTGTGAAGGGTTACTTAGCATCAGTCTTTTTGATTATTACAAGTAGACTCAAAAGGTGAAAAATAAAATTACAGACTGACTAAACCCTAAACCTACGCGATCCTGGACTTGGCTTCCTCTTGATCGTCCGATCTTCGATTCCTGAAAAGTTAGAAGCAACAAGTAGTCCAAGAGAGATAGTGTTTGTCAATCATCAAAACATAAGCCATGAAAATAGGTTTGCAACACTAAGTTCTGTGTTCCCAAGAGATATCTCAAAATCCTTTTTATTGCTGTCAAATGTTATTCTTTTGGATCTGATTGAAATCTAGCACAAAACAAACACTAAACATAATATCAGGTCTGCTAACTGTCAAATAAAGTAAAGATTCAATAACTACTATAAATTTCATTTGATCAACCGATTTTCCCTTTGGGTCCTTTTCTAACAGAATTGAGAAACTCATAGGTGTACTAACTAGTTTAACATTATCCATTTCATATTTCTTGAGGATGTCCTTAATATACTTTGATTGACTAAGAAATGTTCCCTCCTCAATTTGTTTAATGATAAAACCTTGGAAAATAACTAAGATCTCGCATTAGGCTCATCTTAAATTTACTAATCATTATTTTAGAAAAATTATCACAAAGATTTTTATTTGTAGATCTAAAAATGATATCATCAACATAAATTTAAACAATGAGTATATCATCTCCCAATTTCTTCAAAAAGAGAGTGATATATATACTTCCTTTTTTAAAAGTTCTCTCAAGTAGAAAAGTGCTTAACTTTTAATACAAAGTCCTAAGTTCCTATTTCAATCCATATAATGTATTTTTTAATTTAAAAATATGATTTGGGTATTTTGAGTTTTTAAAACCTAAATGTTGTTCAACATAAACATCCTCTTGTATCAACCCATTCAAAAAGGAACTTTTAACATCCATTTGATAAAATTTATATCCTCAAAAATAGGCAAAGGCTAACAAAACCCTAATCACTTCAAGTCTCGCTAATGGGGTAAAAGTGAAAGTTTGTTAGGGATGTTAATCCCTTATGAACTAACCTAAGCTAACCAAGAGGGGAGGGGATGGGGGGGGGGGGGGATTGGTATTTTAAAAATAATTTTTAATCAAAAACACTAACTCAAATAAAACTGAAATTCTCTACAAAGAAATTTAAAATGTGAAAATTAAATACAGAAAAAGTACTAGTAAAGAACACAAAAATTTATAACAGTTCGGTCAACTCGACCTATGTCCACCTACCGGAGGCACCCTTTGAGTATTGCACTAAACTCAGTGATTCTCCTTTTGCTCCGATAGCAAGGCGGAGAAGCCTTTACAAAACCTCATTTCTACCGACACTGGTGAGGCAGAGAACCCAACTCCTTTTGCTTCCTCCTGAAGCAGGCAGAGAACATTGATCGATTGCTGAAATAGACCTCTCTCAAACCTCTAAGAACAAGGGATAATGATTGGAGAAGATGACTTAGATCCTTGCTTGGAGCAACCTTTGTGAAACCCCTCACAAACTCCCCCTCACAAGATCCTCTCTCTCACTCTCTCTCCCATTCTCTCCCTCTCCTCTAGGCTATCTCAGGTCAAGACAGTAGCAAACAATACTCTCTTGCATAGAACAAGAGATCTTATATAAAAGAGCTTCGGAATAGCTCTTAATAACAACAAACTAACTTTATCATCCAGGATGATATAATATCATCCTGGATGATCACAAATTTTCCTCAATCAGCCCAGATGGTTTAGGATAATCAGAAGATTTTTGTTCATATCATCTAGGATGATAATATATTGTCCTATATGATTAGTACAAATCGAAGAATATCATCTAGAATATTGCCCTAAATAGGTGTCTAGACAATGTAAAAATAACTTGATCATCCAGGCCGATCTTATGGTCATCCCGGACGATTAGTTCAATTTAGCACATATCATCTAGAGCATCGCTCTTAATGGAACCCGACTGATGTTTTATCATCTAGGAACAACTAAAGTTTTTGAACTAATCATCCTGGCTGATCCTGAGATCGTCCAGAATGATATGATAGAGCAATTAAATCTTAATTGCTTTCCTTAATTACTATATTAATTTAGGTATAATTGAAGGACATTATCCAAGCCGATATCCTGGATGATGAATAAAAATTAAAGATACCTAAATAGATATGGAAGCTGATTCTTTCTGATTTGAGCATATCGTCCTGACCGATATGAATATTATCCAGGATGAAGTGCTTAATGATGACTGCCTTAACCAGGATGCCCTAATTAGGGTTTCTTTTTTTAACTAATCATCCAGGCCAATTTATGGATCATCCCAGACGATGTGACCAAATATTGTAAACTCTAAAAATAGTCAAAAAAAATTTCCCCCAAGTTTGTGTGTGCAAGGTTACTTAGCATCAATAACCACATTGTTTATAATTGACTCAAGAAAAGATAAAAGATTACAAACTAACTCAGAGCTAGTATACCTAATTTTGAACTGGCATGAGTAACACTCAATCTTGTGGACCTAAAATATTAGTAGGTAAGGCAGTCATAGAGAAACAAAAGTATCAGAAATGTTTGCTATCATCAAAATTAAAATTCCTGAAATCAAATTCACAACAAAATGCCTCCTCAAAATCAATCCCTTCAATTTGATTATATCCCTTAGCCACCAATATAGCTTTATTTTTAACAACAACTTATGAGTCATTCATTTTATTTTTAAATACCCACTTAGTTCCAACTATACTTTGATCCTTTGGCCTTGCAATTATTTCCCAAATATTATTTCTTACAAATTGATTTAATTCTTCTTACATTCCCAAAATCCAAAATTCATCTAAAAATGCTTGATTTACATTTATGGGTTCTATTATTAAAATAAATGCATAATGATTGACCTCTTTATTTAGTCCAGGCCTAGTTCTAACACCCTTACTAGGTTCACCTAAAATCAATTCCTTAGGGTGATTTTTAGAAAACTTCAAATCTCTAGTCAAAGAGTTTTCTTTCTCTAAATTTTTTTCCAAATTAATCTTCTCAAACCTTTGAGAGATATTTTCTAAATCATCCTCTTCCAAACTTGGCTCTTCTAAAATTCCATATTTATTAAATACAACATGTGTGGTCTCCTTAATTACCAAAGTTCTTTTGTCAAATACTCTATATGATTTTCCAACACTAGAGTATCTAAGAAAAACTCCATCTGATTTTAGATCAAATTATCCTAAGGAAGATTTTCCATTATTATGTATAGACACCTTATATCCAAAAACATACAAATGTGACAAATTAGGTGTTCTTCCGTTAAGAAGCCCATAGGGTGTTTTATTTAATTTACACCTTATGTTTTTCCTATTTAAAATATAACACGCAGTACTAATAGCTTCAGTCCAAAAATATTTAGGAAGTCAATATTCAACTAACATGGCTCTAATAGCTTCAATTAATGTTCTACTCTTTCTTTCGACTATCACATTTTGCTGAGGTGTTCTAGGTGCAAAAAAATTGTGATTAATTTCTCGTTCTTTATAAAAATCCTCAAATCTTTTATTTTCAAATTCATCTCCATGATCACATTGAATAGTTAAAATTTTACACCCTAGTTTCCTCTGAATCCAAGTAACTATCACAAATCCGTATACCTTTCCTCCTAGACTTACAATGCTAATTGGTTAAAAAAGATATATATGTATAATCTCCAAAGGTTTGGTAGTTCTAAAATCCTTATTGGAATGAAATGAGGACTCCACCAATTTTGCTAGGTTACATGCATCTCAAAGGTGATCCTTTATAAAGTCTAGTTTTGGAATACCTCTAACCAAATCTTTTTGGGTAATTTTCCTAAGATTTTTCATGCTAGCATGACAAAGTCTTCTATGTCATAACCATGATTCATCATAAATTATTTTTAAATAAAAAGCATTAGGCATTTTAATATAATTCAAATCTAGCTTATAAATATTATTTACCCTAATTCCGTGAAATACATTATTTCCATTTAGGCTTAATATGTAGTGGGAAAAATTTAACATTATACCCTTTATCACAAAGTTGACTAATACTTAATAAATTATGCTTTAAGCCTTCAACAAGTAATACATTCTCAATGAAAATTTTTTGCAAGTTTCTGATAATACCTATGCCAACCACTTTTCTAGTGGTGTTATCTCCTAGTGTAACCTTGCCTCCATTCCTAGCTTCCAGTGAAATGAATTGTGTAGTGTCTCTAGTCATATGCTTCGAGCAACTACTACCCAGGTACTAAATGCTCTCACTAGGCCTTGTATGAGAGCGTGCCTGCAAAATAATCAAATGTTAGTTTTGGGAACCCAAATAAATTTGGGTTCTTCTTTTGGATAAATAAAACTAGAAGCACGTATGATATGACTTGGTTTATGCATCTTAGGTGTCCACACTAAATGAGTTTTTCTATCTAAAGTATAAGTCTATGAAATATGTCAAATCATCCCATAAGTAAAACATTTAATTTCAGGAAATGGGTTTCTCAATCTTCTATAAAAAATCTGTCTCTTCCTGGGTTTTAAAATTTTTGACCTCAAAATAGGATTAGTAAAATTTTCAAGTATTGGGGGTATCCTATATTTCTCGAGAGCTTTCACTTTAAATTTAAGAAATGTGTTTACATCTTCTAACATATTTATATCATATTTCAGATAGTGCTCTCTACTCTCAGATTAATCCTTAAAATCCTTAAATTCTTTTTCCATTTTAGTATATGATGATTTTAAAAGATCATTCTTTTTATTCAAATCATCGAATTCATCATGTAAGCTCATGTGGTTATTATCTATCAGTGTGTGATCTTTCCTTAGTATGTCATGCTCTTTTTATAACTCTTACAATGCTATGTTCAGTCTAGCATGCATTTTCTTAAATTTTCTATATGCATCATATATTCTTTTAAAAACTTCTAGCAATTCATCATAAGTTAAGTCACATAACTCTTCTTGATCTGATAGATCAAGATTATCGGCCATTAAATACAAGTTGGTGACTTCCTCCTCCTTTTCTATTTTTGATGATTCCAAAGCTGAGTCCGCACAAAAAAACTTTCTAAAGTCTTTTATTGCCCTTCTTCACATTTGGTTTTTCTTCTACCTTCTCCTTGCTAGGAGTAGATTTTAAATTTGGGCTGTCTGATTTTATATGTCCAGATTTCACATATTTGTAGCAAATCACATCATTAGAAGCCTTAACATTTTTGTTGAACTTACCTCTGTTCCATTGCTAGCGTCTCCTCTGCTTCCTTCTAAGAAAATAATTAAATTTCCTTTTTATCAATGCAATGTCATTCTCATCCTCAGGTAGTGATTGATCACTCTTCAAATCATCCGCTTTTAGTGCTATGTTCTTCTCATTTCTCTGTTCTCCTATATCAATCTTCGATTGACTCACTCCTTACTCGTAAGTAATTAGTGATTCAAGAAGATTATCAATAGAGTAAACATTTAAATCCATAGGCTCTATAAATGTAGTTATTTTAGCATTAAAAGTAATAGGCAGACAACGAAGTATTTTATTGACCATTTTAACATTCATTAGTTCTCTAACTAATGCATGCAAAGAAGTGATTATTTGAGTAAATCTTGTGTATATTTCAGAAATAAATTCATTTGATTTCATGCAAAAAAATTCATAGTCATGTATCAAGATATTTAATCTAGATTGCTTTACTTCATTAGTCCCTTTGTAAGTAAAACAAAGCCTATCCCAAATATCCTTTCCACTTTTATAAGTGAAAACCCGCATGTAATCTTCTGACTTAAGTGTACAAAAGAAAAATTATTTAAATATTTTGCATTTAATTAAGCTAAATCACGTTCTTCTACAGTCCAATTAACAAAGGGTGTTTCAACTCTGATACCATCAACTAATCTAGTTGTCCTAGTATACCCTTCTTGAATTAAAATTCACATGCGATAATTAAGTGATTGCAGAAATGTAAACATGCATGTTTTCCAAAAATTAAAAGGGATATTGTCAAATAAAAAGATATAGTGATCGAATACCCTTCAAGTGTGTTTCAGTTTTCAAAAGTAGCCATTTTCATTTTTTTAAAAGTAGTCTAAACTTGTGATTTTGAAATGAAGCTATGATACCACTTGTTGATTCCGTATAAGTTGTTAAACCTAAGTTATTCTTCCAAGGCTAACCAAGAGGGGGGTGAATTGATAATTTAAAAATTCTCTTAGATTTTTTAAATAGAAACCCATTTTGAATCTCATAAAAAGTTAATTTATGTTTTAAGATAAACTTTTCAACCACAATAAATAACTTGCAGTAAATAAATGCAGAAATTAAAAGATACAAAGATTTATAGTGGTTCGATCAAAACACGACTTACATCTACTCCCTCTTCAGGTATTGCATTATTACTAAAGTGACTCTCCTTTTTCCCCCACAGTAAGGCAGAGAAGTCTTTACAAAAACTCTCTTCCACCAATCCTCAGTGCGAAAGAGAACCATCATCCTTTCACACCCTTTAAGTGTTGGTAGAGTATTGTCATCTATTCATACCCTCTAAGTGTCAGCAGAGTACCATCGTCTATCCACACCCTCCAAGTGTCAGCAAAGTACCGTCATTTGTTCACACGCTCTAAGTGTCAGTAGAGTACCAGATCTTCTTCAAATATTTTCTCACGAGTAATTAGAAAGAAGAAAAGAACAATGATCGCCAAAAACACAAAGTGATCCTTACCTTTGAGTGATCTTGTGAACCCTTCACAGCCCACTTACAAGAAATCTCTCTCAAATACTCTCCCACACTCTCTCTTTCACTTGATATTGAAAATTCATGAAGAAGGATTTTTTTCAAGTCAATTTTAGAGGACGTTTTATATCAAATACATGAAAAATCATCCAAAAAACTAAAAATTTACATTTTGAGAGTACACGATCATATATTCGTACGTATGAATAGTTAAAAAATTATTGCGTATAAACCTTATGTGAATCGGTACAAAATGATTTCATACACGATGATCGTCCAATACGAACCCAGTTCGTAGTGTACTAATAGTTAGAATTTTTTTTATCTTTGTCGGGATGAAGAGGGACCCCATAATTTCATACCCTATATAGAGTTCGTATGATGATGACATCATACGACATGATCAGTAACAAAAATTTTCAAGGTCGTCTGGACATAAAGGGACCTATCTAATTCATACCCTATATGGCGTACATATGATGATGACATCGTACTATATGAACCATTTTGAAAATTTTCAAGTATATATGTACGTAAAGGGACTCGTAAAATTCATACCCTTAACAGTGTATGTATGAATGTGATATTGTACAGCACAATCCATACTTAGAAAAATTTTCTACTTTCTATTTTCTTGAGTGCTCATAGGGGAAAATAACTGAACAAATTATCTCATATGAAAAGACTTCATATAGTACAATAAGTTTAAAAATTATAAATTTTAAACTCTTTCCTCGATGTGTGTGCATAGTTACTCAATTACAATCACACTCTCTCAGACTCAATAAATAAAATAAAAAACTTCATTTACAATAAACCCTAAACTGATCTAATTTAAAGTCTTCAATAATCCGGAGTATAATTTCCCTAAAATATTAGTACACACAAACAATAAAATATTGCATTTAAAATATGTTAGGAGAAATTATAATCAAAGCAATAATATTTGGAATCTTCAAAAATATATATACTGCAAGAATATCAATAATAAAAAAATTAAGTTGCAACTATCTCAACATAACTCAACTTACATTTGACTTTTCCACACTTGAATATCATCTTATGCTCACCACATCGAATTTATTTCCTTTATTTGATTTGTCACCCTTCTCAAAATAAATTTGGATTCATGCTGGGAGGTCTCATATGGAAGCCATACATTTATTTAGAGGTTTGATGTTGAAATATAGAGAGAATAAGGAGGACATACTTATGATATTTATTGATTTAGATAAAGCATATGATAAATTTCCAAGAGAAGTGCTCTGGAGAGTTCTTTAAAAGAAAGGAGTTAATAATGCTTATATTCAAATCATTAATGATATGTATGCAGGTTCTATTACATGTGTTCAAACATAAGGTGGTTAGACCAAGTGCTTTCCTATTTCGGTTGGATTACATCAAGGATTAGGCTTAAGCTTATATCATTTTTCTTTAGTCATGGATGTTCTCACTAGAAATTTGCAAGAGGATGTACCTTGGTGTATGATTTTTGGTGATGATATTCTTCTTTTTGATAAGACTAGAGAGGGAGTTGAAGTTAAACTTAAATTATGGAGGTCTACTTTAGAGCCTAAAGGTTTTCTCTTGAGTAGATCTAAATCTAAAAATATAGAGTGTAATTTTAGTAGTAATAGACCTAATGGAGAGATTGTGACTTTGAGCTATCAAGTCAATAACAAAAGAACATGTTTTCGATATCATAGATCTATTATTCAATGTGATGGTGAAATAGAATGGGATATTATGAGTAGAATTCAAGTTGGATAGTTGAAGTGGAGGAATGCATCGGGATTGTTGTGTGATAGAGAATCCCCCTCAAACTTAAGGGAAAATTCTATAAGATGGTGGTGAGACCTATTATGATTTATGTTGTAGAGCGTTGGCCAATAAAAGAGAAGTATAATACTAAATTAGGTGTTGTAGAGATGAAGATGTGTGTATTTACCCTTAGAGACATGATACAAAATGAGCATAAATGTGAAAAGGTTAGAGTAGCTGTAGTGGAAGATGAGATTAGAGAGAGTCTCTTAGATGGTTTTCTCACATAAAATGATGGCCTTCCGATGACCTAGTAAGGAAAGTAGAGGAATTAGATTTGACTTATTTTAAGAAAGGTAGAGGTAGACCTAAAAAGTCTTGGTTAGAAAATATTAGAAATGACCTTTTTTTATTATATGTGAACAAGAAGCTAAATTTTAACATGACACAATGGAGAAAAAGAATTCATATTGTCGACCCCACATAATGGGACAAATGCTTGATGTTGTTGTATTTGATTTGTCACTCTTCAACTAACTAAGCATCAATACTACTATCCATAATGGCTACTGAGCTGAATGATTATGATTCATATGCGTAGGCTTATGTGCCTTATTCAAAGTTTTTTTCCTTATATGCCTTCCTCCTAGTTCCTTCCACTATGTGTCGTAGTAAGAGTACTACTTTGATACCATAGAGGATCCTCACTAGCAAAAACTTTGCTCTCATGAAGTTTTAGATAATCTTCTTAATATATATAAAATACATTAAAAAAACTCTATATATATATATATATAACTTATGAACATAATAATTATAGAAATTTTGATTTTGATACAATTTATTTCTTGATATTTAATCAATTAATTAATGATCATACTGGTGCTGATGGGTGCGAGTATGCAACTCTTGGGTAGTAGGCTCTATATCGAGTGCATCTTTATGCAAAACATTACATTAAGCTAAGATAATAAATGACACACACACACACACACACACACACACACACACACAAGTGTGTGTGTGGAATACAACCATCTTAATATATGATAAATATATAAAACTACAATAAGGGAGTATATTATATAAGTTGTTATTTATACTTAATGAGAAGAACTGAGATTCCATTTTGGGGGAGTTATTTATGTCCCACCATTAGAAGCTCTATTATGCTAATTAACCACGTATGCTGCTTCCATGGTTTAATTAACTCCATGCAATATTTATAAGCTAATTCCCTATAGTACTCCAACTTGATAAAACTTTATACGCTAGAAAGTTATTAATTATCCATAATATGGTTGCTTTCATTACTTTTTTTTCGGTTGAAATATTATATGTTATGACACAGAAACTTTAGGTCATCTATCAGTGGTTATAAGAAGACATTTATTTTTGCTTTAGAAGTATGTGATCCATATATGGTAAGTGTTAAAAACTTTTTTGCTACATTCATACACATCTCTGGTAGAAGATTATATGGTGTTACTATTACTGGCCAGCATGAGTATGGTGAAGTTTGCTAACAATAAGAAGTAAAAAAATCTGCACATAATCACTATCTTAAGTTACATGATTCAACAACTAAGTAAGATTCTTTTTTTCAAACAACATACAAGCCTTAGTATCTAATGGATGAGTAAGAGTACCTAGTTAAAAAATACTTTAATGTTTATAGTATCTAAAGCCTTAGAATGATGGGTAAATAAAGAAATTAACTAAATGCAACTTCCTTATTTTTGGTTACTTCCAAAATTTTTATTATACCACAATATATTCTTAAGCACTCAAATCTAATTTGAATACTAACTTCTTTCTCCTATAAAGGTCGCTGGAATTAATTTAACTAAAGGTTTGGTTTCATTCAACAACCTAAATAATTAATTTAAATACTTAAGTGGAATATTATATTTTATCTTAATATTGAGCATCCTAATAATTACTGATAACTCTAAATGAGTGGTGCATCACATAGTAATTCTTAAAAAGTTTTTTGTATCTATTTTATGTGGCTCTGCTATATATTCTATAAATTGTCCACTAGTTGTAAAAAAAAAAGTGTTTATAAAGCTCGGGGGTAAGATATTCAACCCCATCTTAGCCTTTCCTCTTGTTGAAAATAAAAAAACAATTATATCCAAATAGCATCATAAATGACACCATTACACTTAAACATTATGTAAACTTCCAAGAAGTTAGCTAAGTATAGGTTGGGATCCTCAATAGGAGTTATCTCAAACTAGAAATTTTGAACCACATGAATTATGGAAGATTTTAGCTTAACATTAATAGACCTTCTACTACTGGATTTGCATACTCCTTAATAGGTTTGGATGATCATGCTCATAGGTTTGACCATACTTAGAGCAATAGTCTTTTTAGAAATTTTTATTTATTTTTGTAATGGTCCAATCTATCATTAAATTAAATAATAAATGCATCTCACTAGCTCTACTTCACATATAATAACAAAGAAGAAAAAAAAAATAAAAAATAATAATAGGAAAAACTTTTTCTTTTTATTTTTAAATTAAACAAAATAACATGTAGTATACAAGTAAGACTAAATATGTAGCTTGTTCAATTATATATATATATATATATAATATATATATATATATATATATATATATATCAATTTGTAATATGTACGTTACCATTCCAACGCAATAGGGCCAAAAACTTGATGGGCTATGGGGTAATTGCTTGAATGCATAAAAGATATACAATGGGTTGAAATATGCTTAGGTTTTCTTTAATATGAATTACCCACTAAATACATAACTGCACATGCTGATTAAGTAATAAAGTGATATAAAAGTGTTATGCTAATATACAAATGAACTAGTAATATTTACTATACCAATAAAATTTATCTTATTAAATGA
The DNA here is from genome assembly GCA_022539455.1 of Dendrobium nobile. Classification (NCBI taxonomy): domain Eukaryota; kingdom Viridiplantae; phylum Streptophyta; class Magnoliopsida; order Asparagales; family Orchidaceae; genus Dendrobium; species Dendrobium nobile. The sequence goes on from CM039726.1 coordinate 43,510,672, forward strand.
AAATCAGGGTTGAGATTTTGTCTTTGGTCAAATATATAACAAAAAAGAAAAATACCATATGATTAAATATTTTATCATAATGATTATGAATTACATAGGTTTTTTTAAGTATTAATGTTTGATGTGGATAAAAACATATGTATCCCTAGATCTCTATCATGCTTATAGGGATGTGATGGGAGGTCTATAGAACCTAGAAATTAAACATCATATATCTACGCTTAATAAATTTTCATTTCAATTCTTCAAATTATTCCAATATTCCTCCATCGAGGAAATATATTATAATAAATTTTAACTACTAATATTGTCATTATAAGCATTAAATTAAGAACGATAGATATTGAAAACATCCTTTATTCATTCAAAGTATAAGAGTCTATTATTAGTACTAATAGTACTAGATGTGCAAAGAGGGGGTGAGTTAGAAATTTTTGCAATAAAATAACAATCCCAAATAGGTGTTCTAATTTTTTTGATTTTAAATTTTAAACAAGATAATTAAACTTGATGCTGAAGCAAAAGATTAAAACATGATTGTAACAATAGATGGTGAAAATTTAACTTACACAATAAAGAATTAGAACATGATTTTCACCAAGCAGTTATAACAAACATAAAATGCAAAACATAAATAAAGTGCAATAAATGGAAAAAATACACCAGAAGATTTATAGTGGTTTGGTCACTTGACCTACATCCTTTCCCTGAGTCCTCCACTCTTGGAATTTCGCTACTCAAAATTAATTCTCTGTTTGCCCCAACAGTAAGGTGCAGAAGCCTTTACAAACCCCCACTTTCACCAACCCGGTGTGGCAGAGTACCAAATGCTATGTCACCCTATCGGTGACGACAGAAAACCGTCACATTTTTCTCCATCATGAAGAAGGAAGTGTCCTTAGAAGATACAGACCTTGAAGGATCTCCCCCTTAGAATGCTTCCCACAAGATCTTCTCAGGCCACAGAAGGAGCAATGTGCAGCAAGCTAGGAGCAACAGTGTTATCTCCCTCAAACTCCTTCTCCCTCACAAACTCACCTTCTCCCTCCTCTCACAAACCCAAAATCTTCTATAGTAGCTATCTCTCAAGAAATTCCCTTCTTATCACGTTCCACTCTCATTACTTGTTTCAAAAGATAGATGATTCATATATAAATCAGGCTCCAAGAAACCCTAAATTTTCAATTTAGCTATTTCTATTCGTACAATATGATACAAGATTGTATAGTACGATCAATTCAAAATAGTCTTCGTCCTAGCATAAAGGAGTTTGAACAATCAATTTCCCTGAAGAACATCGTACATTACAATTTAACATTGTACAGTACAATGTGTTATTTTCCCTTTATTTGTATAGGATTAACACTGGGATGATAAAAACTTGTCTTTGTTCATTGTCTGGTATGATCCCCTTCATACAATATGATATGTCAAAAGCTTCTTATCATCCGGTGTGATTTGCACATCATCTCGTATGATTAGTACAAAAATTAAGGGATTGTCCAGTACGATATTCGGAGTGATCGATAATAACCTCAATTAATCATACAATATGAACCATGTCGTACAATATGATAACCAATCAAAAATTAATCCTTGATTTACTGACTAATCATGGGGGTTAATTTAAGTAAGTATTCATATTATCGTACAGTATGATTGGATTATATAATACAATTAGTTCAAAATTTATGGTTTAAGAACTTACTTAAATTAATCTTGCGACTAGGGTTTTTAATTAGAAACACATTGTATAGTACAATTCATGTCGTATAATATGATTTCTTCATAGATAGTCGTTGAGCCTTAGCATATCTTACAGTACGATGTAAAATTGTATAGTACTATCTACAAAAAAAAATCTTATTTTTAAAACAAACTCTTCCCTTGTGTGTGTGCATAATTGCTCATTTTGCATACACTTTATGGCTAGACTCAAGAAAAGAAAAAAAAAAATTACAGAGTTATAAACTTCACATTCTACTTTACTCAATCTTGAGCCTTCTTGTTATCTTGAGTAATATGTGGTCTCCTTGAAATGTTAGTACTCACAGACAAGAGCAAAATTTAAAATATTCAATAAATAATGAAATAATTCAAATTGACATTATTTTTCATCATCAAAATCTCAGGCTAGGAGACATGGGCTACAACAATCTCCCCCTTTTTGATGATGCCAAATAATGTTGCCAATAAGAGAATTTGCATTTTGAGTGTTTTCTTTATTTAAGTAAATATAGAAGCATGAAGAGAAAACATGGACAGAGAAAAGCAAACATAATTTTCATAAATAAAAAAATAGGTAAACAAGACATCTAAACCAATCATGCTACAATAAACTACAACAAACTTCTCACTCTTTTGACATGACTAAAAAGAGGAGTAACAAACAAAACATACAAAAAATATAAGACTGTGACAGTCAAAGAGTAGGAACTTGATCAAGTGGTGGTGGAGGTGGTTGAAAGTCGCGGTGGATGGACGCAAACTGCTGATCAATCAAGGAAAATATTTCCCAAAACTAATGCATGTCCTCCTCATGTTATTGATGTTGTTCTTGAATGTGAGCATCAAGGCAACTTTTGAGTGTACGTTCTCAGTGTGGTGCATGTCATCTTGGTGGAGCAGGTTCTCCTGTTCGAGTAGCCTCTCCTTTTTCATCAAAATTAGGCTCATCATGCACTTGTCCCTGATGAAATACAATACCGAAGGAGGCATCCGTATAGAAAATAGGTAGATTATCAGGTTCACCAGGATAGGTTAACTGGTATTTGTTTTAAAGAATATAGCCTATGAGGTTGCCAAGAGCTAAGTTGAGTTTTCTACGGGTAGTAGGGAGGCGCACTAGGGTCATATTTTTGATATAATCAAGGATTAAATCAACTACATCAAATTTTGTGTTTGACATGATGAGGTAGGTTACAACAGATAGGATTAGGGTCATACAAATCCTATTGCCAACTTTGGGTATGATTGATGTGCGAAGAACGTGTTGAATGATGCGGGCATTTTGGGTTAGAGACTGGACAAGTGGTAGGTGTTGGTGAGAAGCAGCATTTCTAAGGACTATATTGATGGCACTCTAGTTAAATTCATTTATAAGAAATGAGTGGGCTCTAAGACCTTCAATAGAAAGCATAATATATTGGGCAAGGTCTACCTTAGTGATTTTGACATTTTACTGGCAGACAAAGGAGGTGAGGGTTAGGTTTTCTATTTTTATACTGAGATTGACATCGAAGTCAGAGAGAAGCTCAAAATTATAAGGAAAATCTAGGGTAAGTAGGAATTGTAGAGTTATGGACGCAAATAAGCTCATCACCCAAAGTTTAAGGCGGCTTGATTGAGCATTCGAGAAAGGGTAATCTTGCATGCCTTGAACTTGTGCTATGCTTCTTCAACTTTGGTGGACAAAAAATGGCCATTTTGATGATGAGAAGAAGAAGAGCGTCTAAGAATGAGTCGGCCACATTTTCTTGAGCTTTCCATTGAATAAGAACATGAGAGAGTGAGTGAGGTGGGTAAGGAATGAGTGGAGTGATCTTAGGTGCCCTCTAGTTTATAGAGTTTTGGGAAGTTTGTACAGTACGATCGAGGATCATTCAATATGATGTACAATTATGTCATCTGGATGAATGGTTTGGAAAAGTTGATTAAATCACATAGTACGATCGGTATCGTACAGTATGTATGATTTGAACAAATTATGTTCGTCTAGAGGATTCATTGGTATGATTGTTGACAAAAATGTTTATAAGGTATGAACAGGTGTTCGTACAATATGAATCATAATTATATCATACCAACCAACTATAATTGATCCCAATCCATTTGCTAACATGAATCATACAATAAGAAGAAGAGATATCATATAGTACGAAGTGTAATTATATCGTACAAAATGATTTGAATTCACAGCCACGTGGATCATACAGTACGATGAGAATCGTATAGTATTATATATAGAGAAGAAATTTAATCTGGACTGGACTGTTGGATTAATAGAGAGTTTTGATTGGTACAACTTTAATAGATTGTATAGTGCAAAAATTAATCATATAGTACGATAAAAAAATTATCAATTTTTAAGTTCAGTGTCGTGAGTGTGTGACAATCAGGAAACACCTTAGACCAATTTTTTTATTGGTTTTTTGTTTTTGATCATACATGAATGTTTATGACACCCAGTCTTGTCCTTAAAGTGCTAAAGGTGTCGTAGGCTAGTGGTTTGGTGAATATGTCTGCCAATTAATCTCCTGTAGCTATATATTGTAATTCTATGTCTCATTTAGCTACATGATCTCTTATGAAGTGATATCTAATGGCTATGTATTTCATTCGAGAGTGTTGAATTAGATTTTTAATATGCATATTGCACTCTTATTGTCACACATGATTGGGATGGTTCCTACAGGTAATCCATGTTACAAACCTATTTTTTGAATTATGATTTTGATGATAGCAAACAAATTATATTTCATTATGACTGCCTTTACTACTGACATTTTCAGGATTCAAAGATCGGATGGAAATCAGAATCAGCTCAAGACTGGGTAGATTAGGGCTGAGTCAGTATGTAATTTTCTTTTTTCCTTCTTGAGTCAATTGTAATTGTTTGAAGTGATTGATGTTAAGTAACACTACACACACACTTGAGAGATTTAGAACTTGTGTTTTTACTCATTTCGTCCCGAACGATATTTATATCGTCCTGGATGATCGAGTTCAAAATAGAATATCTAATCAGGATTTCTTAGTTAAGGCAGCCGTAATTAACTGATCGGCCTGGATGATACCTGTATCGGCCAGGACGATATGCTCAATACAGAAAGAAATTGCCTCCATGATCAATTTAGGTATTCTATATTTTTGGAAATTGGCCAGGCCGATTATTTGATCGGCCTGGACAATATTGTATAATTATGCCTAAATCAATCCAGCAATCATGGGAGTAATTAAGGATGATTGATATGATCACATCGTCATGGACTATCGCAAGATCGGCCTGGACGATCCATTCAAAAATCCTTGGTTACTCCTGGCCGATTTGGATCGAATAGCTCAAATTCATGGCGATGCTCTAGATGATTTTCCTTTGATTTGAACTGATCAGCCAGGACGATCAAGCAAATTTTCAATCATCCAGTTTGCATTCAGGGTGATGCTCTGGCTGATCTTATGAGATTTATACTGATCGGCTAGGATGATTTCCATATCATCCTGGATGATAAAGTCGACAACTTGCAATTAATGAGCTCCTTTGAAGCTCTTCTATTTAAGAGCTCTTGTTCAATGTTTTTGAACATCCTTGCCTACTGTCTTGACCTGAGAAAACCTAAAGGGGAGAGAGAGAGAGAGAGAGAGAGAGAGAGAGAGAGAGAGAGAGAGAGAGGAGAGAGAGAGAGAGAGAGAGAGAGGGAGAGAGAGAGAGGATCTTGTGAGGGGGAGCTTGTGAGGGGGTTCAAAAGGGATGCTCCAAGCATTATTCCACTTCTTCTTCCCAAGAGTCTCTTGTCCTTGGAAGGGTTGGGAGAGGTAAGATTCAGCAAGTGATCGTGGTTCTCTACCTGCTTCAAAAAGAAGCAAAAGGAGTTGGGTTCTCTGCCTTGCCGGGTGTGGCAAAAAGGAGGTGTTTTTGTAAGGGCTTCTTCGCCTAGCTGTGGGGGCTAAGGAGAGTCACATTGGTAGTGCAATACTCGGAGGGCACCTCCGGGGAGTGGACATAGGTCAAGTTGACCGAACCACTATAAACCCTTAAGTTCTTTTTTATTGCTTCCGCACTTTAATTTTTTGCATTTGTTTTTCCATGGTGATTTTGGTTTGTTATAATCGTTCTTTTGGTTTTAAAGAATTTTTAAAATACTAATTCACCCCCCCCCCCCCTCTTGGTTAGCCTCGGGACTAGTTCATAGGGCCTAACATCCCAAACGAACTTTAAAGTGGTTTCAGAGCGGGATTCATAAAAATAAAGTTTGAAAACTTTTTGAATTTTGATCCATGGCTAACTTTGGAAATCGTAATACAAGTGAAGGATATTCTATTACACGACCTCCCTTGTTTGACAACCTTCCTTTTGATTTTTGGAAAACTCGCATGTCTACATTTTTGCAATCTACTGACTATCGCATGTGGATGCTTATTAAAGAAGGATATTCTCCACCTACTCATGAAATTAACAAAATTAAAACTAAAGTTGCTTTTATTGAATAGACTACCGATGAAAGAGATTTAGCTCAATTGAATGCGAAGTGTTTGAACTATTTTTTCTGTGCTTTAAAGTCTAAGGATTATATGCGTGTTTCTACTTGCTCTACTGGAAAAGAGATTTGGGATAAGTTGTGCATTACTATGAAGAACTAATGAAGTGAAACAATCTCGTTTGAATATTCTCTTGCATGACTACGAACTTTTTCATATGAAACCTTCTGAATCAATTTTTGATATGTATACACGGTTTACTCAAATTATAACTTCTTTGCATGCCCAAGGAAGAGAACTTTCAAACTATGAAAAAGTAAACAAAATCTTAAGATGCTTTCCTTCCTCTTTTGATGCTAAAATCACTGCTATAACTGAATCTAAAGATTTTAACACCTATTCGATTGATAACTTACTTGGCTCACTTATTGCTTACGATTAAGGGGTGAATCAAAGAAATCTTGATGTAGGTGAGAAAAAGAAAGAGAAAACAGTGGCACTGAAAGCGGACAAATCGGACTCTGACTCTTCCGGGTCTGAAAGCGATGACTTTGCCTTAATCACAAGGCAATTCAAAAACTTTCTAAGGAAGAAACACAAGCATCATCAAAGTTGTAGAAAAGTTAAGGATAATAAATATTCTAAAAGATCTTCTGATGTTATTTTCTTTGAATGCAGGAAGCCTTGACATGTCTGAGTGGATTGTCCTACACTTCAAGATCACACAAGCAAAGAAAAGGATGAGGAAAAACCCAAGCTCAGGAAGGACAAAAAGAGACTTCAAAAGGCATTTTGGGTGGATTCTGCAACTGATTTATTGGAGACTGAACCTGAAGACAAAGCAACAAACTTGTGCTTAATGGAAAAAAATCATATTGATCAAAGTGATGAATAAGAGGTATGTAAACCAACTTATGATCAATGTTCGAAATTTGTGAGAAAATTCATGCATCATACAAAAAACTTAAGAAAACTCATGCTAATTTGATGTTTGAACTTTTAAATTTACAAAAAGAGCATGAAATTATTCTCAAAGATCATTCTACAATTGATTCAAATCACATGGCTCTACTTGATGAATTTAATGATTTAAACAAAAAGTATTCGGAATTAATTAATGAGCATGATGCATTAAAAGTTCCACACACCTCACTCAAATCTGATTTGAAGAAATCTAAAAAAATAGAGCGTAACTTGAGGATTGATAATAATGCTTTGGAAGATACTAACTTGAGGCTTAAAGATGAGTTGGACTCAATTAAGAGAAATTGGATGACACCTACTTCTGATTTAAAGAAAAGACCTAGGAAGAGGCATTACAATCTAAACCATTTAAGAAATCCTTTTCCTGGTGTTAGATGCTTTTCATGTGGCATGCTAGGACACATCTCACACACTTGCACTGTTCACCATAGTACACATTGGGTGTGGAGACCAAAATTGTATAATTCACAGCATTAGCATCTCTACATCAGTTAAAGGGAGAAACACCGTTGATATTTTCCCTCCTTTTAACCTCTTTTAGTAGGTATAATTGTTCTTTTCTAAAACAAAAGTCTAGCTTATTTTATTAAGTGGTTTTTGAAATTAAGATTTTTTTATCTTGATACAATAATCTATCCTATATATAATGCCCAAAGTTTTTATATATCTTTCAAGTTAATTGAAATCTTGCCATTGCACATATCATGTGATTTTGATTGTGTTTTGTGTCTAGTTCTTCCCTATGTTAGAGAGAGAGCTCCTATTCTCTAATATCTAGAGGATATAATCATAATTAAGAGTCATTTTTAGAAGATTATAAAAGAGAATTTAGCTTGCAAAAAAAAAAAAAAAAAGATGTGGCAAAGATGCCAAATTGGAATAAAAAAAGTATACACAAAAGTGTATCAAAAATCAAAAGATGCTCAAAGAGTAAATCAAAGTGATAAGAGACATAAAATGAGCCCACTAAAAGCAAGCTATCCTCTCTTTTCAAAATTTTTAAAACTTAGAAGAACTCATGAGTTATTTAATATTTTCAAAGGCTTGATTTCAAATTCCATGATTGAGACAAATTACTTTGATATATTATCTATGAGATATTTCTTATTATAACCAAGTTTTAAATGGATCTTCTTTCTACCCAATTAAGTTATTCTAAGTTAAGCTTTTTGTTTTCAAAAGATAATTTTTACCCTGAAAGAAGTTCAAGCTAGGGATTAACACGATCGAATACTCTACCGTTTTCAGATTGTGACATTGTTAACTCATTGATCTTTTGAATCTCTAAAATCTAATGTTTTGAGAAATTTGTCATAAGGATGCTTTGCTAAAATAAAAAAAATAAAAAAAAAATTTGTTTTTTGTTGTTTGTTAATTTTTTTTTTTTTTTGTTTGGGGCTTTTTCTGATCATCTCCATCTTTCCTTGGTTTTCAAATTATTGTCACATCGTCCTGGCCGATACCTCTATCATCCTAGACGATATGATAATTTCTCTTTAAAATTTCATCTGCTGAACTTTTCTGAGCCTTCTGTAACGCATCGTCCAGGATGATACCTTATCGTCCTAGACGATCCGATTAAACTCTATTACAATCATCTTGATTGTCTTGGCTGATATAATTTTCGTCCTGGCCGATGCATTTATGGTCATCGTCTTGGCCGATACACTAGATCATCCCGGATGATCCACGTGTTAGATGATCCACGTGTTAGTACGTTTAAATCCTTAAAATAGGCCCTGAAAAATCCATTATTGGACAATCGTCCTAGCCGATACACTGTTTGTCCTAGACGATACACGTGGCACATATTTAAAACATTTTAACTTCGACCAGTGCGATCAATTATTATGCATCATCCTGGACGATACACCTAATCAGCATGGACTATCGGCTTTTCCAACGATCGTCCGGCTTGACTCCTCGGGATGATCGTCTGTGTAATCATCCTGGCCAATATCTTATCAGCCCGGACGATCGGACCGCCTTTTTGACCAATCAGCCTATACGCAATAATTGAACCAAATCGTCCTGGACGATTCTACCATCGTCCTGGACGATTCTACAATCGTCCTGGACGATGTGGCCGTTTCTTTAAATTCAGATCATTCCAGCCATGTTTTCTCAAATCGAACCTCTTCTCCTCTCCTGCTTACTTACTGATTTCTTAATATGGCTGGAGGAAAGCGAGTCCATCAAGCTTCTGGGAGCTCCTCGAGGGCCACTTTGGACCCTGAATTTCGAGAAGCTGAAGATCAAGCAGCTTATCATCGGTACAAGGAATGCAGCATCACTCTCTCCAGGATAATCAATCATGCCTACCTTTCATATCCAGTACTAGACCTCTTCGCTCACACTTCTCTCTGCTTCATTCTTACTCTAGAAGTCCCTTTTGCCTCCAAACTTCTGTTTAATTTTTTGCAAATCTTTGAATAAATGCTGCCTACACTTTCCTAACCTCCTATGTGAATCGACGTCCAGTCGAGATCACATATCAAGACTGTGCTGAACTGCTGCAGCTATCAACCATTGGGGATAAGCTGCATTTAACTGTCTCTGATACTGACTTCAACTGGTCCTCTACAAATCATTTTCTACGCCAAACCAACTCTCTCTTTCATGTTGGAGAGACTAGCTCTTTAGTCAAAGATGCTAGAATAATCCAACATGTCCTTCGCACCTCCATAATTCTAAAAGTCGAGGACCGAATCCACATCACCCCATTACTTTCTCTTACCACCTTTTACATCATGGCCCATAGAGATTTTAATGCTACTGATGTAATCTTTTGATACATTGATCATTTAACTATAATCCGTGATTCGGGTCATAAGAGGAAACCCAATCTGACTTTGGGACACATCATCTCATATGTTCTTGAAACCAAATACGATCTTCAATATCCTGCTCACCCCAACCATCTGCCTCCTTGCTACTCAAAAAATTCATTCAATGTCCTTCACAGTACTCGTCTCCACCTAGGAGATGGGGAATCTTAGGGGGCCGAGGAGGAGGAGGCTACCCCTACCATTCATGATCCTGTTCCTCTTTGCCAACACTCATAGTTTGAATAGTTAGTGGAGAGATTTGATCGTTGGGAGACCCATTTCAATGTTTACGTTGCTGCACAGGAGCAGCAATATTCTGAGGACATGACCCGCTACGAGCAGCACCGCACAGAGGACTTAGCCCATTTTGACAGCTACATTACTCACCAGCAGCAGCAGCACGACCAGGACATAGCCTGGTTCAATGCTCAGTTTACTACGCTAGCTAGCTACTTAAAGCAGGCTCCACCACCTCCACCTCCATCTGATGATTAGGATCCCTTATTTCTATAATTTTAGTTCCTGTTTTCTGTAGATTGCTTTCTTTTTTTGAATTATCTTTTTAGTTTCTTTAGCTTGTGTTTTTAGTTTCCTCCTACTTTTTGAGATGTCAAAAGAGGGAGTAGTATATTTGTACTTGTTCTTGTAGTATGTTTGTACTTGTTATGTTTGAAAATTTGAAAGCTTGGTTAGTTTTGCATTACTATTTTAAAATTGATTATCGATATGTTTGCCATCATCAAAAAAGGGGAGATTGTTACAAGCCTATTTTTTAAATTTTGATTTTGATGATAGAAAACAAATCTTGTTTCACTATGACTGCCTTTACTACTGACATTTTCAGGATTCAAAGATCGGACGGAAATTGGAATCAGCTCAAGATTGGTAGATTAGGGCTGAGTCAGTCTGTAATTTTTTTTTTCTTGAGTCAATTGTAATTGTTTGAAGTGATTGATGTTAAGTAACCCTACACACACACACACACACTTGAGAGATTTAGAACTTGTGTTTTTACTCACATCATCCTGGACGAATTTTATATCGTCTTGGACGATCGAGTTAAAAAATAGAAGATCTAATCAGGATTTCTTAGTTAAGGCAGCCATAATTAACTGATCGGCCTGGATGATACCTGTATCAGCCAGAACGATATGCTCAATAAAGAAAGAAATTGCTGCCATGATCAATTTAGGTATTTTGTATTTTTGGAAATCGGCCAGGACGATTATTTGATCAGCCTGGACGATATTGTATAATTATCCCTAAATCAATCCAACAATCATGGGAGTAATTAAGGATGATTGATACAATCACATCATCCTGGATGATCGCAAGATCGACCTGGACGAACCATTTAAAAACCCTTGGTTGCTCCTGGCCGATTTGGATCGGACAGCTCAAATTCAGGGCGATGCTCTGGATGATTTTCCTCTGATTTGAATTGATCGGCCGGGATGATCAAGCAAATTTTCAATCATCCAGTTTGCATTCATGGCGATGCTCTGGCCGATCTTATGAGATTTGTACTGATCGGCAGGACGATTTCCATATCGTCCTGGACGATAAAGTCGACAACTTGCAATTAATGAGCTCCTTTAAAGCTCTTCTGTTTAAGAGCTCTTGTTCAACATTTTTTAACATCCTTAGCTACTATCTTGACCTGAGAAAACCTAAAGGGGAGAGAGAGAGAGAGAGAGAGAGAGAGAGAGAGAGAGAGAGAGAGAGAGAGAGAGAGAGATCTTGTGAGGGGGAGCTTATGAGGGGGTTCACAAGGGTTGCTCCAAGCATTGTTCCACTTCTTCTTCTTTAGAGTCTCTTGTACTTAGAAGGGTTGGGAGAGGTAAGTTTCAGCAAGTGATCGTGGTTCTCTGCCTGCTTCAGGAGGAAGCAAAAGAAGTTGGGTTCTCTGCCTTTTTTTGGTGTGGCAAAAAGGAGTTGTTTTTGTAAGGGCTTCTCCGCCTAGTTGTTGGGGCTAAAGGAGAGTCACGTTGGTAGTGCAATACTCGGAGGGCGCCTCCGGGGAGTGGACGTAGGTCAAGTTGATCGAACCACTATAAACCCTTGTGTTCTTTTTTACTGCTTCCGCACTTTAATTTTTCGCATTTGTTTTTTCGTGGTGATTTTGGTTTGTGATAATCATTCTTTTGGTTTTAAAGAATTTTTAAAATACTAATTCACCCCCCCTCTTAGTTAGCCTTGGGACTAGTTCATAGGGCCTAACATCTCTAACGAACATTCAATCCAAGATCTAGAAGTTATTATTTTAATCATAGTACTTGTGCAACACAACTTCCTACTGCTATATATTCTGCCTCATTTTGAGAGGGCTTCCAAATTTTGCTTCCTACTAGACCAAGAAACTAAATATTGTTCTATGAATTAGTAGGTACCATAAGTGATTTTTATATCTATCATATATCCTACAAAATTAGAATCTAAGTACTCTAATATTTCAAAGGAAGTGTTGTGCCTAAGATACCAAATTCCTAAGTTCGGGTTGCCTAGTAGATATCTAAGGATTCTCTTAACCATAGTTAAGTAAGACTCTTTAGGATTTGTTTGAAATCAGGCATAAAGGTACAAACTAAACATTATGTCCCATCTACTAGTAGTTAAGTAGAGGAGAGATCCGATTATTCCTATATATATTTTTTTGGTCTACTGATTTTCCATTCAGGCCTTTATCTAGTTGAATTATAGAGCTCATTGGAGTATTCAAGGTTTTAGCATTATCCATTTCATATTTTCTTAGAATATTCTTAATATATTTCATTTGGCTAAGAAATGTTCCATTATCCATTTATTTTACATTAAAACTAAGAAAGTAATTAGGCTCTCCCATCTGCTCATTTTAAACTCATTATTTTTGAGAATTCATCGCATAAGATTTTATCCAAGGATCCAAAAAGAATGTCATCCACATAAATTTGAATAATGAGAATTTCATCTTTAAACTTTTATAGAAAGAGAGTGGTATCCACACTACCCTTTACAAATCCTCTAACTAGTAAGAATGAGCTAAGTCTTTCATTCTAGACTCTAGGTGCTTTCTTTAACCGATATAGTGCCTTTTTTTAAATTTGAATATGTGGTTTGGAAATTGTGAGCTTTTAAATCCGGGGGTTGCTCAACATAAATATCATCTTTAATTACCCCATTTAGAAAAAGCAGTCTTTATGTCTATTTGATATAATTTAAAGCCTTTAAAGCAAGCAAAGGCTAAGAGAACCCTTATGACTTCTAGTCTAGCTACCGGTGCAAAGGTTTCTTCAATGTTTATGCCTTTAATTTGGTTATACCCCTTAGCTACTAGTCTAGCCTTAATTTTTACTATGGTTCTTGAGTCATTCATCTTATTTTTAAAGAACCATTTTGTTCCAACTATACTCTACTCTAATTCTCAAACATCATTCTTAGTGAATTTGTTTAATTCTTTTTGTATTGCTAGGATCCAGAATTCATCTCCTAAATCTTGATCTATACTTATGGGTTATATCATAGAGATGAATGCAGAATGACTAACCTCATTCCTAAGTTTGTGCCTAGTTCTCACACCTTTTGATGGGTCTCCTAAAATTAATTATTTAGGATGATTAAAAGTGTATCTCCAATCTCTAGGCAAATCTTCCTGAGGTTCTCCCCTTTCTCCTATTGTCATAGTTTCTACTCCCTGAATTGCCTCTATTTAATCTTCTTCAAATTTAGGTTCAAAGGGCTTATCCGATTCATCAAACACTACATGGGTGGACTCTTCTACTAATAGGGTTCTCTTATTGAAGATTCTATAGGCTTTACCTCCATATGAAAAACCTAATAAGACACCCTCGTCAGCCTTGGGATTAAATTTTCCTAAGGGAAGTTTTCCATTTATTAAGATAAAACATTTGTAACCAAAGACATGTAAGTGAGAAAGATTCGGTGTCTGACCCTTAAGGACTTTGTAAGGCATTTTATTCAACTTTAACCTAATGTTCACCCTATTTAAGACATAATACACAGTGTTTACCTCTTCTGCCCAAAAATATTTAGGAAGAATGTACTCAGGTAACATTGCCCTAGCAGCTTCTACTACAATTCTATTCTTTCTTTATGCTATTCCATTTTGCTGAGGAGTTCTAGGGGTATAGAACTTATATTCTATCCCTATCTCTTGATAGAAGAAATCAAATCTTATATTTTGAAACTCTCCACCATGATCACTATGGATTGTTGAGATTTTGCATCCTAATTTTTTTTGAATCCAAGTGGAGAATGTCTTAAATTCCTCAAACAACTCATTTTTATGTACTAGGAATCTTACCCAAGTGAATTTAGTGAAGTCCTCTATAATTACAAATCCATAATTCTTCCCACCTAACCTAGCTCTGCGAACGGGTCCAAATAAGTCCATGTGAAGGATTTCTAGTGGCCTAGATGTGTTCACATCCTTGATTGAATGAAATGATGATTTTATTTATTTTTTCTATATTGCAGGCATCAAATAAATGGTCCTTAGTGAAGTCTTACTTAGGAATGCCTCTAACAAGGTTTTTCTAGGTGATATTTCTAAGTGTTTTTATATTAGGATGGCATAGTCTCCTATGCCATAGACATGAGTCATCTATTATTATTTTTAAGAACAGTGAATTTGAATTTTGAATACAATCATGATCTAGAATGTAAACATTATTCATTCATTTTCCTTCTAATACAAGTTTATCATTTAAACTAATTTGACATTTCTTAGAAAGAAATTTTATATCAAAATCTTTATCACACATTTGACTAATGCTTAATAAATTATGGTTTAAACCATCAACTAATAAAATAATTTCAATTAAAAAAAATTAGCATTTCTAACAATACGTGAGCCCACCACTTTCATGGTGGTGTTGTCTCCCAATGTCACTTTGCCTCCAGTCATGATCTCCAGTGTATTGAACTTCATCATGTCTCTAATTATATGTCTCGACCAGCCACTATCTAGGTACCACATGCTCTCACTAGGTCTTTTGTGAGAGCACCCCTATAAAGTCATTCAAGGGTTAGATTTGGGAACCCAAGTGGGTTTGGGATCCTTCTTATGCTTGCATGAATTAGATGTATACATGCTATGATGTGATGAATACAATTTTGGTCTCCATACTAGGGGTGTCCTATGAAAAATCGTGCAAGTGCAGGCTATGTGACCTAGCATTCCATAAGAGAAGCATCTAACATTGGGAAATGGGTTCACTAACCTATGTGGGTAGTGATGCCTCATCCTAAAGTTATGTGATGCATGAAATGTTGAGGGTTTGCTTGGTTGGGCTAATATGGATGATGTCTTGTCTTTTTCAAGTGCTATGATTTTTTATTTCAATGTGTTATTTTCATATTCATATTCTACAACTTCCACTTTTAAAGGATATTCATTGTGATCTATTTCCCATGCAACTTTCTCTAATTTATCAAACTCCTAATCTAATTCATTATAAAATATTTTCAAGGATTTATGTGCTTTAGTTAATTCAATATGCTTCTTATTTAATGCTACAAACTCATTAAGCAGAGACATGTGATCTCTATCTAAAATAGAATTTTCTTTAACTAAGTTAGCATGCTCAGTTTGTAAAGTACTAAATTCAATGTTAAGATTAGCATGCATTTTCGTTAACTTTCTAAATGATTCATGGATTTTCTCAGAAATAACCAACAAATATTCATATGAAAGTTGATATATCTCATCTTGATATGATTAATCAAGATTATTGTTAGCCATTAGACACAAATTTATTATCTCCTCCTCTAATTCTTCTTCTGACAATTCTGGCAGAGTCAGCCCAAAATGCCTTTTGTGTCTTCATCTTCCCTTTCTTACATTTCATTTTCTCCTCTCCTTTTTCTTTAGTTGGCTGGCTCTTTATGTTAGGGCAATCAGCTTGGAGGTTACCTAGTTTCTTGCACTCAAAACAAATCATGTCAAATGAAACTTTAGTAGTTCATGAGCTTTTACCTTTGTTCCAGTTATTCTGATGATGCCTTTATTTTCTTTTTAGAAAGTTCATGAACTGTCAGGTTATCAAGGCTATATCATCATCTTCTTCTGCTATAGAACTTTCAATATCTGACTTATTCGCTTTCAAAACCATCCGCTCCTTTTTCTTTTCTCCTGTGTCATTTTGCCTTTAACTCACTCCTTGCTCATAAGGAATGAGTGACCCAAGAAAATTATTAATTGAATAAACATTTAAATATTTGGATTCAGTAATTGCAATAATTTTAGTATCATAGGAACTTCGTAAGCATCTTAAGATCTTATTAACTTTTTTAGAGTTAGAAATTTCTCTACCTAGTGATGCAAGAATGTCACTATTTGGGTGAACCTAGTGTACATGTCATATATGGTTTCGCTAGGTTTCATACGAAAAATTTTATAATCATGCAATAGAATATTTAATCTAGACTGTTGAACCTCACTAGTTCTTTTGTATGTGATACACAGTCTACCCTAGATCTCCTTACCAATAACATAGGTAGATACTCCCATGTAGTTCTCAGATTTTAATACACAAAAGAAACAATTTAAGCACTTTGCATTTAATTGTGCTAGATCCCTATCCTCATTTCTCCATTCACTAAAATGTACTTGAGATTTCATACCATTCATAAGTTTAAAAGGTACACTATAACCTACTTGAACCAATATCCACAAACGATAGTCTATAGACTGTAAAAATATAGACATTCTAATTTTCCATAAATCAAATGGAATATTATCAAATAGGGTTGGTCGAGTTATTGAATAATCCTCTGTAGTATTATAATTACAAAAATAAGCCATGATCAATTTTTTAAGGTTTTTTAAAACACTAATTTTGAAATCCTGCTCTGATACCAATTGAAAGTACTAGATGCACCAAGAGGGGGGTGACTTGGAAATTTTTGCAATAAAATAACAATCCTAAAGAGGAGTTCTAATTTTTTTTATTAAATTTTAAACATGACAATTAAACTTGATGTGGAAGTAAATGATTAAAATACGATTGAAACAATATATGGTAAAATTTTAACTTATACAACAAAGAACTAGAACATGATTATCACCAAGCAGTTATAATAAAGATAAAATGCAAAACATAAGTAAAGTGTAGTAAATGGAAAAAAACACACTAGAAGATTTATAGTGATTTGGTCACTTGACCTACATCCAATCCCTAGAGTCCTCCACTCTAAGAATTTCACTACTCAAAAGTAATTCTTGTTTTTCCCCCACAGCAAGGCAGAGAAGCCTTTACAAACCCTCACTTTCACTAACCCAGCATGGTGGACTACCAAATGCTATGTTCCCTTTCCGGTGATGGAAGCGAACCTTCTCCTTTTTCTCCCTCTTAGAGAAAAGCAGAGTACCTTAGAGGACACGGACCTTGAAGTATCTCCCCCATATAAAGCTTCCCACAAGATTTTCTCGGGCCATAGTAAAAGAAACATATAGTAAGCTAAGAGAAACAATGTGATCTCCCTCACACTCCTTCCACAAACTCACATTCTCCCTCCTCTCACAAACCCAAAATATTCTATAGTAGCTCTATCTCAAGAAATCCACTTCTTGTCACATTCCTCTCTCATTACTTATTTCAAATGATAGAAGATTCATATGTAAATTAGGCTCCAAGAAATCCTAATTTTTCAATTTAGCTATTTATCTTCATATAGTATTATCCAAGGTCGTATAGTCCCAAGTTCAAAATAGCCTTCATCTTGGTATGAAGGAGTACGAATGGGCAATTTCTCTGAACAACATCGTACAATATGATTCAACATCATTGAGTATGATATGTTATTTTCCTTCTGTTTGTTTAGGATGAATAATGGGATGATGAAAACTCATCTCTATTCATCATCTGGTACGATCCCCTTCATATAGTATGATATGTTAAAAGCTTCATATCATCCGATACGATTTGCATATCGTCTAGTATGATTAGTTCAAAAATTAAGTGATCAACCTTTACGATATTCAGAACGATTGAAAATAGCCTTGGTTGATCACAGTATGAACCATATTGTATAGTACGATAACCAATCAGAAATTAATCCTTGATTTACTGACTAATCATGAGGGTTAATTTAAGTAAGTATTCAAAATATCATACAATACAATTGCATCTTATAATATGATAAGTTCAAAATTTATAGTTTAAGAATTAATTAAATTAATCTAATGGCTAGGGTTTTAATTAGAAATACATCGTATAGTACGATTCTTATCATATAGTATGATTTGTTCATAGATAGCTATTTTTTTTGAGCCTTAGTAGGTCGTATAATATGATGTAAAATCGTACGATATGATCAACAAAAAGGAATTTTCTTATATTAAAAAAAAACTCTCCCCCTATGTGTGTGCATGGTTGCTCATTTTGCATACACTTTGTGACCAAACTCAAGAAAAGAAAACATACAAAATAAATGAAACTTACAAAGTTAAAAACTTCACATCCTACTCTACCCAGTCTTGAGTCTTCTTAATTTCTTGAGTAATATGTGATTTCCCTAAAATGTTAGTACTCACAAATAAGAGCAAAATTCAAAATATTTAATGAATAATGAAATAATTCAAATTGACATTATTTGTCATCATCAAAATCTCAGGCTAGGGGTCATGGACTGCAACATAAAGAAATTTTACATCATTAGCCTAAAACTAAGAAATTAGTTATCCATGAAATTAAATATAAAATTCTAGAATTCATTATGTTTATATAAGAGAAAGTACAAGTGTTAAAGTGTAATTTGATGTTACCAGGACAATACAAATGCAATTTTCACAATCCTTTGTCCTCCAATGTGTGATTAAATTTAATAAGATAGGTTAATAACCTCCAAATATAGTATCTTTCTCCTCCTGGCCTCCCTTAGGCTTGGCTCAAGGGATCACTACACTTAAGAACCCAAGAACAACTGAACTATAATAAAACACTCCTAAAAATGATAAAATTCCTATTTTTATTAAGTACATAAATGGACTCAGGCATTGTAGTGCTGTACATGTTAGTGTTGCAAGGTTATGGAATGAGCTAGTGCCACGACACTGTTTGGCTTGCTCCACTGCGGCGTTGGATTGACCCAATGTATTTATTAGCTGAACTAGTATAAATTTTGTGCAGGTTAGTGTGGCTCCTTATTTTAGTTACTTCTCTACCATGGTGCCGAAAGGTTGAGCATTACGATGCTTCAATTTTCTCCCAGCATTCCTATGTGATATAATTTTGCACTCTGGTGCTTGAATGATATAGTGAACATTAATATAATGTTGTTATTTAGCATTATGATATCACAGGTGCTAAAGTATTGACCTTGATTCTACTGGGGTGTTGACGTCTATTAAAATTCAAGAGGGATCGTTACTATAATTTTGGATCATGACACTAGAGCATTGTAAATGATAATGACGTGCTGCTTTAGTTTGAAGCGAAGTATCATTGGCTCAATACTTGTTAATTTTTTTCTTTCCAAAGACAATCCTACTTATTACAAACTAAAAATAACATTCTAACTAATATTTGAGATATTAAAATACTATAAAATTTACACATAATAATAGCCAACCCCACGTAGTAGGATAAAGGCTTGATATTGTTGTTGGAGGTAGATTCTGTCTTATAAGACCCTTCACAAATAACTATTTATCATATTAATTTACTTAGTCTCTCTCCTAAATAAATTATAAATAATATCACTTATCTTACTCTTAGATTATTTTATGTTGGGAATATTCTAAGAAACTTTACCATATCTTATGGAAGCAAAAAATTTATCCTTGAGATAAGAGTGGCACTAGTCTGAATTCCATCTCCACTCTCAACCTTATGAGTAAAGCCATGGTTCTTTGGGAACTTTATAACTCACATTTCTTTTTTTTTTATTACTAATGAAAGCTACTTATTTTCCCATATAAGTTCAAACAAATTCTAAAGTCTCTTCACCCTAGAAAGAGGTTAAGAATGTGGCTCAATTATTCACACTCAAATTGAACTACCATATTTATGATGATCTACATTAGCAATATTTTTGAATACTTAATATTATGGAAAGTCCCTTCTTAATATCCTAGATTGTAATTATTCTGATGTATTCAATAGACCTTGTTGACCTCATTTTTGGAATGCATCTTCCTTGGACTAATCTATACTCTTTATAGGATCATCCTTTGTTGGTCGTGATTATTGATGGCCTTGAGGGGCATCGATTAAGTCTGATTTGCTTTATTTTTGCTCATGTGCCCTAAACTTGTTCTTTTGTTACCTTAAATAACTAATTGACCAAAAAAAGTTCATAGAAAAAAATTAATTCCTTCTTTAAAAGATAAAATAAATGCATAGCTTTTGTTAAAGATACTTTTTAAAATGACAATCAACCCTAACACAAGTGAAAAAAAACAAACAAATGGACACCCCCATGCATAGTCCATTAAATATAAATATTAGATCTAATTTTAATATTCACTTAGAGTTAGACAATAAAAAAATTTGCACGAGCATATCATGTCCACACATGATCAAGCGGCCTTTACTTCAGTGGAAAGGTTGCATTTGCATAAATTTTTGATATAATAATTTTATGTGACTATGTGGGTTGAGCTGGTCATCCTTTCCGGGCAGGATTGTAAGTTCAAGACATGGGCATCTCAAATATCTAGTGGAATTTGAGTTATAAGTTCCAATGTTGTGTCCGTATTAGATTAGGTCATGGACTGTACCATTTTGAGTATGTTTAGTCCCTTTTAGATTTAGGGTAGAGACTATCACTATTGGAATAGTGTAATAGTTATCATCATTAGGCAATTTCTCATTCCTTGGAGGCTATATGCCCCACTTATCAACATCAATGGATGATGTCCCTTCAAATGTTTAATCGTTGTGTACATGATGTGTTTGCCTGATATGCCCTCTTCCACCACAATACTTACGTCCACATGCTTAGATGTGATTATCCTTCTCATATTGAGTAGCCACTTCAAGCCTTTCTTCCTCATTGGAATTAAGAACCTTAGAAGTTCATTTATGTGCCAAACATACCCCCCCCCCCCCCCCCCCCCAAAAAAAAATGAATATACTTAATTAACAGTATTCCTGGACCCTTTGTCCAAGATGTAATTAACCATGTGGGCTTTCGTCCATCAAAAACTTGATCACACAGAATAAAATAATCACATTCAATACCATATAGAGTAGAAGAAATATCTAGTAAATTTAGTTACATATATATTTTTCTTTTTAGTCTATAGAGGAGCTTGCCATTTGTCCTTTGAGATATTATAATCCCTTTCTATGAAGTACTTAAAACAAAAATGTATGTATTACTAGTCTACTCTTCCATTAATTCTCATATTGGAGCATAAATGCATATGACTATTTTATCCCTTAGGATATTACACACTAACCCTTTTTATCTCTCCCTGGCACATGAGTCTCTTTAGAAGACCCATAGACCTTAAGATGGATTTCTATGCATTATTTTAACTAAAGGTAGTTGGTCCCTTCTGTCTATCACGTCCTAGGAATCAAATTTAAAGTATTTTTCTTACTTCTTCAATATTAACAGCACATAACCAACTAAATTCATCCAATGATAATAAGCATAAAAATTTACATCATCATTCATTTTATCAAAAGAATAATATACAATAATCTAATTTAATTTCTCTAACATTAGCCCACATACATAAATAATTAGATTGCTAAAAAAATACATATATAACAGAAAAGTGTTTATAATTTGTATTTTTCCTTATCAACCCTTTTCAACTCAATTGGAGTTTTACCCTTTCCTAAAAGGACATGTGAGTAAGAATAATGAGCAACTCATGCTTAATAGGGTACATCAAACCTAGTAAATAATTTAATATCCATATTTAAAAATAAAGTGCACAAGAACTAAATAGTATAAACAAGAAATTTTGTAGTTCAATTAAGGTGATGTGACATTAGTGTGATGTTCGATCATCAACATGATTACAATAGTATAAATAGTGTCAATAGTATAAAATTGTCAATATATATATAAAAATACTCGCAAAAATATTTAAAATAGTATATGAATAAAATCACTCGATGAAAATTAAAATAAATTTTTTGTCAACACTACCTGAATGCTTTTTCTATAACATAAAAAAAGCTACACGGTGGATACTTTCTAAATCTTTGTTAATGTCAACCCAAATCGAATAAAACCCCAAGTATACCTATACAAACATCAAAATTGAAATATAAAGTAGGGAACCAATAACCTACTTCAAAACGAGTTACTTTTCAACTAGCTCCTAGACAAAATTGGCACAATACCCCCCAAATCCATTCTCTCTCTCTCTCTCTCTCTCTCTCTCTCTCTCTCTCTCTCTCTCTAGCTGGCTACATAAGATTTGAAATGAGAAAAAATTGAGACCATTTGAATATTTTTAGACACAACACCGCAATGCCACCATCCACAATTTCATAGTACCACCACTACTAGAAAGTTGGATTTTTCTTAGCGGTTGTTAGGAGCAGTTTTAAAACCGCTACAATAAAAATTGTGGCGGTTATAACCGCTGTGATAGGTAAAACATTGTGCTGCGATAGCTCTATTTTTGATAGTGCACCAGCCACAACATTTTAGCGCTCCTGGTTGACATTTCTATATTTCTAGACATAGAGCTTGGCACCACAACACTACTTCCAAATGCCATATTTCTACTTCCTCATTGCTATGCTATTTTGTTCAAATGTAACTTTATCTTTTCACTTAATAAAATTGAGTTAAACCCCTTTTCTCAACAGGTTACAGGGAGTTTAAGCAACATCACAAAGTCAGAAGCCAACATGTTTTCTAGAAAGGACACCTTACATATATTGTATCCAATAAAAGCCTGAAACAGCATATTCTGAACTTTTCAAGAAGAGGGGGGTCGTGCACAGCTGGCATAGTAGTAAGCATTATTCATCAAATAAAACAATTATTGGCAACCACTATTGTTTCGCATGACTTCTAATCATTAATTATATATTGAGATTCGTGTAAGTTTTGTGGTATTGGCCTTAATTGACGGGGACCACACTGCCAGAGTTCAAATTTATAAATTTGAATTAATTGATGAGATGCAGCTTATTTTGATTTGTTAATTGAAAGTTTATGTTGACATTAAAAAATTTTGAATTTGAAACTTATATATATAATTTATGTATGGGTTTATGCTTAATTTATCAAAAAGATTCAAAAAAAAAATTAATTGATTATTTGTAATTTATTATGAAAAATAATAATTTTAATTTAAATTGTTATGATAATAAATTGATACAAAGAATATCAAATTAGATGAAAATAATAAAAATTGTTTTATATTAAAAAGAGTATGATGAAATTAATTTTTTTATAACTACATAAAAAACTTTTTTATATAGTTTTTATTATAAAAGGAAAATTTATGATAAGTAATAAATTACTTTTGATGATATAAGAAATCTCTTATTAAAAATGTACAAAATTTTTTAGATGATTACAAGTACTTCAATTTTTTTTTTCCTCTCTTTAAAATAGTGCAAAACTATGATGATTTTGATATTGGAGTTATAAAAAATTCGAAATATAGCTGTTGTATCTCTTGCGGGCTGGTACAAGTAAAGTTAGCTCAATTCAAGATACCATGGCTGTAAATCCATAATGAAAACAAGCTCATAAGGATGGAAAATTTTCTGAAGCCTACTCGACCCAAACCTACTGGCCTAAGCTCAGCTTACACATGCTAAATTATAACAGTTAGATGAAATTGGCAATTTTCATCACGCAGGATTAATGAATGTCATAGATCCAGCAAAATTATATAATTAAAATAAAAATTTATGGTATGCTAATTATGGTAGTGATAAAATTAGAAAATTAGCAGTTTGAAATTGAATTAATTAACAACATTGTTAAAGTTTGTTTTATTTTAAAATTATATAGTATATCTCAGCATTAAAATATTATTGTTTTATTTTTTAGAATATATAACATTTTTATTATTATTTACAGTTTTATTTATTTCTCTTATATTTATTATTATTTATATTATATATTCATATTTATTATTAATTTATATTATTAAATTATTTAAGTATAATATGTATTATATTTATTAATAATTATATTTATATTTATTATAATTATAAATTAAATATTGTAAAGCACATTAAAAATGGGAACCACCAAATCATAAAACAGATCGAATAATATAACTTATCGCATTATAATAGTAAAGAGATCGTTTAGTAGCATTAAAGAATAATGAATACAACTGAACAATGGATACAAATAATAAAATCTTTAATTAAACTTTTTTAAATACAGCTAAAAGAAATATTTTCATACATCAATTATATATGTTGAGTTGCCTAATTTGATTTTGATTTTTTTAATGTTTTTTAAATGAGAGGATAAGCCTCTGAAGTTTTATTTTTCTTGATAACTTCCTATACTATTTTACTTATGTTAGCAAAAGAGCCTTTGCTTGATGATTTTAAGTCTTATGAAGTTCCTCAAATTTTGTATAAAAAATAGATAATCAAATTGATCTATTATTTCCTAATGCTAGTCTAATTTATATGGTTTTTTAAGATTTTGTAAGATCTTCTCGTAGTTAAGGCATATCTGGTTGGTAGAGTTTGTCAGCATTAAGTATGATACATAGCTGCTCAGTTTCAGGCAAAGTTACTGGAGTATACCTGTGTTCCAAGCATTGCTGTAATATGAGGCAACGCATAGGGATGCCACTCCCGATGAGGTATATTTCTATCTTTTAATTTAGCTTGTATTAATATAAAGGGATAAAGTTATAACATGTCCACGCAAACTCTCGGGCATCACTACTACTAGGGAAACTTATCTATGCATTGTTCATGAGTGTCTCATCGTTTTAAATGGTTCATATATTTTTAATACATTGTTGCCTTTGACCTGATCTAGTACCTTTTGTTCATTAGATTATATCGTTATCTTATTACTATGTTTGTCAAAACAATCGTGCCCCTTGACTAGCATGTTCCACTTATTGATAGGAGAGATGACTATCACTCACCAAGATTGAAAGTTTGTGCAAGTTGTTAGGCCTAATAGAACTGTCCCATGGCTAACCAAGAGGGGGGTGAATTGGTAATTAAAAAAATCTCTTGAATTTTAAAAAACTATTTTAAAAAATTTTACTCAATGATCATGGAGTATGCGGTTGTTTGTAGAAATAAAATTTCACAAAATATTTTTCAACCACAGTAATAATAAAATGCAAAAAAATAAAAAAGTAATAAGAAATAAAAAATTTGAAGAATACCAAATTTTATAGTGCTTCAGTCCAGCTAGACCAATGTCCACCCCCTAGAGACTCCTTCTCTAGGTATTGCACTAAATAGAAGTGATTCTCCTTTCGCTCCCACAGTAAGGTGGAGAAGCCCTTACAAAATCTCTCTTCCACCAACCTGGTGCGGTAAAGAACTGTCTTCTTTTTTCACCCTCCTTATGAAGGTAGTATCGTTGTCCTTTTTCACCCTCTTGGTGAGGGCAGAGTACCATCATCCTTTTTCACCCTCCTGGTAATGGCAGAGTTCCCGATCTACTCTGGAGATCTTCTCTCAATAGTCTTCAAAGAAGTAGGGCAGTGTTTTGAAAAACAACTAAAATATCTTCACCTTTGGGCAACCTTGTGAATCCCTCATAATTTGCTATTTCAAGATCTCTCACTCTCCACTCCCAAACCTTTTTCCAAATCACTCTCTTTTCCACTCTCAAGAGAAATTCATGGCAAATAAATCTGTAAGACAGTTTTTCTAGGACTCATTATATAGAAAACACATAAAAAGTATCCATAAATTGAATTTTCAAAGTGAAAATGAGTCAGAATGTACAGTATGATTGTGGATCATCTGTATGAACAATTAAAAAATCATGGGACAATTTGCTATAAACACTATTTCATACACAGTCAGTTGTCTGTATGATTTACAGATTATCTATACGAACAGTTAAAGTTTGTCTGGACAATCTAGTACGAAGCTTATTCTGTACACTGTTTGTTGTCTGTAAAATATTTAGATCATCTATACAAATAGTTAAAATTCATCTGGACGATCTGGTGTGAAGCTTACTTCGTACACTATCAGTCATCTGTATGATACTTAGATCGTATGTACAAATAATTAAAATTTATCTAGATGATCTGGGATGAAGCTTATTTCGTACACTTTTAGTCATCTATATGAACTGACATAGTACAGTACAAATAGGGTTAATTTTTTTTATTTAAATTTAACTCTCCCCTTGTGTGTGTGCATAGTTACTCAATTATAATCACGCACTCTCAGACTCAAGAAAATAAAAATTACTAACTTCTTTACATGTAATCCTATTTTACTCTGTCTTGAAATCTTCAGTAGTTTGGAGTATGATTTCCCTGAAATATTAGTACACACAAAAATAAATAGACATATATCCAATATATATTAGGAAAAATATTAATAATATCATAATTAACAATAATATTTTATTATCATAAAAAAATCACATTACAATCTTGATTTCTAAGTTGCAACAATTTCCCTCTTTTTGATAATGACAAAACAATTATTATTTGAATTAAGATTAAAGTTCCTTTTTTTCCTAAGCTTCCCCCTCAATGAATGCTCAATTAAAAACAAGAGATAACTAAAAAATACAAAACCAAAATGAATTAATAAAAAATGAATTCTAAAACAAAATATGCACATAATAAATACAATAAAAATAAAACACTCACACAATAAACACAACAAACACACACAATTAATTCAATCAAACAAATAAACAATGACTCTCCCTTATGACAACACTAAAAAAGGAAGTACCTTTTGAAAAAGTAAGTTGCTATTGACAAATCTAATAGATGATGAAAAAGAAGATTTTAAACTATTTGCAAAGACAATATTAACATCCATTTAGGAAAAAGAAAGTCTCATATTTAAATCAAAGAATAATTTATATAAGAAAAGTCAATCAGGTTCACTGTTTGTTCTAGACCTATCAAATAAAATAAATATTACAAAACTGATGAAATAAAGATCATTTAGTTTCCAACTCAATAGTGATGATTATTATTGATTGTACGGATTTTTTTAAGAAATAGAGAGATAAAGGAAAGAAGTGTATGAGACTTTCGATTGGCGACATTGCACATCTTTTCAAGTTTTAGCATGCTTTGTGTATTTTTCAAGTTTGGGCTAATTTTGTGCCTCTTTTTATTTTTGGTGAACATTACTCATCTTTTAAACTTATTATACTTTTTGTGCATCTTTTCAAACTTGACACATTTTATGCATCTTTTTATATTTTTAGTCTTTCTAATATCAATAAATCATAAAATGAAATCCAATAATTAAAAATAAATAAATAAATACATTGAACAAGAAATTTAAAAATAAGACATCTTGTTTGCAATAATTATAGTAAAATAATATTTATCTATAAAAATATGTAGATAATCTTCTAATCTACATCTAATCATAATTTATTTTAAAATTTTAAGAAATTAAATTTTGCTAAGAAATTAAGTTGTAGAGTAAAATATTTTAAAATTTCATTCCATAGATCAACTATATTTAATTAGTCTATAGAAACTTAGAATAATCTAAGAGAATTAACCGTAAAACAAGATAAATATCATTCCATTTCTCTTTAAAAAAAAAAACTTAAGATACAAATGCAAATATAGCTAAGACAGTAACATAAACATTCAAATGTCATCACATGAAAGCTAAAAAGCAATAACATAAAATAATACAACATAAAATGAAAATTAATATACTGGTGGATCTTGATCTAGAGGTGGTTGAGGAGGGGTGAACATAGTAAAGTAGCTATTGATGGTAGCTATTTAAGTGTTGATCGAGTCAACCTATCCTCTGATATAGCCCATATCGTCATTATATCTGCCATGCTGCTAGTCTAGGCGAGTCTCAATATCATCAAATTGTTAATCAAAGTGAGACTCAAGTCGAACAAATCACTGGACCATTTCTTGATAGAAATGCTGCTCAGGTCCATGAGTAGGTGCAGGTACAGTTGTTAAAGCCTCTTCTTCTCCTCCCATCTCATCTCCCTCATCCTCTTGGTCTCAATGAAAAAGAGCACAAAAAGAAGCATCTGTAAAGTAGATTGGCAAATTGTTTGGGGGTTTAGGATGAATCAGATTGTACTTCTTCTCAATGATATAGGCAATTAGATGTCTTAAAGCCACATTCTTCTTCCTTTTAATGGAAGGAAGTTTAATGTCCATTAGATTAATAATGTAATCTAAAATCAATTGGGCTTCATCAATTAGAGTGTTCGACATTATAAGATAAGCGATTATAGAAAGCAAAGAAGTAAGGTTTATACAATCACCAGCTTTTAGAATAATTAAAGTTCTCAGAACATGATGGATGATCCTAGCATTTTAATTTAAAGTGTGCACATGAGGTAAGTTATTGACTGAAGGTACACCTCTAAGAGTTTGATTTATGGTAGACCAGTCAAAATCATCTCTTGATGTCATAGTGTGTGCTCTAACACCCATTGTTCTAAGGTGAAAAAATGTGATTAAATCTGCCTTAATTATCTTTGACCTTTGGCGAATAACAAAAGAAGACATGATTGTATGGTCCTGTCGCATTCTCAGATTAGCAATAAAGTAATAGAAGGTATCAGAATGAATGACATGAATTAAAGTGAGAATTAATGCAAATTGGTTAGAAGAAAAAAGAGGCATTATGGAAAAATGTCTTCTTGAATAAGAAGATGAGATGGAGTTATCTTTGCTTCAAGGTAACACTAGTATGCTTCTTCATTCTCTCTAAAAAGAAAATCTTCATCTAGTTGATTGGATCGAGATGAAGAACCCCTAGAATGTCTAGCACGCTTGCTACTACTTGCCATTTTTTTAAAGGTTGAGCATAAGAAAGTTTGAAAGCGAAGGGATGATGAAAAAATTAAAGAATGGCCTTTAATTTAATGAAATCAACAACATTCCTATAGTACGACATAAGGTTCATATGTACGATTATAAGTTTATACTAGAAAAAATTATTTTTGTACATACGAATAGAAACGATCAAAATAGTTAATATGATGAAATGACTTTTTGTAATACACAATTCTTGAGGAGTCATATTATATGCCTTTTTAACCAAATTGATCGTATAGTCAAGCATGTATTCAATTGGGGCGATCAGTAATAATTTTTAAACCAAACGATTGAAATTGTCCACATGCTAACTAACAACTAGATCATACAGATGAAATGTGATTTCATATATATGATCTTAGAAAATAAAAGTCATTGAAAAACTTGTCCAATTTGTACAAACAAAAATTAATGGAAGTTGATTATCAGTAGCTACACATGAACATACATGAAATACATTACAAATGCAATTTGCAGAATTATAATTGCTAAACATGAATATAAATCACACCTAATCCGGTTCTTAAGGTGCTAAATATTTCAAAAGCCATTAGTTTTATGAAAATATATGCAAGTTGATTATCAGTAGCTACATGATGTAGCTCAATTTCTCCTTTAGTGACATGGTCTCTGATGAAGTGATGCCTTATATCTATATGCTTTGTTTTGGAGTGCTCAATAGGATTCTTTGAAATGTATATGTCACTTGTATTATCACAAAAAATTGAAATAATGCCAATTTAAAATTCTAAATCAGTAAGTTATTATTTTCAATAAAGAATATGTGCCACACAACTACCTAATGCTATAAATTATGCTTCAGTAGTAAAAATGGCTACTAAATTCTATTTTCTACTAGAATAGGAAACTAAAGAGTTTCTAATAAATTAACAAGTTCTAGAAGTACTTTATGATCAACCCTATATCCTATAAAATTTAAGTTAGATTATCCAATGATTTCAAAAGAAGAGTTATGTCTAGGATACCATATCCCTAAGTTTTGAGACAAAAAGCATTAGAAGATTTAAGATAATTTAAATCAAGCAGGTATACATTATTTATCTTATTTTCATGCTGAAGGTTCGTTAGGGATGTTATGCCCTATAGAACTAGCCCAAGGCTAATTAAAAGAGAGAGGTGAATTGGAAAACCTTAAAACCAAAGATAAAATTCCAACCAAAATCACCACAAACAAAGTGCGGAAGAAAAATAAATGCAGAAGCGATAATAAGAAAAGAACACACCGGATTTATAGTGGTTCGGTCAAACCTTGACCTACGTCCACTCCTTGGAGGCACCCTCCAAGTATTTCACTAAAACAAGTGTCTCTCCTCTAGCCCCCACAGCTAGGCGGAGAAGCCCTTACAAAATCACTTCCACCTTCCCCGGTGCGGCGGAGTCACCGGGTCCTTTGACACCAAAGGGATCTTCTTCTTTGGTGAACTTATCTCGAGACAAGCCTTGAATCCGATAAAACTAAGGTGCGAGTTCGCCGGAGCAACCGTGTGGATCCCCCACCACACTCCCTTGAGTTCCTTCCCCTCACAGGATCTTCTCCCTCTCAAACTCCACCCTTTCCTCTCTCCCTTTCAAGCTCTCTCTTTAAGTTTCCCCCACAAGAACGAAGCTATAATGGCTGCCCAAGACTCTTACAAAAGTTTTCATGCCATATCTTAAATAGAAGCTCTCAAAATGAGCTCATTAATGCAAGTTGCCGACATTATCGTCCAGGACGATAGGCATATCGTCCTGGCCGATTAGCACAAATATGAAGAAAATCATCCTGAATATCGCCCTGAAATGAAGCTGGACGATGTCTAATCATCCCGGACGATCTTGCGATCCGCCTGGACGAAATCCCCATTAATTGCTTTCCAAAACTGCCTGAGAAATTTTGGAAAAATTGTCGTGGATCGTCCTGGATGATATTTTATAGTCCAGGCCGATATACTAGGACGATATCCAAAAATAAGAATTTCCTAAGTAGATCTGACGGCAGATTCTTGCTGAATTGAGCCGATCGTCCTGGCCGATACAAAATCGTCCAGGACGATGTGTTTTGCATAAAGACGGCTGCTTTAAAAAGGATGCCCTAATTAGGGTTTCTACTTTTGTCAGATCGTCCCAGACGATGTTTCCAAAAATAGAAATCTTTTAGGGCACAACAGAAAAACTTCCAAATTACAAATCATCAGATGCCACACCAAATACAATAGACTCAAGAAAGGAAAAAGATTACAAACTGACACAGACCTAGTCTACCCAATCTTAGCTGGTTCCAGATTGCAGTCTGATCGTGTGGACCTGAAATGTTAGCACATAAGGCAATCGTAGAGAAATAAGGAATGTTTGCTATCATCAAAATCATAAACCATACATCATCAAAAAGGGGGAGATTGTTGCGGATCTATGGTTTATGATTTTGATGATAGCAAACATTCCTTATTTCTCTACGATTGCCTTATGTGCTAACATTTCAGGTCCACACGATCAGACTGCAATCTGGAACCAGCTCAAGATTTGGTAGACTAAGTCTGTGTCAGTTTGTAATCTTTTTTCTTTTTTGAGTCTATTGTATTTGGTGTGGCATCTGATGATTTGTAATTTGGAAGTTTTTCTGTTGTGCCCTAAAAGATTTTTATTTTTGGTAACATCGTCCGGGATGATATTTATATCGTCCGGGATGATATTTATATCGTCCTGGATGATCTGACAAAAGTAGAAACCCTAATTAGGGCATCCTCTTTAAAGCAGCCGTCTTTATGCAAAATACATCGTCCTGGACGATTTTGTATCGGCCAGGACGATCGGCTCAATTCAGCAAGAATCTGCCGTCAGATCTACTTAGGAAATTCTTATTTTTGGATATTGTTCTGGTATATCGGCCTGGACTATAAAATATCATCCAGGACGATCCAGGACAATTTTTCCAAAATTTCTCAGGCAGTTTTGGAAAGCAATTAATGGGGATTTCGTCCAGGCTGATCGCAAGATCGTCCGGGACGATTAGACATCGTCCAGCTTCATTTCAGGGCGATATTCAGGACAATTTTCCTCCTATTTGTGCTAATCGGCCAGGACGATATGCCTATCATCCTGGACGATAATGTCGGCAACTTGCATTATTGAGCTCGTTTTGAGAGCATCTATTTAAGATATGGCATGGCAACTTTTGTAAGAGTCTTGGGTAGCCATTGTAGCTTCGTTCTTGTGGGGGAAACTTGAAGAGAGAGCTTGAAAGGGAGAGAGGAAAGGGTGGAGTTTGAGAGGGAGAAGATCCCGTGAGGGGGAGGAACTCAAGGGAGTGTGGTGGGGGATCCACACGGTTGCTCCGGCAAACTCGTACCTTAGTACCATCGGATTAAAGGCTTGTCTCGAGGTAAGTTCACCAAAGAAGAAGATCCCTTTGGTGTCAAAGGACCCGGCGACTCCGCCGCACCGGGGAAGGTGGAAGTGATTTTGTAAGGGCTTCTCCGCCTAGCTGTGGGGGCTAAAGGAGAGACACTTGTTTTAGTGCAATACTTGGAGGGTGCCTCCAAGGAGTGGACGTAGGTCAAGGTTTGACCGAACCACTATAAATCCGGTGTGTTCTTTTCTTATTATTGCTTCCGCATTTATTTTTCTTTCGCACTTTATTTGTGGTGATTTTTGTTGGAATTTTATCTTTGGTTTTAAGGTTTTCCAATTCACCTCTCTCTTTTAATTAGCCTTGGGCTAGTTCTATAGGGCATAACATCCCTAACGAACTTTCAAGTGGTATCAGAGCGGTATTCATAAAATAAGTTTTAAAAGCTTTTGAATTTTTGATCCATGGCTAATCGTAATGTTACCGAAGGTTATTCAATCACAGACCTCCTTTATTTGAAAATATGTCATTTGATTTTTGGAAAACTCGCATGTCTATTTTCTAGCAATCGATTGATTTTCGTATGTGGCATATGATTTTTACTGGTTATTCATTACCGTCACGAATTATTAATGGAGTTAAAATTGATATTCCTTTTAGTCAATGGAACAGGGAAGAACAACTCAATGCTCAATTGAATGCAAAATCATTAAATTGTTTTTTCTGTGCTTTAAATTCTGATGACTTTATGTTAGTTTCGAAGTGCACTACTGGTAAGGAAGTTTGGGATAAATTACACACCATATACGAAGGCTCTAATGAAATCAAGCAATCAAAGTTGAATATTTTAATGCATGATTTTGAAATGTTTTCTATGAAACCTTTTGAAACGATTTTAGACATGTATACAAGGTTTATTCAAATTACTACATCATTGCATGCCTTAGGAAAAGATTTTTTAAATTTTGAAAAAGTTAACAAAATTCTTCGTTGTTTACTTGAAAAATTCGATGCTAAAGTAGTTGCTATTTGTGAATCAAAAGATTTGAATGATTATTCTATTGATAATTTGATTGGCTCACTCATTGCCCACGAGCAAGGTTTGGGTCAAAGACTTTTGGATGCAGGTGAAATGATTATTCTAAAAGCTGAAGATATGGAAAAAGATTGCTTAGTTGGTGATGAATGCAATAACTTGTCAAGCAAATCACAAAGCTCACCAAAGCATAAGCAAAAGTGGAAAAAAGGTAAAAGTGGTAAGGATGTCCATATTTCTTCTGACGTTATTTGCTTTCGATGCAGGAAGCCTGGACATATGAAAAATCAGTACCCTAATTTAAGAATTCTTCCTACGAAAGAAAAGGGCAAGGCGAAGCAAAATTTAAACTGGGGAAATAATGAAAGGCAAAAAATCTCATGGGCAGATTTGGTTTCTGAAGCATCGAATCAGGAGAGAGATAATGGTTAAAAGCCTTTCGTTTTTTTGTGTTGTGTTTTTGTGTTTTTCTTTTTTATTTTTGTGTTTTAGTTTTGTTTATTCTTTTAAATTTTTGTTTTCCTGAAAGTTTTTCTCTAATCAACACACACATTCACTTTTCTAAAAATGAAAAATCTACATCCTTTTTTTTTTTTTTTTGAAATCTTTGGTAAGTTGTGTTTGACTTCTCTAAAACAGTCAAAGGAAGGAAACTCGTGTTTTTATTTCTCTTTCTCTCTTCTTAAAGAGGTTATTTTACTTTTGATTCAAAATCTTCATCATATTTTAAATTGGATTTTGAAACTATTTTTTTTATCTCCCTACATTTTTTTTATCGCATAGGAATCTTTTGCAAGATTGTTAAATCCACCATAAAATTTTCTTAATCAAGTTGTTCATGTTGTCAATAATTTGGGTTTACTTTGGTTTTAAAAATATAAGAAAGAAAGCATATTTTTTTGAAAATAATTAAAAAAAGTGGCCAATGATGCCAAACCAAAAGATGCGCAATGACGCCATATTAAAAAAAATTAATACACAAAGTGTATTAAAATCAAAAGATGCTCAAAGAGCCATTCAAGTGATAAAGGGCATAAAATGAGCCCACAAAAAAAATATGCTTATTTTTTCTTATACTACTAAAAACTTAAGAAAATCCTTGATATGTTCGAAACTTGTGCTTGAAAATCTTGATTCCTGATTCAGCAATTCGTGCATTGATCTTCTATTAGATATGTTTTATGGAAGGAGTTTTCAAAAATTAATGTTTCTTTTTCCCGTTTATTCCTTGATTTAGATATTGGATTAAAAAGTTTTTGAGTCTTTAAAAGAACGAGTTTGGATTATCAAATTATGAATTTCTAACCTTTTCTAGGCTATGCGTTGTCAATCCAATTCTACTAAGTTTTTGATTAAAACCAAGAGGTAACTTTCTCATTTTAAGAATATTTGTTTTTTCACTAGATCATGAAACATTTTTGTCTTTTGTTTTGTTTTTTATTTGTGCCTCCTCTCTTTTTGATAATGTCAAAGGGGGAGAACGTATTGTTGAATTTTTGTACTGTTATCGTGTTTGTATCTTTGTTTCAAAAAATTAAAAATAACAAAAATATTTTTATCTCCCCTATTTTTTTTAAAAGGATTTATTCTAGTGAGGGGGAGATTAGGAGGATTTACTTTTATGAAAATTCAAATTGAAATGTTTTGTCATCATCAAAATCATAAGCCATAGATCCGCAACACATGCAACTCGTCAAATACATTTTGGCTTATAATATAGATTGTAGGTAAAAATTTATTGCTAAAATCATTATCATAAAGCTGATTAATACTTAACAAGTTATATTTTAAGCCTTCAACCAATAATACATTATCAATAAAAAAATTATTCTTATTCCAATCATACATGTACCTACCACTCTGCTAGTGGTGTTGTCTCTCAGTGTCACTTTGCCTCTATTCCTAGCTTCCAGCGATATGAATTGAGTTGTATCTCTAGTCATATGCTTCGAACATTCATTATCCGGGTATCAAATGCTCTCACAAGAGCTTGTATGAAAGCATTTCTATAAAATAATCAAATGTTTGACTTGGGAACTCAAATAAATTTGGGTTTACCTCTTGGCAATGATAATCTAGATGTATGATTGAGATGCTGTGATTTATGAATCTTAGATCTTCATACTAAATGTGATCTACTCCAAATAGGGCAAGTGTGGAAAATATGCCCTATCATTCCACATGAAAGCATTATATGCCAAGAAAAGGATTTATGAATCTACGTTATTTATAATATCTTTCTTAGGTCTTAAATTTGTACATTTTTAATAAGGATTATGAAGTTTTTCAAGTGTGGATGAAATCCTATTCTCCTCAAAAGCTTTCACTCATACTTTAAGATATGAATTTGTACTTTCGAAAATTGAATTCTTAATCTTCAAATTATGCTCTCTACAATCAGATTCATCCATAAATTTTTAAACTTATTTTTAAGTTCAGTATGTGATGATTTTAATAGTTAATGTTTTTTGTTCAAATCATCAAATTCATCCAACAAGGCCATGTGATTGCTATATGTATTTATGTGATCATTCATAAGAATTTCATTCTCTTTTTGCAAATTTAAATATTCTATATTCAATTTAGCATGTAGTTTTTTGAGTTTCCTATATGCAGTATGTATTTCTTTAAAAACTTCAAATAATTTGTCATAGGATAAATAACATACCTCCTCTTGATCTGAATGATTAAATTTATCTACCATTAAGGACAAGTTTATGAATTTCTCTTCTGCTTTTATTTTTGATGAGTCTGAAGTTGAGTCAGCCTAGAAAGCTCTTTGTAGTCTTTTTTTGCTCTTCCTAATATTGATTTTCTCCTAAACTTTCTCCTTGCCAAGATTAGCTTGAAATTCAGACAGTTAGTTTTAATATGTCCAAACTTCCTACATTCATAATAAATGATGTCATTTAAAATTTTTACATTCTTGTAGAACTTTCCCTTATTCCACTACTAACATCTTCATTGCTTTCTTCTTATGAAACTTTTGAATTACTTCAACATGAGTGTAATATCTTCTTCATCCTCAGGCAGTGATTGATCACTTTCTGAGTCATCCACATTCAATATGATATTCTTCTCTTTTTTCTTGTCACCTACAAAAATCTATCTTTGAGTCACTCCTTGCTCATAAGCATTCAGTGATCCAAGCAGATTATCAAAAGAATATAAATTTAGGTCTTTTGACTCAGTTATGACATTTATCTTTACATCATAAGTAGTAGGTAAATAATGTAGGATTTTATTAACTTTTTTTGAATTCATTAGTTCCCTACCTAAAGCATGCAATGAGGTAACTATCTGAGTAAAACATGTATACATGTAAGAGATTGACTAATTTAGTTTTAAGCAAAAAAGTTCATAGTCATGTAATAGAATATTCAATCTAGATTGTTTCACCTCAATAGTTTTTTTATACGTTATGCAAAGTTTATCCCAAATTCCTTTTCCAATTTTACAAGTTAAAACACACATATAGTCCTCATATGTTAGGGCACAAAAAACTATTAAAACATTTTATGTTTAACTGAGCTAAGTCTTTTTCCTCTAATATCTAATCAATAAATGGTATTTCAATCCTAATGCCTTCAACAAGTTTAGTGGGTCTAGTATAACCTTCCTATACAAAAATCCACATGCGATAGTCAAGTGATTGTAAAAAAGTGGACATGAAAGTTTTCTAAAAGTCGAAAGGAATGTTATCAAATAGTGGTGGTCTAGTGATCAAATATCCTTTAGGAGTGTTCTGGTTTTCAAAAGTAGTCATGATTATTTTTTCAAAAAGTTATCTAAACCTTAATATTTGAAATAGGCTCCGATACCACTTGAAAGTTCATGCAGGATGTTAGACCTAATATAGTTGTCCCAAGAGTAATAAAGAGGGGGGGGGGGGGGGGGGGGGGGTTTGAATTGATAATTTCACTTGAATTTTAAAAAACCATTTTAAGAAATTTTACTCAATGATCTTGAAGTATGCGGTTGTTTATAGAAATATATTTTCACAAAATATTTTGTAACCATTGTAATAATAAAGTGCAGAAAATAAAAACTTAATAGAAAGTAAAAGAAAAGAAGAACACCAAATTTTATTATGGTTCTATCCAACTAGACCTACGTCCACTCCCTAGAAACTCCTTCTCTAGGTTTTGCACTAAACACAAGTGACTCTCCTTTTGCTCCCACAACAAGGTGGAGAAGCCCTTATAAAACCTCTCTTCCACTAACCTAATGCGGCAGAGAATCATCATCCATTTTCAACCTCCTAGTGAAGGCAAAGTACCATCAGCCTTTTTCACCCTCCTAGTGAAGGAAGAGTGCCATCATCATTTTTCAACCATCTATTTAAGGTAGAGTATCATTGTCTATTTTCACCATCCTGATGGAGGCTAAGCACATAATATACTCCAAAGATCTTCTCTCAAGTGTCTTCAAAGAAGTAAGGCAGCATTTTGAAAATCAACTAAGAGATCTTCATTATTGGGCAACCTTTTGAATCACTCACAATTTCCTCTTGTTAAATCTTTCACTCTCCACTCCCAAACACTTACCCAAATTACTCTCTTTTCTTACTCTGTAGAAAAATTCATAACAAATTAATCTCTAAGTTAGTTTCTATGACTCATTATATAGAATACACATAAAAAATTGTGCATAAACTAAAATTTCATAGTGAAAAAGAGTCAGATCGTACAGTACTATCGTGGATCATTTGTATGAACAATTTAAAAATCATGGGATGATTTGGTATGAATACTATTTCATGAAGAGTTAGTCATGTGTAAGATTTACAGATCATCTATATGAACAGTTAAAGTTTTTTTTGGACAATCTACTATGAAGCTTATTTTATACACTATAAATTGTCTGTATGATATTTAGATCATCTATATGAACAGTTAAAATATGTTTGGGTGATCTAGTATGAAGCTTACTTTGTACACTGTTAGTCATCTCTATGATATTTAGATCATCTGTACAATCAATTAAATTTTTTTGGATGATCTGGTATGAAGCTTATTTTGTACACTATCAGTCGCCTATTTAAACTAACATCATACAATACGAATAGGGTTAATTCTTTTTTTTTTTTTGAATTTCAATTTTAACTCTTTCGTCCTATGTGTGTGTGCATAATTATCTAATTATAATCACACTCTCTAGGACTCAAGAAAATAGAAATTACTGACTTCATTATACGAAATGCTATTCTAGTCTATCTTAAAGTCTTCAGCACTCTACAGTATAATTTCCTTGACATATTAGTACACACAAAAATAAACAGACAGATATCCAATATATGTTTGGAATAATATTAATAATATCATAACAAAAATATTTTATTATCATAAAAAGTCACATTACACAATACTCAATCTTGATTTCTAAGTTGCAAAAAAGATGTCTAAGTTTTTCTCAGACTTAGGGTGGATAGAGATGCCATCGTTGGGCCGACTATTATGGGAGCAGTACTTTGATAGGAAACTTGGATTAATTGCTATAACAAACTACTGGGAAGCCACTTTAATCCTAGTAAAATGTACCATTATCACAGTGATGAAGATGTACACGTGTCTTTTGACATGGGTACTTCATCAATAATTCGATGTTGTTATTGTGCTAGTTGTTATGGTCCTTCTATAGAGAGCCGTACAAGGATTTGACCCTGTTGAGTTCATATAGCACATTAGAATATATGTTTTAAACATGATATGTTGCCTCCTCATGTCCAACTACTCTAGCTCACATGTACCCTTATAGTTGAAAGTTAGATAGAGATATTAAGCCTAAGTGAACTTGTTCCATGGAACACTAATACGAAAGTAATACTTTCACTTTGATACGTAAGCTAATTAACTTGTAAAAAATTAAAATAACAATGATTATATTCTAATTATCACAACAAAATATTTATCATAAATTTTTACTAAGCAATTATCATAGAAATAAAGTGCAAAAAAAAATAAATTGCAAAAGTAAAAATTAAGAACAAACACATTAGAGAATTATAGTAGTTCAATCAAACAATATCCTACGTCCACTCCCCAAACTCCTCTTCTCTGTGTATTGCACTATCACTACAGTGTCTCTCATTAAGCCCCTACAGCTAGGCGGGGTAACCTTTATAAAATCTCTTCCACTAATCTGGTGTGGCATAGGACCATAATCCTTTTCACCCTCCTGGTGAGGTAGAGAACCTGGAATCCTTTTCACCCTCTAAGTGAGGAAGAGAACCTATAATACTTTTTACCTTCCTAGTGAGGCAAAGAACTTTGAATCCTTTTTCACTTTCCAGGTGAGGCAGATAACCTGGAATCATTTTCTCCCTCCTACTAAGGTAGAGAATCTAGAATCCTTTTCACCCTCAAAGTGAGGCAGAGAACCTAGAAACATCTTCACCTTCCTCGATGCGATAGAGTGGCTAGGTCCTTTCATACCAATGAGGTTTTCTTCCCAAAGCTTCCCTTAAGATAAACCCTTATACAATTAAATTTTATTTTCATCCCGTATGATTGGAAATGATAAAATATCACCCCATGCAAAGATCAGGTCACATAATAAGATTTGTCCAATTGTATTGCACGATCTCACTGGACCAATTAATCCTAATTTGATCCCTAATTTTAGGATTAATTTAGGCAATATTTAATTACATTGTATAGTATGATATCCATCTATAGTACTATTCATACAAAATTTTTATTTTAAAATACTACCTAAGTTATGATTAGCACTAAGATCATGATTTCAACTTATCATCATATATGATCAAGATCATCTAGTATGATTAGTTTATATAGCTTTAATTATATAATTAGTTATATTAATGATTTTTAAAGTAGAAGAATGCATAGTACGATACATATCATAAAGTATGATTAATTCAAAATATTACTCTTCTAATTTTTCTCTCCAACTCATTCCCATGAGTGTGTGTGTGTGCACAATCACTAGGCTAGCATATAATTTTATATGACCTTACTCAAGAATTAAAAAAAAAAAAACATAAATGAATTTTATAAATTACTTTAGCATATCTAATTTTACCTAATCTTGAGCAATGAATCTTTCTTGAATGATGCATGACATGCCTAAAATGTTAGTATACACAAAAGCAAATATACAGTACAAATGCTAGGAGACACAAAGATGCAACCAGTAAGGTTTGTGTGCCTATGCTATAGCATATTGCCAAAAAACCTCTCAATTGTAAGTATTATATAGTTTAAATTTATATAATTATCATACTTGCATGGCTTATTTGTGAAACTTAAACATTATTTTATGTATATATGGGTTACGAACCATTTGTGTGAGCTTCAAAAAGAAACCTTGTAGATCTATCTTGATGATCTTGATGAGGTCTATCAAAGCATGGTTATTAAACATTGATAATTGATATGCCCACATAATATTATAACCTATATACTCGTTCAACTAAACCTTTTTGAAGAGGTTATCAGCAAACCATACATAAAGATCATTAGGAGGCTACCTTTTATATGTCATGAGGCATTAGAGATTTTGATGGCCTATGTCCTGATGATTAGTTAAAAGATGGATGAGCGAAATATGGTTGACCGAGTGATGTGATAATTCAGTGGCATCCAGTCGACATTTATACAACCTATTGATAGAACCTTTAAGCGAGTTGACATTCTAAGTAGAGCTGATATATATTGGATATGATACCACCTAGAACACATAATAAATCTATGGATTAATAAGCACATAGTCAACACACTAATTATTCTACTGTAAGGTAATGGAAGAGAGGATTTAGCCTTATATATGAAATGGTATTAGCCAAGGGCTTCCTTGAACATAATGAATGTTCCACTATAACCTCTAGAGTCGCTCTACCTTTGATTTGTACATTAAGATGGCAAGTAATCATGTTCATCCAACTGTATTAATAATTAAAATGTTTTTATTTATCATAATATAATATTATAATGTAATGGTTTTAAACTGGTTGATTATATTAGACAGACTTGAAGTTTTACATACCCCAGCGAATGTCAGCATAGAAAAAAAGTAAGTTTAATGGAGCATGAACTTGACAATGTTGATGATTTGAATAGTAGGATGGAGGCATTATTATTCATTTAGTATATTCTACTTGATTCAACTAAGAATTAGGGTAGAAGAAGGACTACATTTTTCCATAGAATTCCCTACCATGATGGGGGGACAAGCTCCATTAGAAGATGAATGCCAACATAATATTGGAACCTAGACAACCTGAAAGGGGGTTCTAGTGCTTCTACTTACCTTATAGAGACTCATGCTTCATAGCCACCTATGCTTGATGATCAATAGAAATTTTGATACCTACTGCCACTCACAAATTAGGAAATATTTTAAAATTCAAAATTTAAACTAGTCATAATGTATGATTACTATTGTAATTTATGATGTAATAAAATCTTGTCTAATCTAATCTTATAATTAGGAATTTAAAACAGGATTAATTTATTCTTTAGATTGAACTATATGATGGCTTGTATTATATTATACAACCTAATTTGCTCCCAAGATGATTTTTAATCTGCACTGATTATACTGAATGAAAATCTTATTTTATTTATCTAATCATAATGTACAACACTTGATAACATAAAATATAATCAGTTCAAATAGTTTATCTAATCATGCACACTCTTGTCCATCATATAGTGCTAACATGATGAATTCAACTAATCATACGGTACGCTCATAAATCATATTGTACAATCAGAAGCAACATAACTAAGTATTTATGATTTTTTTGAAACCTTATTTAAGCTCTCTCATTAGACTTTAAAAAAGTCTTTGGATATTGAGATATTTCTGTGAGAGTCCTTAGAGCTAAGAGAAGGAGAAGGGGCAGTTGTATGTAAGGGAGAAGGTGTGTGAAGGGATTTTACACAGTTTCTCCATGAAAGCTTTTGCCATAATTCCTCCATATGTCTTAGTTATTCTTTTGGGTTGCTTTGGGAAGAAAGTATTTAAGGCCAAAGATCATTAGGTTCTCTTCCTCACTATGTGGGTGAAAGGGAATCAAGGGTCCCTTCCTCACCAAGAGGGTGAAATAGATTCCAAGTTCTCTACCTCACTAGGAGGATGAAAAGGATGTTTGTACTCTATCGCACTTGGTTGGTGGAAGAGATTTTGTAAAGGCTTCTCTATCTTTTTATGTGGTTTAAAGGAGAGCCACTAAAAGGTTTAACGTAATACCTAGATAGAAGTTTGGGCTCCGGGGAGTGGAGGTAGTTCATGTTTAGATCGAGCCACTATAAATCTGGTGTGCTCGTTCTATGTTTTCTTTTCATATTTTATTTAATTACATTTTAATTTTCCCTGCATGTTATATTCTTATAAGCACTACTAAGATTGTTGAGATTTATCTTCTCTTGAATCTTGTTGGAAAAAAAAAATCTTTTTATTTATATTTTAAATAAAATCCAAAATAGTAAAAATACTTGTTTTATTAATTTATTTTGCTATAGTTTGTGTAATTGGTTCATTGAACTTTCAAAACTTTTTATAATCTTCATACATTTAGCTTACTTTTGATGAATTCCTAATATGGGATATGGAGATAGTATAGTTGGAGGTGATTTCTTCAACTGATCTAGATTCTAATATATTAGCTCATATGGTTAATAAGTCTTCCCTATATGATTAAAGCTT
Source organism: Dendrobium nobile (assembly GCA_022539455.1). Classification (NCBI taxonomy): domain Eukaryota; kingdom Viridiplantae; phylum Streptophyta; class Magnoliopsida; order Asparagales; family Orchidaceae; genus Dendrobium; species Dendrobium nobile. The sequence goes on from CM039726.1 coordinate 43,553,676, forward strand.
ATTGATCTAATTAATGCTAGTAAGAAATATTAACTATGAACATCTAATTATGGTATCATTATCAATAAGAATAGACTTTCGATTCCAAATTTTAGAGATTTGAGATTGATTTTTCTAGATGAAGCTCATTATTTAGGCTATATTGTTTATAAAAAAAAATAGAAAAATGTATAATGCTTAGAAAAGGAATATTTTAGTGTCTTGGATTGAAAATAAATATATTTAATTTTGTATCAAAATGTGAAGCTTGTTGGTTAGCGAAAATAAAATATTAGTGACTGTAAAGTTTTCACAGTCATTATCCATTATTGAGTGGAATGGGAATAGGTGACTGGATTTTGCTATGGGGCTTCTCAGGTGAAGATAGGGACATGATCCCATATGGGATATAATTGATCATCTAATGAAACTATTATATTTCATTTGAATTTTACAATCTGACTTAGTGGATATATTTGCACAGAGGTATGTGCATGAGATTACTATATACATATAATGTCAAAGGATACTATTTTTGATAGCGAAGGTAGATTTTCCTGAAGATTGTGGAGGGGTATTCAATAAGTTTTGGGTACTAAACTATATTTTAGTATGGCATTTCATCTAAGATAGATGGATAGTATGAGAAGATTATATAGGCACTAGAAAACCACTTAAGACTATATATTTTATATTCGGGTGACAACTGGGAGGATCACATTCCTCTTAAATAATTTACTAATAATAACATTTTTAGTCGAGCATCAGTATGGCTTCATATGAAGTTCTATATGACAAGAAGTATCGTACACTACTCTCTTGGATAGGGGTGGGAGAAAGATATTTGATTGGGCCAACCTTGATTGATTATACAACTAAAAATATATTTTTGAATGGAAACAAATTAAAAGTTTTACAAAATAGGAAGAAATAGTATTTTGATGCTAAGCATCGGGCTTTGAAATTTCAAGTAAAAGATTTCATATATGTGAAGATCGGATTGATGAAAGTTAAGCCCAAGGTATATTGGACTATTGGTAGTTATTGAAAGATTTGGAAAGTCTGCTTATAGATTATAGTTACAAGATCATATGTTTGAGATTCAAAATGTCTTTCATATATCACTTATTTGAAAATGGATATTTGATTCTGAAAATAAAATTTATACTAAAGTCATCTAGTTTCACCCAAATCTGAGTTACAGGGAAGATTCAGAGGGTTCTAGCCTATGATGTCAGATTGTTTAGAAATAAACATATTTTATTTGTTAAAGCTTAGTGGAATAATATAACTAAATGAGAAGCTAACTAAAAAGAGTCTATGGCAGTGAATTCTCTTAAGCTTTCCAAAGTAGACTCTCCTAAATCATAAAAATCAGACCATATACATCCATAGATCTTTGTCAAGCTTGTAAGGTTGTGAAGAAATATTTATGGCCTTCCTATAGTTAATCTATCTCCATAGACCTAGAAGACTGAACATAATATGTCTAGGCATGGAAGAATTATAATCTAATTCTCTGAATTATTCCAATATTCCTTTGTCAAGGTAATATATCACATTAAGTTTTAATTCTACACATGGCCGTTATATAGATTAAATTAAAATAGAGCGGTACTAAAAACAACCATTCATAATTTAAATAATAAGAGTTTACATTAGAAATTACTTAAGCCTTTCAAGCATTAATACATAACTACAAGTTCAGTTGACTATAAAAGAATAATAGAACAACATAAATTCTATTACTTACTCAAGAGAGATTATACAAATAAAAAAGAGTAAAAGGATATCACACAAAATGAAGGATCCCAAGTGAATCTCTCCTTACAACTTTTCTCTCCACACTCCTTTCCACTCCAAATGCTTGCTTGCTCATTACAATATTTGTCAGCCACTCCAAAGTATGTACCTTACTCTCCTCTGGCCTCTCCTCTAAGAAAGTTTTTCAAAATAATAGCACTCCCATACACAAAAATAGAAAACTATTTATATTGATTACAAAAATGGCTTAAGCACCACGATGCTTGTTATGGTGGTGCTATATTGTGACATTTTGAACACACCTCGGCACTGCTACAGGTTATATACTATGCTGCTAGGGCTACCTATAGTGGTTTTTGATGATCTCGCATAATAGTTTACTAGGCTAATGTGGTGCTTATTTTCCTTAACTGCTCCGCCATGATGCTACAAAAGTTAGACACTACGGGACTCGCTTATGTCATTTGGTAAAGGAGCACTTCTGGGTTGACACTTAAATATTAAACTATATAGCAATTTTTCCAAGACTCCATCTCTACAATATTGATTTTTGGCATTACAATATTTTTAAGCATTGGGGTGTTGACTATAGTTCCATCGAGGTGATAAAATAAATGGCCTTTTTTTAAGGCTCTAATATGACGATGTCCTGATATGGCATTGGGGCATTAATGATGCTACGGTGCTGGTTCAATTCTTATTGATTTTCTTCATTTCTTGAGAAATTCATACAAAACATCAACTAAAGACAAACATATAAAATATCATCTAATGTTCTCTTAATAGATTTCACCCAACTTAAACTCTTGCTTATTCTCAAGGAAATGTGTTTACAACTTTAATTATCTTCATTAGTTCAAATGAACATTTTGTAATTTAAAATCAACTAAAATATAAGATAAAACATTACTATTTAGCTGTTAATTGAAAAGATCAAAGAAAGATAATTTTAATTTAATAAATCATGAACAATCATCCTAAGGAATCACCTTCATTAATATCCAAATTGAACTAATATACTACAAATGTAAGTGTAACATTGACTTACTAGTTTAGATTGAATAATTTATCATTTTGAAATCAGTTGTACAGTAGTTAATTTTGAAATTCAATTATAAACCTTCATATTTAATAGTTTACTTACACTCACCTCTTTAAATTTGTGTTTTAGGTTCTATTTTAGGAATTCAACAATCTCACAAATTTCTGATGTTATATTATTCATTTTTCTTTTGATTTTTTTCTTTATTTAGAATTTCTTTCATTTCACTTCTTGTCTTTGTAAGGCACTTGAGTAATAAGGAAGTAATTTTTAATATCTGAGTAACTTTATTCCTTCAAAAAGCCCCATTTAATAATTATTTAAGGATTGTGCATGTTTACTAATTTCATACTTGAGTTCATAATAAATTTTATAAATTAATCTTAGCACTTTCCATTTCATAACTTAGTTATCCAATCATGTCACCAATAGTTAGTGCTTAACTATTATTGCTTTTAAGTTCAAAATTGAAGTACTAACTTAGATAATTTTCTTTAGTTAACTGTGATTATTTTAAAATTATAAATTATTATTTTTTGTTCATTCAATTAAGCACCTATAGTTTGTATCATTCTTAATTTTAAATAATTTTTAAATCCTATTTTTTATTGTGATTAAATTAGTTGTCTAAGAATAATATTTGTATGACATATCAATAGTTAAGTAAAATTGGAAATTTAATTAATGAAAATTTATCTAACTAAGATAAACAACAAATGAAACAAAGAACAAGAGTACTAAAAATGATAAAATAGTATAGTAGTGTAAATAAGAAATGATCATTTTTTTTCATTAAAAATGATAGTTAGTACAAAAGGCACTAACATGCAATTACTAAATCCCAAACTACAAGAAACTTAATGAGGGATCATGGAACCATCGATTGCCACATTGCCTCCAAGGTATACGTGGACAGTAGTTCCTAGAAGTAAGGTAGTTGTCCAACAGTTGAAGTAGCTGTAAACATTATAAACCTCGTATTACTAGAATTAGATGAGTGTCCCATCATTTTTGTGTGCATAAATGCACCACCTAAACACAAGAAGTACTACTGACATCATTACTAAGAGAATTGCCAAATCAAAGGAATCATGGGGGCCTACCCAAGAAAAGAAAATTAAAAATAAAGAAAAAAAGTGAAATTACTAGATTGACAAGAGGGGGGGGGGGGGGGTGAATTGTGAAAACTTTGTAGCAATAATTAAAAACCTAAGCAAGAGTTCTAGTTTTTTTTTTGTGTTTTACAAATTTTAAAATGAAAACTTTAACTACTACGAAGGCAAATAATTGAAATCAAACATGCAACAATGAAATCCTTTTTTCTTTCACAATTTTCACCAAGCAAATATTACAAAAATAAAGTGCAAGAAAAAAAAAAGCAATAAGGAAAAATCACACCGGAATTTTATAGTGGTTCGGTCAAACCATAACCTACGTCTACTCCCCGGAGTCCTCCACTCTAAGAATTTCACTACAAACTATAGCTCTCCTTTTCCCCCCTTGGCAAGGCGGAGAAGCCCTTACAAGACTCACTTTCACCAACCCAGCGTGGCGGAGTGCCAAGCACTGTTTTCACCCTCCCAGCGATGGTAGAGTACCTTCTCATTTTTCTCCCTCTTGGAGAAGGCAGAGTACCTTCGAGGTCACGAATGTAGAAGAGTCTCCCCCTTAGAGAGCCTTCCACAAATTCTTCTCGGGCCACAGGAGGAGCACCTCACACCTCTTCTCCCTCACTAAGCTCACCTTCTCCTTCTTCTCTCAACCCTAAAAACTCCTCAAGAGCTCTCTCCCAAGGATTCCCTCTCAAATCACATTCCCCTCTTTCTGTCTGTCACAAAAAGATTACTAATTTGATACATAAAATAGGCTCCAAAATCCTTGAAATATTCAAAGTAGTCGTTACTATCGTATAGTATGATATATATAAGTAGGCTTTATTCTGGTACGAAGGTTTACAAATAGTTCAAATATAATCATACAGTACGATACCACATCGTACGGTATGAGTCCAAACACTTCTGTTCGTATAGGACGACAACCGAGACGATTCTAATTCATCTCTATACATCGTATAGTATGATCAATGTCATACCGTATGATTAGAACAAATCAAGGGATCGGTCAGGACAATACTCGGGATGATCCAAAATAGTACTTTGTTCATCGTATGGTACGATATACTTTGTCCAGTATGATGAGTCAAAAACATGAGATCGTCCAGGACGATATCTGGGATGATAAAAAAATCATCTCTGTTCATCGTATAGTACGAACATATTCGTACCGTACGATTATAAATCAGCGGTTAAGCCTTGATCTATTCCAGTAATCACGGGTTAATTCTAAGTAAGTATTTAAAATAAATCGTACAGTACAAATTTCTTCGTACAGTACGAACGGTTGAAAAAACATACTTAGGTTATTTTGACGGCTAGGGTTTTGGATTAGTAACACATCGTCCAGTACGATAGAGTTCGTATAGTATGATCTGTTCATAGAAATCATTTTACAAAAGCTGTATTGTACAGTATGATATAAAATCATATAGTACAATCAATAGAGAAAGAAAATCTATTTTTTTACTTTTAAAACCCTCTCCCCCTGTTTGTGTGCATGGTTGCTCAAACTTACCTGCAGTTTGTGGCCAGACTTAAGAAAAGAAAAATAAAATAAAATAAATAAAAAATTACATTATTTCAAACTCACACTCCTACTCTACCCCGTCTTGAGTCTTCCTGTTATCCTGAGTAATTTGTGATCTTCCTGAAATGGTAGTACTCAGAGGCAATACTAGAAATCAAATGATATTCAATGAATAGGTATTTAGATGATATTATTTGTCATCATTAAAAGCTCAAACTAGGGGTCATGGATCCCAATAATCTCCCCCTTTTTGATGATGTGAAATAATGTTTGTTATAGGAAAGTTTGAATGGCATTTTATTTTTAGTTTTGTTTTGTTTTTTTTTTAATTTAAACATAAGAAAAAGAAATGTAATACAAAATAAGAAAAAAATGCAGTACGAAATAGAAAGAGAAATGCATTCTATTTAAACATAAGGAAATATAAGAGCAGACTACAACAAACTTCTCCCCCTTTTGATAGCACCAAAAAGGGGAGCAAATAACACTAAAAAAAATACAACACAGATACACTTTAAAGGAAAGATCCTGATCACTTGGAGGTGGAGGTGGGTTTGGTTGGAAATAGTGAAGAATTGTGTCAAATCAGTGATCAATCGTGGTGAAGTGTTCCCCAAACCATTTCATGTCATCCTCGAGTTGCTGATGTTACTCTTGTATGTGTGTACCGAGACAAGTCTAAAGTTTATCGAAGCGTTCGACCAAATCATCTTGAGGATAAGTTGGTGCAGGTGCTCGGGGTGCTGCATGTCATCGTGGTCGAGCTTGAGCTGATGCAGGGGCAGCATCTCCTACTTCTTCATCAAAGTCAGGTTCTTCAAGCTCTTATCCCCAACGAAAAAGAATATGGAAAGAGGCATCCGTATAAAAGATTGGAAGATTATCGGGTTCACCACGATAGGTTAATTGGTATTTATTTTGAAGGATATATCCTATAAGATGGCAAAGGGCTAGATTTTGTTTCTTGCGGGTAGTTGGGAGGCAAACGAAAGTCATATGTCGAATGTAGTCAATAATCAAGTCTGCCTCATCGAATTTGGTGTTGGATATAATAAGATAGGTAGTGACAGATAAAGTCGGGGTCATGTTGATCCGGTCGCCAGCTTTGGGTATTATAAAGGTTCTTAGGACATGTTGAATAATTCTGACATTTCGATTGAGTGATTGGATGAGTGGCTGGTGTTGATAGAAGGCATCATTCCTAAGGACACGATTAACATCACTCCAGTCAAATTCATTTGTGAGAAAAAAACAAACCATAGGCCCTTCAGTGGATAGGCAAATATATTGGGCGATGTCAGCTTTGGTAATCTCTATGTTTTGGCGACAGTCAAAGAAGTGGAAAGTTGTATTATAGACAGTGTAGGTAAGATTTGCCAAAAATTCAAATATGAGTTCGGAGTTAAAGGGGAAAGCTAGAGTAAGAAGGAACTAGAAAGTGGTGGAGGCGAAGAGGTTTAGTACCTCAAAATTTAGAGCAGCCTGATTGAGCATTTTGGACTGTATTATCTTGCAGGTTTTGAACTTGTAATAGGCCTCTTCATTTTCAGCATTTAGAAAGCGAGCACCGTGACGGCTTGAGGAAGATGAGCTTCCAGCTACCAAATGACCTCTCTTGCTGGAACTCGACATTAGCAAAAAGGAAAGTAGACTAAGTGAGAAGAGATGTGAGTGAAGAGTTATGAGTGAGGAGATCTACCTAGCCAGCAAATTTATAGAATTTTGAATAATTCGTACAGTATGATCTGATATCGTGCAGTACGGTTTAGTGTAATAATTGTTCTGGCGAAACGGTTCATCAAAAGGTGGTAACCTCATACAGTACTATGGGTATCGTACAATATGATCTGAAGGATTTCGATCATCCTGAGGGTCGTCGGTACGACCTTTGATGAAAAGTTTCATACTGTACGAACAGGTGTATCGTACAGTATGAATGACATTTATATCGTACCAGACACCTTTATGTTGTTCTCATCCATTTTGCTGAGGTGGATCGTACAGTATAAAGTGGAGATATTGTACAGTACGAACAATAATAATATCATACCAAACAGAGTTAATTCGTCCCAATCCATTTGTTGATGTGGATCGTTCAGTACGAATATGAGGTATCATACCGTACGATGATCAATAATGTCGTACCAGACGGAATAAATGACTACCAGCTGTATCGTATAGTACGATGTGTATGGTACAGTACGATGGGTATCATACAGTACGATAAACAGAGGCAAATTTTGCAGATTGGTTGTGTTTTGTGTAGATTTAGATATATCGTACAGTACGATAGTGGAGCGTACAGTATGATAATAAAATATCAAATTCGGTGGTTTTGTGTAGTAAGTGATGATCAGGAACAACCTTAGAATAAATTTTTTTATATTTACTTTTATTTTTTTAATTTTTATTTTATTTTAATTTTATTTTTGCTTTTTTTTTTATGCATTAATGTCTATGACACCTAGTCCAGTCGTCAAGGTGCTAAAGGTATTGAATGCTAGTGGTTTTATGAATAGGTCAGCCAATTGATCTTTTTTAGCGATGTGATGCACTTCTATGTCTCCCTTAGCAACGTGATCTCTTATGAAATGGTGTCTAATATCTATGTGTTTCATTCGAGAGTGCTGAATTGGGTTCTTAGAGTTGCAAATTACACTTGTGTTGTCACACATGATTGAGATGGTTCCTACAGGTAGGCCAAGATCAAGAATTTGTTGTTTTAACCATAGTACTTGTGCAACACAACTTCCTATTGCAATATATTTTGCCTCAGCCATGGAAAGGGCTACTGAGTTTTGCTTCCTACTAGACCAAGAAATTTATGATCCTATGAATTGGCAGGTACCATAGGTGCTTTTTCTATCTATTCTACATCCTACAAAATTCGAATTTGTGTACCCTATGATTTCAAAGGAAGTGTTGTGCATAGGATACCACATTTCTAAGTTCGGGGTACCTAGTAGATATCTAAGGATTCTCTTGACCACAGTTAAGTGAGACTCTTTAGGATCAACTTGAAAACGGGTACAGAGGCACACACTAAACATTATGTTTGGTCTACTGGCAGTCAGGTAAAGAAGGGATCCAATCATTCCTCTATATTTCTTCTGATATACTGATTTTCCATTAGGATCTTTGTCTAATTGAATTGTTGAGCTCATTGGAGTATTCATGGGCTTAGCACTATCCATTTCATATATTTTCAGAACATCCTTAATGTATTTCCTTTGGCCAATGAATGTTCCATTATCTATTTGTTTCACACTAAAGCCAAGAAAATAGTTAAGTTCTCCCATCATGCTCCTTTAAAACTCATTACTCATTATTTTTTAGAATTCATCACACAGATTTTTATCTAAAGATCCAAACAAGATGTCATCCACATAGATTTGAACAATGAGAATTTCATTTTTGATCTTTTGTAAAAAGAGTGTAGTATCTACACTACCCTTTTCAAATCCTCTATCCAATAGGAATGAGGTAAGTCTTTCGTACCATGCTCTAGGTGCTTGCTTTAATCCATAAAGTGCCTTTTTTAATTTGAATACATGGTTTAGAAATTGTGAACTTTCAAATCTGAGGGGTTGCTCAACATAGACATCTTCCTTAATTACCCCGTTCAAAAAATCACTCTTTACATCCATTTGATATAGTTTGAAGTTCTTGAAATAAGCAAAAGCTAAGAGCACTCTTATGGCTTCTTGTCTAGCAATAGGGGCAAAGGTTTCTTCAAAGTCTATTCCCTCAATTTGGTTGTACCCCTTAGCTTCTAATCTGGTTTTATTTCTTATTTTTGTTCCTGAATCATTCACCTTATTTTTGAAGACCCATTTCGTTCCAACAACACTTTGTTCTTTAGGTCTCTTGACTAACTCCCAAACATCATTCCTGGTGAATTGGTTCAGCTCTTCTTGCATTGCTAGAATCCAGAATTCATCTCCTAAGGCTTGATCTATACTTGTAGGTTCTATTATAGAGATGAATGCCGAATGACTAACCTTTTCCTAAGTCCATGCCTAATTCTTACACCTTCTGAAGGGTCTCCTAAAATTAACTCATTAGGATGATTAGAAGAATATCTCCATTCTCTAGGTAAATCTTTCTGAGGTTCTAGCCTTTCTCCTAAGGTCATAGTCTCTACTCCTTGAATTGCCTCTATTTCATCATCTTTAATTTTATTTTCAGAGGGTTTATCTGATTCATTGAATACTACATGGGTGGACTCTTCTACTACTAGGGTTCTCTTATTAAAGATTCTATAGGCATTACCTACAGATGAATAACCTAAGAAGACACCCTCATCAGACTTGGGATCGAATTTTCCTAAGGGAAGTTTGCCATTAATCAATATGAAGCACTTGCACCCAATGACATGTAAGTGTAAAAGATTCGGTGTCCTACCCTTAAGGAGTTCATAAGGAGTTTTATTCAGCTTAGATCTAATGTTTACCCTATTTAAAACATAACACGCTGCATTGACTGCTTCTGCCCAAAAGTATCTAAGAAGGGTGTACTCCGCTAACATTACCCTAGCGGCTTCTACCAAGGTTCTGTTCTTCCTTTCTGCTATACCATTTTGCTGTGGAGTTCTACGGGCTGAGAAGTTATGCTCTATTCCAATCTCTTGACAGAATGATTCAAACTTTTCATTTTGAAACTCTCCATCGTGATCACTATGGATTGTTGAAATTTCACATCCTAATTTTCATTAAATCCAAGTGGAGAATACCTTAAATTCCTAAAAAAACTCATTCTTAGGTAATAGGAATCTTACCCAAGTGAACCTAGTGAAGTCATCTACAATCACAAACCCATAATTTTTTCCACCTAGGCTGGCTGTGCTTACTGGTCCAAATAAGTCCATGTGTAGGATTTCTAATGGCCTAGAGGTGATCACATCTTTAATTGAATGAAAAGGATGATTTAATTTATTTTCCTAGTTGGCAAGCATCACATAAATGGTCCTTAGTGAAATCTAACTTAGGTACGCCTCTAACTAGGTTTTTCTTAGTGATGTTTCTAAGTGTTTTCATACTAGCACGGCATAGTTTCATATGCCATAGTCATGAGTCATCAACTATTATTTTCAAATAAAATAAATTTTAACTATCAATGCAATCAAGGTCTAAAATGTAAACATTGTTCATTCGTTTTCTTTCTAAAACTAGTTTATCATTTAAACTAATCAGACATTTGTCAGACAAAAATTTAATATCAAAACCTTTGTCACATAATTTACTAATGCAAAGTAAGTTGTGCTTCAGACCATCAACTCATAAGACATTTTCAATTAAAAAATTCTTAGCATTAACAACAATACCTGAGCCTATCACTTACCTGGTAGTGTTGTCTCCCAATGTTGATTTGCCTAACTCCTTACTCCTAAGATAATGCCACCGTTCACTCCTTCTTTTCACCTGCATCACTTTGTCTTTAACTCACTCCTTACTCGTATGCAATGAGTGACCCAAGGACATTATCAATTGAATAAATGTTTAAGGTCTTTAGATTCAGTGATAGCAGTTATCTTAGCATCGTAGGAACTAGGTAAGCATCTTAGAATCTTATTAACTTTCTTATAATTTAAAATCTCTCTACCTAATGCATGCAAGGATGTCACGATTTGGGTAAACCTAATGTACATGTCAGATATTGTTTCACTAGGTTTCATACGGAAGAGTTCATAATCATGCAACATAATATTTAGTCTAGACTGTTTTACTTCACTTGTTCCATCGTGTGTAATGCACAGTCTATCCCAAATCTCCTTACCAGTAGCATAGATAGAAACTCTCATATAATCCTCAGACTTGAATGCACAAAAAAAGCAATTTGAACACTTAGTATTCAATTGGGCTAAATCCCTATCCTCATTGCTCCATTCATTAAAAGAGACTTGAGTTTTCACCATATTCAAAGTTTTAAAAGGTGCAACATATCCATAATTGACTAACATCCACATGCGGTAATCAATAGACTGTCAAAAAGTAGACATTCTAATTTTCTAGAAATCAAATGGGATGTTATCAAAAAGAGGTGGATGGGTTAATTAATAACCCTCCGCGGTGTTACGATTACTAAAATGTGACATGATCATTTTTTCAAGGTTTTCTAAAACACTATTTTTTAAAACTGGCTCTGATACCAATTGAAATTACTAGATTGACAAGAGGGGGTGAATTGTGAAAACTTTGTAGCAGTAATTAAAAATCTAAGCAAGAGTTCTAGTTTTTTTATGTTTTTCAATTTTTAATATGAAAACTTTAACTACTACGAAGGCAAATAATTGAACTCAAACATGCAACAATGAAATCCTTTTTTCTCTCACAATTTTCATCAAGAAAATATTATGAAAATAAAGTGCAAGCAAAAAATAAAAAAGCGATAAGGAAAAAGCAAACCGTAATTTTAGTAGTTTGTTCAAACCATGACCTACGTCCACTCCCCAGAGTCCTCCACTCTAGGAATTTCACTAAAAAATATAGCTCTCCTTTTGCTCCCCTCGGCAAGGCGGAGAAGCCCTTACAAGACTCACTTTCACCAACCCAACGTGGTGGAGTGCCAAGCGCTGTTTTCACCCTCCTGGCGACGGTAAAGTATCTTCTCATTTTTCTCCCTCCTAGAGAAGGCAGATTACCTTCGAGATCACGGATGTAGAAGAGTTTCCCCCTCAGAGAGCCTCCCACAAGTTCTTCCCGGGCCACAAAAGGAGTAAGATGCAGCAAGAACAGAGCAACCGTGTGATCTCCCCACACCTCTTCTCCCTCACCAAGCTCACCTTCTCCTTCCTCTCTCAACCCTAAGAAATTCTCAAGAGCTCTTTCCCAAGGATTCCCTCTCTAATCACGTTCCCCTCTTTTTGTCTGTCACAAAAAGATTACTAACTTGATACATAAAATAGGCTCCAAAATCCCTAAATATTTAAAGTAGCCGTTACTATCGTACAGTACAATATATATAAACTGAGTTCATCCTAGTACGAAGGTTTAAAAACAGTTCAAATATAATCATATAATATGATACCACATCGTACGATACGAGTCCAAACACTTCTGTTCGTACAGGATGACAGCTGAAATGATACTAAATATCTCTATACATCATATTGTACGATCAATGTCATACTGTACGATTAGAACAAATCAAGGGATCGGTCAGGACAATATTCAGGATGATCCAAAATCATCCTCGATTCATCGTATGGTATGATATACATCGTCCAGTATGATGAGTCAAAAATAAGAGATCATCCAGGCCGATGTCCGGGACGATAAAAAAATCGTCTCTATTCATCATACGTATAATACGATCAATAGAGAAAGAAAATCTATATTTTTACTTTTAAAACCCTCTCCCCCTATGTGTGTGCATGGTTGCTCATACATACCTACAGTTTGAGACCAGACTCAAGAAAAGAAAAATAAAATAAAATAAATAGAAAATTACATTGTTTCAGACTCACACTCCTACTCTACCCAGTCTTGAGTCTTCCTGTTGTCCTGAGTAATTTGTGATCTTACTGAAATGTTAGTACTCACAGGCAATAGCAGAAATAAAATGACATTCAATTAATAGATATTTAGACGATATTATTTGTCATCATCAAAAGCTCAAACTAGGGGTTATGGATCCCAACAATAAGAAGGACTATCAACAATATATATATATATATATATATCATGAAAATTTGGAAAATAAAGAAAATTAAATCATAGGGATCAATCCTAATCCTTCTCCTCATCTTCATCATCATCATCTATTATTATTACTACTAGTTGGTGCCAAAGAAATGGGCCATATTCAGAGTCTAAAAAGAACTATAATTGATTGAGGTTATATATAAATAGATTCCTACAAAACAACCTAACTAACACTTCATTGAACTGAGAAGCATAGTTTTTCTGCTTTTCCAACATATCCATACAATTGGTGACATGATGAGACATCTCCAGTTTCCAGCCCCTACTCTACTCATAAAGCTTGGTAACACCCTCCTTTTTCTCCCTCAATTTTGAAATTTACTCACCTAAGGATCTAGGGGTCAGGGTACTCAATCCTCTACTATTGGACTAGTTGGTTAGAAAGGGCTCACTAGGTTCAGCTTCCTCCTCTTCTTCTATCTTTTCAAAACTCTCAATTTTCCCCTTTTTGAGTGGGAAAATGTGAAAAAATTCTCTTTATTGGATTCACCTAATAGTCTAGTAGCTACAAAAAGAGAATAAACACGAGAAGGATGATCTAGAACAATGGAAATGGAACCCCTAATGATATGCATCAATGAGAAAAGAAAAATAACTTCCTTGCATTGATTGAGTGATACACCGGAATTGCATTGTTTAAAATAGCTCTCCCCAGTCACCTCACTATAGATCTTACTTGGAAAAAATAAGAAGAGTTAAAATAATATGAAGCTTTGGATAACTGGGTCAAAAAGGATGTAGGAAAATATATTACCTTTCCATATCCCTTCTTGTAGAAAGTCCCACTACTAAGCCAACAAAGCACTCTCAATAACTACAAAGGATATGGGTGTATTATAAAAGGCAAAGTAGTCATCAAATTCTATATCCCTGAGTTTATAAATTTAGTTTATACTCTAAGGATCGAAAGGCACCCACTTTCCTGTCATAAAATATCTATTATTTTGGGCTTCTTTAGCAATGGAAAAATTTTCTCATTATATCAACAATGCATGCACTATTCTCCTGGAAAAATATTTTCAAAACCCTAGTCACTATAATTTACATTACAACTCTACCAGGATTTATAAAACTTTGCTTAGGTATGAAATATTTGCTAACAAATAGTTGGGTATATCTCTCTTCAACTTCAACATAAATCAACCTCCTCTGGTTAAATGAGGAAGTAGCTCTCTTCTTGCATCCCTAAACCTTAGGAGTCATTTGAAAAAAAATTGATTAAGAGAAGAGGATATCATAAAATAAAAAATTAAGAGAGTAGAGAGAGTCAAAACACATTGAAAATAATGAAAATCAGCCCTTCATTTTTATAAACTCAATGAGCATAACGACAATGTGAAGAGCAAAACTACAGCTCTAGGATAACTCTAAAAGATAAACATTCAAATGGGAAGAATGCTACAGTTAGATGGTACACATGGTGCTACGGTATAAGCATGGGAAAATGAAGCACCAACTTTTTCCCAAACAAGTGCCATGGTGTTTGACATGTATGAGCACTGTAGCACTGAGAAAAGGCTACTATTACTATTCCATGACTACTAATTATGCTTTTCAACTAATGCTATGACACTATAGGCAACAGTGTAATGCTCAATAAAGTTTCATATTGAAAGTAGGTGCACCATACAATAGTGCTGAATAAAATGTCATTGCACCATAAAAATAAAGGATTTTGTGCCATCGTGCTACATGGGTGAGCTCTTGGGCACTATTATTTGTTAGGTATCACTACAACTTAAATTTACAATGTAGTGGCATTTCATTACACTGCTTTCTTGACTCTCCAGCATAATGGCACCTATTTTAAATGTTGTAATGCTCTGAGTCCCTATATTGTTCTACTGTATCAAATTTGCAAATTGTATAAATTCTAAAAAAAATAACTTGTAATTATTTTAGTTAGAATCATGCTTAGTAACTCACAAATAATACAAACTTAATAATTTTCATAAATACTAAATAAAAATAAAGAATACACAAATAAATAAATACTTTAACAACATAATTAAAACCTAACATCAACAGGATTGGGTTGCCTCCCAAGTTGCATTAAATTTATTATTTTGAGCCAAAATAAACGAAACATTTCATTTTGGCTGGGTGGTATCACTATTATTCAAATTCATAAAGCTATGATCTTTCCCTCTTTCCTTGGACTCACTTTGATAGTGCTGGGTAAAGTGTTATGGGGCTTACTACTAAACGATATCACAAGCTATCCAAATTGATTTTCTATATTCTTAATAAAAGTAATTTGACTCTATAATTGGTTTCCCTTATAAAACACTCACTCTTTCAAAGATGTCCTCCTATCTCTAAACTATTTATTTTTATTAATTCCTTGGGAATAAAATGGTTTAGGATACACTAAAAGTTATTTAGGATTATTCCAATTTCCTACCAGGTTTGATTGGTTTGCATTCCATTGATTTTCACCATTATTATTATTCCACCAAAAATAAGGGTAGTTCCTTCAACCTAGATTATAAGTATTAGAATAATATTATTTTATCTTCCAATTAAAGTCACATTCTCAATTCCTTGAACACTAAACTCACTAGAAAATTTTAAATTATTCTCCTCTAAAGGTAAAGGTGATAAAAAACCAAGACTAACTCAAAAATTATTTAACTTCTTAGACATGACTACTACCAAAGCTACAAAAATTGATAAAACATCTAATTCATAGATACTTTCTACTCTTTTAGGAAACCCTATCATAAGACCAGAAACTCCAACTACAATATCAAATATTGATCTTAGAGATCCTACAACTTTCTAAGCATCTCCTTAAATCTTTCCCAACTCCAATAGAATAACTCTCCTTCAAATGGGGAAAAACAAGTGATATTATTCTTAAGCTTAGTAATTTTATAGTGAAAAATAATTTACTAGGGCCTTATGTGCCAACTAATTCCAAGTGGTTATGGAGCCTGGGGGAAAGAATCGAGCCATACCTTACCCTTATCCGTTAGTGAAAATAAAAATAAATGAAACCCATTATACTTGAAAGTTGTGAATTTTTCTAAGAAACTAGTTAATTGTAAGTTGGGATCCTCAACAAGAGTTCCTCCAAATTGAAAATTCTAATCCATTTAAATTATGGATGGTTTTGTTTCAAAATTATTGATTAGATAGTATGCCAGTTAATACTTTGTTGAATTCCATCTATTATAGGATTGGCATATTCCGTAAGAGGTCTAGGAAGGTCTGATTTGGATTTTGTTCAACCATTCCTAATAATAAAGTCTTTTTGGATTTTTTTTTTATAAGGGTCCTTTCAATCTCTAAATCAAACATTAAAGGCTCTTAACTAACTCTACTATACGTACACCAACAACTAAAAAAGATTAAACATAATTAATAAAATAAAAAAGCAAGATACAAACACTCACATATTCATAGATTCATAAAAGAAAAATGTAACCAACAAGATATAAGTAGGATTAATTATGTAGCTTTTTAAAACAAGTAGAAATAAATTTAAGAATATACATTACTTCCCCAATAATAGGGCCAAAAACTTGATGGGGGAGACTAATAGTAAGCATGTGAGGATTATTCACGGTGGTCTATGCTTACGTGTATTCAAATATAAATCTCCACTAAAAATGCAAGAGCAAGTGTCAATAAAGTAATCAAAGTATTTATGAGAGAGAGTCAAACCAATGAGAAATTGTTCTACTTCACATAATTATTCAATTACTATCTTATTCAAGCTATAGAAATTATTCTATACAACTAAACCAGGGTTGTGTGCTAAATTAGACTAATGCAAGTGAACTCTCCTAAGATTTCTTAAGCTGAATCTCCTAAATTAGTTATGAATCGAAGCAAGTGCATTATTAGTTCTCTATCAAGCTTGTAAGAATGTGAAGACAAGTTTATGGCCTTCCTAAAACCGTGCTATCTCCATAGACCTTAGAAAGCTAAATATCATATGTTTAGGCAGGCAAGTATTCCATTCTAATTCTTTAAATTATTCCAATATTCCTCCATCGAGGCAATATATCAAACTAGATTTTAACTCTACCCGCGGAACTACATAAATTAAATTAAGATCAAGAGATACTAAAAAACCATTCTTAATATAAAGAATAAGAGTATACATTAGTAATAACTAAAGTCTTCACATTATTAATCCAAAACTATGAGTTTAACTAGCCTAAAAATAAAAATAATAATATTATAATTTCTATTACTTGCTCAAGAAAGATAGTACAAATAGTAAAGAGTAAATACATATCACTTGTAATGAAGGTTCCTAAGTGAATCTCTCTTATAGTTTCTCTCCATACTCCTTTCCTCTCCAAATGCTTTTTTCCCACTACAATGTCAACCATCCACTCTAACATATGTACATTACTCTCTTCTGGCCTCTCATCTTAGAAAATCATTTAGAAATTTAGCACTCCCACAAACAAAAATAGAAAAACTATTGATACTTATTAGAGAAATGGATCAGATGTGACGATAATCAACAAGGTGGCACTACATATTTATATTATCAACTAGGACCTCGACACTACTAAAGGTTTTCCTCTATGGAGCTAGGCTAATATAGCACTATGGTTGATAAAAGTTTGAAATATGCCAAATGGGGGGAGAATTTGTACTTTTGAAAATAATCATAAGTTGGAGTACTAACTTTTTGTAGATTATTCAGACTTTTTAAATAAGCAATTTAATTTCACAATATATAAGCAAATAATTTTAACAATAATTTCAGTGATGATGGTGAAATTCTAAATTTCATAATAAAACATTGATCTGAGAAATTTACCAAGTAGTCTTAATAAAAATGAAGTGCAAAAAGTAAAATGAGGAAAATGAAAAAGCACACCATAAATTTTTATAGTTGTTCGGTCAACCTTGTCCTACATCCACTCCCTGGAGTCTTCCACTCCAAGTATTGCAGTAACACTAAGTGATTCTCCTTTTTCTCACTCATCAAAGTGGACAAGCCTTTGCAAACTCTTTTACACCAACCTGGTGTGGCAGAAGATCAAATCGCCTTTCACAGGCAAAGAATCTTCACTTCTTTTTCTCCCTCTTTGAGAAGGCCGAGAACCTCGACTCCTTTTTCTCCCTCCTAAAAAAGGTAGAGAACCTCAATGACTTGATTAAGAAGCCTCTCTCCCTAGAGAGCTTCAATTCCAAAAGACTCACGTAGGCTACAGAAGGAGTAAGCGTGTAGTTATCCCGTAGCAACCGTGTGATCTCCTCACACTATTTTTCCCTCATGATTAAGCTCGCCTTCTCCTTCCTCTCACATACCTTTATTTCTTCAAAAGCTCCTTCTCAGAGTTCCTCTTTTAGTCAAGTTCCTCCCTTTATCATCCTTAGAAAAAGATTAAAGCATGGATTTTATAATAGACTTTAAGAAACTCTAAAAATTCAAGTTAGTTGTCATTATTCTTACAATAAAATATAAGTTTGTACAATATGATAAGTTAAAAACTAGTCTCATCTTGTACGATGTAAATAAACATTCAAACAAACTATTCAAATTTTATGAACACATTATATAGTACGATCCAGTGATCATCCATTATGATCTATTTGATTTCCTCTATTCAGACAGGATGATTCTTGGGATGACATAAATTCATCTCTATCACTCATCCCATATAGTTCTCATGGTATAGTACAGTTAGTTTTTTTTTAGGTAAATCATCAAGTATGATATGAATATAATACAATATGATTGGTTCAAAAATTATAACTTCTTCTAGTATGATTTTTTAGATGACCAAAATCATTTATGCCAGTCATTTGGTACGATCATCATCATACAGTATGATTGGTTCAAAAATTATGGTTTCTTTTTGTATGATCTCTCAGATGATCAAATTTCATCTTTTCAGTCATCTGGTATGACCGACTATCATTAATTAAATAATGATTTGATTTACTAATTATGGGGCTAAATTTTAGCAACATTTCAATTTTTTTAACAGTATAATTAATATGATGAAGTACAATTAATTCAAATATTAAATTTAAAAATCTTACTTAAATTAATCTGGCGGCTAGGATTTTGATAATGAAATAAATTATATAGTTCAATACATATCATACAATATGATTATTTTACAGAACATGAGTTTTTAATTAGCCATTGAACCAATCTTTAAAATAATTGATCATACATTATAATTAGTTTACAAAACTTTAATTTAAAAAAAAATATTGTTCCTTTGTGTGTGTGCACCGTCACCCAATTGCATAAACTCTAATATGGCCTTACTCAAGAAAATAGAAAATAAAGAAAATAAAAATACATACACTTTTAACTTGAATTCCTAACCTACCTAATCTTGAGTCTTTAGTCTTCTTGAGTATTGTACCTGTAATCGTTGTGCATAAGAAAGACAATATCTAACATATTTCCTAAGAATGTAAAATTCAATTAATAAAATTTGTCATCATCAAAATCACAAGTAGGGATCCTACATTCACAACAATCTTTCCTTTTTTAATTATGGAAAATAAATTTGGTTTTGAGTGTAGATTGAAAGATTTTTAATCCTAAGCTCCCCATTACTAAGTAAAGGATGTTAGAAAGTAGGGATGACTTCCTCTTTTTTTTTTAAAGATAAACAAGAAAAATACAAAATAAATAAAATTGGAATTTCTATTAAATTAAAACAAACACACATACAACAAAACAAACATATAATAAAAGCTAAACAATCAAACATTTTCTCCAACTTTTGACATCACCAAAAAGAGGAGAACACTAGTAGAAAATGAGTATAATAGTACAAAACAAAAACACAACACATAACTAAAAGTAAGATGGTCCCTAATTAGGTGGTAGGGTGGTGGATGTTGTTGGAAGTAGTTGTTAACGGAGGAAAATTGAGTTTGAATTTAGTCAAACTATGCCCTAGACCATCCCATGTCTTCATCATGTTGAATTTGTTGTTTTTCTAGGCGGAACTCATGATGGTCAAATTGTTGTATCAATTCCTCATACGGGTAGCAGTAAGGGGCTGGTGTTGGACATGTCCTAAAGCCATATTTTGCTTTATTATGATAGAAGGAAGTCTTATGGGCGTTATATTTTGAATGTAATCAATTATGAATTGAGATTTATCAATGTGAGTGTCAGTCATGATAAAAAAGGTGACTAAGGAAAGCATTGTGGTGATGTTCACATGATCTCCAGCTTTTGGAATAATTGCAATATGAAGATCATATTGGATAACCCTTACATTATGATTTAAAGATTAGACTAAGGGTTGGTGTTGATTCATTGCTGAATTTGTACTTGTTAGATTGATGCTACTCCAATCATAGACTGAAATAGAAGCCATAAAAAGGGATCGACCTCCCTCAGTGTTAATGTAGAGGAATTCTTGTAAGTCTCCTTTTGTGATTTTGACATGGAAATGGAAAACATAGGATGACTTTATAGAGGTATCGCCATTGATTTGCTAAAGAATTTTAGAGTGGAAGGGAAAGGCTATAGTAAGAAGGAATTTGAAAGCAGTGGTGTCAAAAGGACTCATCTCCTAAAAATTCAGGATGTGTTGATTTAGTATGCATGATGGTGTGATTTGGGCTTCCTTATAATTGTGATATACTGCTTCATCAGCATGAGTTAGAAATTGATCATCACCTGGGCGATGGGAAGAAGAATTTCTCAGGTAAAATGACTTCGCTTGCTTCCACCAGCCATTTAGAGAGTGCAAAGGTTATTAGTTTAGAGTTTGGAGGGTAGAACGGATGGATTGAAATCATGGAAAACTCTTACGTTATAGATTTAAGTATATCATATAATACTATTAAGGATTAGACATTATGATCAAGTGAAGTTAAATCGGTTGGACGACTTGTCACAAAAGGTGGTCAAATCGTACAATATAATCAAGATAGCAATGTATGATCTTAATGAAATTCATTCATCCTGAGGAGTCATTAGTATGTCCTTTGACTTGTTGGATTGTATAGTACAAATAAGTTTTCATATAGTATGATGGACAATAATTTTAAACCAAACGGATAGAATTTTTCCTTATCTAGCTCGATACGCATATTGTACAGTATGAAAAGGGGTATTGTACGATATGAATGGAAATAATTTCATACCAAATGTATCAAATTCCTCAACGGTTATGGAAATGTGGATTGTATAGTATGAAGAGAGGTTTGTACAATATGATGTGTATATCAAGGATTTAATATGAACCATTGATGCAATAAAGGGCTGTGATCAATGTATCTATGCATATCATATCATATGAATGTGAATCATATATTACAATCAGGAAAGAATTTTAAAGATTATCGTGATTCTGTGAAGTGCATGTATGATGATCACGAAATATCTTAGACAAATTTTTTTTAACAAACAACAAAAAATAAAATAGAGATAGATATATGAATAAACATATTCAATTTAAACACATATGAATGAATGCTTTCAATTGATTTTTTCTTACTTCTCCTAGATTAAGTATGAATGCTCATAACACCTAGTTTTGTCCTCAAGGTGCTAAAGATGTCATAGGCTAAGGGTTTTATGAATAAGTCTGCAAATTGATCTCCTATAGTTAAATAGTGCAATTCTATATCTCCCTTGGCAACATGATCTCTTATGAAGTGATGCCTAATATCTATATACTTAGTGTGTGAGTGCTAAATTGGATTTTTGGATATGCAAATTACACTAGTGTTGTTACACATAATTGGAATTATTTCATAGTCTAAGATCTAAAAGTTATTGCTTTAGTCATAGGACTTGAGCAATACAACTCCCTACTGCTATATATTCTACCTCAAATGTAAAGAGGGATACTGAATTTTATTTTATACTAAACCAAGAAATTAAGGATTATCCTATGAATTGACAAGTTTTAGAAGTCCTTTTTTTATTTACCCTATATCCTATAAAATTAGAATATGAATATCCTATAATTTCAAAAGAGTTGTTGTGTCTAGGATAATAGATTCTTAAGTTTGGAGTACCTAACAAATATCCAAGGATTCTTTTAACTGCAATCACTTGTGATTATTTTGGATCTTCTTGAAATCTAGCACAAAGGTAAACACTAGACATTATATATGTCCTGCTAGCAGTTAAGTATAGAAGTGATCTAATAATTCCCCTATATTTTTTTATTCACTAATTTTTTATATAGTTCTTTGTCTAATTTAGCAGTGGAGCTCATGGGAGTGTGCATGGCCTAGCATTATTCATTTCATATTTTTTTAGAATTTCCTTGAAGTATTTATTGTGGCTAAGTGATCAATATTGGTGGGCTCTATCATGGAGATAAATGCAAATGACTAACCTCCTTCTTAAGTCCATGCCTAGTTCTCACATCTTTATATGGGTCTCCTAAGATAAATTCTTTAGGATGACTAGAAGAATATCTCCAATCTCTAGGCAATTGCTCCTGAGGTTCTACTCTATCTCTTATTACAATGGTTTATACCCCATGAATGATCTCAGCTTCTTCTTTAGGTTTTGATTCATTAAATATCACATGGGTAGACTCTTATATTACTAGGGTCCTCTTATTAAAGATTTTATAGGCTTTACCTATATATGAATAACCTAAGAAGACTCCATCATATTTAAGATCAAATTTTCTAAAGGCTGACTTTCCATTAATCAAGATAAAGCATTTATATCCAAAAATCTATAAGTGAGAAAGATTGGATTTCCTACCCTTAAGGAGTTTAAATGGTATTTTATTCAACTTCGATCTAATATTCAACTTATTTAAAACATAATAAGCAGTGTTCACTACTTCTGTCCAAAAATACCTATATTGTGAATACTCAGTTACTAGTGCCCTAGTAGCTTCCACCAAGGTTATATTTTTCCTTTCAGTTATTCTATTCTGCTAGGGGGTCCTAGGGGCAGAGAAATTATGTTCTATTCCTATCTCTTGATAGAATGATTCAAACCTATTATTTTTAAACTCTCCATCATGATCACTATGAATTATTAAAGTTTTGCATCCTAATTTACTTTGAATCTAAGTGGAGAAGGTTCTAATTTCTTCAAATGATCCACTCTTATATGCTAGAATTTTTACACAAGTGCATCTAGAGAAGTCATCTACTATCACAAATCCATAAGTCTTTCCTCCCAGGTTGGTTGTACTAATAGGTCAAAATAGGTCTATGTGAAGGATTTGTAGTGACCTAAAGGTGTTCATATCCTTAATTGAATGAAATAATTATTATACTTATTTTACTAGTTAGCAAACATCACATAGGTGGTCCTTAGTAAAGTCTAAGTTAGGTATGCCTTTAACTAGGGGTTTTTTTTAGTGATATTCTTAAGTGTTTTCATGCTAATGTGGCATAGTCGCTTATTCCATAGCCATGATTCATCAATTATAGTTTTTAAACACAAGGAATTTGAATATTCAATATGATTCAAGTCTAACATGTAAATATTGTTCATTTATTTTCCTTCTAATACAAGTTTATCATCTATGCTAATAATGTATTTATTAGAAAGAAATTTTACATCAAATCCTTTATGTCAAAGTTGAATAATACTTAACAAGTTATGTTTTAAACCATCAACTAATAAAATATTCTTAATCATAAAGTGTTTAAATTTTCTAATTATATTTTATCCCACCACTTTTCTAGTGGTGGTGTCTCCTAATGTCACTTTGCCTCCTAACTTGGCCTCCAGTGTGATGAACTACTGCATATCACTAGTCATATGCCTCAAGCAACCACTATCCAGGTCCCACATACTCTCACTATGTCTTTTATGAGAGCATCCATGCAATGTGATTGAAAGGTTAGATTTGGGAACCCAAGTGAGTTTAGGTTCCACCTTATGCTTGAATGAATAAGATGTATGCATGTTATGCTACGATGAATACAATTTAGGCCTCCACACTAGATATGTCCTATGGTGGATAGTGCAAGTGCAGCCTATGTGTCCTAATATGTCACTAAAGTAACACCTAACACCATGGAATGGGTTTACTAACCTATGTGGGTGATGGTGCCTCTTCCTAGTTTTATGTTTTGCATGATGTGTTGAGGGGTTGTACAACTGAGCTATTGAAAGTGGTGGTTTATTATTATTCTGAAGTGCAGTAATTTTTTCTCTTAAATATTAATTTGTATTTTAATAGATTGCCACTTTTAGTTTAGTGCATTCTTACTACCATCTAATTGACATGCAAGTTTTTATAATTCCTTAAAATGTTTTTTCTAGCTCAATATGTGATGTTTTCAAGAAATTATGTGCATTAGATAGATCAATATGGTTCTTATTTAATGCATCAAACTCATCCAATAAAGTCATATGATCTCTATCTAAAGTAGACTGCTTGGTATTTAAATTAGCATGATCTTTTTATAAAGTATAAAATTTAATATTATGACTATAATACATTTTCTTAAGCTTCATATATGAATCATTAATATTTTTAGAAATAATAAGCAATTTATATTAAGAGAGTTGACATACCTCATCTTGATCTGATTGATCAAGATTATCATTAGCCATTAGATATATGTTTGTTACCTCCTTCTCCTCTTCTTCTTCTAATGATTCTGAGGCAGAGTCAGCCTTAAAAGATTTTTATGTCTTTTGCTTGCCCCTCTTATACTTTGTATTCTCTTCACCCTTCTCCTTATTTAAGTGACTCTTTAGGTTAGGACAGTCTGCTCGAAGGTGACCTGGTTTCCTACACTCAAAGAAAATTATATCAGATGAAACTTTTATATTCGTGGCTTTACCTTTGCTTCAGTTATTTTTATGATGCCTCTATTTTTTTTTTCAGAAATCTCTTGAACTAGAATGTCATCAAGGCTATTTCATCATCCTCATATATTGTAGAACTATCATTCTCAGAATCATTTCCTTTTAGTGCTACAGTTCCCTCCTTTTTTCCTGCATCATTTTGCCTTTGACTCACTCCTTACTCATAGGCAATGAGTGATCCAAGCAAATTATCAATGGAGTGAATATTTAAATCTTTTGATTCAATAATTGTGATTATTTGTGCTTCATAAGAGCTAGGTAAACAATGTAAAATCTTATTAACTTTTTTAAGAATTTGATAGTTCTCTAACTAGTGCATGCAAGGATGTTACTATTTAGGTGAATCTAATGTACATTTTAGACTCAATCTCACTATGTTTCATGCAAAAAACTTCATAGTCAGGCAAAAGAATGTTTAGCCTAGACTGTTTAACATCATTAGTTCCCCTATAGGTGATACAAAACCTATCCAAAATCGCTTTCCCAGTAGTGCATGTAGAAACTCATATATAGTTTTCAATTTTTAAAGCACCAAATAAACAATTCAGACACTTAGAATTTAACTGTGTGAGTTACACATCCTTATTGCTCTAATCATTAAAGGGAATACTAGTTTTGAAACCATTAATAATATGCGATGGAGGTGAGTAATCAAATTGAATCATATGCCAAATTCTATAGTTAATGGATTGTAGAAATATAGACATGTGAATTTTCTAGAAACCTAATGGGATGTTTTCAAATAGAGGTAGATAGGTTATTGAATAACCCTCTACAATGTTACAATTACCAAAATGTGCAATTAATCATTTTTCTCAAGGTTTTCTAAAACACTATCTTTGAGACCTTGAATAATACCACCTAAAAGTTTAAGATGTGATAAGAGGGGGGGGCGGGGGGGCGGGGGCGGAGGGGGGATTAGTACTTTTAAAAATAAACTTGTACAAGAGTACTAACTTTTTGTAGATTATTCACACTTTTGTAATAAGTAATTTAATTTTATAATGACGAAGCTAACAATTTTAACAATAATTTTAGTGATGATGATGAAATTCTAAATTGCACAATGGAACATTGATCTCAGAAATTCACCAAGTAGTTATATTAAAAATGAAGTATAAAAAGTAATATATGAAAAATGAATAAGCACACAAATTTTTTTTTTATGTTTTTGTCAACCTTGATCTACGTCCACTCCCCGGAATCCTCCAATCCTACTATTGCACTAACACTAAGTGACTCTCCTTTTTCTCCCTCAGCAAGGTGAAGAAGCCTTTACAAACTCTTTTTCACCAATCTGGTGTGGCAAAGGATCAAAGCTCCTTTAACATGTAGAGAACCTTGCCTCCTTTTTCTCCCTCCTAGAGAAGATAGAGAACATCGACTATATTTTCTCCCTCCTGAAAGTTTGTTAGGCCCTATGAACTAGTCCCGAGGCTAACCAAGAGGGGGGTGAATTGGTAATTTTAAAAAATTCTTGAAAACCAAGAACAAATATCACAAACCAAAGTCACTACGAAAAAATAAGTGCGGAAAATTAAAGTGCAAAAGCCGTAAAAAGAACACAAGGGTTTATACGGGTTCGGTCAACTTGACCTACGTCCACTCCCTGGAGGCGCCCTCCAAGTATTGCACTACCAACGTGACTCTCCTTTAGCCCCCACAACTAGATGGAGAAGCCCTTATAAAACACCTCCTTTTTGCCACCCCCGGTAAGGCAGAGAACCCAACTCCTTTTGCTTCATCCTGAAGTGGGTAGAGAACCTCGATCGATCACTGAAGCTTACCTCTCCCAACCCTTCCAAGGACAAGAGACTCTAGGGAAGAAGAAGTGAAATAATGCTTGGAGCAACCCTTGTGAACTCCCTCACAAGATCCTCTCTCTTTGTCCCTCTCTCTCTCTCTCTCTCTCTCTCTCTCTCCTTTAGGTTTTCACAGGTCAAGACAGCAGACAAAAGATGTTCAAAAATATTGAACAAGAGATCTTAAATAGAAGAGCTTCAAAGGAGCTAAATAATTGCAAGTTGCCGACATTATCATCCAGGACAATAATAATATCGTCCTGTACGATCAGTTCAAAACATAGACGATTGGCCAGAACATTGCCCTAAAGATGATCAGGATGATTGAAAATTGGCTTGATCGTCTAGGCCAATCTCACGATCATCCCGAATGATTAGTTCAAATCAAAAAAAAATCGTCCAGAGCATCACCCTGAATTTGAGCTATCCAATCCTGATCGGCCAGGAGCAACTAAGGGTTTTTGAATATATCGTCCTGGCCGATCCTGCAATCGTCCAGGACGATGTGATCGTATCAATCATCCTTAATTTCTTCCTTAATTGTCGAATCAATTTAGGCATAATTGTGCCATATCGTCCAGGCCGATCTCATGATCGTCCTGACCAATTTCCAAAAATACAAAATACCTAAATTGATCATGGTGACTATTTCTTTCTGTATTGAGCCTATCATCTTGGCCGATACAATTATCATCCAGGACAATCGGCTAATGACGGCTGCCTTAATTAAGAAATCCTGATTAGAGTTTCTATTTTAAGCTAGATTGTCCAGGATGATGTAAATATCGTCCTGATCGATATGAGTAAAAATAGAGATTCTAAATCTCTCAAGTGTGTGTGTGTGCATATAGAGTTATTTAGCATCAGTCACTTTAATGATTACAATTGAATCAAGAAGGGAAAAAGAAAAATTTACAGACTGACTCAACCCTAATCTACCCAATCTTGAGTTGGCTCTGTTTGTCATCTGATTTCTTGGCCCTGAAATGTCAGTATTAAAGGCAGTCATAGTGTTTGCTAATCATCAAAAGAATAATCCCTGAAAAATAGATTTGCAACAATCTCCCTCTTTTTGATGATGGCAAACACAATTCTAAAACAACAGTGCCAAAACAAAGATAGCTTTTACATTTCAAAGAACGGTACAAGTACAAACTTATTACTCCCCCTTTTGACATCTCAAAAAGAAGAGGGGACTAAAAAAAAAACTAAAGCAACAAAAAGAAAAAAACTAAAAGAAAAACCCAATACAACAAAAACAAACTATAAAAAATAAAAACTGAAACTAAAAGAATAAGGGACCCTGATCATTAGACAGAGGTGCTGGTGGTGGTGGCTACTTAAAGTAACTAGTCAAGGCAGCAAACTGTGAGCCAAACCAGGCCATGTCTTGGTCGTGCTGCTGCTGCTGGTGTGCAGCAAAGGTGTCGAACCAGGAATAGGTTCAGGAATGGGAGCGGGAGCCTCCTCCTCCTCGGCCCTCTGAGGTTCCCCATCCCCTGGGTGGAGATGAGTACTGTGAAGGATATTGAAAGAATTGTTCAAGTAGCAGGGAGGCTGAAGGTCGTGACGAGCAGGATATTGAATATTGTATTTGGTTTCAAGAATATAGGCTATGAGGTGTCCTAAAGCAAGGTTGGGTTTCCTCCTATGGCCTGGATCGCGAATAGTTATTAAATGATCAATGTAACAAAAAATTAGGTCTGTAGCATTAAAATTTCTATAGGCCATGATGTAAAAAGTAGTCAAAGAAAGTAGAGGAGTGATGTGGACACGATCCCCGGCCTTTGGAATTATGGAAGTGCGAAGGACATATTGGATTATCCTAGCATCTTTGACTAAAGAGCTAGTCTCCCCAACATGAAAGGGTGCGTTGGTCTAGCGAAGGAAATGATTTGCCGAGGTCCAATCAAAATTAGGATCAGAAATAATGGTATGCAGCTTATCCCCGGTGGTGGATAGCTGCAACAGTTCAGCACAGTCCTGATATGTGATCTCGACCGGGCGTCGATTTATAAAGAAGGTCAGGGCTGTGAAACTAGAATTTATACGAAGATTTGCATAAAATTCTAACAGAAGTTCATAGGAAAAAGGGACAGCGAAGGTAAGAATGAAATAGAGAGAAGTGTGAGCAAAGAGATCCTTTACCGGATACGAAAGGTGTAAAGGATTGATGGTTCTGGAAAGAGTGATGCCACATTCTTTGTAACGACGGTAAGCTGCTTGATCCTCTAGTTTCCTGAATCGAGGGTCCAGAGTGGCCCTCGAGGAACTTCCAGAAGCCTGTCGGAGTCACTTTCCACCCACCATAGTAAGAAATTAGTAAGTAAAAATGAGATAAGAAGAAGCTTTGAGGTAAAAATAATGGATGGAATGGCCTGTATTTAAAGAAACAACCACATCGTCCAGGACAATCGTAGAATCGTACAGGACAATCGTAGAATCATACAGGACGATATGGTTCAATTATTGCATATAAGCCGATTGGTCAAAAAGTCGGTCTGATCGGCCAGGCTGATCATATATCAGCCAGGACGATTAGACACAGGCGATCGTCCCAAGGAGTCAAGCCGGATGACCATTGAAAAAGCAGATCATCTGAGCCAATTAGGTGTATCATCCAGGAGGATGTACAATAATTGATCGTACCGGCCATATTTAAGACATTTTAAATCTGTGCCACGTGTATCGTCCAGGACGAACAGTGGATTGGCCAGGACGATTGTCCAATAATGGATCATCTGGGGCCGATTTTAAGGATTTTAAACGTACTAACACGTGCTCGTTCAGAACGATCAGGTGTATCGGCCAGGACGATGACCATAAATGCATCGACCCAAGACAAAAATTATATCGGCCAAGATGATCAAAATGATTGTAACAGAGTTCGATCATATCGGCCAGGATGATAGAGATCGTTCGGGACGATAGGGATCGTCCGGAACGATAGGGATCGTCCGGGACGATAGGGAATGTCCGGGATGATAGGGATCATCCGGGACCATAGGGATCGTCCAAGACGATGCGTTATAGAAAGGTCAGAAAAGTTCAGCATATGGAATTTTGAAGAGAAATTAACATATCGTCCAGGATGATAGAGGTATCGACCAGGATGATGTGACAAGAATTTGAAAACCAAGGAAAGATGGAGATGATCAGAAAAAGCCCCAAACAAATAAATAAAACAAAATAAAAAGCTAACAAACAATCAACGAAAAAACTAAAAACAATCAATGGAAAGAAAAACAATTTTTTTTTGTTTTTAATTTTTCTATTTTTTTTTATTTTAGCAAAGCATCCATATGACAAATTTCTCAAATAATTAAATTTTAGAGATTCAAAAGATCAAAGAGTTGACAAGTCATAATCTGAAAATGGTAGAATATTCGATTCTGTTAACTCTAGCTTAGACGTCTTTTAGGGTAAAAATTGTCTTTTGAAAATAAAAGGCTAAACTCAAAATAACTTAATTGGGTAAAAAGAAGATCCGTTCAAAACTTGGTTACAAAGAAAATATTTCATAAATAATGTACCAAAGTAATTTGTCTCAATCATGGAATTTGAAATCAAGCCTTGAAAATATCAAATAACCCATGAGTTCTTCTAAGTTTTAAAAGTTTTGAAAAGAGAGGATAGCTTGCTTTTAGTGGGCTCTTTTTATGCCTCTTGACACTTTGATTGGCTCTTTAAGCATCTTTTGATTTTTGATATACTTTTGTGTATACTCTTTTTATTTTAATTTGGCGTCTTTGCTATTTTTTTTTTTTTTTGCAAGCTAAATTCTCTTTTACAATCTCTTAAAAATGATTCTTAGTTATGAGTATATCTTCTAGATATTAGAGAATAGGAGCTCTATCTCTCTAACATAGGGAAGAATCAAAGCACAAATCTCAATCAAATGATATGTGCAATGGCAAGATTTAAATTAACTTGAAAGATAAATAAAAACTTTGGACATTATATATTAGGATAGATCATTGTAGCAAGATAAAAAAAAGATCTTATTTTCAAAAACTATTTGTTAAAAAGAGATAGACTTTTGTTTGGAGAAGAAAATTATACCTACTAAAAGAGGTTAGAAAGAGGAAAAACATCAACAGTGTTTCTCCCTTTAACTGATTTAGAGATGATAATCATTGGCATTAAATCTCCAAAATCTAAAAGCTTGAAAAATTATCATATAGAAAACCAAAATTAAAATAAAATAAGATCTAATAACTAAAATAACAAAATGCTAGTACTAAAAAACAAAAAAAAACAAATGCATTTCAAGACTTTATGAAGCAGCAAGTTTAAGCAATTATGAGCTGCGAGCCTCCATTTTGTCCAAGTATTCTATGCTTCTCACGAGGTCTTTGGTGAGAGCAATCCTGCAAGAATCAACAAATGTCAGATTTAGGAACCCAAAAAGGTTTGGGTCCCTTCTTATGAATAGTAGAAAGCAATGCTTGTGTGTTATGCTGTGAATCATGAAATTTTGGTCTCCACACCCAATGTGTACTATGATAAACAGTGCAAGTGTGTGAGATGTGTCCTAGCATGCCACATGAAAAACATCTAACTCCAGGAAAAGATTTCTTAAATGATTTGGGTTATTTTGCCTCTTCAAAGGTCTTGGCTTTAGATCAAAAGAGGGTGTCATCCAATATAAAAAAAGGGTGTCATCCAATATCCCTTAAGTGAGTCTAATTCATTTTTAAGCCTCAAGTTTGTACTTTTTAAGATATCATTTTCAATCTTTAATTTTTTCTTTCTCTCTTAAGATTTCTTAAAATTAAATTTAAGAGAGGTGTGTGAAACTTTTAATGCGGCATGCTCATCAATTAATTCTGAATGTTTTTTGTTTAAAAAATCAAATTCATCAAGTAGAGCCATGTGATTTGAATCAATCGTAGAATGAACTCTGAGAATGATTTCATGCTCTTTTTGTATATTTAAAAGTTCCAACTTCAAGCTAGCATGTGTTTTCTTAAGTTTTTTGTATGATGCATGAATTTTCTCACAAATTTTGAACAATTGATCATAAGTTAGTTTACATACTTCTTCTTCATCACTTTGATCAAGATGATCTTCTGCCATTAAGCACAAGTTTATTGTTTCATCTTCAGGTTCAGTCTCCGATGAATCAGATGCAGAATCCGCCCAAAATGCCTTTTGAAGTCTCTTTTTGTCCTTCCTAAGCTTGGGTTTTTCCTCACCCTTTTCTTTGCGTGTGTGATCTTGAAGTGTAGGACAATCCGCTCTGATATGTCCAGGCTTCCCTCATTCAAAACAAACAACATCAGAAGATCCTTTAGAATATTTTTTATCCTTACCTTTTCTCCAATTTTGATGATGCTTGTGCTTTTTCCTTAGAAAGTTTTTGAATTGCCTTATGATTAAGGTAAAGTCAACTCTTTCAGACCCGGAAGAATCAGAATTTGTGTTGTTGGCCTTCAATGCTATAGTTTTCTCTTTCTTTTTCTCACCTGCATCAAGATTTCTTTGATTCACCCCTTGCTCGTAAGTAATGACTGAGAGAAGTAAGTTAATTATCAATCGAATAGGTGTTTAAATCCTTAGATTCAGTGATTGTAGTGATTTTAGCATCAAAAGAGGAAGGCAAGCATCTTAATATTTTGTTCACTTTTTCATAGTTTGAAAGTTCTCTTCCTAAGGCATGCAAAGAAGTTACAATTTGAGTAAACCTTGTATACATATCAAAAATTGATTCAGAATGTTTCATACGAAAAAGTTCGTAGTCGTGCAAGAGAATATTCAAATGAGATTATTTCACTTCATTGGTTCCTTCATAAGTAATGCACAACCTATCCCATATCTCTTATCCAGTAGAGCAAGTAGAAACATACATGTAATCCTCATATTTTAAAGCACAGAAAAAATAATTCAAATACTTCGCATTAAGTTGAGCTAAATCCCTTTCATCAAAAGTCCATTCAGTAAAAGCAACTTCAATTTTAATTCCATTGATTTCACGAGAAGGTGGAGAATATTCTTCTTTAATAAGCATCCACATGCGATAGTCAGTTGATTGTAAAAAAGTAGATATGCGAGTTTTCCAAAAATCAAAAAGAATGTTGTCAAACAAAGGAGGTCGTGTAATTGAATATCTTTCAATTGTATTACGATTCCCAAAGTTAGACATGGATCAAAATTCAAAAAGTTTTCAAACTCAGTTTTTATGAATCCCGCTCTGATACCACTTGAAAGTTCGTTAGGGATGTTAGGCCCTATGAACTAGTCCCGAGGCTAACCAAGAGGGGGGTGAATTGGTAATTTTAAAAAATTCTTAAAAACTAAGAACAAATATCACAAACCAAAGTCACCACGAAAAAACAAGTGCGGAAACAATAAAAAGAACACAAGGGTTTATAGTAGTTCGGTCAACTTAACCTACGTCCACTCCCCGGAGGTGCCCTCCAAGTATTGCACTACCAACGTGACTCTCCTTTAGCCCCCACAGCTAGGCGGAGAAGCCCTTACAAAACACCTCCTTTTTGCCACCCCCGGCAAGGTAGAGAATCCAACTCCTTTTGCTTCCTCCTGAAGCAGGCAGAGAACCTCGATCGATCGCTGAAGCTTACCTCTCCCAACCCTTCCAAGGACAAGATACTCTAGGGAAGAAGAAGTGGAATAATGCTTGGAGCGACCCTTGTGAACTCCCTCACAAGCTCCCCCTCACAAGATCCTCTCTCTCCCTCTCTCTCTCTCTCTCAATTAGGTTTTCTCAGGTCAATACATCAGCCAAAAGATGTTCAAAAATGTTGAATAAGAGCTCTTAAATAGAAGAGCTTCAAAGGAGCTCAATAATTGCAAGTTGCCGACATTATCGTCCAAGATGATAATAATATCGTCCTATAAGATCAGTTCAAAACACAGACGATTGGCCAGAACATCGCCCTGAAGATGATCTGGATGATTGAAAATTAGCTTGATCATCCAGGTTGATCTAGCGATTGTCCCGGACGATTAGTTCAAATCAGAGGAAAATCATCCAGAGCATCACCCTGAATTCAAGCTATCCGATCCTGATCGGCCAGGAGCAACTAAGGGTTTTTGAATATATTGTCCTGGCCAATCCTGTAATCATCCAAAACGATGTGATCGTATCAATCATCCTTAATTGCTTCCTTAATTCCCAAATCAATTTAGGCATAATTGTGTCATATCGTCCAGGCCAATCTCACGGTTGTCCTGGTCGATTTCTAAAAATACAGAATACCTAAATTGATCATAGCGGCTATTTCTTTCTGTATTGAGCCTATCATCCTAGCTGATACAATTATCATCCAGGTCAATCAGCTAATGACGGCTGCCTTAATTAAGAAATCCTGATTAGAGTTTTTGTTTTAAGCTAGATCATCCAGGACGATGTAAATATCGTCTTGGTCGATATGAGTAAAAATAAAGATTCTAATTCTCTCTAGTGTGTGTGTAGGGTTACTTAGCATCTGTCATTTCAATGATTGCAATTGACTCAAGAAAGGAAAAAAGAAAAATTTACAGACTGACTCAACCCTAATCTACCCAATCTTGAGCTGGCTCTATTTGTCGTCCGATTTCTTGGCCCTGAAATGTCAGTATAAAAAGGTAGTCATACTGTTTGCTAATCATCAAAAGCATAATCCCTGAAAAATAGATTTGCAACACCTCCTGGAGAAGGTAGATAACCTCAAGGATGGGACTAAGAAGCCTCTCTCTCTAGAGAGCTCCCACAAGACTCTCAAAGGCCACAAGAGGAGAAAGCATGTAGATAGCTCAGAGAAACCATATGATCCCCTCTCAATACATCGCCCTCAAGATTAAGCTCACCTTCTCCTTCCTCTCACAAACCCTAATTATCTTTAAAAGCACCATATCAAAGTTTCTCCTTTAATTAAGTTCCTCCCTTCAACATCATTAGAAAAATATTAAAGCATGGTTTTTATAATAGGTTTTAAGAAACCCTAAAAAGTTCAACTTAGTCATCACTGTTCGTATAGTATGATCCAAGTTCATATAGTACAATCAGTTTAATACCATTCCCGTCGAGTATGATGTAAATATTCATTCAAATGAACTATTCAAATTTTATGAACAAATCTTATTGTATGTTCTAGAGATATTCCAATACGATATGTTTGATTTCCTCTATCGTATGCGATGATTCCTAGGATGAAAAAAATTCATCTCTATCACACATCCTGTACTATTCTCATTGAACAATACAATTAGTTATTTTTTATAAATCATCCAGTATGATCTGAATATTGTATAATATAATAGGTTCAAAAATTATAGCTTCATACGGTATGATTTTTGTATGACCAAAATAAATTTTAAAATCTTACATAAATTAATCTGGAAGCTAGGGTTTTAATAATGAAACTAATTATACAGTACAATATATATCATAAAGTATGATTAGTTCATAGAACATGAGTTTTATATTAGTCGTTAAACCAATCTTTAAAATAGCGGATCATACAGTATGATTTTAAATTATATAATTAAATTAGATTGGAAAACTTGGCATGTTATTTCATTATGTCTACTCACCCCATCTTCGTGTTTAATCCCAAAAAGATGTTTCCCAGATGTCGCACTTTCTACAATGCATATGCAGTGAGTTTATGGATGAACAGACCAAGCTAAGTGGATCCATCATTAATTAATCTTCCAATGAAGAATTATAGATGATACTACCTTTGTAAAAAAAGTAGGTTGATTTGAGCTCATGACCCTGGCTCTCATCCGTCAATTCTTCCTTCTTGCTAGACATTAGCACCTCTTCACCAACAAATAGTGAATAACCATTAAAACCTTCAATTGTGTCCCTTCCCTTAACTAACTCTTTTCCAAGAATAGTATTAGCAGTCTCATCCTCCCTCATGGGTGATTTAATACCCGGCACCTCTTTAGAGGGACGTATAATCTCCTAACCCTTTGTAGGTTGGGAAATATTACTCCACTTATTGGATACATATAGTTTCTTAACCATTAGTGTCTTGGAACTCAAAATAGCTTTGATCCCCTTCCACCTCTTTTTATGGTCTTCTTTACTAATACATATAGATCTCTCTCTCTTAGCCTCATAGCTACCTTTACAGCACTAAACAATGAATATATGCTCCTTGGAAATTTGCAACCTACTACATTCTTTACAAAGAAACCAAAGAAAATTTAAGACAATGAGAACATCAAAATAAAAGGTAAGCCAATCCAAATAAAAATTCTTTAAAATATTATGATAAGTCATGTAGTAAGGATCCACATCAATTTGCTCTTCACCATTGCCAACACCTCTTACCTCTCAGTGATTAACTTTGAAATTACTAATTGCCTCTTTAATAACAAGATAGGAGTGGTCAACACCCACCATCTAGAAGTACACCAAACCATGATAAACTTTTCCTTCCAATCTTGTATCTTATTCGCCAGCCACTCATCCTGTTAGCCACGTGTGAGAGTTAGATGAATCAATCTTGGGGTGCCTTAGCTATGAAAACATATCTCAAAATTTTCATTGACCATGGAAATCTCTACTCTCAAAATAGAGAAGTGAAATAAATCACTACCATCATTAAAGTTGGTAACATCTTTGC
Source organism: Dendrobium nobile (assembly GCA_022539455.1). Lineage (NCBI taxonomy): Eukaryota > Viridiplantae > Streptophyta > Magnoliopsida > Asparagales > Orchidaceae > Dendrobium > Dendrobium nobile. The sequence continues at coordinate 43,589,954 of CM039726.1, forward strand.
GGGAACTGCCCCATAAAAATTCAAAACCCCTTCAATTTCTTCACACAAAGGGAACCTCATCGCCAACTTCAAATGATCGAAGAGAATGACCAATAACTAATCAAACACAAAGTATATTCACTCATCCTTAGATACCAAACTAATGATGAAATCAGTATGAGAGAAGCAGATTACCTTGAACACATAAATAGTATAAACTTTGATAAATTAAGACTTGATTAAATTCTTCTCAATAAGAAACTTCATCACAAACTTTCTCAACATGAACATCTTGATAGTATTTTCCTAATTTTTGTGTAAGGTTAAAACTCTAAATCAAAACTTCTTAAATCAAATCAAAATTCAAAATCCAACTAAAATCTCAAATTTTGTTTTTTTTTTTAAATCCTATCTACAAAATCAAAACCTGAATCGTTTTGACAATTCCTTATTTTATGAGAATTCTCTATTGATAAAAAAACCTTGTCAAATGACTTTAGAATCTTATGTGGTTAGTTTAATATTGATTATGCATGTCTTTTGACTCTAACATATCATTTTAGATGCATTCAAATCCCTCTAAACCCAAAAGCCCAAAGCATTCTCTAAGGCTACAAGACTTTCAAATATTTTCATCTCATGCCATTAGACCTTGTGTCTTATAGAAAATCACATTGGAAGTATTTGAAAAATAATAAATAATGTTCATAATTATTGTAAAACTGATTTAAATCTCCTTGAGCTCTTGGTGGACCATGGTTTACCATGGAACCCATAAACCCTAAAGCACCTAAATAAAATTTTCCATAAACTTCAACATGGTTCAATCAAACTAAACCCTAAAACTTATTATAACAAACTTCAAACATCATTTGGAGTAAACAAATTAAAATAAAATAACATAAAAAAAAACATCATTTGAAGTAGGTTGGACCCAAACCCAGTCCTTCGTCACGCTTAGTTGACCAAGACAACCATAGTTGACCAAGTGAACCCTTTAACATCAAAAGATGAATTTCATATAAGAAGACCACACCATTACATGAGACCTCTTCGAACAAGTTCGAAATGTGATTTTGATGAGTTGAACCTACCCCCAACCCCTTTTCAAACATGGTTAACCATGCCAATTATGGTTAACAAAACTAAACCTAAACATTTTTAACCTAAATCCAATGATCAAAGATTTACGAAATCTAATCCTACCATTAGGACTATCTATAAGGTCTCTACGAATCAAACCTTTGTGACCCAACCCTTAGGTCTAATTGGGCTAGCCATAAGGATTACCCGAGTGACCAAAAGTGGCCTCTCATGAGCCATTTCCAAGTCTAAACAAAATTAGCCTAAGCCAAACCCATAACCCAATATATTTTCCATGGTTAGCCCAGCCTATGGGCTAACCTGAATTAGCCATTTGGGCTGACCCAAAGTCTCCAAGAAAAAAAATCCTGAGCCATCTTGCATGTCTTGCCTGACCATTAACAAATTGACCCATGAATTGTGTTTAGGAACCTTACAGATACTTTTCCACATGAGTTAATCAAAATTGGGGAAATTAAAACAGTTTGCATAAGTTCAACCCCAATTCCCTAGCCATGCGGTCACATGGGCCCAAACTATCTAGAACCTTCTCTAAAACCTCATTGGCCCATCCCCAACAATTTTTGTGGTTGGATTCTTGGCTTAAATCATTTAAAAAAAACCTATAAATACCCTTGATTCTTTTAAAGAGGAGGTTCTAAATTTCATTTTAAAAACACTCCCCAAACATCTAGCTTTCAATTCCCACTTCCCTATCCCATCTATTAAAGGTGTTCAGTTAGTTTAAGAGAGCTCCATCAAGCCCCTCCTCGCCAAACTCCAACTTCCATTCCATCTCTCATCTCATCCTATAAACTAAAGGAAGAATATCCTTGAGGATCAGGCGAACTCAACCCGATCAAGAACGAACCCAATTTTAACATCTGAGGCAATCTTCCAATCTTGAGCTCCCTTCTTTAATTGTTTAGTCAATTGTGAAGAAAATATTTAATCCAATAATACTTGGTCATTGGATTAAACATTCATAATTAGATGAAGCTTCTAAATCAATTTTATTAAGATATGTTTTCTAGATCATTCAGATCTTGAAAGAAAAAACCCTGTATGGTCTATAGGAGCTGCACTAGATTAAAGATTAAATTAGAGCCATTAATTTCAATAGGCAGTCCTTATTTCATCATATTTTAAATCATATTATAATCCTGCAATTCACTACCTTGAATCCTCACCATCCAGCCATGAATCAAATGGGCATTATCAAATCGTATGCCCTGTTAGTTGCTCTAATGATTGCCTAGCCAATCATTTCTACGCCGTATAGAAAAGTGCATACACTCAAATGTCTTATTGTGTAAAAAGGGTTAACAAATAAAAAAAATCAATTAAAACATTGAAAAATCCTAAATCCTCACAGAATTGTCCAATTAGGGTGTTCATATGCTCTATCTTGATGAGGAGAATAGAAGCTTTAAGGTTTGAAACCCAAATTCTTAATGTACTAAAAGTAATTTCAAGAATACTCTCTATGGTATTCTTGGGATTATTCACTAAATTTAATTCACCATGGCTTGAAATTCATAGAGATGGATCTTGGGGATATTTTACACAAATCCAAACTTCATATCATGAATTTGAGGCTATTAAGGGTATCAACTAACCAACATAAGTTCATAGGCCTGAAAATGACCTATAACTCAAATTGATTTTTTTTTTTTTTTTGGAAAACCATCGGAGGGGCCTACACATTAATTAAAAGAACTAAATATAATCTCTTTAAAGGGAACCTTCATCTCTCTAATGCTCTACTGAACTATAAAAGAAAACAAAATAAAACATATGAGCTGATGGTTTCCTCTACTAAGAGTTACAAAAAACATAATAACATTCTAGGGCGACCAGCAGCCAACACCCAAAAAGGAAGATCATATAAAAAAGTTTAAGCACATTCCTCCTACAAAAAATACTTGCTAGCCCAAAGGATCCAAGATAAAAAGATCCTTCAAAAAATAGATACTACAAAAATCAACACACATAAAAAAAAAAATAGAAAAAAATAATAATACAAATTATCCTGTAAATATTAAATAAATTACACCAAAGAGAGCTGTAGCTATTATAATTAAAAAAGGTCTCACACATGACCCTTATCCGAGAAAGATAGGAGGTCGTATTCCAGCTATTCCAAGTCTTAACCCAAAGTAAGCTAAAAGCAGCATTAATACAAATAAGGTGAAATAACATCTGACCTAAATAATAATGAGCCTCAAAAGAGTCATATTGCCAAAACAAGCCCATCTCATCCTAGTAAGAAAGGACAGAATCAATGCAACAAGTAATACTCCCTATAAAATTGCTAACCGAGACTAAATTATTGTCACGAAATAACAGTGCCTCAACTGAATACAAATAGCAAAAAAATTGTAAAGACCTAGCAATCCAGAAAAACAAACCACCCAGAGCCACAAAAGCATAAGATAGTACCAAGAGATATCATAAATAGTCAAAATAGACATCCCTAACAACCTACAAATACCACATAATAGGAAAACTAACAAAGGATCAGGGCCTTTAGAGCTTAGGATTAAGTACCCATTGTAACCATCATGGAAAAACCCCCAATGATGCTCAATTATAAACCCTAAAACTCTTAGGCACATGAAATAGTTAGCCCAAGAGATGAGTAAAAGAAAGGAACCACCATACATTACAAGACAACCATAATAGCAGCTAGAGTACAGAAACCAACTCAAATAATAATATAGCAGATAGTAAAAGAGATCTGAACTAAATGGAGCACTACCTAGAAAATCAAACAAAAGACCCTAATCAATCGACCAATAAGGGTCAAAATAATCAACGCTAGAAAAGAGACAGAACAAGACCCAACTAGTCAACACACCGAGAAAAATACAACCTACCAACAAAATTGCCCCAAGGAAAAGAAGAGAAACAAAGGGGGTAACATCAAGATACAAAGGTTTCTAATTGTTACAGATTTGGTTTCATGAATTATGATTTTGATGATAGCAAACAATACGACTGCCTTTTTCTAGTGACATTTCAGGGCCAAGAGTTCAGACGACAAACGGAACCAACTCAAGATTGGGTAGATTATGGTTGAGTCAGTCTGTAACTTTTATTTTCCCTTTCTTGAGTCAATTGTAATCTTGAAAGTGTCTGATGCTAAGTAACCCTACACACACACACTTGAGTGATTCTTTTCTTAACTGATTTAGAATTTTTATTTTTACTCACATCGTCCCGGACGATACTTATATCGTCCTGGACGATCGGGTTTAAAATAGAAACCTGAATCAGGACTCATGGTCAAGGAAACCGTCATTAGGATATAGGCCTGGATGATACATGTATCGGCCTGGACAATATGCTCAAAATAGAAAGAATTCACCGACATGATCTATTTAGGCATTCTTTGCTTTTAGAAATTGGCCAGGACGATACAGTATCGTCCTGGACGATTTGATACAAGTATGCCTAAATTGATTAGACAATTAAGGAAAGCAATTAAGGATGATTAATATGATCACATCATCCGGGACGATCTAAATATCATCCAGGACGATCAGTTCAAAAACCTTAGTTGCTTCTGGACGATCAACATCAGTAAGATCATATTCAGGGTGATGTTCTGAACGATTTACCTCTGATTTGAACTAGTCATCCGGGATGATTGTGAGATCATCCAAAACGATCAAGCTAATTTTGAATCGCCCAGACCGCCATTCAAGGTGATATTCAGTATGATAGTCCATGATTTGTATTGACCGGCCAGGAGACAATAATGTCTGTTCTTGAAATTTTATTTAAAGGATCCAAATTTTCTCATGTATGAGACCTTGAGTGCTACTGTCCTGACCTAAGAGATCCTTTGGAGAAGGAGAGAGAGAGAGAGAGAGAGAGAGAGAGAGAGAGAGAGAGAGAGAGAAACTTGTGAGGGGGAGTTTGTGAGAGGGTTCACAAGGGTTACTCGTAGCAAGGTTCCAAGTCATCTTCTCTGATCTTCGTCCTTCATTCTTGGGAGGTTCTTGGGAGGTCTACTTCAGCAAAAGGTCCGGGTTCTCTGCCCACTTCAGAAGGAAGCAAAAGGAGTCGGTTCTCTGCCTGCTTCAGGAGGAAGCAAAAGGAGTCGATTCTCTGTCACACCAGGGTTGGTGAAAGGAGTCGGTTGTAAAGGCTTCTTCGCCTAGCTGTGGGAGCTAAAGAAGACACACTTACTTAGTGCAATACCTGGAGGGTGCCTCTAGGGAGTGGACATAGGTCAAGTTGATCGAACCACTATAAACCTTTGTGTTCTTTTTACTGCTTTCGCATTTTAATTTTCTGCACTTATTTTTCTGTGGTGATTATGGTTTATGCTTATTGTGAATTGATCTAAGAAAGATTTTTTAAAATACCAATTCACCCCCCCCCCTCTTGGTTAGCCTCGGGCTAGTTCTCAAGGGCTTAACATCCCTAACGAACTTTCAAGTGGTATCAGAGCGGGATTCATAAAAATTGAGTTTGAAAACTTTTTGAATTTTGAGCCATGGCTAACTTTAGGAATCGTAATACAACTGAAGGATATTCTATTACACGACCTCCTTTGTTTGATAATCTACCTTTTAATTTTTGGAAATCTTACATGTCTTCTTTTTTACAATCAATTGATTATCGCATGTGGATGCTTATTAAAGAAGGATATTCTCCACCTTCTCGTGAACTTAATGGAATTAAAACCTAAGTGCCTTTTACTGAATGGACTTTTGATGAAAGAGATTTAGCTCAACTCAATGCAAAGTGTTTAAATTGTTTTTTTTTTGTACTTTAAAATCTGAAGACTACATGCGTGTTTCTACTTTCTCTACTATAAAAGAGATTTGGGATAGGTTGTGCATTACTTATGAAGGAACTAATGAAGTGAAACAATCTTGTTTGAATATTCTCTTGTATGACTACAAACTTTTTCGTATGAAACCTTCTGAATCAATTTTTGATATGTATACAAGGTTTACTCATATTGTAACTTCTTTGCATGTCTTAGGAAGAGAACTTTCAAACTATGAAAAATGTGAACAAAATTTTAAGATGTTTGTCTTTCTCTTTTGATGCTAAAATCATTGCAATCACTGAATCTAAGGATTTGAACACTTATTCGATTGATAACTTATTTGGCTCACTCATTGCTTACGAGCAAGGGGTGAATCAAAGAAATCTTGATGCATGTGAGAAAAGAAAGGAGAAAACTGTGGCATTAAAGGTCAACAACACGAACTATAATTCTTCCAGGTCTGAAAGCAATGACATTGCCTTAATCACAAGGCAATTCAAAAGCTTTCTAAGGAAGAGTCACAAGCATCATCAAAATTGGAGAAAAGATACGGATAACAAATATTCTAAAGGATCTTCTGATGTTGTTTGTTTTGAATGCAGGAAGCCTGGACATGTCAGAGCGGATTGTCCTACACTTCAAGTTCACTCAAGCAAAGAAAAGGGTGAGAAGAAACCCAAGTTTAGGAAGGATAAAAAGAGACTTCAAAAAGTGTTTTAGGCAGATTCTGCATCTGATTCATCAAAGACTGAACCTGAAGATGAAACAACAAACTTGTGCTTAATGGCAGACGATCATCTTGATCAAGAAGAGGTATGTGAACTATCCTACGACCAACTCCTTGAAGTTTCTAAAAAAATTCACGAATCATATAGGAAACTTAAGAAAACACATGCTAGCTTGAGATTGGAATTTTTGAATTTATGAAAAGAGCATGGAATTTTGACTAAAGATCACTCAATAATTGATTCAAATCATATGGCTCTACTTGATGAATTTGATGAGTTAAATAAAAAGCAATTTGAATTAATTGAAGAACATGATTCATTAAAAGTTTCACACACCTCACTTGAAGCTGATTTTAAGAAATCTAAAGAGATAGAGAAAATTTGAGGATTGATAATGATGCCTTAAAAAGTACTAACTTGAGGATTCAAAATGAATTGAATACATTTAAGAAAACTCGGATGTCACCCACACTTGATCAAAAGCCAAAACCTAGGAAGAGGCATTACTACACAAACCATTTAAGAAATCCTTTTCCCGGAGTTAAATGCTTTTCATGTGGCATGCTAGGACACATCTCACACACTTGCATTGTCCACCATAGTACACATTGGGTGTGGAGACCCAAATTGCATGATTCACAGCATAGCACACATGCATTGCATTCTAGTTTTCATAAGAAGGAACCCAAATCTACTTGGGTTCCTAAATCTGACATTTGATGATTTTGTAGGTGAGCTCTCACAAAAGGCCTCGTGAGAGTATGTGGTACCTGGACAGCGGATGTTCTCGATATATGGCTGGTGATGCCAATCAATTCATTTTACTGGAGACCAGGATGGGAGGTAAGGTTACTCTTGGAGACAACACCACCAGGAAGGTGGTAGGCGCAGGAATAATTGGTAATTCCAAGAACCTTATGATTGAAAATGTTTTGCTTGTAGATGGATTAAAACACAACTTGGTCAGTATCAGTCAGCTTTGCGATAAGGGCTTCATCATAAAATTCTTTGCAAATTCATGCATTATAAGTTTAAATAACAACACTATTTTGCAGGGAAAGAGGATCAACAACGTAAACATACTTGATTTAAATAACATTGAATGCGCTGCAACTTTTTTCTTGAAAACTGCTGTTGATGATTCATGGTTGTGGCATAGAAGATTATGTCATGCTAGTATGAAAACCCTTAGGAAAGTGACCCAAAAAGACCTAGTTAGAGGTGTCCCCAAACTGAAATTCTCTAAAGACCACCTTTGTGATGCCTGCCAATTAGGAAAGCAAGTCCACTCCTCTTTTCACCCCACTAAGGACATTTGCACCTTTAGACCTTTAGAAGTCCTTCACATGGATTTCCTTGGACCCATTAGCACTGCCAGCTTGGGAGGGAAAGTATATGGTTTTGTAATTGTTGATGACTACTCGAGGTTCACTTGAATTAGATTTCTTTCACAAAAAAATGAGTCTTTTGAGGAGTTTAGAACCTTTTTTACTTGGATTCAGAAAAAACTAGGTTGTGAGATCTTGACCATTCATAGTGACCATGGGGGCGAGTTTGAAAATGAAAGGTTTGGAGATTTTTGTGAGGAAAAGGGGATTATCCACAACTTCTTAGCTCCTAGGACCCCTCAGCAGAACGGGGTTGCTCAAAGGAAGAACTGAACCTTAGTGGAAGCCGCTAGAGCCATGCTTGCTGAGTATTCACTTCCAAAATACTTTTGGGCTGAAGCAATTAACATAGCTTATTATGTGTTGAATAGGGTGAATGTTAGAGCCAAACTAGATAAGACACCCTATGAGATCCTTAAGGGTAGGACACCCAATCTTTCCCACCTTCATGTCTTTGGTTGAAAGGTTTTCATTCACAATAATGGGAAGTCTCACTTAGGAAAATTTGATCCAAAATCTGATGAAGGAGTATTCTTGGGATATTCTAGTGTTGGGAAGTCTTTTAGGGTGTTTAACAAGAGAACTTTGATGGTGGAAGAAACTACTCATGTAGTGTTTGATGAGTTTGATCCTAGAAAGCCTGAAGTTGAGGATGATGATGATGTTGGAGAGATTACCACTAGAGTAAAAAATCTGGAGAAGGGAATAGAGCACCAAAACACTGAAGGAGTAGGAGATATTACCCAAGGAGTAGAAAATGTAGATCTGGAGGAAACGGTTGGACCTTCACACACCTTGCCTAGAGATTGGAGATACTCTACAAGTCACCCCAAAGATTTGATCTTAGGAGACCCTTCTATTGGAGTTAGGACTAGACATGGACTTAGGAAGGAGGTGAACCACTCTGCTTTTATCTCAATGACTGAATTCACCAGCATAAACCAAGCCCTTTCTAATGAGTTTTGGATTTTAGCCATGCAGGAGGAATTAAACCAATTTATTAGGAATGATGTTTGGGAGCTTGTAGAAAGACCTAAGGAACAAAGTGTAGTTGGAACTAAGTGGATCTTTAAGAACAAGGTGAATGATTCTGGAGTGGTGGTTAGGAATAAAACAAGATTAGTGGCTAAGGGGTATAACCAAATAGAAGGGATAAATTTTGAGGAGACTTTTGCCCCTGTAGCTAGATTGGAAGCCATTAGAGTGCTATTAGCCTTTGCCTGTTATAAAGGATTTAATTTTTTTTAAATGGATGTTAAGAGTGTCTTTTTAAATGGGGAAATAAAAGAAGATGTGTTTGTAGAACAACCCCCAAGTTTTGAGAGTTCTCAATTTCCAAATCATGTTTTTAAATTAAAAAAGGTCTTATATAGTTTAAAGCAGGCACCCAGAGCTTAGTATGAGAGGCTTAGCACATTCTTACTAGAAAGGGAGTTTGTTAAGGGGAGCGTAAACACCACCCTTTTTCTTAGAAAAGTTGGAGATGATTTGCTCATTGTTCAAATTTATGTGGATGACATACTTTTTGGATCTTCTGATAAGAAACTTTATGATGAATTCTCTAAAATAATGAGTAGAGAGTTTGAGATGAGTATAATGGGAGAGTTGTCCTATTTTTTGGGGTTTAGCATAAAACAATTAGATGATGGAACCTTTCTAAATCAATCAAAATACATAAAGGATATTTTGAAGAAGTATGAGATGGATAAAGCCAAGCCAATTAATACTCCCATGACTTCTAGTGTTCCATTGGATAAGGTCCCAAGTGGTAAGTCTGTTGATCAGAAGAAATATTGAGGCATGATTGGATCTTTACTTTACTTGACTGCGAGCAGACCTGATATAATGTTTAGTGTTTATCTTTGTGCTAGATTTCAAGCTGAACCTAAGGAATCCCACCTGACTGCAGCTAAGAGAATTTTTAGATTCCTTTTGGGGACCCAAGCTTAGGAATTTGGTACCCTAGGCACAACACTTCTTTTGAGATTATTGGATTTTCTGACTTTGATTTTGCAGGATGTAAGGTCGATAGAAAAAGCACTTCTAGAACTTGTCAATTGATAGGACAATCTTTAGTCTCATGGTCTAGTAGAAAGCAAAACTCTGTTGCACTTTTCACTGCTGAAGCTGAGTACATTGCTCTTGGAAGTTGTGTGGCCCAAGTCCTTTGGTTGAAACAACAAGTATTAGATTTAGGATTACCTGTAGGCACCATCTCAATCTTTTGTGACAACACTAGTTTCATATGCATTTCTAAGAATCCCATCCAACATTCAAGGACTAAGCACATTGATATTAGGCATCACTTTATTAGAGATTATGTAACTAAGGGAGACATTGAATTACACCATGTGACAACTGAAAATCAACTGGCTGACATCTTTACTAAACCAGTGGCCTTCGACACTTTCAGCTCTTTAAGGACAATATTGGGTGTGATTGACATAAATGCATGAACTTGATCTTTTTACTTGTGTTTCTTTTGTCTTTGTTCTTCTTTTTTTTTTCTTTTTGATTTTCTTTTTGCTCCTTATTTTGTTGTTTTTTCTTCTTCTTTACTTTTTAGTTTTTGTTTAGATTGTTGTACTTTCATTTTTATTTTAGATTTTGTTTTCAAAATCATCGCTAAAATGATATCGTATGCCTTGTCTTTGCTTTTGAAAATTTGTAGTCAATGTTTTATATTTCTTAATCTATTTAAGGGTAAAAATATACCGTTGATTGTATCTCTTTCTCTAACCTATTTTAGTGGCACAATTTTCTTTTCTAATCAAAAGTCTATCTCAAATTAACGATTGGAATATGCAATTAAGATCTTTTCTAACCTTGCTACAGCAAATCTTTCTTGTATTTATAATGATCAAAGTCTTTATGTAACATCAAGATTCCTTGTTACCCTTGTCATTGCATTTCTTCATATGATTATTGATTTTGTTTTGTGGATTGTTCCTCCCTATATTAGAGAGTGAGTTTTTCTTCTCTAATATCTAGAAGATATATTCACAACTAAGATTATTTAAGAGATTTTGAAAGAGAACTTAGCTTGCAAAAAAAAAAAATGGCCAATGATGCCAAAAACAAAAGATGCGCAATGAACGCCAAATTAAAAAAAATACACAAAGTGTATTAACAATCAAAAGATGCACAAAGCGCCATTTAAATTGACAAGAGGCATAAAATGAGCCCATCAAAAGCAAGCTCTCCTATCTTTTCAAATCTTTTAAAACTTAGAAGTTTTCTTGTATCACTTGACAAAATCAAAGGCTTGGTTTCGATTGTTTTGTCATTGTGACATATTTACTTTGATACATTATTTTATAAAGATATTTTTTCTGAAATCAAGTGGTGAACGGATCCTCTTTTTTCTATACAATTGAATTTTTTGAGTTAGGTCATTGATTTCAAAAGATGATTCTACCCTAAAAAAAAGTCAGAGCTAAGGGTAACCATGATCGGATATTCTACTATTTTTTAGATTTTTGATGGTGTTAACTCATTAACTTACAAATTGTTAAAATCAATCACATGGAATACTACATCATGCTCATGCCTTGGTTTATCAAAAAAAAAAAGAAAAAAAAGGGTGGTTTATTTACTTTGTTTCTTAGTTTCCTCCTACTTTTTGAGATGTCAAAAGGGGGAGTAGTAGGTTTGTATGTTTGAACTTTTATTCTGAATCTTGAAAGCTTTTCTATTTTTACACTACTATTTTTGAAATAATCGTAGGAGTGTTTGTCATCATCAAAAAGGGGGAGATTATTGCAGATTTGGTTTCATGAATTATGATTTTGATGATAGCAAACAATACGACTGCCTTTTTCTACTGACAATTTAGGGCCAAGAGATCAGACGACAAATGGAACCAGCTCAAGATTGGGTAGATTAGGGTTGAGTCAGTATGTAACTTTTCTTTTCCCTTTCTTCAGTCAATTATAATCTTGGAAGTGTCTGATGCTAAGTAACCCTACACACACACACACTTGAGTGATTCTTTTCTTAACTGATTTAGAATTTTTGTTTTTACTCATATCATCCAGGACGATATTTATATCGTCCTGGACAATCTGGTTTAAAACAGAAACCCTAATCAGGACTCCTAGTCAAGGCAGTCGTCATTAGGATATCGGCCTGGACGATACATGTATCGGCCAGGATGATATGCTTAAAATAAAAAGAATTCACCGACATGATCTATTTAGGCATTCTTTTTTTTTTGGATATCGGCCAGGACGATACGATCACATCGTCTGGGAGGATCTAAAAATCATCCGGGACGATCAGTTCAAAAACCTTAGTTGCTTCTGGACGATCAACATCGGCCAGATCATATTCAGGGAGATGTTCTGAACGATTTACCTTTGATTTGAACTAATTATCTGGGACGATCGTGAGATCATCCAGAATAATCAAGCTAGTTTTAAAACATCCAGACCCCCATTCAAGGCGATATTCAGTGCGATAGTCCACGATTTGTACTGATCGGCCAGGACGATATCTATATCATCCTAGATGATAATGGTGGTTCTTGAAAGTCTATTTAAAGGATTCAATTTTTCTCATGTATAAGACCTTGATTGCTGCTGTCTTAACCTAAGAGATCCTTGGGAGAATGAGAGAGAGTGAGAGAGTGAGAGAGAGAGAGAGGAACTTGTGAGGGGGAGTTTGTGAGAGGGTTCACAAGGGTTACTCCAAGCAAGGTTCCAAGTCATCTTCTCCGGTCTTCGTCCTTCATTCTTGGGAGGTTCTTGGGAGGTCTACTTAGAAAAAGGTCCAGGTTCTCTGCCCGCTTCGGGAGGAAGCAAAAGGAGTCGGTTCTCTGCCAGCTTCAGGAAGAAGCAAAAGGAGTCGGTTCTCTGCCACACCAGGGTTGGTGAAAAGTGGTCAGTTGTAAAGGCTTCTCCGCCTAGCTGTGGGAGCTAAAGGAGAGACACTTACTTAGTGCAATACCTGGAGGGCGCCTCAAGAGGAATGGACGTAGGTCAAGTTGACTGAACCACTATAATCCCTTGTGTTCTTTTTACTGCTTCCGCATTTTAATTTTCCGCACTTATTTTTCTGTGGTGATTTTGGTTTGTTCTTATTGTGATTTGATCTAAGAAAGATTTTTTAAAGTACCAATTCACCCCCCCCCCCCCTCTTGGTTAGCCTCGGGCTAGTTCTCAAGGGCTTAACATCCCTAACGAACTTTCACCAATCACTACTTAAGCCCCTCACATCAACACACTAATCAATATTGAGATGAAAAGGATTAATAACAACAATAGAAAACCTCACCCTTCAAGAAATTAAGGAAAGGCCAAAATGCCAAGCCATCAACCATAACCAAAGATTAACTGAGCAAAGCATGTAAAGGAAGACAAACCAACTAAATTTTGACATAAGGTAAACTCAATTTATCCAACATAATCATGCCTTTCAAAGGATTAGGTAAATTATAAACAATAAAATCTTTAAGGCAGTCCAGACCACATCCCAAATTAGCTAAACAAACAGCACCAGCATTGCCTTCCCTATGAACATGTGATATCTTAACATTAATAAAAATAAATTGCTTCATGATATCTGTAATAAGATAGAAAGAATTCGGGTTGCAAATACTATCTGACTTGTTCATAAAATAATTAATAGTATAAGTGCCATCCACTTCAATCCAAATATTAGTAATACAAAGTGAAATACATAATTTAAGACCACTGAGAATAGCATAAAGTTCATCCATCAATATAAAACACTTATCTAAAGGGCCAGCAAAAGCAATGATTATGTCTCCACGAGCATCTCTTATAATGCTACTACAACCAAACTTACAGTTATGAATGAAACCACCAATATTCAGTTTAAAAGTGTTGGGGGGGGGGGGGGGGGGGGGGGGGGGGGGGGGGTTTAACCAATAAACAAGTTTGGGATAGCCCACATAACTGCCGTTCAGAAGAAATATACCAAAATTATGAGCAACAAACAAATACTTTCTGAAATTTTTGGAGGTCAAAAGATTAGCATTGAAAAGCTTAAGCACTTTATCTTTAATATTCTGGATAATATTGTGATAATCCATATGAATATCATTGAAAATGAAATTATTTCTAGAATTTCACAAATACCATAAAATGAGGTAAGGAATCACATTTCTAATATGACCTTTCAAATTAATAAACCATAAATTCAATAAAGTATTAATAGATATGAGAGCATTAAAATAATTAAGCTTGAAAATATCATCAAAATAGACCCAAATTTTAACAACAATAGGGCCAGAGATGAACACATGTTAAATATTCTCAACATGAAAGCAACATTGACATTTAGAAGTAATAATAAAACCTCTCTTCCTCAAAATGTCATCAGTAGGAATGTATTTGTGCATGATTCTCCAAATAAAAACAAGGTTGGTAAAAGTACCATTATAAGACAAATCACATAAAAGGAAAACTTCAAAGTCAGTATTGATGGGAAGATTAAGAATCCTAGAAATAACATTTTCTGAAACCATATCAACAAGTTTATTATAGTCAAACTATTATTAGTGATAAAGTCATCCACCTTAGTAGCAATAGTGGTGTAAGAATTAAGAATAAAGTCAACTTACTGACCTTTAAGGCAATGATCTTGCCAAAAAAAGAGGTTTACTCTACCAAGGCCCCATTTAACATGAGGTTCAGCTTTCCACTTGATGTTACAAAGCCTTTTCCACACTCTAGAATTACCTTTATTATAGAAACACATAATAGGATGCTTACCAACACAATACTTCTCAGTCATGAATTTAGCCTCAAGAGAGATTTTAGATCAAAAATTAAACCACAAATTAAAAGAGAAAGCCTCTGAAATATCATACATAGTTTTGCAAGCCAACACCCCTTCATTGAGGGTCCCACAACATTTGTTCCAAGAGTACAAGACAACATTAGAATTCACTTTAGAACCACACCAAAAAAAAAACCTATTAAATAATTTCTCAATTCAAATAGCACTGGTAGGTTGTAAAGTTTGAAAAATATAAATAGGTAAAGAGCACAAAACACTTTTAATAAGGCTAATCTACCCCAAAGCTAAGGAAATTAAAATTCTTAGAATTAAGCTTTTTTTTGTACAAAAGTGATAAGCTTGTAAGAAAAAGTATTCTTTCTACCCTTATACAGAGGGACCCCAATATACTTAAAAGGTAAAGAGCCTTATAAAAAATCAGTAATATTCCTAATAAAAAGCATCCGATTTTGAGAAACCTTGTTGGAAATTATAAAGGAACTCTTATTCTTATTAATGGATAAACCACTACAATTTTGAAAACCAATTAAAAACTTCATAAGTTTATTAACCCGGTTCAGAGAAGAATTAGAGAAAATAATAACATCATAAACAAACTATAGATGGGAAAAAGGAACGCCACCCAAAGTTCTATAGAAATTGCTCAAAACATTTTTATAATGATTTGAAATTCCTTTTAAAAGATACTCCATGGGAAAAATAAATAAAGCAGGATAGATAAGATCACCTTGTATTAAACCATGATAAGACTTAAACAAAACATTACTTTTGCCATTAATAATAATAGGGAAATAAAACTTATCTATTGAATATTTAATAAGGTTAATAAAAATAGAGTTAAAGCCAAACAAAAGCATAATATGGTAAAGAAAGTTCCAATTAATGTTATCGTAAGCCTTGGTGATATCCAATTTGAAGTAACGTTACCTCCAGGCACCTTTACGTCCAAATCATGCATTATTTCTTGAGCCAATAAAATATTATCCGTAATAGATCTACCTCTAAAAAAGCCAATTTGATTAGGAGATATAATTCTTGGAAGAAAAGGAGAAAGGTTGTTCATAAGCATTTTCAAAATCAACTTACTAAAAAAGTACAAAGATTGATAGGTTTAAAGTCATTCCAATTGTAAGCGTTAATAGTTTTAGGAATAAGCATAATGGAAATTGAAGAGAAAAAAATAGGCATTATATTACCAGCAAAGAATCATTAAAAAAATTTAAAAGATCAATTTTAACAAATTACCAAGTTTTTTGAAAAAAATTTAGTAGTATAACCATCCGGATCCACAACAGAGTCAATGTTCAAATAAAAATTTGTCTTTTTGACTTCCTCCAAAGTAGGGAAAGTAGTAAGAGGCCAATTATCCATTTGATTAATGATAAGAGGAATTATATTAGGATTATCGATAGAAGTAGGAGTAAAATTTTTATTAAACAAATTATTAAAGAAATCCACCCTAGAGCAATCTATTTCCCCAACACCTTCAGTAAAAGAACCATCAGCTTTAGTAATTTTTTGAATCTAATTGCTAGCTCTATTTCTTTTAACAAAAGGGTGAAAATATTTAGTGTTATTTCCCCCTTCGATAAGATGCCTAGAAGTCACTTTCTTCTTCCAATAAGCTTATTCCTGAGCATATAAAGTAAAAAAGATAATTTTTAGCTTGTTGCAGATTGGTAAAATTGTCGTCATAAAAATGATGTTAGTTAATATGCACTAAAGAATTAACTTTCTACTCAGCATCCATAATATTAGAAAAAATATTTTTAAAAACATTACAATTTTACCAATTTAATTTTTGCTTTAATCTTTTCAACTTAAGTCTTAATATGTTCCTTGTAATTAGTTTCCTTTCTTTAATGCTAATTGCAATTTTCAAAAAAAAAAAAGTCTTAATATGTTCAAACTGAAAATAGAGTTATCCAGATGAAGGGGAGCTTGCCAATTCTCCTCAGCCATAGTAATAAAAGAATTATCAAGAAGACACATATTCTGAAATCTAAAATTAAATGTAGAAGAAGCATGATTCATGGTGTGTTATTACTTTATTAAACCTATAACTCAAATTGATGTACATATAAATTCATAGAGAATTAGGGTTTGGTTTTCTATGGTGTGTTAGTACTTTATCCAAGGGTTAGATTGACACTCATTTCAACCCCCTTCCATGCCTAGTTTGCCTAAAATGAAATCCCAAATGTATAGTGGTATTTACTCTAGTATATGAAAAATGAACGAGGGCTTCAAAAGCATTCAAACTTCTTGGGATTGGACCTATGGTTTTGGTAAAACTATGGTATAAATTTCAAGACATTTGAAGGTCATTTGGCCTGTCAATTAGAGAAACCAAAATCATCTTACATAATTGACTTATAAATTTCCTTAATTCATAATAAATTTAATAAATCCCAAAAATATAATATAAATTATATTCAATCACAAATTAAATGTTCTTTGATGGAAAAAAAAAATTTGCAATAAAATCTTGAAAAAAAAATTTAATTAAAAAAAAATCGAAGTTCATCCTTACCCTTACCAACATCCTTACCTTTTTTCATGTAAAAAAAGTATCTTCATTCACAACATCCTTACCCTTTCCAATAATATAAACATCCTTAATATGAGGAGGAGCCTTAGCCGATCCCCTTTCCAAATGACCAAAGGGAAAAATCGCTCACCTTTCAACCCACAACTCCTCCAAAACCACCACGTCCACCTAGAGGTAGAGACACCCCCCTTATAAGCACTTCTAATCCCCTTGACCATAGATGAGCCAATTTGACCAGCAAGAGCAATTGCTAATGAGTTTTGTTGATAAATGCTCCTCCATAATGACTCTCATGCTAGAAATGTATATTAAGAAAATTCAAAATTCCTAAAGACACTTTCTCTCTCCTCATATCTTCTCCCTCCAATTCAATTTCTTCAATTCAATTGCTCACATGCCACTAATTCCTTTATATTGAGAAGACTTTCCAATAAGCTTATTGATAGTAGGAACTTGATAGAAATTTCATTCTTTAACTTTCACTAACCTCCTCCTTTTTCATTTTCAAAGGCGAAAAGTTGAATCTCTCCTTACCTCATGATTATTAATAGTCTACACTAATATTCTAGCAAACTCCAACTTGAAGAAGTTATTCTCACAATCCAATGTTCTTAAGGAGAGGAAATGGTTTGAGTTGAGCTAATCCACATGGTATAGGGGTATTCTTTGTAATCTTCCTTGCAAAATGATAGGAATGAATTAATAGTTAGATCTAGTCAAATCATGAGTTGTTGACCTCATTTCTATATGAAGTCCCCAATTGGGTTTCTTTCTAGTGACCTAATGATTGGAAGGTGTCCACTTCTCAATCATAAATGTCCTAGTCAAAATCCAATCCAATCTAAATCAAATGCAATTCCACTTCTTGATTAAATCCTTAGTCCAAATCCCTATTAACCCTCAATCAGACTCTAATCATCTTTAATCACTCTCAACCATTCATATGATTTTGATTGATATGAGAAATTCATCCCAATCAATAAAGTTTAAAATCCATCCCAAATGTAAGATTCCGAAGTCCAAATCCAAAGCCAAAAGTTCAAGTCCTAAAGTCTATTATGGGTGCATTGTTTATAACATGGAAACCAAGTCAATTGACCTTAAATTCATGATTTATTAGTTGATTTTCCTGACATACCTATAGTATCAACCTGCCAAATTTGAGCTCATTATGAGGTCTCTAACCTAAGAAACTAAATCTATTTCCAAATGCTACAAAACCTTCAAATATTTATGGCCAATGCCATTGGATTTGTTACCTTATGGAATTTGACTTTAGAATTCTCCCCAAAGCTTCCAACCCCTTCAATCACCTCTATTATGGCTTTTTAACCAATAAAATGTTTTTTCTAGACCCAGTTTGACCCAGAGTTGACAAAAGGTCAAAATCACCAAAATGCCCTTTAAGGGGATTTTTTTTGACTTTAGGCCAAAACTCAACATGGTTCAATCTCTTCAATCCTTGAAACCTCTTCCAATGAATCAAAAATATCATTTTGGATCCATCGGATCCAAAACCAAACTTTGGTTTGTCCTAGTTGACCAAGTTAATAATAGTTGACCAAAATACCCTTTAAGGGTTCAAATACGCACTTTAGACCAAAACATCCTACTAACTCCAATAGGGTTCTGTGATCATTTCAAATTTTGTGAACCCAAATCCTATTCTTGGGCAAACCTAGTTGACCAAATCAACCTAGGTTGACCCAGTAAGCCTTTAAGGGCCAAAATGGTCAAAGTAACCAAGATGACCAATATAGCCATTGGGATCACTTCTACTAGACTCCAAATATCAATCCAAACCTACTGAGTTCAACCCCTTCCCCATGGTCAACCTTGTTGACCAAGTTAACCTAGGTTGAACATATCAACCATAAACCTTGTGTTTAACCAATTCAATTCCAAATCAACTCTAAACCCAATCAAACTCCTTTAAACACCTCTCTTAGTGGTTTATACCTTACTGGACATGTTGACTTAGTTTAAACTTGACTTGGTCAATTGAATCAAAGCCTGGTAAAATCTCACCCATTTGGATCAAAACTCTTTCACTTCATCAAATCAACAAACTTCAAACCTTCAATCCATTCCCACCCATGACTCAAGTGTTTTCAAATTTTTTTATAGTCAAATCCCAAGAAGTTGACCAAAGTCAAACTCTTGAAGTTTGGTCAAACCTCTTGTGTTTTCATTCATGCATTGACTTTAACATCTTTTACCGTTCCTATTCAAGCTCAATCATCAGTATTCACCCTTTGGCTTGCCACCTCACTTCCTTTTACCTATTGATTGGTCAAACTAGTCAACAATCCTCATAATTCTTCCAAATAGTCAAACTCCCTCAAGCTCTCCCCCTCCATGAAGATAGCGAGCCCTAAGCTCCTACTTAAACTTAGAAGCTCACTTAGAGCTCTTCAAACCAAAACCAAGGCCTGGTTTAACCAAAAGGAGTAAGTGTGGTCCCCCTCGTGCCAATGCCACCTAAAGGGGGTTGAGCTAGACCCAGACTTTGGTTCAACCTTCCAATGGTTTGTGGCATGTGTCCTTCATCAGGGTAATAACCTGATGCATTTCAACCCTTTAATAAAAACCTTAACATCAAAACTCAAAAGAGACCTCATTTGATAGACACTCTCAATCCTCAATCTCCAAGCCTTCCCTAAGCATTCTCTCATTTCATTCTTTTTCTCTAGACCTTTCTCCATCTTCCCACTATAAAACCCAAGTGGTTGCATATCTCCATCTCCCACTACAAAACACAAGTGGTTGCATGTCACTTGTAGCGACTTCTCTGGTGAACCAACCCGTACTCTATCCAAGGCTTCTCCTACTCGATCTAGCACATTCCTGACTGTAGTTTCCACTAGGAACATGAATGAGGATAATCTACATGCTCAACCATATCAAATCCCTGAAGATCTAATAGTAAAATCTCTCAAAATCCTTAGACCTAGACCACAATATTTAGGTCATTAAGCATTTTTTAAGCACTTTTTAAACCATAGAAATGCTTCTCCATTATTTTTATTAATGAGCTTTAGCTGTGTTTAAAATTTCATTTGATTTGCTTCACCCAAACAAAAAAATATGGCGAAATAGTGGTTTTAGGGCATTTTCATAATCTCTATTAAATGCACTTTTTTGTACCATTAATCTCGTGATTAAGTGCAATCAGAGTCATCCATATCAAACCACATGCAGATGGGAGGCTGGGATCTAATGCTGACTCAAATAAGTTATTGTGTCGTCGAATTGATGCATTTCCATAATGAATGCCAATGATTGCTGTCATACAATTATTAGCCATCAATGCTGCAGTTTTGATCCATTAGCTCTTGCAGTGCCATATAGCCCTTCGTCTCCATGGTTTGGATCCGACAGTCCAAGATAAGCCATGTAGCGCCACCGCCATTTTTAATTAAATAGCTTGATTTAAATTAATTTAAATCAATTTAATTAACACAATCTTTTAAAAAATATTAAAAAAATAATTTTAAATCAAAAAATTACATATTATATATCTAAATGTTTATAAAATTTAATAATTTATTTAAAATTAATATTAATTTCAAATTTTGAATTTATTTTAAATTATCTTAAATAATTATTTAAAATTAATATTTAATAAAAAATCATTAAAATATTTTTAAAATTTAAAAATATTACTTTGAATATATTAATTAAATCAAAGAAACATTCTAAATTATTTTAAGAAAAATTTATTTTAAAAATGATTAATATATTTTAGATAATCTGAATTACTTAAATATTTGAGATTTTTACATACATAACACTTAAAACTATTTAAAATACATACTCAACACCTAAACTATCATATTTATATATATACCACCTAATTCTCACTCCAAACATTTGAGATACCACTCCATAATGTTCCGTCAAAACGCCGCTGCCCGACATCTGAGACCCAGTCGATTTTCCCACATGAAAGCTTCGACGAAGCCTTCTTGCCTCTTCTTCACTCGAGCAGGTATGACTCCTGGCTTTCCTTCTCACTATAATAATGAACTTCACATGCCCTAGGTGAATGGCCAAATGCAAATAGGTTTATTTAGTAGTTAAAATCCTGCTCTATGCCATCTGTTAAGGCTTGTTTTATGCTGCTTGTCAATAATAATTCTAATACACGACAAACTGAGCAATGCTGCCAAACAAAAGCCTCCAAATCCACCTACAAACTAAGTAATGCTTAGCAAATAATATCTCTCATTTTTTTTTTTTTTTTTTTCACCAAGGCTTTCGAGTAATTTTTTGCTTCGTTGTCCTAAAATTTGGTGGATATTGGAGTGAGGTGCAAGGTCATACTCGAATGAAGTATATGGGTGGGAGTCAAAAAACCTTAAAGCTTTGAAGAGATGAAATCAGTTTGTTGTTATTAAAAGAATGAGTTGAAGCACTTTGTTATTGGCTATGAGGACAACCATTCAACATACACTATCATGTCATTAGAACTTCACCTAAGAATTACATATTGGTTTCAAGTGACTCATATTCAGTTGGCATGCTGAGCAGTTCCTTTGAAAGGAATAGATTTGAGATAGCAGTTGCAATGAAATATCATGAGGAAGATATGTCCCAATCACAGAACATTCAAACTGAAATAAATAAATAGTCAAATGAAATGCATCTGTTCAACTCTAATATTGGAGACTATAATGATATTATAGTAGATGATTTGTGCGATGATTTTTTTTATACCCCAAATTGATGAGACAAATAGTATATGTGTTGGTTCGCGGTTTGAGGATTCCCAAAGTTTCAAGCAAGCAGTTAGGTCTAGTACAGATTTAAAGAATTATGCTATAAAGGTAAAAGCTAGTAACAAATCTAGAGTAATTGTTACTTGCATGTATAGAGGTTATCTTTGGAGAATACGTGCCTCATTGTGTCATGATGGGCTCTCCTTCGAAGTTAGGAAAATTGAATCAACTCATTTATGCCTTGGGGTCAATAGAGTAGGAAACAAGCAAGCTACTACTATCTGGGTTGCTCATGAAATCAAGGACATTGTAAAGAGAAATCCTAATATCATACCAAAAGATATTAGCGTTAACTTGGAGCAACTTACGAATTATCCTTACCATATATATTAAAATTTGGCGATCAGGAGAGTTAGCAAGAGATGTCATGTTAGGCTCTGTTTATGATAACTATATGTGGGTTCCTACGCTGAGATCTGAGTTAATAAACAGGAATACTGGCTCTCACATTACTTACATGTGTGACATCAAAAGCAATGCATTCAAGCAATTCTTTGTTTATTTCAAAGTATATATTGATGGTTTCATTAATGGATGTAGATATTTAATTGGCGTTGATGCATGCCACCACAAATCAAAGTATCTTGGCATAGTGCTTTATGCAAATTGTTTGGATGTAAATAATGGGCTCTACACAATAATGTTTGCCGTTACATAATCAAAATCTAAGAAATCCTGGGAGTGGTTCATGAGGAACTTGTTGGATAGCTTTGGTTATGAAGTAGAATATTTAGCCTTCATTTTTGACATGGAAAAGGGCCTTAGCAAACATATAAATCTTATTTTCCCAAATGCCGAGCATAGAGTGTGGATGAGACACTTGTGGAAAAATATAAAAATATAAAAAAAAAAAACTCTTTTGTGGTGAAGATGGAAACAAGCTTCAAATTTTTGTTTGGACATGCGCAAATACTTACAAGCTACATGATTTGCATAAGAAAATGGAGGAGATCTTCAAAATCAGTCCACAAGTTTACTCTTACTTGAATTCATTGTCATGCAAGTGGTCTAAGGCGATGTTCTCTAAGCACATTAAAAAACATGACAATACTAACAATATGTTGGAATCTTTTAACGCATGGGTTGAAGAAGCGAGAAGTAAACCCCTCATTGATTTGGTTGATATGATAAGAGTAAAGCTTATGGAACAACACTCGTGAAGAAAGATAATTTCTGCTTCGTGGAGAAGTCAACTTGTTCCTCATCTGGAAGAGTATATTAGAGATAACACAACAAGGAAAAATCATTTTATCATTCACCAATCGACATCAAGCAGAGCTAAAGTTGAGGGTATTCATGAAAGGCACAAGGTGGACATAGAAATGAAGGTTTGTAGATGTGGATTCTGGCAATTAAGTGGTCTACCATGCATACACAATGCTGCATTCATTGGAACAACACAACACATATTATGGCATATATATGTTGATGATCACTACTATCGTATAGGTATTCCAATAAAGCCTTAATTAATTTCCACCTATTGATCATGCTAGTTAGTTAAATATTTTCCTGTTTTATGAATAGATATAAAATGATGTATGATGGTGTGATTTTTACCCTACCAGGAAAGGAGAAGTGGGCTGCAGTTAGTGATGATGTGGTAGTTATCAACACCCCCCCCCCCCCCCCCCCCCCCCCCCCCTCACTACTTCACTTCGATCGTGTGGCAGACAAAAAAAAAGGTGAATTAAAAATTTCTTAGAAGTGGGAAAGAAAACAAAACTTGGGCACATGTGCAGTTATCGTAATTTATTGGGCCGTCATAGAAGTACCTGTAAAAATCCATTAAATGCAATAGGTGACAAAATTGATAATGAGAGTATACAATATGATGAGCTTCCTAGTACATCGACTATTCATGCAAAAATGACTATATGATGTCCAAGTAAAGTTTCGTTGGAATAGGTGATTCGATTGTAAGAATTACGAGCATGATTTTCTTTGGCTTTAGTTATGTTAAGTAGTTCTCAAGCAGTTGCAAGTATTAGTTGATTTTGATGTAGCAGAAGTTTATAAAATTGAGTCAGTGGACATATATGCTTATAATTCAATTTTGTTCTAATAAAAGTTTTAGATTTTGATAAATCAGAACTGTCAATTCAGTTGCTCGCAGAAGATATTTCTATCTTAACATTAGGTTTTTCTAAATAGTCACCTCAAATGATTATTTGAATTACAAGAAGGTAATTGATATACAGAAAAACTAGATAAACCAACCATTACAGTGTAACAGAGAGCAATATAAGCAAATAATTGATATCCAAACTTGTGAATCCTAGAAATACTAAGAATCTTAGAGAAGGGAAATTTTTTGAATTAACAGAGCGCATTGCTTTCAATACAAAACATTTCATGAACTTTTGCTACACATTTTATCTGCTACAAATCATTACACTGCTTTCATATAATAATCACTTTAGTGTACAAATTCTATACACAACAAATTTCATATAATCTCTTTCAATGATTAACCTTAGAGTTACAATTCATAGTCAAAGTTACATCCAAATGATTTAGTCCTAATTAATAATTACAATTATAGCCGTTCACAGAGATTTCATAGCAATAGCTACAATCAAACTTAGGACTAAAAATATAACCAACAATATTTTTACAGTAAAAGTTTGGCTCTCAATGACAACATATGTTTTAGGATGGTTTGGCAAGTTCTTCAGCACAATGCAAGTCTCTATCATATGGCAAATTATTTACTTCATCACACTAATGTAAGATGTTTTAATCTTCTTCTGATTGATTCTAGGAACATCTGTAGAATTTTTTTCCTTTACTACATGACTTATGTGACTTGTATATTGTACATTACAAATTATAATGACAAATAAATTTGATTACTTGGGTTTCTAATCGGCATCGCTGAAGAGCTTGAACTCATTATTGCTATCAAAATAAAAAATTGATGATATTCAATTGAAAGATGAAATCAAAGAAAAAGAAAAAAATATTTCATGTTTCAATAACCATTATAAAAGGCTAAGGCGTTTAGTTTAACTAGAATAACTTCTTATGAAGTGCTGAAAAATTGGCTTTTATTTTCACTAACATGTCAAATGAAGTGCTTCAAAACAACTAGAACAAGCTTCTATAGGTAATGCGATGCTTCTCAATTAATTTCAAAAATCCTGTGTGATGCTTTATAATTAATTTTCAAAATCCTGTCAAACCCAATGTTGATTTGTGTTAGAAATGCACAATAGAAAGCCTTAAATTGTGTTCATCAGCATATCCATATGTGTAAAATGTAAAAATTTAACAACAACCACATTGAAAAAAGCCATCTATGTTAGGAACAACATTTCAGACATTTAAATGATGCAAAAAAAAAACTATATCATCCATCGTTGATTGAATGGAGAAGAATAAAATCTAACCTTGTCAACCTAAAAAGGTGTGATGCAAAGGGAAGCAGAGACGTGCGAGACCTTTGAATGCAATAGATAAGACAATCCTTCTCTCGACTAGAGGGAAGCCTACATGTGCAAAAGTGATGGAGAACACAGTCCTTGCATGACCGAAAGGAAGTTGAGACACAAATAGGCCTTTTTGATGAGGACATCACAAAGTGGTAGAATAGATATAAAAGTGAGAATTAGTTGGTATATAAGTAAACATGATAGTTTAGGTGTTGAATATGTATTTTTAATAGTGTTTAAAGTGTTATGTATGTAAAAATTCCTAAATATTTTCAATATTTAATTAATAATTAATTTAATAACGAATTAAATAATTTCAAAAAATAAAAAAAAATTATTTTAAATATTTTAAATAGTTAAAAAATTAGTTTAAGATATTTTAATTTAAAATTAAAATTAGTTTAATATATATTTTACAATTTAAAATTTTTTTAATTAATTAGTTAAATAATTAAATATCTAATTAATGTTGAATTAAAATAATTTAAAAATTTTAAAAGGGAATTATTTTAAATAATTTAAAATTTCATAAAATATTTAAGGTTTGATTTAATTTAATTTAAGAATTATTTTACACATTAATAAATTTTAAATTAATTTAAATACTTTAATAAAAATAAAATTTAAAAAATTCATAAGAAATGAAATTTAAATAAAAAAAATTAAAATAATATATCCAAATTCTAGGAATTTTAAATATTTTAATTTAAAATTAAAATAGTTAGTTTATTTTAAGTAATTCTAATTAATTGATTACTTTAATACTTAATTAAATATTTTGAAAATTAAAAGTTTCATTTTAAAAATATTTTAAATAATTATTAATTAGAGGTTTATTTTAGTATATTTTAATTTTAATTATTATTTTAAAATACTTTTAAATAATTTCTACTGTTTAAATATTTAAACATTTAATTAATTTTTTGACTTAAATAAATTTTAAAAATTAGAAATTTTTTATTTTAGAATATTTTCTTATTATTAAGCTAGTTTTCAAAAAAAAATTATTTTTGAAATTATTTTCAAATTAATAAAGTTCTACTAAAACTTTTAAAAATTAAGATATTTTCATATGTTAAATTAAATTTTAAAACAATATACATTTAATTCTGAGTGCCTTGAGTGGGATTTTGAAATTTAAGTATAGCTTGAGCTAATATGAATTGAATTCATGGGGAAAGATTAGTGAATAGTTGTGTTCCAACTATTCTCTAATCAAAATATTATCTATTTTAATTACCTTCAATCCTTGCACGTTTAGTATTCACATAATTGTACTTAGCTTTGGCTCTCCTAGATTTAGAAATTGATTAAGTTTGTAATCATTTATGTATGGTCAAGGGTTAGAATAATATTGATTTCAATACCTAAATTTAGTGACATTAAGGATAAAAATTAAAGACTTATTTAGAGAATTTAGGGAAAATATTAGGAAATAAAATACATGTCCAATAAGTTTGAGAATTAAAATAATTAAACTTAGTGACAACTCCATCCCATATGAGAACTAACTAGTTTTAAAAATCATAAAACTCCTTAATTAAATTAATTTAAGTTTAATGCATTAATTAACCCCTAAAACATCTAAAAGAAAAAAAGAAAATATTTTAATAAAACAAATTTAAACCCAAAATTACATACAAAACCTCAAATTGATCAGGATTCAAAACTTAATTCAAGAAAATTAAGAGCCATTTTATTTGACATTAAATTTAAGTTTAATTTACTTTTAGTTATAAATTAATATTAAAGTAATATAATTAAAAATTCTAAAAAAATTTCAAACACTTGAGAACACCTCCTAAGATCATTTATAACATTTGGAGGTATTTTCAAGAAGTTTGTAGTTCATTTGGATTTAAATTACTAAAACTCTCCTAATTAAACAATTTTAAAATTCAATTAAGTACACAAACTTTAAAAAAAATATATAACTATTTCCAAAAAATCTAAATTGATCAATCTCAAAAAAAATTTGGACTTCATTTGGGGTCTAATATTTATTAAAAATACTAAACCACCAGAAATAATTTAAAACCAAAAAGTCAACTTTTCGATCAACCGTAGTTCAAAACTACATCAGAACTTTAGAAAATCATAATTTGATGTAGAATTTAAAATTGAGAAAACTCAAGGTCTAATTATTCATTTTAATGTTTAATTTTTAAGATAAATGTTAAAACCCTAAACCAACCTTAATTTTAAAGTCAACTTTTAATCCCATAATTAATACGTTTAAATAATTTTGATAATGCCAAAATTCAATAAATAGTTAAAATCTTATAAAAATCTAACTTGATTAATAAAAATAATTAACCAAAATTTTAATATACAACAAGCACTCCAAAGATAAAGTTTATTGAATGGACTACTTCGAACTGTGAGGCTAAGTGTCTTTAGGAGGCATCGTCCTCGAGCCTGATGGTACAACTCCACAAATAGATTCAATGGAGTGTAAAACTTAAAATTTTTTTATTAATAATTTAACCAAATTAAAATTCTTCATTTGACTAAAATAAGGTTTTTAGGATGAACTACTTCGGGCTATGAGACTATGTGTCTTGAAGAGGCCTCATCCTCAAGCCTGATGGCAAACACCACTAACCGATTGATGAAAAATCTAAATTAATTTAGTTCTAAAAAAGTAGTAATTAATTAAATTATTTAAAATTCATTGATTCCTTAATTTTTAACTAATTAAATTCATTTAATCAATCAGTCTTTAAAATCCATCATAAAAGCCGAACATTAGATAACATTCATTGATTACTTAATACATTAACATTTACACTCAAACATAAATTTATCCTTCAACCTTTAAGAAAGTCGAACATTAGATAACTTTAATAAATCACCCATTTTAGGACATAACCCAGCCACATAGCCTTCTCACATAATTTAGGTGGTTCGGTATGACAACCAACTCTAATATTGGCTAGGCTGGTGATTACTTTACCATTGTGTGCCAAAATTTTAGAGATTTCAGTATATACTGTGATTAAAATTTGATTGATGTGAATGTTTATTTATTTTTACTACACTCTATGAATTGATGTGATGGGTGATAGCTTACCCTTAGGTTAGTCCTAATATAGTTTCTCACAGGATCTTTTGCAGGTGGCTATGCTCGTAGGGCAATATAAGGGGGCAAAATTAATAATAATTATAATTGTTATAGGTGTTTTAGCTGTTTAGCTCACAAATAAATAAGAGTGTGGCCAAGTGTGATTTCATTTTTCTTTCTGTATATATATAAATTATTTGGGATTGATTAGATTCTAAATGCTTAGGATAACTTTACAGAAGAGTCTATTTTTTTTATTTTTATATATCAATATAATTTGTATAAAAGTTAAGAGTTGTAAAAGTTAGTCTTTGAGTTGGGATACAGGTATCCAAAATTGGATTCCAAAGAGGAAAAGATACCCCTCAGGGTGATTATCCATTTCTATTTGGAAGCCCTATTTTAGTTTACTTCAATACCCAAAGTGGAAAAGAATATCCTCCCCCATGGGGGAAGAGTTTTCTTTTCCATTTGGGTATCCAGGCTTGACGGGTCTAAGGAGCTCAAAGATGAGATGGAAGAAGAGTTGAAGATAAAGAGTGTCCCACTTAAAGTCACTTGCATCTATCCTAGGAATAGAATCTGAGCTTTTGGTTAGTGGTGCCAAGCCACTTTTAATTTCTCTAATTCTAGGTTATAATAAATATGACATTTGCCTATGAACATTACTTTAAGGAATTAATTTAATTGATTGATGTGATTTATTTGATTCAATTGCATATAGGGTTGCTTACTTTTTCTAGTTTCTTGGTGCTTTGCATGTCATTTTTATTTTAACCTGAATTTGATCGAAAGCTCGTGATGGCACACTACAAATTTTTTCTACTTAAAATTAAAATAATATTTTTAGGCCAACATAAAAAACTCTAATTATCTAAGAAGTAAGCATAGGATCGTCGTGAGTATGTATAAACATATTAATTGCTTCTATTCCTTATTAGACACCTCCTAACCTGCATGTTCTAGCATATCACCTAGCCTTTGAGGGTGCATATTTGTCAAGGGATGTTGTATAATCTCCATAATATATATATAAGTCATTTTCAAAAACTGCTACATTTCATTTATGCATTTAATCGAGTCGATTAGCATGCATTGCATTAGAAACTAATTAAAAGAGTCTAAAAATTTTAATTACATTTCTTCAAGCATTTTAACTCTGTATAAAGCCAAGGGACCAATTAGGATTCGCTTTAGATGTTAGTCCCAATTT
This sequence comes from Dendrobium nobile, assembly GCA_022539455.1. Lineage (NCBI taxonomy): Eukaryota > Viridiplantae > Streptophyta > Magnoliopsida > Asparagales > Orchidaceae > Dendrobium > Dendrobium nobile. The sequence continues at coordinate 43,619,729 of CM039726.1, forward strand.
TCAAAAACCTTAAAAATAATAATTTTACCACTCTTTTATAATAACCAAACTTATGGATTTTAAATCAACTAGGTGGCTAGCTAGCTCCCCAATCTAGTATGAGTAAGTCCATATTTTGCACTACATTAGTTAGGTTTAGGCTACTGTGGTAGATTTAGAATATGGGGCAAATTTTAAATCATAAGACCCTAACCCCCGGGAATATATTCCCAAATTTTAATAACTTTTTCAACTCAAATTAAATTTTTTTTCAATCGAAAATATAAAGCCCACATTTAAATTAAGTTGGGGAACTTCTGAATTATTTCAAAATCCCCACTTCTCCTACCCCTCTTTCATTACTTCTAAAATAGGTGTTCAAACCTCGATCCAACCCCTATTTAAATTTCAAAATCACCTCCTTTGATATCACTCCTAAAAAAACTTTAAACATAATTTCTGTTATTATTTTAATTGAGAGTATTCATTAGGAATTATGCCTCCCTATGATGTAATTAACTATGAGGGCTTACACTCATAGGCTATTTAGAACCCACATCTAATTTTTCAAAAATCAATTTTTAAAACTCAATTTATTTTCTTTCATAAAATAAAAATTAATGATGATCGTTATCATCATGTTCGGACAATCATTAATGAATGATATTTTCTTCCTTTGGGAAGATATATCATTTTGTTGATAAAACTTTGATTATGATAATAATGATAATTCATCTAGATTATTATAGCTATATATTTGATCAAATTTCACTTTGACCATCCAGGGCTATATGCAATTCTTTCCTAAATTTGGCTACAAATTTTGAGATGGAATTTGTTATTCTAAATATGAACCACATTTTGAAGTCTTATCTCTACCTCTTGAGGTAGTATATCCTTTCTCATGGGTTGTTTGATTTTGGAAATAAATTTTATATTTTCCAAAGAAGATTAACCTTTTTAAAATCCGCTTTCAAACACCCAACAAAAAATGGCATGTGCGGTGGGACAAAATTTCTCTCTCCATATTTAATAATGGTGAAATTCTATTTCATCAGTAGTCTTAACTACCTTTCCTTCTATTAGCATCTCTACCCATTACCCCCTTGGGAGAGCTTGGCTAACATAATTTTTTTTTTCATATCAAATAGAGGTGAGACCTTTATCTAAAATTTGGACTTTGACCTTCTACCCCCATGTTGACTGAGAGGGCGTTAATGTCAAGTCATACCCTCAAAATCTACTTCTCATTTTTTATGAACCTGCACTATTGAGTTCAACTCAATATGTTGAGTTTTAAAATTATAAGAACTCCTGTTGATCTTTTCCCAAGATCCCCAAATTTTCTTTCAAACTCCTAGCTTTGGCATTCCACCTCCAAATCAATCAGTGGTGTGGAAGAGTTAAGAAAATGACTCCCTTGAATTTTCTTACTAATTTTGAAAGCCGGTTGAGTGAAATCCCACCTGTCGTGTTTTAAAATTTAGAGAAAAATTCATTAAATTTTCAAAATTGAAATCTTTTTTAAATCAATCTGAAATTTATACTAGCATATGATAACCTACACGCCTCTCTTATAGTCTAGTATATGTAGTGTATATTTTAATCTTCTTTAAACCAAAACTAAATTTTGTACTTTACCATCATATATCAAGTTATGAATCCTATAACTCGGCATATGTAATAAAATATAGGGTTTATTAAGATTTTCAAAATTTAATTTCAAAAATAACTAATTCTAATTCTTCTTTCAATTTCTAGAAAATTCAACCCAATTCAATGGCTGGTAAACTAATTTTCACTTTTGAGAAAGGCCTAACCGCTACGTGATTGATTTTGGGAAAATGATTCAATTTTGTCTAAACTTCCAAACTATTGATTTGATAATGAATGGGGAGAAGTTAGTTGACCTTAATGCAGCTAAGTTAGACACCCTTGTTTCAAAATTGTTCTTAGGGTCAGGGGCTGAACCCTCAGTCTGAATATTGAGGAGGAAAATTTAGAAGCTATTGCTCAGGGACACAATGTGAACTTTCTTTTTTAGGAAGGATTAATCTATGGGATCTCATTAATTAATAAAAATTAGAGGAAAAATTATTTGAGGATAGTCAGAAGAAAGATTGTTAAGTCAAGGAAAATTATTGAGATCAAAACTCTGAGCCAAATAAAGCCAGAGGTTATGGAAGACTTAGCTATCCCTACCTTTTCTTCACTCCTTGAAGGGAGTCATTTATACCCCTTAGTTGTTGTTTCAGTGTAGGAGAGGGTAAATAGGATAACAAGTACCCCGCCATGCCCAATTAACTACTCAACTAAAAAGATTCTTAGGGAAAAATAGCTTCAAAGATCAAGATGTTAAGAAACATCATTCATACTTGTGCTGCCAAAGCGCGGGAGACAAAGGAACAGTATGTTAAACATTTGAAAGAAGTTATCTCCCCTTGCTTCGAGAAGAAGATTTTAAAGGAGGAAAAAATTGATGCTAAGAATTTGACTACCCTGCCTATTAGAAGAAACAAAATATTTATATGATAGTTGGCTTCTTCTATGTTAGTAGAAGGTTACCATTGAGCATCACACCCTCTGTCCTCTAAAATGGAGGGTATCATACTTACAGGATCTAGATATGGATGTCATTCTACTTGCAAGCCGTCGGTCCCTTTGCCAAAATTTGTGAAGATGGCCTTAGTGGTGGTCAAAACCAAAGAAGAGGATCCTTAAATTAAAGGGACAATCAAGGCTAAGAGAAAAAGGCACAATTCCCCTCAAAGGAAATATTTCCCTAAGAAGATTAGCAGGTTTGATGTTTTTCTAGTCCAAGTTAAGCCACTTCATTCCCTAGTCAAACTATCTCATATTTCAGTCAGTATTGCTATAGTTCCAGCCAATTCAAAGCATGAATTAATTGATGTTCTAGTGGTTAGTTTAGTTGATGTTCCAGTTACTGATTTAGATGATACTTTAGTTAATGTCCCCAACAATTTTTCCCATACTCCACTCATAGTTTCTAGGCTCCCCACCCGGGGATCTGAGGACTTTACCTTACATGATGAAGGAGCTATCACTCTTCAACCTCTTACATCACCTTCTAAGGTATATGTCTCTCACCCTATTAGGGATTCCACCCCTCAAACTATCGACTATGGGATAGTCAAAGGGGAGGGGACCGCTCATGATAAAGACCGAGAGTTGACTGAATAGCTAATGGCATATTCTCTAATATTTTATAATCTTAAGTTGCAAGCAATCATTTTTAAGCTGTAAGATAATGAGTTTTATGTTATGATGGATTATAAAGGCAACTTTTCCATCAAACCCAGAGAAATATTGGATCGACTTATCAAAGAGGTGGTATAAGAAATCAAGGACATGTTGAGGAAAAAAGAAGTTGAGGAGGCATTTGACCCAAAACTTGATGATCTATTGATGGAAGAAGTAGTAGTTAATTGCAGTATTTATATGGTTGAGACTAGAGGATTTGCCAAAGAGGTTGAGCCGAGCAAATACCATTCCATCAAGAAATAAGGTTCAGCTGCTATTGATTTAGACTTAAATAGATCAATGAGAGCCAAAGATGATGATCAATATATCAAGCATTGGAGACACAAGTTGCAAATATGTTGCAATGGGTTAAAGAAATGTAAGAGAAATTGGATAAATTATAGCAGGCTTCACTTAAGCTATAATAATTTATCATCCAAGAAGTCTTTAATCAATCCAAAAGACTGGAGTCTAGTTCTAAAGTCCCTAAGTCAATGTCGAAGGTCCCTCCAGTCCAACCTATAGTTCTCCAAGTCCTTCAAGTTCAACCCACAGTTTCCTCAGAAAGTCCATTAGGGATGTTAAGCCCTATGAACTTAGTCCCAAGCTAACCAAGAGGGAGGTGAATTGGATAACTTTAAAACCAAAGATAAAACTAAAACCAAAATCACCACAGAAATCAAAGTGCGGAAGAAAATAATGTAGAAGCAATAATAAGAAAAGAACACACCGGATTTATAGTGGTTCGGTCAAACCTTGACCTATGTCCACTCCTTGGAGGCACCCTCCAAGTATTGCACTAAATAAGTGTCTCCTTTAGCCCCCAAAGCTAGGCGGAGAAGCCCTTACAAAATCACTTCCACCTTCCCCGGTGCGGCGGAGTCGCCGGGTCCTTTGACACCAAAGAGATCTTCTTCTTTGGTGAACTTCCCTCAAGACAAGCCTTGAATCCGATAGTACTAAGGTGCGAGTTCGCCGGAGCAACCGTGTGGGATCCCCTCCACACTCCCTTGAGTTCCTCCCCCTCACAGGATCTTCTCCCTCTCAAACTCCGCCCTTTCCACTCTCCCTTTCAAGCTCTCTCTACAAGTTTTCCCCACAAGAACGAAGCTATAATGGCCGCCAAAGACACTTACAAAGTGCCTTTTCATAGCTTAAATAGAAGAGCTAAAAACGAGCTCATTAATGCAAGTTGCCGACATTATCGTCCTGGCCGATTAGTTCAAATATGAGGAAAATCGTCCTGAACATCGCCCTGAAATGAAGCTGATGATGTTAATCATCCAGCACATCGGCCTAGACTATTTTGCGATCGTCCAGGACTAATTGCTGTCCTTAAATTTCAGAGAAATTATAGAAAATTTGTCCTGGATCGGCCGAGACGATATTTTATTGTCCAGGCTGATCCTCTGGATGATGTCCAAAAATAGGTTCTTTCTAAATAGATTTGGCGGCAGATTCTTGCTGAATTGAGCCTATCGTCCTGGCCGATATAAAATCGTCCAAGACGATGTGTTTTGCACAATGAAGGCTGCTTTAATGAGGATGCCTTGATTAGGGTTTCTGCTTTTGGACAGATCGTCCAGGCCGATATAAATATCGTCCGGGATGATATTACCAAAAATAGAAAACTTTAGGGTCCCGTTAAAAACTCTTCCAAGTTACAAAGTATCAGGACCCACACCAAATACAATAGACTCAAGAAAGGAAAAAGTGTACAAACTGACTCAAACCTAGTCTACCCAATCTTGAGCTGATTCCAAATGGCAGTCCAATCGTGTGAACCTGAAATGTTAGTAGAAAGCAGTCATAGAGAAAAAGAATGTTTGCTATCATCAAAATCATAAGTCATAGATCCGCAACAATCTCCCCCTTTTTGATAATGGCAAATATTTTAATTTGAATTTTCAAAAAAGCAACTTCTCCTAATCTCCCCCTTACTAGAATAAACCCTTTTAAAAAAAATAGGGGAGATAAAACTATTTTTGTTGTTTTTAATTTTTTGAAAACACGATAACAATACAAAAATTCAACAATACATTCTCCCCCTTTGACATTATCAAAAAGAGAGGAGGCACAAACAAAAAATAAAACGAACAAAAGATAAAAAATGTTCCTTGATCTGGTGAAAAAAAATATATTCTTAAAATGAGAAAGTTACCTCTTGGTTTTAATCAAAAACTTAGTAGAATTGGATTGACAACGCATAATCCAGAAAAAGTAAGAAATTCATAAATTGTTAATCCAAGCTCAAGTTCTTTTAAAGGCTAAAAAACTTTTTAATTCAATATCCAAATCAAGGAATAAACGGGAAAAAGAAACATTAATTTTTCAAAACTCCTTCCATAAAACATATCTAATAGAAGATCAATGCACTAATTGCTAAATCAGGAACCAAGATTTTCAAGCACAAGTTTCGAATATATCAAGGATTTTCTTAAGTTTTTAGTAGTATAAGAAAAAATAAGCATATTTTTTTTGTGGGCTCATTTTATGCCCTTTATCACTTGAATGGGTCTTTGAGCATGTTTTGATTTTAATACACTTTGTGTATTTTTTTTTAATTTGGCGTCATTGCGCATCTTTTGGTTTGGCATCATTGGCCACTTTTTTTTAATTATTTTTAAAATATATGCTTTCTTTCTTATATTTTTAAAACTAAAGTAAACTCAAATTATTGACAACATGAACAACTTGATTAAGAAAATTTTATGGTAGATTCAACAATCTTGCAAAAGATTCTTATGCGATAGAAAAAATGTAGAGAGATAAAAAAAATCAATTTCAAAATCCAATTTAAAATATGATGAAGATTTTGAATCAAATGTAAAATAACCTCTTTAAGAAGAGAGAAAGAGAAACAAAATCATGAGTTCCCTTCCCTTGACTGTTTTTAGAGAAGTCAAATGCAATTTTCATAAGAATTTAAGAAAAAAATAAGAGGTAGGTTTTTCATTTTTAGAAAAGTGAATGTGTGTGTTGATTAGAGAAAAACTTTTACGAAAATAAAAATTTCAAAAAATAAACGAAACAAAAACACAAAATGAAAATCAAAAATACAACACAAAAACACGAAAGGCTTTTAACCATTATCTCTCTCCTGGTCTGATTCTTCAGAAACCAGATCTGCCCATGAGATTTTTTTCCTTTTATTATTTCCCCAGTTTAAATTTTGCTTCGCCTTGCCCTTTTCTTTTGTAGGAAGAATTCTTAAATTAGGGCACTGATTTTTCATATGTCTAGGCTTCCTGCATCGAAAGAAAATAACGTCAGAAATATGGACATCCTTACCACTTTTACCTTTTTTCCACTTTTGCTTATGCTTTGGTGAGCTTTGTGATTTGCTTGACAATTCATTGCATTCGTCGCCAACTAAGCAATTTTTTTTCGTATCTTTAGTTTTTAGAACAATCGTTTCACCTGCATCCAAAAGTCTTTGACCCAAACCTTGCTCGTAGGCAATGAGTGAGCCAATCAAATTATCAATAGAATAATCATTCAAATATTTTGATTCACAAATAGCAACAACTTTGGCATCAAATTTTTCAAGTAAACAACGAAGAATTTTATTGACTTTTTCAAAATTTGAAAACTCTTTTCCTAAGGCATGCAATGATGTTACAATTTGAATGAACCTAGTGTACATGTCTAAAATCGTCTCATAAGGTTTCATGGAAAAAAGTTCAAAATCATGCATTAACAAATTCAACTTGGATTGCTTGATTTCATTCGTGCCTTCATATATGGTATGTAATTTATCCCAAACTTTCTTACCAGTAGTGCAAGTGGATATTAACATGAAATCATCAGAATTTAAAGAACAGAAAAAACAATTTAAAGATTTTGCATTCAGTTGAGCATTCAGTTATTCTTCCTTATTCAATTGATTAAAAGGGATATCAATTTTAATTCCATTAACAATACGTAACGGTGATGAATAACCAGTTAAAATCATATGTCACATGCAAAAATCAATCGATTGCTAGAAAATAGACATGCGAGTTTTCCAAAAATCAAAAGACATATTTTTAAATAAAGAAGGTCTGATGATTGAATAACCTTCTGCAACATTACGATTAGCCATGGATCGAAAATTTAAAAGCTTTTAAAAACTTATTTTATGAATACCGCTCTGATACCACTTGAAAGTCCGCTAGGGATGTTAAGCCCTATGAACTTAGTCCCAAGCTAACCAAGAGGGAGGTGAATTGGATAACTTTAAAACCAAAGATAAAACTAAAACCAAATTCACCACAGAAATCAAAGTGCGGAAGAAAAAAATGCGGATGCAATAATAAGAAAAGAACACACCGGATTTATAGTGGTTCGGTCAAACCTTGACCTACGTCCACTCCTTGGAGGCACCCTCCAAGTATTGCACTAAATAAGTGTCTCTCCTTTAGCCCCAACAGCTAGGCGGAGAAGCCCTTACAAAATCACTTCCACCTTCCCCGGTGCGGCGGAGTCGCCGGGTCCTTTGACACCAAAGAGATCTTCTTCTTTAGTGAACTTCCCTCAAGACAAGCCTTGAATCCTATGGTACTAAGGTGCGAGTTCACCGGAGCAACCGTGTAGAATCCCCTCCACACTCCCTTGAGTTCCTCCCCCTCACAGGATCTTCTCCCTCTCAAACTCCACCCTTTCCTCTCTCCCTTTCAAGCTCTCTCTTCAAGTTTCCCCCATAAGAATGAAGCTATAATGGCTGCCAAAGACACTTATAAAGTGCCTTGTCATAGCTTAAATAGAAGAGCTAAAAATGAGCTCATTAATGCAAGTTGCCGACATTATCATCCAGGACGATATACATATCGTCCTGACTGATTAGTTCAAATATGAGGAAAATCGTCCTAAACATCGCCCTGAAATGAAGCTGGACGATGTCAATCGTCCAGCACATCGGCCTGGATGATTCTACGATCGTCCAGGACTAATTACTTTCCTTAAATTTTAGAGAAATTATGGAAAATTTGTCCTGGATCGTCCGGGACGATATTTTATAGTCCAGGCCGATCCTCTAGACGATGTCCAAAAATATGTTCTTTCTAAATAGATTTGGCGGCAGATTCTTACTGAATTGAGCCTATCGTCCTGGCCGATATAAAATCGTCCAGGACGATGTGTTTTGCACAATGAAGGCTACTTTAATGAGGATGCCTTAATTAGGGTTTTTGCTTTTGGACAGATCGTCCAGGCCGATATAAATATCGTCCGGGATGATATTACCAAAAATAGAAAACTTTAGGGTCCCATTAGAAACTCTTCCAAGTTACAAAGTATCAGGACCCACACCAAATACAATAGACTCAAGAAAGGAAAAAGTGTACAAACTGACTCAGACCTAGTCTACCCAATCTTGAGCTGATTCCAAACGGCAGTCCGATCGTGTGAGCCTGAAATGTTAGTAGAAAGCAGTCATAGAGAAAAAGAATGTTTGCTATCATCAAAATCATAAGCCATAGATCCGACACATCCTCAAACCCCTACAGTGCTAGCCCAAAAAGATCTTAAACAGCTGATTGAGGACTAGGTAAGGGAGACCTTTGCCCATTCCCAAGGGGCTTTGTCTATTCCAAAGGGTAGACCCTATCTTGAGGAATATTATTCAGTCTCTTATCCAAAGGGTTTTGTGCCACGATCTTTTAAAATTTTCACTATAATTAAAAACTTAAGGCAGTATCTAGCCCACTTTCTAGCAAGTTGTTATAATGCTGGAGGGTTAGATACTCTACTATTTTGCTAATTTATAATAGTTTATCTTGCATAGAATTTGTGTGGTATGCAGATCTACCCAACTATTCTGTGAAAACTTTTAATGAACTTGAAAATCTATTCTTAAAGAGATTTTAGGAGTGTAGCAGTACACAACTATAGGCAATCTTATTATCAAAAATTAAAATTTGGGAGAGTCTCTGATTGAGTACATCTTGAGATGAAGAAAACTATCAATGAAGTGTGAACCCCATCTACAAGAGCAATATGAAGTTAAGATTCTTTTGAAGAATATCCATGGGTCTATTTCTCTTATACTAAAGGGTTTCATAATTAAGACTTTTGAAAAGTTATTAAATAGGGGTAATAACCTGTAGGAAGAGGCTCTGTGGATGCCATTCTTAAAGGATATGCCTGGAATAAAGATAGTTGATAAGCTCATTAAGTCCTTCAAAAGTTGAGCGGCTACATTTTCTGTAGTAAAAAAAGGAAAGCAGCTAGCGAGTAGCCAATAAAGTGCTCCTCCACTACAGCCAGCTCAGATATAACTATTCCAAGTGACCTCATAGCCTATTAGAGACCCCTCTTCCAACCCTTTAGAGAGAGATTGGTAAAACATTATCCATTTAAAAGGGCAGTAATAGAAAAAATCTTTAAGTGTCTTTTGAAGAAATTAGACTTCCAGTTGCTAGAGGTCAGGCAACAAGAGGATATAAAGAAAAAGGATGATTTAAACTCCTGTTCTTACCATCGCATGGTTAGCCACTCAATCAAATATTGTATTGTTTTCAAGGATTAGCTTATGAGGAACTTAAAGTAAGGTAATATCGTGATCCCCAAGGAGTATTTGGTTAATCTGAAATAAGGGTCCATCAAAGTAATCTCAAGTAATACTTCTAACACTTCTCTGTCTATTGTAGATGGCTGGGATATTACTTTATCTCAGACACTTAAAAAGTTAATTAACAAGTCTTTTTTATCTTTCTCAACTGCTGTTGATGAGAGCCCAAGTTCTAAATGAGGAGGTCCAAATGGGAGGTTGACTTGGACACTTCATAGAAGGATATTTAGCTGCTTCCCTCTCTAATAGGCATAGAAACTACTTTATTGAAAGAAAAAGAAAAATATGATGTTTTTATAGAGAGGAAGTGTACTAATAAGAGATGTATGAGTGACGGATTGCGGCATAAAAGCCCCATCCCCGTTCCTACTATCTAACTTTTACTTTGCCCCATCAAACGAAAACGGTCTCAAATTTAATAAAAAGTATCCTTCTGCATCAATTTTGATGATTAGCCATAAATATGAAATAAAAGTTGATAATACTTCTGAAGAAATTCAAATTTTTGTTTAGATCAATCCAAACCTTCAAAATCTCTACCTTCTAAAATTAACCTCCAAAGGGGATGTCAAATCTGAGATAGTATTAGATATTGAACTCCATAAAATTAACTTTCATGGGAGTCCTATCATGATAGATCTTTTAGATTATAACACCTATTTAGAAAATAATGATCTAGTAATTATAGAGAGTGTAGACTCTACTATATTTTATCCTCCCGAGGATATCGAGTAGGTGAAACTGCATGATGGTAAAGTCTTGCCCCTATGCTTGCCCCTGAGGATAAAGGTAAATGAGTTATCTCCAAAGATTCGATTCAAGTTCTTACTCAATAATAAAATCTTTTATCCACCCCATTGGGCCCTGATCTGAATCTCCCCAAGGTTAACTATAACATTCTTGCTACAACCCATGACCCTAGTTTGAGATTTTGATGATAATAATAATGTTGATTAATTAACTAACATTTCAAGGAGATCACAAGTTACTTAGGACAACAAGAAGACTCAAGATTGGGTTTAGAGTAAGAATTAGATTTTATAACATTGTAATTTTAAATTTATTACTATTTTTTCTTTTCTTGAGTCTGGCCACAAATTATATGCAAGACTGAGCAACCATGCACACACATAAGGGGAGAGGGTTTTAAAAATGAAGATTTTTTTTTCTCTGTAGATTGTATTATATAAGTTTTCATCATACTGTATGATCTGATCTAGCTGAAATGGCTAATTGTAAATAAGTCGTACTATACGATGTATATCTTACTATACAAGTGTTTCTAATTAAAAAAAAATCCTAGCAGCCAGATTAATTTAAGTAAGTTTAATATGAGAATTTTGAACTAATCATATTGTACGATATGATCGTACTGTATAATATTTTTGAATACTTACTTAAATTAACTTACAATTAGTGCGTTAAAAAAAGAATTAATTTTTGATTGGTTATCATATTGTACAATGCAGATCATCCTGTACGATCAACGAGGCTATTTTTTATCATCCCAGACTTCATACCAGATAATCCCTTGATTTTGAGCTTGTCATACTGTACGAAGTGGTTCGTTTGTATGATGTATAGAGATGAGTTTTTGTCATCCCAGCAGTCATCCTGTAAGAATAGAAGGATTTTACTAATCATTATGTATGATAGTATTCATAATTTTTTGCCTGTTCGTAAACCTTCGTACCAAGATCAATGCTATTTTGTACTAATCGCCTTGTACGATATTGGATCATACTGTACAATCATAATGGCTAAATTTAAATTTTTAGGGTTTCTTGGAGCCTATTTTAAGTATCAAAACTTCTATTTTTGGAGAGTGACTGTGAAAGAGGAACATGATTAGAGAGGGATTCCTTGAGAGAGAGTACTTGAGAAGATTTTAGGGTTTGTGAGAGGAAGGAGAAGGTGGGCTTTGTGAGGGAGATCACACGGTTGCTCCAAGCTTGTATTGCTTTGCTCCTCTAGTGGCCCGAGAAGATCTTTTGTGAGGCTTTCTAAAGGGGAGATTCTTCTACATCCATATCCTCTAAGATACTCTGCCTACTCTAGGAGGCAGAAAAATGAGAAGGTACGCTGTCGTCAGCAGGAGGGTGACAAAGTGCTTGGCACTCTACCACGTCGGATTGGTGAAAGTGAGGTTAGTAAGGGCTTCTCTGCCTTGCTGTGGGGGCAAAAAGAGAATTACTGCTTAGTAGGGTAAATCCCGAAGTGGAGGAATCAAGGGAGTGGACGTAGGTCAAGTGTCCGAACCACTATAAACTCTTTGGTGTGATTTTTCCATTACTGTTTTTTATTTACACTTGCATTTTATTTTCATTAAATTTTCTTGGTGAAAATCATTGTGAAATTCATTGTTGCAAATTATATTATAAGCATTCGCTTCCATATTATTTAATTTTCTTGGTTAAAGTTTAAAAACACAAAAAAAATTAGAACTCCTATTTAGGATTGTCTTTTTATTACAACACTTTTTTCCAATTCACCCCTCTTGGTGCATCTCGTAATTTCAATTCTCGCTTACCTTAAGAAATTGCCAACCAAATTGAGCATCTATGATGCCCTCATCCTGTCAAAATAAATTAGTGAGTATTTAATCAAAGCACTTAATTATTCAGAGATTTGCCTTGCTCAACTAGCTTTGACCTCAAAATATGAAACCCTCTACTTTAAGGAAATCCCATGAGTGACATTTTTGGATGAAGGCCTACTGCTGGGTACTGACGATCATAATTGCCCTCTTTACATTATTCGAAATATAAGGAGTTTCAAGCTATCAAATGTCCTCATTTATGTGGGTGCATCAATCAATATGATGAATATAAAGACCCTTTCTTATCTTAAAATAAAAACCAGTAAGCTCGCCACTAAAAAATCGGTGCTATGTGGGTTCAATGAAAAGAGTGCAAGGGCTTTAGATTCGATCAACCTTCTATTCGAAACTAGATAAACTTATAAAGTTTTGAATCATGATGGAGATTTAAGATATTAAAATCTTTGGTGATTCTTAACTGGTAATCTACTAGATTACAGAAACTTATAAGGTTTTGAATCCTAAACTCCTCAAGTATCACCAGTACACTGATCACGTCCTTGAGAAGATTATTGTTATAACTTTGTATAGGCTTCTCCATGGGAGTAATTATGTTGTGGATTCCCTAACAAAGCTCACAAAGGAATTCATATGTCGAGAAGAAGATTCCATTGCTATAGAGATTCAAGGTCGTCAAGTTCTATCCCCTATAGATTTGGATCTTATCAATAAGCAATCTCCCAAGATCCTTTCTACCCCTTGAAAAACTGATGTATAAGGCAATTGGAGATGACGGTTAATCTACTACCTCTGAGAGGGTAAACTTCCTCAGGACAAATCCCTCGCCAACCAGATCAAGAAATGTGCCCTATCGTATGCACTAATCAACAATATATTATATTGCCAATCATTTTATCAGATGTGGCTACATTATTTAGATAAATGAGATGCCCTGAAGATCGTTAATGAGATCCATTCTAGACTATGTGGGGCTCATCAATCGAGCCTAAAAATAAAATTAAAAATCAAAAGACTTGGATACTACTAACCTACAATGATTGATAACTATGTGAACATCACAAAATGTTACCATCAGTACTAGTTTCATGGTGTGGTTTTATTTCAGCCGCCTGATATATTTCATTCTGTGATAGCTTTGTGGCCCTTTGAAAGTTGGGGCATGAATGTTATCGGGCAAATTGATCCACCTTTATCGAAGGGCCATCACTTCATATTAGTTTTGACATATTACTTTTCAAACTAGGTGGAATAAATTCTCCTACGCAATGTAACATCACACCATGTTTTAAAGTTTCATGATCATATCATATATAAATTCGATATACCCAACAAAATTATATCTAATAATGGGTCCACTTTCAAGTATACAAAAATTAAGAATTTTGTAAGACATTATAATATTGATTGGAGAGACTCAACAATTTATTACCCCTGGTCTAATGGGTTGGTTAAATCCTTCAATAAGACTTTGATGTAGATTATCAAGAATACCCTCGATGATAAAAAATATCAATGGGATAAGATATTAGTGGAAGCTTTATGGGCCTTTCAGACCACTTATAGGGCCCCAACCCAATCCACCAAATTTATACTAGTGTATGTGTCTGAGGCTGTACTCCCCCTTGAAGTGCAAAACCTTCACTCATAGTTATAATCCTGAATCAAATTATAGCTGTGTGCAATGCATAACTCCGATAAGAAGAACTTGAAGACCTTGAAGAGCACCATATTCAAGCTAAACAAAGTTTAGAGCTATACAATACTTGAATGGTTCAAGCTCATGACAAGTTAGTGCGACCTATAACTTTCTAGGTAGAAGACTTCGTCTTGGTTCTTCGAAGGCCTATCTTAGCTCACTAAAATATTGGTGAGAAGTTTGAGCCGACATGGGAAGGACCCTTTGTTGTAGAGACTGTCTACAAAGGAGGCTCATATTAGCTTGTTGATTGTAAAGGAAATCACCCAAAGTTACCTGTCAATAGGCATTTCCTTAAGAAATAATATGCTTGATGTAGCTCAACATTTGAATCAATAAAAATATTTATAAGTTTCAATCAATTCAATATATTTTCATGTATTTTTTAATTCAAAATTTATTCATCTCCTCCTTAGGATTGGATCCTCCCTCTCCTTAGGATTATATCAACTAGTGATGGAGTATGCCCTTTGCGGCACCATCTTAGATTCAATCCATTTTTGGTCCTTCCTGTAGAGCTAGCTTCCTCCCCACATCACCATCCACTAGTGATAGAGTACGCCTTTCATGGTACAATCCTGATTTTAATCCAATTTTGGTTCTCTGTGTGGAACAAGCTTCATCCCCACATGACCATTCACTAGTGATGGAGTATGCCCTTCATAGCAATATCCTAGTTTCAATCCAGTTTTAGTCCTTTATAAGGAGCAAGCCTTCTACTCATATGACCATCCACTAGTGATGGAGTATGCCATTTTGGCACCATCCTAATTTCAATCTAGTTTCAGTCTTTTATATGGAGCAAGCTTCCTCCCCACATGTCCATCCACTATTTATGGGGTACGCTCTTCATGGCACCATCCTAATTTTAATCCAGTATTGGTCCTCTGTGTGGAGTAAGCTTCCTCCCCATAAGATCTTATTGGTTATTCCATCTATTAGGTATAAGTCCTCTATCGGCATCTTATAAATCGAGGGTTATGTGATTCCCTTCTCTTGACTCCTAAAATTCCACTTTGACTTTGATTCGTTCACTAATATGTGCACTAGAAGTTCATTCTACTACACACATTGGAGGTCAATTTGTTGATCTCATTTTTGTATGAGGTCACTGGAACCAAATTGGATTTATTTTTGGTGACCTAACAATTAGAAGGTGTCTACTTCTCAGTCATATAAGTCCCAATCAAAATCTAATCCAATTCTTTTCAAATATAATTCCATTTCTCGATTCAAACCCCAATCCAAAATCCTATCAACCTTCAATCAGGCACCAATCATCTTTAATCACTCTCAACCACTCATATAATTGAGATTGATATGAGAATTCTAACCCAATCAATCAAGTTTAAAATCTATCTCAAATCTGAAATTCCTAAGTTCAAATCCAAAGCCAAAAGTCCAAGTCTTGAAGCCCAATCTGGGTGAATTTTCTATCAGCTGGAATCACAATCAAATGACCTCCAATTCATAATATTTCAATTGCATATTGATGTGGCATGCCTCTAGTATCAACCCTCCAAATTTAAGTTAATTATGAGGTCTCTAACTCCAAGAAAATAATTTTGTTTCGAAAGGCTGCAAAACTTTCAAATATTTATGGTTTATGCCCTAGATTTATTACCTTATGGAATTTGACATTAGAACTCTCGCCAAGGCCTCCAACACCTTACATGATGTGATAGGTTTGGACAATCTATTGGACCTTATTGTAATACAGCTCACATAACATGACAAGTTTGAATAATTTTTTGGACATTACTACTATACAGCTCACAAAATGTGATAGGTTTGGACATTTGATTGGATCTTAAGTCTATAAAGCTCACATAATCTGACAGGTTTGAACAATTGTTTAGACATTATTGATATACATCTCATATAATTTGATAGGTTTCAATCAACAACAACAACAAATAAATTACTTAATCGAAGTATCAAATAACTATTAGATGATCTTATACTAATAATAATAAATTCAAACAAAAATTAAGATTAATTATTTTATAAAAATGCATAATACTTACCTCACCTTTTTTTAGAAAACTTCTCTAAAAAACAAAATGTTATAAGTGAATATTATATTTTAATTAAATTACACTAACTTTGAGATTTTGAACTTAATACAAATAACAGTAAACTCTGAATATATATATATATATATATATATATATTCTTCAAATTCTTTGAAGTATAAAAGTATTAATAAATTATTTTTAAAAACTAATCTTATTGTCCATAACTTTAAAATTATTTGACGCATTCATTACAACACCAAATAAATCTATTTCTTCATCTTTCATGAGATCACGCTCCTACAAATTCTATCTTTTTCTGTACGCTCGTTTTTAAAATTTATTTCATATAAGTGCAATTTCGTGGAATTCGTTCCTTTACATTATCTCTCCTCATCCCTTCAAATTACTCAGACCGCCAGTACCCCACCTCAACAGCCGCCATGTTTTTTCCCCTGAAATGCCATCAATCCCACGTCTATCGTACAGCATTCTCACGTCACGCCAACCTAAATACATTACCAACGTTTGAGACTGGCATACGTGGCATCCTCCTAGCAAGCTCTTGGAGGACATTAGCCAGGTTGGTGTCGGTTTTCAGTAAACAAAATAATTTTTCTTCGCCTGAAGCTCCAGGACAGCTGCAGGCCCTATGCTATCAGAAATTTGGTCCAATTTGAAAACCGTCCTTGCATTAAATCCGGCGGTTTTGGGATGAACCGCCGGTTCAACCGGTAAACCGGCGAACCAGTCCCGATTTTTTTAAACCGGCCGGTTCAAGTTTTCTGAATAATATTTGTTAAATAAATATTTAATATTAAATAAATATTAAACTTAATAATAATTAATATAAATATTATTATAAAACTCTTAAATTAAATTAAAGATAATATTATTATTATTTAATCAATGCTATGTCTTCATGATTTCTTAAGAGCTCTTGTCATCATGAGAAAAAGCAAGAAGGTATATACACTATACAAAACAAGACTTCTAAGGGATGTGGGACTAAACATACAAAGGAAAGAGCCATCTTTAGTTTCATATTCACACCATACAACTTATTTTTTTTACTGATTTGAAAATTAATTTTAATTATACGAATAATTTTTATTTTTTTAGTTGATAATATTTATTTTTTTAATTGATAATCTTTATTTTTTATCTATTTATTTTTTATATTTTTATTTGGATTCTTTATTAATAGCTCTAAAAATTTATTTGTTTTTCACCTCTAAAAATTTTTTATGTTACTAAATGAAATAATTTTTTATTAAAATATTTAATTATATTATATTTATAATTTTATATTTGTGAATTTTTAAATAATTTATATTTATAAATTAAATTTAAATATGTAATATAAATTAGTAATAATTTATATTAAATTATATGATTATTATCTTTCTATATTTTGTTAATTTAATAAATATTTATAATATTAATATTATTTATTACGTCATCCGGTTCGACCGGTCGAATCGGTCGAACCGTGAACCTCTCCTTCTTCCGGTTCGTTGTCCGGTCCGATTTTCAGAACCTTGTTTATCATACATTACTCGATAACTAATTTGCAATTTTTCCTAAAAGAAAACAATGAATTTAAATTTGATTAATTGTTATTAGTTTATTTATTTGATAAATAAAAAACGAATCAATAGAAAAGATAAACTCTGTAGAATGATGGGACGACGTTTCTAACCTGGCGTGCAGTCCAGCTGGCAGGTGGCTAACATGGCAGTTGAACGACTAGCATCCCATTTGCATACCAAACGATCAAGGGCTGATTTGGGACGGAGTCATTAATGCTTTGCTATTTAAAAGGCAGTTAAACAATCATTTAGGTTGATCGAGACAGAGCCGGTTACGAATATTTTTGCTTCCCCCCAGTGCTTCCCGCGACCTAATTTTACCTCATGCAGTACGCTACTTTCTACAGTTTCGAAGAACAAAAATGACACTACTTCCCCCAAATCGTGCAGAAGTTGTCGATCATTCCTCCATATCGATGCCCTCGTCTCCACTAACATACCTCTCTTCATGCAATATGATCGCACAAATCTTCCTCACAACCGGTTATCTCAAAAGGTTGGTTGCCATCGCAATCCCCATACTCATACTCGTCTCCAGCAAGTTGCATCGTCGGCGCCATTCTGTAGGAGGTCTCTTGGAGGTGGTTCATCAATTCAACTACTTCTTTCGAATAGGTATGAGCTTCTTCAATCTGACCTTCTGCCTTTCTCTTATCTACAATTTCTTCTTCAGTTAATTTCGAGTAGTTTGCAACTCTTCTTCTCTCCTCCTCTCACGACCACACTTCAAGCCAGCACCTCAGGACTTCTCCCCTATTCGCAAATCCCAATTCTTCCGTCTGTCTCACGCCAACATCGACACAAACACAAGTCCTCTCCTTCCCAACTTCCGCTCCTCAACTGCAGCAATTTCCTTCAGCCCGAAATCCCTTACCAAACTATTACCTGCTCTTATTTTACTTGTACCTCTTATCTTTTTCAAACCTGCCGTAAAGACCAACGTTTTCTCCCTCAATCTCCACACCTATCAACATTCTAGATGTTGTTTGTGAATTTTACTATATTTATGGAGGGATTTTGAGCTTATTTTCTATTTTAATGACTTATTTCATTATTTTTTTCTAGTTTTTAATAAATAATTTCAGACACTAATTAGGTATGATTGGTGCTTAGGCTTTCCAATATAGATATTGTGTTGAATGTCTTTCATATGCAATATTTGATTTTGAGATAAAATTCGTTTAAAATTAAAAAAAAACAATTATTTCCTTTTTATAGTGTCATTTGTTGGGCAAGTACCTTCACTGTCTGGAGCTTCATTCTGCTTGGTAGTATAGCATCTTGTCAGATGCTATATTTTTCGACCAAGCCGACTCCTTTATGTATGTTTGTTTCTAATTTATTACAATTTTTTGTTTTATCTCCGAGGAAACTACAATTTCATTCTCTTTTCATTTATAAAATTAATATAACTATCTGTTCTTCTTTTTTTTTGTCAATTTAAGCTTTACTTTAACATGTTCCATCCTTTACAATTCATTCTATATTATTTTTGGCACTTGCATGCGTTCCATTGCAATTCCTTCTTCAGTAAATTTATAGTACATCAATTAAGATATTTAATGGATAAATCAAAGGACGGCGAACCATCCGCAACATAAGAGAAATATGTGAAGATTATATTATGTAATTTATGTCTAAGGGAAATTGAACTTGGCAATCAATTGACTACACACTTCAATAAAAAAGGTTGGACGAATTTGATTATGAATTTCTATGAGAAAACTTGAAAAGTGTATGATAAAGTTTAGTTAAAAAATAAATTGGATCAATTAGAAAAAGATTAAAAATTATGGAAAGAATTGAACCGTGGATCCACTGGAATGGGTTGGATTCTTTGGATGAAAATAATTGATGCACTTGAGGAATAGTGGAAAGAGAAATTAGAGGTAAATATTAAATTTATATATTTCATATATTTGGCTAATTCAACCTTCATATTATATCTTTTAATTCTATAAACTAAATTTTTTCTTTCTAGGTTGTGCCAAATGCAAAAAAAAAAAAAAAAGATATCGTAGCATTGATCCCGAACTTGAAGATAAGCTTGATCTGATGTTCCTAGGTGTTGTTGCTACCAGAGATCATGCTTGGACTTCGAACCAAGGACTTCACCATGAAAATGTTACTGAAGATTTTGAATATATTGATATAGATAGTGAGTCTTTTGAAGACCCTTCACAAAATCTTGATAGTATTAGTGACTGTAGTCAATTGAAATTATTGTCCATATAGATTGTTAAATCAAAGCAATTGTTGAACAGCTAACAAAGAGGGGAGGTGAATTGATAATTTAAAAAATTCTCTTGGATTTTTTAATAGAAAACCAATTTAAATAATTTTCAACTTTGATTATCTTTTTAAAAAACTTTTCAACCATAAATATCAAAGTGCAGAAAATAAAAACAAAATGCATAAATTAAAAATGACACAAATGTTTATAGTATTTCGGTCAAACATGACCTACATCTACTCCATGAAGACTATATCTTCAGGTATTGCACTATTACTAAAGTGACTCTTCTTTTACCCCCACAACAAGGCGGAGAAGTATTTATAAATCCTCACTTCCACCAATCCCCGGTGGGGTAGAAAACCATCGTCCTTTCACACTCTCCAAGTGTCGACATAGAATTGTCGTCTGTTCACACTCTCCAAGTATCGGCAGAGAATTGTTGTCCTTTCACACCCTCCAAGTGTCGATAGAGTACCGTCGTCTATTCATACTCTCCAAGTATCGGCAGAGTATCAAATCTTCTTCAAAGATCTTCTCACGAGCAACTAAAAAGAAGAAAAGAAGAGTGATAACTAAAAAACATAAAAGAGATCATTACATTTGAGTAACCATATGAACCCTTCAAACTCCACTTGCAAGAAATATCTCTCAAACAATACTCTCTCACACTCTCTCTTTCACTTTCCCTTAAAACACTATAAAGAACAACTCTTTTCACATCAATTTTAAAGGACCTTTTATATGAAAGACACTAAAACCTGTCTAATAAATTGAAAATTTTAATTTTGAGCGAGTACGATTGTATAATACGATCGTAAGTTCATACATACAAATAGTTCAAAAACTATTGTATACGAATCTTTTGTGAATCTGTACAAAATGACTTCATACACGATGTTCATCCAGTACGAACTAAGTTCTACTGTACGAACAGTTAGAAAAATTTTCATCTTCATCGGGACGAAGAGGGTTCCCACATTTTCATACTCTTGATGACGTCTGTACGAAGACGACATCGTATAGTACTATCAGTTTAGAGAATTTTAGAGTTCATCTGGATAAAAAGGGACTCATCCAATTCATACTCTAGATGGCATACGTACGAAGACAACATCGTACAATATGATCCGTTCAAAAAATTTTCAAGTTCGTCTGGATGAAAGGTGACCTCACATTTTTTTACTATGGATGGTGTACGTATGAAGGAAGCTTAGCACAGTACGATCCGTAGTTAAAATTTTTTTTACCAGTAGTTCGTTTGATTGCTCGATGGGGAAAATAACTAAACAAATCACCCCGTACGAAATGACTCTGTATAGTACGATCAGTTTAAAAAATTATAATTTTAAACACTCCTCTAGTGTGTGTGCATAGTTACTCAATTACAATCACACTCTTTCAGACTCAATAAAATAAAAAATACATACTTCATTTACAATAAACCTTGATATGATTTGATTTGAAGTCTTCAATAATTTGGAGTATGATTTTCCTAAAATATTAGTATATACAAACAACAAAATAATATGTCCAAAATATGTTATGAGAAATTGTAATCAAAACAATAATATTTAGGAATCATAAAAAATATACATGTTGCAAGAATATCAACAATCGAAAAACTAAGTTGTAACTATCTCAACAATCTCCCCATTTTTTATGATGACAAAATAATTATTATTTGAGTTAACATATATACCTTAAATTTCTCCTTAGCTCCCCCTAAAAGAATAACCAAGTGAATAAAGGGAAATTCTATGAATATTCCAAACTTTTTTTTTTAAACACAAATAACAAACACAAATATAAAGTACAAAATAAAAACACAAACACATGAAAAACAAAACCAACACAAAACACAACACAAAATAATATTACTCCCCATTTTGACAACAACAA
Source organism: Dendrobium nobile (assembly GCA_022539455.1). Lineage (NCBI taxonomy): Eukaryota > Viridiplantae > Streptophyta > Magnoliopsida > Asparagales > Orchidaceae > Dendrobium > Dendrobium nobile. The sequence goes on from CM039726.1 coordinate 43,641,517, forward strand.
AAAGGGAATAAGAATAATGAAATGAAAGATGCCAAATGAGAAATCATAATAATTGATCTTGAAAGAGATTGAAATATAATTACAATAATAAAGTTAATTATGTAAGATAAAAAAGAAAAATTCAAAAAGTTTAAATTAAAATACAACTAGATAAGAAAATTTTATCAAGGTCATGAAGCATTCTAGACAATTAGATATGTAAGATTATTGCAAAAGTGAGGAAATAAAGATTGGTTATTTTAATTTTCAATATAAAACATAATTAAAAATTAGATTGATTTGAATTAAAGATTAAACGATAGAGGAAAGAACAAATTCAATTGACGACATTGTGCATCTTTTCAAATATTTGTAGCACACTTTATGCATTTTTTTCTATTTGGGCTAATTTTTTGCCTCTTTTCATTTTACGAATCATTGTGCATTCTTTCAATTTTTGTACATACTATATAGTTCTTTTTGATATCTTTTTTTTATTTGGTCTTTTCAAAATCAATAATCTAAAAAATCAAAATTTTTTATTTACAAAAACAATTATATTGAAAAAAGAAATATAAAAAATAACAAGACATCAAAACTGCAATAATAATATTCAAATTATTTTTGCTTTAGGATGATTAGAAAGGCGAATTAGCTTTTAAAATGCATTCTTCGCCCCTAATATTTAAAGGCGACTCAGCTTTTAAAATGCATTCTTTGCTACCTCAAAGGCAATATATCTCTTGGTATATTTCTACCCAAAATCGATCTCACTCTATTAGCTTATACCGACTAAGATTGGGCCGACGACATCATTGATCGCAAATCAACTACAGGTTATTGTGTATTTTTTGGTTATGCACTTCTTTCATGGTCAGTCAAGAAGCAATCCACCGTGGCTCGCTCATCTATTGAAGCAAAATATCGATCTATTGCGCCACAGCTGTTGACATTATTTTGCTTTGTCACCTATGTGCTTATTTCTCCATCAACCTTTCATCTACCCCACTCTACTGCGATAATATTTTAGCATTTTCCTTAGCTTCAAATCCCATTTTTTATGCACAAATCAAGCATATTGAAATAAACCATCTCTTCATTCGTGACTGTGTTCAAGCCCACAACATCACCATTCATTATGTCTCTAGTGTGGATCAACTTGCCGATGTTTTCACTAAGTCCTTACACACTCAACACTTAAATCTCTTACGTTCCAAAATGATGGTCCCCCCCCCCCCCCCCCCCCCCCCCCCTAGTTTGAGGGGGGGCTGATAATGATAATCAAACCAACATCATCATTAAGGCGAACACCACTCTGCTCCATCACTCTAAGTCTCCTGTCGAGGCTGTTGAGAAAGCCGAATACTCAGAACCACTTTCCAGCTTTATGTAACTACCTATGGGTAGTTTAGTAATTGCATAACTAACACTATAGAAAAACTGCCCATTACCAGCGGAATTTTCCGGCAGATTTCCGGTGGAATTGTTTTCGGCAGTCTTTCCGGCGCATTTCCGACGGATAAAGATTAAATTTTTCCGACGGATTTTCCAATGGATTTTTTCCGGCTAAATTTCCGGCGGATTAAAAATTTTACGGAAATAAATAATTTGATAAATTATTATAATAAATTTTAATATAATAAATAATTTACTAATAACTTCAATAATTTATTTTAAAGTGTTTTAAAATAATATAAAAGTTACTAAATTAATAATTAATTTATTATAAAATTAATAATTTATTTTAATTATGTATTAATTTTAATAATTTATTTAATAATTAACTGAAATATTTGAACTTATTTATTTTTAAATAATTAAATTAAGTTTTCAATTATATATATAAATTTAAAATAACAGGAGCTGGGTTTACGCCCTGGTTTGCGCGCAGGCGGAGGGGCGACGGGAGCGGGGTTCGCGCGCAGGTTTGAACGCAAGCGGAGCAGGGCTTGCGCTCAGGCGGAGCGGCGACTGGAGCGGGGTTTGCGTGTTGGCGGAGCGGGTTCGTGCGCTGGCGGAGCGGGGCTCGCAGAGCGCGGTTTGCGCGTTGGTTGCACGCGCGCGGGCGGGGCGGCGACGGGAGCAGGGTTTGTGCGCTGCGCGGGGCGCCTGCTGGTTTGACCGCGACGGGCAGCGGGGTTCGCGCGCAGGCAGAGCAGGGACGGGCTCGGGTTTGTCCCGCAGATTGCTTATTTTTATTTCCGGCAGGTTTTTTTCCGCTGGAAAATATTCCCGGCAGACTAATTCTGGCGGATTTATTACGACGGAATAAGTTTCCGAAGCTCGATTTTCCGACGAACAAAATTTCACTGGAAATCCGTCAGAAACTTTTAAAATCCGCTGGAAACTATCAAATATTCCGCCGGAAAATCCGCCGAAAAGAAGAGATTTTCCTGTAGTGTAAGTAGTCTTAGATAAATAGACTTGACTTGTATTTACTAAAGCAATGAAATGACTACTTCTCTTAACTTTGTTCTACTATAATTTTTCTCTTCTAACGTATCTGGTGCATTAGCTAACAGTCCATTGGAAACATGAATGTTAATAGGTCGACACCTAAGTCGTGTGGGTGGTGAGCTAGGTATGGCGGGTTAACAGTGGGTAGCGTGGGTCTGAAGGTTGGCCCATTGTGTGGGCTGCGGGGGGCTCAATTAGTGGTTTTTTTTCATTTTTTAATTTTTATTCACCGGACAAAGTTCCGACATATTTTCTGCCGAAAATATTTCTGTCAAATTATTTTGTGCCGGTAACATTTTTTCGACGCGTGTTTTACCATCGAAAAAGAATTCGTTGGAAATCCCGATTTTAAGTATTTTCCGACAAATTTTGTCAGTCAGTAATGCGCATTTTTCCTGTTGTGTCTTTGTTGGTTTACGTACAACCATGCTTTATACAAACAAAAAGTAGATGCATAATAAGATATCAGCATCACAACATACCATTTCAAGAGGATTCAATAAATAAAGATCATATATGCTAGTATGACGGAAGGAATATAGTAACTCATTTTTCCTTGCCGCAAATTTAGGTGTACTGAAAAGCTTGTTTTCAATCTACGGTATGATCACATAATGATTGTTGAGAAAATCAAATTATTACTAGGGAAATTCAATAACTTATCATAGTATTTCATGGAGAGTGCTATGATTTATGTTATATTATTTTTTTATACTATAGATATCTACGACGATCTGATTTCTCGAAGGGTCAACTCAAGAAACGCTGAGAAGTTTGCTGAAATTTGTCTTTTCCCATGCAATGGAGTTGCATGTGGTGTCATCTGGTGAGGTTTTACATTCAACAAAGTTGTAAATCACGCTTATTGGATCTCCCACTCTCATCTTCACCTGGTCTTATGAAGCTTAAATCATATTCTTAAATCATCTTTTCAATAAATATAACAACAAGTGTTGGAATGAAGACCATTTGAGAAGACATGCCAGTAAATGTTATTGTATTAATTTATGTCTCAAGAATAGACGAGCCTGGAAAGAATCCTCATTGAACAAAGAGAAACGTCTGTGAGGACCTTTATCGAGATGTTTCAAAGGATTTTGGTTGAGTTGTTGAATCCTACGTAATCGAGAAGAATCCTCATTGAACTAAGAATTTTTGAACTCAGGCAAACTTGTTTTGCGTCCTGAGCTGAATGGAAAGCCCAACAACTAGAGCATCAGGTGTGAAGCACGAACATTGAAGCAAATCGAAGGGCTCTTATTTTTTGTGTGATGACATTGTGGTATAGGATTTTATAAACTCGGATGGGTGGTTTCGATTTTTGTTTTACTCGGCAAGGTCTTTGATTATTGACAATGCAGCTACCATTAATAGATTCTTGTAGCGGATGATGTGCGGGACGGAATTTCGAATTTCAATTTTGAATTGATAAATTAATTGTCTTCTTGTGAGTTTTGTAGCGTGGATGTGCAATAGGTAGGGTCATCAGGAATGTTATTATATTTAGTGCTCTAAATGATACAACTCTGCGGAAATCATTTATCCATCACAAAATCAGCTTAAATTTATTTTATTTAAGATGTCTGATGCAACCGTGTATAAAATTCGTTTTTTAAATACTATATAAATTATTATTGAAAATGATTTACTAATATTTTAAATACAAATAATAGAATTATAATCCAAAATCCTAAACGGTACAATGTTGGTCTATCTGGTTATCAATACAGCGAGATTGCATATTATGTGCTACAATAACAGGCGTCGGAATGTGGTGCTGCAGTGTCAGGAATTTGTGCTACAGTTTTTTTTTTTTTTTTTTTTGTGACGAGGAAGCACAGTCTTTATGCCAGTGAAAATCCCGGTCGATTTAGCATGCAACCCACACCAATTTACACGGGCCAACATTTAAGGCTTTCACCCAAGCAGTTTGTTTTGGGTTCTGAACATTTTCTTGGGGAGTTGTGATGTTGGGAATAATGATGCCATGGCTATGTGTTCTTAAATATCCAAATCCACTTAATTTTTTTCTAAAACATTCTCATTTCAAAAATCAATTATAGACAGAGTAGTAAATTTTTTAGAGAATGAAAGCCGATTTTTGAGACCTTAGACATAATTTCGTCCACCAAGTCAATTGAGGAATTGTTCAGCTTGAGGTACGCTTATGATCCCTTTAGTTTTTAATATTGACATTTGAGCTGGAATTTTTAAGATTTTACTTATTTGACAAAGTTTGAAAAACTTTCTACGGTGTACCCTTTTATAGTATAGAACAAAACATTCTCGACAAGCTGAAATGAAAACTCTTAAGTTTTCACCATATAGTTTGGTTGTACCCTGTTTTATGTATTTTGTGAAAATGATAATACTTCTAGAAATTATTATAATATATAATAAATATTTTCAAGTGATTCTATAAATATTCTTATTGTGTGCTTGAACATACGAGATGATAGAGTTAAAAATCCTATGTCTTAGCGTTGCACATATATTCAGCTCACATACAGATATCACAAGATTTTTTACATGGAAAACCCTATAAAGGGGGAAAAACCACAGGGGCTGGCCCTGTCTGAATTGATTCCACTAGTGTTTGGGTAGATCATAGTGGGTTGACTCACCCTGAGGGCGATCAGATTATAAATGTCAACCGTATGGTTGAAATCTAGCAACAAAAGGGGATGAAAGTTTGGCGTCACTTGGTGGTCTGGCGGATGTCCGTCGTTACTAGGAAATTTGGGCGTTAGTTGGTAGTTCGGTGGTGGTTGGCAGAAATTCGACGTCAAGTGCTTATCTGATAGAGCTCCGACATCGGGCAGTGGTCTGACAAAACTTTGGTGTCAGGCAGTGGTCCAATAGAACTTTGGGCATCATGTGATGGTCCGACAAAACTCTTGCATAAAGTGGTGGTCCGGCGGAACTCTGGGCGTCAGGTGATGGTCCGGTGGAACTTCGGCATCATGTGATGGTCCAACAGAACTTTGTGCGTTAGGTGGTGGTCTAGTGGAACTTCGGAAATCAGTTGGTGGTCTGGGGTAAGTCCGGGTGCTAGGTGGTGGTCCGGCGGAACTCTAGCATCAGTTGGTGGTTCGGTGGAACTCCAGGAGTCAGGTGCTGGTCTAGTAGAACTCTGGGCGGTGATTGTGGAGGGAAGGAGGCAAGAGTTAAAAGTGCTCTGATGGAACTAGAAATTTCGTTAGAGATGTTAAGCCCTATAGAACTTGCCCAAGGCTAAATAAGAGAGTGGTGAATTGGTAAAGAAGAAACTTTAAGCAAAGTACAAACCAAAATCACCACAAATCAAATAAATGCAGAAATTAAATGCGGAAGCAAAAAATAAGAAAGAACACACCAGATTTATAGTGGTTCGGTCAAACCTTGACCTACGTCCACTCCTTGGAGGCACCCTCCAAGTATTGCACTAAAAATGTGACTCTTCTTTAGCCGTCTCATCTAGGCGGAGAAGCCATTACAAAATCACTTTCACCTTCCCCGGTGCGGCGGAGTTGCCAGGTCCTTTGACACCAAAGTGAACTTCTTCTTTGGTAAACTTCCCTCAAGACAAGCCTTGAATCCGATGGTATTAAGATGTAAGCCTGCCGGAGCAACCGTGTGGAATCCCCCTCCACACTCCCTTGAGTCCCCCCTCACAGGATCTTCTCCCTCTCTCAGACTTCACCCGTTCCTCACTCCCTTTCAAGCTTTTTCTTCAAGTTTTCCCCACAAAACGAAGCTACAATAGCTGCCAAAGACACTTACAAAGTGCCTTGACAAAGCTTAAATAGAAGCTCTCAAAATGAGCTCATTAATGCAGGTTGTCGACATTATCGTCCAGGACGATAGGCATATCGTCTTGTACGATCAGTTCAAATTCAGCTCATTAGCCCGAGACGATTTGGGACGATCAGAAGAAAATTGGTTACATCGTCCTGGCCGATCTCACGATCGTCCCGGACGATTAGTTTAAAACTGATTTCAATCGTCCTGATCATCGCCCTGAATGATTCTGGCCGATGTAAATCATCCAGGCAATCGTTTTGGCCGATCTTATGATCATCCCGGATGATGTGATCGTATCAATCAGTCATTAATGCTTTCCAAAGATACCAGATCAATTTAGGCATAATTGAGTTAGATCGTCCTGGATGATTTGTATATCGTCTTGGACGATTTGTATATCGTCCTGGTCAATTTCCTGAAATAATGAATACCTAATCTGATCATGGTAGCTGATTTTTTCTGAATTGAGCTTATCATCCTGGCCGATACAAGTATCGTCCAGGCCGATTAACATATGATGGCTGCGTTAATGGGGATGACCTAATTAGGGTTTTTATTTTTGGACAGATCGTCCCGGACGATATAAATATCGTTCCGGACGATATAAATATCGTTCCGGACGATATTACAAAAAATAAATATCTTTATAGAGTAACAGAAAAACTTCCAAGTTACAAAACATCAGGATCCACACCAAATTACAACAGACTCAAGAAAGGAAAAAGTGTACAAACTGACTTAGACCTAGTCTACCCAATCTTGAGCTAGTTTCAAATTGGAGTTTGATCGTGTGGACCTAAAATGTCAGTAGATAAGGCAGTTGTAGAGAAAAAAAAAGAATGTTTGCTAACATCAAAATCATAAGCCATAGATCCGCAACAAGAGTGATCTCTGATCTCTTTCTTGTTTCCTTAGGTTAGGGGTCCCTTTTTAAGAGGAATGAGGGGTTTATTTATAGATTTTCTCAAGTGGCATGGCCAATAAATAGGAGGAGGATCAAGGGTAACTGGGGAGTGGTTTGGATGGAAGGCCGATGTTGAATCTCTTGATCGTGGAACATTCGTTAGACAGTTGAAGGTCTTAATGATGTTGGAATTTCATAATCATGGGCTCATTGGATTTGTCTCATCGAGCCGCTCGATTTGACTATAACCATGTCACATTTGGAGACCATTTAGTAATCCAATTTATGGTTTGAATTTCAAATGGTGCTTTGGGCCCTTGATTTAGGCCCATTTGGGCTCGGATTGCGTCGAATTCGGTGTCATTGGGTTCATATTCTCGATACATTTAGTTCAACCATAATTTTATTGAAATCAGAGTTCGGATGATCCCGAATTTAATTTTTGAAGTTTCTAACATTATTTTTCCTTAAGATTTGTGCCCGATCAGTATAAATTTTTGATGATTTATAAGTTGTCCACCTATTTTTGGTCATCGAAGATCCAGGAGTTCCAAAATATGTGTCACAACCTTTTAGGAATATTTTTGTGCAATTTAAAAACTTAAAAAAATTTAAACTTGGGCGTAGAGGTTCTAAACAACTTTAAAAGTGCCAAAATTGAGTTCGGAATATCAAAAAACAATTCGGGACCTAAAAACATCCAATTTGGGCTTATCTGGCCAAAAAATAACCTGGAAACATGTCAGGATAGACTAGCCACCATCGCTGCACCACCACTGCACCGCTTGTGCGCACCCTCCCAACTGCCCGCGCACCTTCCTAGAGCCCCTACGCTACCCAGGTGTGGTCGACGTGGCCACGTCGCTATGGGCATTGCTCCGAGCCGCATAAACTGCGGTTGGCCATTTAGCCAACCACCGGCAGTTGGATAACTACCGGCTAACCACCAGCTAAACATTGGCTAATTTTTTTTTTAATAACCCCTACAAAGTTATAAATACCCCCCATAGGGTATTCAAATTTTCCCGTTCCCCCTCTTAATACTTCCTCAAGCTGGGGCATTACCATAGTCCTCTTCAGGTCATATCCCCTATTTAGGCTTAGGGCCCCTCACTGAGGAGTTTCCTCCTCCTTTTAACTGAGGCCTTTGCCTGGCGCTATACAGGTGGTATCCCCTGTTCAGGCCCAGGACCCCGCTCTGCAAGAAGGATATTCCTCTGTTGCGGATCTATGGTTTATGATTTTGATGATAGCAAATATTCTTATTTCTCTATGACGGCCTTTTTTACTAACATTTCAGGTCCACATGATCAGACAGTAATTTGGAACCAACTCAAGATTAGGTAGACTAGGTCTGAGTCAGTTTGTACACTTTTTCCTTTCTTGAGTCTATTGTATTTAGTGTGGCTCCTGATGTTTTGTAGCTTGGAAGATTTTTCTTTTGTTCCCTAAATATTTCTATTTTTGGTAACATAGTCCGAGATGATATTTATATCGTCCTGGACGATCGGTCCAAAAGAAGAAACCTTAATTAGGGCATCCTCGTTAAGGCAGCCTTCATAAGCTGATCGGCCTGGACGATAAGCTCAATTCAGAAAGAATCAGCCGCCATGATCAGATTAGGTATTCATTATTTTAGAAAATCAGCCAGGACGATATACACATCGTACATGACAATCTAACTTAAATATGCCTAAATTGATCTGGTATCTTTAGAAAACATTAATGGCTGATTGATAAGATCACATCGTCCGGGACGATCGTAGGAACGGCCAGGATGATGTCCTGGACAATTTACATCGGCTAGCATCTATTCTGGGCGATGATCAGGACGATTGAAATTAGTTTTAAACTAATCATTCGGGATGATCGTTATATCGGCTAGGACGATGTAACTAATTTTCTTCTAATCGTCCCAAATCGTCACGGGATGATGAGCTTAATTTGTACTGATCGTACGATAATGTCGGCAACTTGCATTAATGAGCTCATTTTGAGATCTTATATTTAAGCTATGACATGACACTTGGTAAGTATCTTTGGCAGCCATTATAGCTTCGTTCTTTTGGGGGAAACTTAAAGAGAGAGCTTAAAAGGGAGTGAGGAAAGGGTGGAGTTTGAGAGAGGGAGAAGATCTTGTGAGGGTGGACTCAAAGGAGTGTGGAGGGGGTTCCATACGGTTGCTCCAGGAAGCTCACACTTGAATACCGTCAGATTCAAGGCTTGTCTCGAGGGAAGTTCACCAAAGAAGAAGATCTCTTTAATGTCAAAAGACTTGGCGACTCTGCCGCACCGGGGAAGGTGGAAGTGATTTTGTAAGGACTTCTCCGCGTAGCTGTGGGGGCTAAAGAAGAGACACTTAGTTTAGTGTAATACTTGGAGGGTGCCTCCAAGGAGTGGACGTAGGTCAAGGTTTGATCGAACCACTATAAATCTGATGTATTTTTTCTTTATTACTTCCACATTTAATTTTCGAATTTGGTTTCTATTGTGGTAATATTGGTTTTGGTTTGTGTTTTGATTTAAAAATTCTTCTTTTCCAATTCACCACTCTTTATTAGCCTTGGGCCAGTTCATAGGGCCAAACATCCCTAACAAACTTTCAAGTAGTATCAGAGCACTTTCTAGTATCATCTGAGTACTTTTAAGTGGTATCAGAACAGTATTCATAAAATCTAATTTATAAAAGCTTTTTAATTTCGATCCATGGCTAATTTTTCTAATCATACTATTACGGAAGGTTATTCAATCACCAGACCACCTTTGTTTGAAAATATTACTTTTGATTTTTGGAAAATTTGCATAACTACTTTCTTGCAATCAATTGATTTTCGCATGTGGCATATAATTTTAACTGGTTATTCATCACCGTCGCATATTATTAATGGAGTTAAAATTGATATTCATTTTAATCAATGGAACGAGAAAGAACAACTCAATGCTCAATTGAATGCAAAGTCATTAAAGTACTTTTTCTGTGCTTTAAATTCTGAAGATTTTATATTAGCATCCACGTGTACTACTGGTAAGGAAGTTTGGGATAAACTATACACCATATACAAAGGCACTAATGAAATCAAGCAATCCAAGTTGAATATGTTAATTCATGATTTTGAACTGTTTTCCATGAAACCTTATGAGACGATCTTAGACATATATACTAGGTTTATTCAAATTGTAACATCATTGCATGCCTTAGGAAAAGAATTTTCAAATTTTGAAAAAGTTAACAAATTTCTTCGTTATCTACTGGATAAGTTCAATGCTAAAGTAGTTGCTATTTGTGAATCAAAAGATTTGAATGAATATTCTATTGATAATTTGATTAGCTCACTCATTGCCTACTGTTAAGATAGTTGCTATTTGCATGCATTACATTTTTGCAACTTATGAAGTTTTGATGATTCCAAACATTATTGTTCAAATGTGTAGTTATCTCCTAACATTTTTGGAAGAATTGTATTTGCTCTTGTGTGTACTAACATTTCAGGGAAAAAGAACTCCAGACTACGAAGACTTCAAATTAAAATCAGCATGAGATACCTTGAAATTTTTGAAGCTTGCACTTTGCTTAGAAATCAAATTGAAAGGGAGTGATTGTAACTTGAGTGAATAAAAACATGCACACACAAATAAGGAGATCATATTAATTGATCGTACAGGACTATTTTCGTTCGTACTGGACGATCAGACAGTTATCTCCTATAGAGCATATGGAACGAATAGGAACTTGCTCGGAAAATTTTCTAAGTCCTATTCGTCCAGGACCAAACTAAAATATAGTACAGTACGATTGGCTCTCTGGAAAATTTTCGTCCAGACGAAATTAATTATCGTACAGTACGATTGGCTCTCTGGAAAATTTTTGTCCAGACGAAATTAATTATCGTACAGTACGATTGGCTCTCTAGAAAATTTTTGTCCAGACGAAATTAATTATCGTACAGTACGGTTGGCTCTCTGGAAAATTTTTGTCCAGACGAAATAAATTATCGTCCAGTATGATTGGCTCTCTGGAAAATTTTCGTCCAGACGAAATAATATATCGTAAAGGACGATCTGTCCTCTGTAAAAAATTCGTCTAGACGAATCAATTTTCGTCCAAACGATTAACGGACTTAGGACAGTTTTCAGCAGTTTCTAGATTCGACCTTGTAATAACCGTTCGTACTGGACGAACCTAGTTCGTACAGGACGATCAGCTGTACGAAGACATTTCGTACACATATTCAAATAGGGTCGTTTCAGATCGTTTAAGTAAAATCGTCCAGGACGATCCACGATCGTACAGGACGATCCACTACATACAGAATTGAATACTTGCAGTTTTTGGGCAGTTTTTCTTGTCTTTTGTATAAATAGTCCAAATTAGACTGCCACCCAATCTTTTTGTCATTTGATCTTCGTGCCTCTTGAGAGAATAGCCAAGGAGAGAGTTGAAGAGAGCATTCAAGAGAGGATTCCTACCATTGAAGCAAGAAGGCTTCACTTGGATTTCAAAGGTAAGAGTCTCTACTTGTGAATTGGGATTACTTCACTCTTCCCTTTCTTCCTTCTAGATTCTTATGAGAAGATCTATCAAGGAGATCCGGTTCTCTGCCGACACTTGGAGAGTGTGAAAGGACGAATGGTTCTCTGCCCACACTAGGAGAGTGTGAAAGGACGAAGGGTTCTCTGCCCACACTAGGAGAGTGTGAAAGGACGAAGGGTTCTCTGCCCACACTAGGAGAGTGTGAAAAGACGGACGGTTCTCTGCCAACACTGGGTATTGTGTAAAAGGACGGACGGTTCTCTGCCGCACCGGGGAGTGGTGAAAAGAGTGTGTTATAAAGGCTTCTTCGCCTTGCTGTGGGTGCAAAAGGAGAGTCACTATTGGTATTAGTGCAATACTCAGAGGGTGCCTCTGGGGAGTGGATGTAGGTCTGGTTATAGACCGAACCACTATAAATCTGGTGTCATTTACTTTACTGTTTTTACATTTCCGCACTTTCTATTTCAGTTTTAAAAACTCTGTGGTTGAAAAATCTTTTTCTACAAAATTTAAAAGAGATTTTATTTCGGTTCAATAATTTTTAAAGAGGGGATCTTAAATTTTAACCTTTTTTTTTTAAAAACTACCAATTCACCCCCCTCTTGGTAGCCTTGGGACACTCACTTAGGCTTAACAACCTAATTACTAGACTCAACAAGTGGTATCAGAGCTTCGTTTCAATATCATAAGTTTGAACTACTTTTTGATTAACGTAGATGGCTACTTTTGGAAACCGGAACACACCTGAGGGTTACTCTATTACTAGACCTCCACTGTTTGACAATATTCCTTTTGATTTTTGGAAAACACGCATGTCTACTTTCTTACAGTCACTTGATTATCGCATGTGGATGTTAGTCCAGGATGGCTACACAAAACCAACTAGATTAGTTGATGGAGTAATGGTAGAAATACCTTTTACTGATTGGACTGTAGAAAACGTGACTTAGTACAATTAAATGCCAAATGTTTAAACAGTTTCTTTTGTGCTTTAAAATCTGAAGACTACATGCGGGTTTCCACTTGCAAAAGCGGAAAGGACATATGAGATAGACTTTGTATAACTTATGAAGGGACAAATGAGGTTAAACAATCAAGGCTCAATATCTTGTTACATGACTATGAATTATTTTGCATGAAACCTAATGAATCTATTTCCGACATGTACACAAGATTTACACAAATTGTCACTTCTTTGCATGCACTTGGTAGGGAATTAACTAATGCTGAAATGGTCAATAAGATTCTTCGTTGTTTACCTACTGCTTATGATGCAAAAATTACTGCAATTACAGAGTCTAAAGATTTAAACATTTATTCTATTGACAATCTTCTTGGTTCACTCATTGCTTATGAGCAAGGAGTAAGTCAAAGGAAGATTGATGCAGGTGAAACACGAAAGGAGAAGAATATAGCACTAAAAGTGGAAGAGTCAGAGAGTGAACACTCACAACCTGAGGATGAAGATGATGTTGCACTAATGACTAGACAATTCAGAAGCTTTTTAAAGAAGAAGCAGAAGAAACGCCAGCTATGGAATAGAGGTAAGTTTAACAGAAATGGCAAGGTTTCTAATGAAGTGATTTGTTATGAATGCAGGAAACCAGGTCATATCAAGACTGATTGCCCAAAACTCAAAGCCACTCCTGTTAAGGAGAAGGTGGAGGAGAAACCTATGGTAAAAAAGGGCAAGAAGAAGTTTCAAAGAGCTTTCTGGGCGGACTCAGCTTCAAACTCATCTGAGACAGAAAAAGAAGAAGAAGTCACTAATCTTTACTTGATGGCAGACAATGTAGATCACTCAGATCAAGAAGAGGTATGTGACTTATCCTATGATGAATTATTTGAAGTTTCTGAACACATGCATGATGCATATAGGAAAATGAAAAAGATGCATGCTAGTTTAAGTTTAGAATTTGAAGAGCTCAAGAAGGAAAATGAAATCCTTAGGAAAGACCATGCTTTAATAGATGACAACCACATGAAACTACTTGATGAATATGATGACTTGAATAAGAATTTTGAAAATCTAAAGTCATCCTATACTGATCTTGAAAAGGAATTTAAAAATTTTAAGGATGAATCTGAGAGCAAAGCATATAGAATCAATTATACCAATAGAATCTTGGAAGATATGAATTCATTTTACAAACTAACAATAAGAGCTCTCGAGGATAATAGGAAACCCCCCAGACTTGAAGATTTTACAAATCCTAAATATTATCCTAAATTCATGAAATCCCTTAGAAGACAATCACATGAAAGGAAACTTAGGAATATTTTTCCTAATGTTAAATGTAATAATTGTGGATTATTGGGACATATAGCTCACACCTGTACCTTGATGATGAAATCTAATTTGGTGTGGAGACCTAGGATGCATAAACCTAGACATATCATACATGCATCTGATTATAAATTGCTAAAAGGTGAACCCAAACTTGTTTGGGTTCCCAGGTCTAACATTTGATATTTTTGCAGGATTGCTCTCACACAAGACCTCGTGGGAGCATATGGTACCTGGATAGCGGATGTTCAAAGCATATGACTGGAGACACTACACAATTCATATCGCTAGAAGCCAGGAATGGAGGCAAGGTTACACTTGGAGATAATACCACAAAGAAAGTGGTTGGATCAGGTATGATTGGTAATTTCAAAAACTTTTTTATAGACAATGTGCTACTAGTTGAAGGCTTAAAGCATAATTTGTTAAGTATAAGTCAGCTATGTGACAAAGGTTATAATGTGAAATTTTTACCTACTAGCTGCATATTAAGCCTAAATGGGAAAGAAGTTTTAAATGAAAAAAGGGTAAACAATGTTTACATGCTAGATTTGAATTCATTTCATACTCCTATTGCTTTCTGTTTGAAAACTGTTTCTGATGAATCTTGGCTTTGGCATAGGAGACTTTGTCATTCTAGTATGAAAAATCTTAGGCGAATTACCCAAAAGAATTTAGTAAGAGGTATACCAAAACTAGACTTTACTAAGGACCATCTTTGTGATGCATGTCAATTAGGAAAACAAGTGAAGTCCTCTTTTAAGTCCAATAATGATCTTAGAACTAGTAAACCATTGGAAATTCTTCACATGGATCTTTTTGGACCAGTAGGAACTGTAAGTCTAGGAGGGAAGGTATACGAATTTGTTATTGTGGATGATTTCTCTAGGTTCACTTGGGTTAGATTTCTTTTTCATAAAAGTGAATCATTTGAGGAATTCAGAAATTTTTCAATTTGGATTCATAGAAAATTAGGATGTGAAATAATGTCTATATAAAGTGATCATGGAGGAGAATTTGAAAATGAAAGATTTGAAAATTTTTGTAAAGAAAAAGGGATTGATCACATCTTTTCTGCTCCTAGAACCCCTCAAAAAAATGGGATAGTTGAAAGGAAAAATAGAACATTAATAGAAGCCGCCAGAGCAATGTTGGCAGAATACTCTCTTCCTAAATTTTTTTGGGCTGAGGCGATTAGCACTGCATGTTATGTTCTGAATAGGGTGAATGTGAGATCAAATTTAAATAAAACACCCTATGAGTTACTAAAAGGTAGAACACCAAATTTGTCTCATTTGCATGTTTTTGGTTGCAAGGTGTTCATTCATAACAATGGAAAATCTGCCTTAGGAAAATTTGATCCAAAATCAGATGAAGGAATTTTTGTTGGATATTCAAGTGTTGGAAAATCTTATAGGGTATTCAACAAAAGAACTTTAGTTATTGAAGAAACCACACATGTTGTATTTGATGAATCTGGAAATTTAGAAGGGCCAAATAGTGTTGAAGAAGAAATTGAGGAAAACTCCCAAAAGATTGATAGATTAAACTTGGAAGAAAATGTGGAAGAAAACTTTGAAAGAGAAAACCCTTTGCTTAGAAATTTGAGATTTTCTAAAAACCACCCAAGAGAATTGATTATAGGAGAACCTAGTGAGGGTGTTAGAACTAGGCATGGATTAAATAAGGAAGTCAATCATTCAGCCTTTATTTCAACCATAGAACCCACTAATATTGATCAGGCACTTTCTGATGAATTTTGGATATTGGCCATGCAAGAAGAGTTAAATCAATTTGTAAGAAATAAAGTTTGGGAATTAACTACAAGGCCAAAAGATCAAAGTGTTGTTGGAACAAAGTGGGTGTTCAAAAATAAAATGAATGACTCAGGAGTACACATTAGAAATAAGGCTAGATTAGTTGCTAAGGGGTATAATCAAATTGAAGGAATTGATTTTGAGGAGACTTTTGCCCTTGTAGCAAGACTTGAAGCAATTAGGGTTTTACTTACCTTTGCCTGTTTTAAAAGTTTTAAATTGTTTCAAATGGATGTCAAAAGTGTCTTTTTGAATGGTGTTATTGAACAAGATGTTTATGTAGAACAACCTCCTGGATTTGAAAATTCAAAATACCCAAATCATGTTTTTAAGTTAAAAAAGGCATTATATGGATTGAAACAGGCACCTAGGGCTTAGTATGAGAGATTGAGCACTTTCCTACTTGAAAGATCTTTTGAAAAAGGAAGTGTGGATACAACTCTCTTCTTAAAGAAATTTGGAAAAGAAATACTCATTGTTCAAATTTATATGGATGATATCATCTTTGGATCTTCAAATAAAAATCTTTGTGATGATTTTTCAAATGCAATGAGTAGTGAATTTGAAATGAGTCTAATGGGAGATTTAAATTACTTTCTAGGTTTTAGCATCAAGCAACTTGAGGAAGGGAAATTTCTTAGTCAAACCAAATATATTAAGGACATCCTCAAGAAATATGAAATGGACAATGCTAAACCTGTTAGTACACCAATGAGTTCCTCAGTTCAGTTAGATAAGGACCTCAAGGGAAAATCTGTTGATCAAAAGAAATATAGAGGGATTATTGGATCTTTGCTTTACTTGACTGCTAGCCGACCAGATATTATGTTCAGTGTTTGCTTATGTGCTAGATTTCAATCAGATCCAAAAGAATCACATTTGACAGCAGTGAAAAGGATTTTAAGATACTTACTAGGAACTCAAAACTTAGGAATTTGGTATCCTAAGTTTAGCTCTTCATTTGAAATTATTGGTTATTCAGATTCTGACTTTGCAGGCTGTAGAGTGGATAGGAAAAGCACTTCTGGAACATGTCAATTCATTGGTAATTCATTAGTTTCTTGGTCCAGTAGAAAACAAAATTCAGTAGCCCTATCTACTGTAGAAGCAGAATACATTGCTTTAGGAAGTTGTGTGGCACAAGTACTTTGGTTAAAACAACAGTTGATTGATTTAGGATTATCTGTAGGCACTATTCCAATTTATTATGACAATACTAGTGCTATTTGCATTTCCAAAAATCCTATTCAACATTCTAGAACAAACACATAGATATAAGACATCATTTCATAAGGGAGCATGTATCCGAAGGAGAAATTGAACTCACACATGTTTCAACTGAAAATCAACTTGCAGACATTTTTACAAAACCTTTAGCACTTGATACCTTCAGTACTTTAAGAACAAGGCTAGGTGTTATTGATTTAAATGCCTAAACAAAATGTCTTTGCAACATTGATGTTTATGTTTTTGTTTTGTTTTTGATTTTGTGAATTTTTGTGTTTTTGTTGTACTCGTGTTGTATTTCTTTTATTTTTTTTTGATGTGTTAGTTACTCATGTTTTTATGTCTTGTTGTGTTAGTGCTTATGTTAAGTGTTTGTTTGTCTTTTCTTTTAAGTTGTGTTTAGATATTATGAAATGTGTAATCCTTTCATAAATATCAATGCATTTCGTACTTGTTTCAATGTTGATTTGTTATTGAAATGTGGTTAATTTTTATGAATTTCATTAGTATTATTTAATCTTCATAGTGCTTAAATTAGATTGTAATTTGAGATTATCTACATTAGAAAATCTAGTCTTTCTAAATTTAAAAGTTGTTTATAACTTGTTGTAATTAGAACTTTTAAATTCATGTTTATTCATTTAGACTACATAAAAGTTAAAATTATTATTGCAATTTAGATGTTTTTCTTATTTTGTATTTCCTTGCTCAAATAATATTTATGCACTTAGAAATATTTGAAATTTTAGATTATTGATTTTGGAAAGAATTGGTCTCAATTACTCTTGAAAATTGTACAAAGAGTACAAAAATCAAAAGGAATGCGCAATGGTTCGCAAATATGAAAAAGAGGCACAAAATCAGCCCAATATCAAAAGATGCACAAAAATGTGCCCAAAAATTTGAAAAAGATGTGCAAAGCGCCACATGTGGTAATTCTCTTCTTTCCAAATTCTTTCAATCTCTTAATTCAAATTGATCTTATGTTCATTTATATTCTATTGGACATTGAAATATAAAATTTTTCTTCATCTCTCTTATAATGATTTTCTATATTGAAATGTCTAAATTGAATCATGTCTTTGCTAAATTCTTCTTACTTACAATGTTATATCACTTTTTAAATTTCCTGAATTTCTATGATTGACCTAATGTTTTTAGTTTAAAATTGCATACCTTGTATCAATCACCATTTAGATTAAATTTTCAAATGAATTTTCATACAATTACTTACATTTCTTGTCTTTTTCTTCTTCACTTTTTGTTGTTGTCAAAAAGGGGGAGAAATCATTATGTTTATATGTTATTGTGTTTGTTTTGTGTGTCTGAAAAATAAAAATTTTAAAATTTTTCTTGGTTTAAATTGCCTCCTTATTTTCATATATTCATCAATTCAGGGGGAGTTTAGGAGATTTATTTAAATTGAAATCATACAAACAATAATTGTTTTGCCATCATCAAAAAGGGGGAGATTGTTAAGATAGTTGCTATTTGCATGCATTACATTTTTGCAACTTATGAAGTTCTGATGATTCCAAACATTATTGTTCAAATGTGTAGTTATCTCCTAACATTTTTGGAAGAATTGTATTTGCTCTTGTGTGTACTAACATTTCAGGGAAAAAGAACTCCAGACTATGAAGACTTCAAATTAAAATCAGCATGAGATACCTTGAAATTTTTTAAGCTTGCACTTTGCTTAGAAATCAAATTGAAAGGGAGTGATTGTAACTTGAGTGAATAAAAACATGCACATACAAATAAGGAGATCATATTAATTGATCGTACAGGACGATTTTCGTTCATACTGGACGATCAGACACTTATCTCCTATAGAGCATATGGAACGAATAGGAACTTGCTCGGAAAATTTTCTAAGTCCTATTCGTCTAGGACGAAACTAAAATATCGTACAGTACGATTGGCTCTCTGGAAAATTTTCGTCCAGACGAAATTAATTATCGTACAGTACGAATGGCTCTCTGGAAAATTTTCGTCCATACGAAATTAATTATCGTACACTACGGTTGGCTCTCTGAAAAATTTTCGTCCAGACGAAATAAATTATCGTCCAGTATGATTGGCTCTCTGGAAAATTTTCGTCCAGATGAAATAATATATCGTACAGGACGATCTGTCCTCTGTAAAAAATTCGTCTAGACGAATCAATTTTCGTCCAAACGATTAACCGACTTAGGACAGTTTTCAGCAGTTTCTAGATTCGACCTTGTAATAACCGTTCGTACTGGACGAACCTAGTTCGTACAGGATGATCAGCTGTACGAAGACATTTCGTACACATATTCAAATAGGGTCGTTTCAGATCGTTTAAGTAAAATCGTCCAGGACGATCCACGATCGTACAGGATGATCCACTGCGTACAGAATTGAATACTTGCAGTTTTTGGGCGGTTTTTCTTGTCTTTTATATAAATAGTCCAAATTAGACTGCCACCCAATCTTTTTGTCATTTGATCTTCGTGCCTCTTGAGAGAATAGCCAAGGAGAGAGTTGAAGAGAGCATTCAAGAGAGGATTCCTACCATTGAAGCAAGAAGGCTTCACTTAGATTTCAAAGGTAAGAGTCTCTACTTGTGAATTGGGATTACTTCACTCTTCTCTTTCTTCCTTCTAGATTCTTGTGAGAAGATCTGTCAAGGAGATCCGGATCTCTACCGACACTTGGAGAGTGTGAAAGGACGAAGGGTTCTCTGCCCACACTAGGAGAGTGTGAAAGGACGAAGGGTTCTCTGCCCACACTAGGATAGTGTGAAAGGACGAAGGGTTCTCTGCCCACACTAGGAGAGTGTGAAAGGACGTACGGTTCTCTGCCAATACTGGGTATTGTGTAAAAGGACGGACGGTTCTCTGCCGCACCGGGGAGTGGTGAAAAGAGTGTGTTGTAAAGGCTTCTCCGCCTTGCTGTGGGTGCAAAAGGAGAGTCACTATTGGTATTAGTGCAATACTCAGAGGGTGCCTCTGGGGAGTGGATGTAGGTCTGGTTATAGACCGAACCACTATAAATCTGGTGTCATTTACTTTACTGTTTTTACATTTCCGCACTTTCTATTTCAGTTTTAAAAACTCTGTGGTTGAAAAATCTTTTTCTACAAAATTTAAAAGAGATTTTATTTCGGTTCAATAATTTTTAAAGAGGGGATCTTAAATTTTAACCTTTTTTTTAAAAAACTACCAATTCACCCCCCCTCACTTAGGACACTCACTTAGGCTTAACAACCTAAATACTAGACTCAACACCTACGAGCAAGGTTTGGGTCAAAGACTTTTGGATGCAGGTGAAACGATTATTCTAAAAGCTGAAGATACAGAAAGAGATAGCTTAGTTGGTAACGAATGCAATGACTTGTCAAGCAAATCATAAAGCTCACCAAAGCATAAGCAAAAGTAGAAAAAGGTAAAAATGGTAAGGATATTCATATTCCTTCTGACGTTATTTTCTTTCGATGTAGGAAGTCTGAACATATGAAAAATCAGTGCCCTAATTTAAAAATTCTTCCTACAAAAGAAAAGGCTAAGGTGAAGCAAAATTTAAACTGGGAAAATAATGAAAGGCAAAAAATCTCATGGCAGATCTGGTTTCTGAAGCATCGGATCAGGAGAGAGATAATGGTTAAAAGCCTTTCGTGTTTTTGTGTTGTGTTTTTCATTTTTATTTTGTGTTTTTACTTTGTTTATTCTTTGAAATTTTTGTTTTTGTGAAAGTTTTTTCTCTTATCAACACACACATTCACTTTTCTAAAAAAGAAAAATCTACTTCCTATTTTTTCTTGAAATCTTTGGTAAGTTGTGTTTGACTTCTCTAAAACAGTCAAAGAAAGAAAACACATGTTTTTGACTCTCAATCTCTATTTCCTAAAAGAGGTTATTCTACTTTTGATTTAAAATCTTTTTCATGTTTTAAATTGATTTTTGAAACTAAATTTTTTATCTCCGTACATTTTATTTATCACGTAGAAATCTTTTGCAAGTTGTTGAATCTAACTAAAAATTGTCTTAATCAAGAAATTCTCTTTGTCAATAGGATAAATTTACTTTAATTTTTTAAGATTTAAGAAAGGTAGCATATTTAAAAAAAAATTGGCCAATGATGCCAAAAATAAAAGATGCGCAAAGACGCCAAATTGAAAAATAGAATACACAAAGTATATCAAAAGATGCGCAAAGCACCAATCAATTGACAAGAGGCATAAAATGAGCCAACAAAGTTTAATTCTTTTCATTCTTGTACTTCTTAAAAGCTTAAGAAAACCCTTGATACTTTCGATACTTGAGTTTGAAAATCTTAATTCTTGATTAAACAATTCATGCATTGATATTCTATTAGATATATTTTATGGAAAGAGTTTTTGAAAAATGATTGTTTCTTTCTCTAATTTATTCCTTGATTTAGATATTGAATTAAAAAGTTTTTGAGCATTTTTAAAGAACTTGAGTTTAGATTATCAAATTCTGAATTTCTAAACTTTTTTGAACTATGCATTGTCAATCCAATTCTACTAAGTTTTTGATTAAAACCAAGAGGTAACTTTCTCATTTTAAGAAATTTTTTTTTTCATTAGATCAGGGAATGTTTTTTGTTCTTTTAGATTTTTGTTTGTGCCTCCTCTCTTTTTGATAATATCAAAGGGGGAGAACGTATTGTTGAATTTTTGTACTATTATTAAATTTTAAAAAAAAAAATCTAAAAAATAATAAAAATATTTTTATCTCCCCTATTTTTAAAAGTGTAATTCTAGTATTCTAGTGAGGGGGAGATTAGGAAGAGTATTTACTTTTTTGAAAATTCAAATTGAAATGTTTTGCCATCATCAAAAAGGGGGAGATTGTTGCGGATCTATGATTTATGATTTTGATGATAGCAAACATTCTTATTTCTCTACGATTGCCTTTTGTACTGACATTTCAGGTCCACATGATCAGATTACAATTTGGAACCAGCTCAAGATTGGATAGACTAGGTCTGAGTTAGTTTGTACACTTTTTTCTTTCTTGAGTCTATTGTATTTAGTGTGGCTCCTGATGTTTTGTAGCTTGGAAGATTTTTCTATTGTTCCCTATATATTTTTATTTTTGGTAACATCGTTCGGAATGATATTTATATCGTCCTGGACGATCGGTCCAAAAGAAGAAACCTTAATTAGGTCATCCTCATTAAGGCAGCCGTCATAAGCTGATCGGCCTAGACTATACTTGTATCGGCCAGGATGATAAGCTCAATTCAGAAAGAATTAGCCGCCATGATCAGATTAGGTATTCATTATTTTAGAAAATCAGCCAGGATGATATACACATCGTATATGACGATTTAACTCAATTATGCCTAATTTGATCTAGTATCTTTGGAAAGTATTAATGGCTGATTGATAAGATCTCATTGTCCGGGATGATTATAAGAATGGCTGGGATGATGTCTTGAATGATTTACATCGGTCAGCATCTATTCCGGGCGATGATCAAAATGATTGAAATCGATTTTAAACTAATCGTCCGGGACGATCGTTATATCAGCTAGGATGATTTAACTAATTTTCTTCTGATCGTCCCAAATCGTTCTTGGCTGATGAGATTAATTTATACTGATCGTATAGGACGATATTAGTATCGTCATGGACGATAATGTCGGCAACTTGCATTAATGAGCTCGTTTTGAAATCTTCTATTTAAGCTATGACATGACACTTGGTAAGTGTCTTTGGCAGCCATTGTAGCTTCGTTCTTTTGAGGGAAACTTGAAGAGAGAGCTTGAAAGGGAGTGAGGAAAGGGTGGAGTTTGAGAGAGGGAGAAGATCCTGTGAGGGGGAACTCAAGGGAGTGCGGAGGGGGTTCAACACGGTTGCTCCGGCAAGCTCGCACCTGAATATCGTCGGATTCAAGGTTTGTCTGGAGGGAAGTTCACCAAAGAAGAAGATCTTTTTGGTGTCAAAGGACCCGGCGACTCCGTCGCACCGGGGAAGGTGGAAATGATTTTGTAAGGGCTTCTCCGCCTAGCTGTGGGGTCTAAAGGAGAGATACTTAGTTTAGTGCAATACTTGGAGGGTGCCTCCAAGAAGTGGACGTAGGTCAAGGTTCGACCGAACCACTATAAATCCGGTGTGTTCTTTCTTTATTTCTTCTGCATTTATTTTTCATATTTAGTTTTTATTGTGGTTATATTAGTTTTGGTTTGTGTTTCGATTTAAAGATTCTTCTTTTCTAATTCACCTCTATCTTTATTAGCCTTGGGCCAGTTCATAGGGCCTAAGATCCCTAATAAACTTTCAAGTGGTATCAGAGCACTTTCTAGTGCCATCTGAGCACTTTCATCCTCCACCTTTCTCTCTTCCCCTTTCTAGTCTTTTTCCTATACATGAGGCTTTCCCCTACTTTTGGATAGGTGGCATCCCTTATCCAACTATAGGGCCCTTGTTGAAACTTGTTCAATATAAATTAGGTTTTTAGACTTAAGTTTATGTCCTAGCTGCTAACCGAGAGGGGGGGGGGGGGGAATTGGTAATTAAAATTTTATCTCTCTTTTTGAAATTAAAAATCGAGAACAACTTTAGTGAATTTTTCTAGAAATGAATTTTCAACCACAAGCTAAAACAGTAAAAATAAAAGCAACGAAAAATAAAAAGACACAAGATTTATAGTGGTTTGGTTAAATACGACCTACATCTACTCCCCAGAGGCACCCTCCGAGTATTGCACTAATACTACTAGTGACTCTCCTTTTGTACCCATAGCAAGGCGGAGAAGCCTTTACAAAAACTCTCTTCCACCACTACTCGGTGCGGCAGAGAACCGTCGTCCTTTTACACTCTCCAAGTATTGACAGAAAACTGTCATCCTTTTACACTCTCTAAGTGTTGGCAGAGAACCGTCCAACCTTTCACACTTTTTCGGTGTAGGCAGAGAACCCTTTGGCTGTTCACACTCTCCTAGTGTAGGCAGAGAACCCTTCGGCTGTCCACACTCTCCATGTGTCGGAAAAGAACAGGATCTCCTTGACAGATCTTCTCACAAGAAATCTAGAATGACGAGAGAAAAGAGTAAAGTAATTACAAATCACAAGAGAAGATTCTTACCTTTGAGTACCAAGTGAATCCATCACGCTCCAGTAGTAAGAATTCTCCTTCAAACACTGTCTCACACTCTCTCCTTCAGTCTTCCTTCAGTTGACATGAAGATCAATTAAAAAAAAAGATTAAGAAACAGTTTTATTTGGAGTTTATATTGAAAAGACACAAAAAACCGTCCAAAGATTGGTGATTTTCAAGTTTGTACATAGTGGATCGTCCCGTACAATCGTCAGATCATCCCGTACGAATCTACTTAAATCAGTTGCATACGAACCCAATGTATATAGGTACGAACTGACTTCGTACCTGATAATCGTCTCGTATGAACTATGTTTGTCCGGTACGAATAGTTATTTCATGGGTTGGTTTCAACAAACTGTAGGAGGTTACCAAAATTTTAAAAGACAGAGCATTTCATCCTGGGAGGAATGGGAATTCATTTGGACGAAAATTTTTCAGATAGCATTTCATCCTAGGACTAATAGGAGTTTATCCGGACAAAAATTTTCTAGAGAGCATTTCGTCCTGGGATGAATAGGATTTCGTCTGGAAAATTTTTTAGAGAGCATTTAGTCCTAGGACGAATAGAAGTTTGTCTAGATGAAAATTTTCCAGAGAGCATTTCATCCTGGGCCGAATAAAAGTTTGTCTGGATGAAAATTTTCCAGAGAGGATTTCATCCTGGCACGAACAGGATGAATCGTCTAGACTATTATGTATAAAATGAGAATTTAGAGCAGATCGTCCCGGGACGAATTGAGAAATTCGTCTGGACGATTAGGACTTCGATAAATTTTCTCACTTAATGTTCATTTCATTGCTCTTCTATGGGGATTAACTCACTTGATCGTCCGGTACGAACAAGGTTCATCCCGTATAATCAGTGTGATTTTCAAAGATCTCCTCAAGTGTGTGTGTGTGTGCTAAGCTTATTCAATTAAAATCATATTTTCTCAAACTCAAATACAATAAAAATTACAAACTTTAATTTACAAACTATCTCATGCTGAATTTTGATTTGAAGTATTCATTAGTCTGGAGTTCGATTATCCTGAAATGTTAGTCCACACAATAGCAAAAACAATTTTTTTAAAAAGTGTTAGGAGAAAACAAAGGTTAAAATAATAATATTTAGAATCATCAAAACTATACAAGTTACAAGAAGATAAAACATATAATTAGTAACTCTCTTAACAATCTCTTCCTTTTTGATGATGGCAAAATAATTATTGTTTGTATAATTTTCAAATTTTAAGAATCTCCTAAACTCCCTCTGAATTGATGAACATATGAAAATAAGGAGGCATTGTACAACAAATGTATCTCTTTTTTTTTAAATACGATATGAAAATAATATAATAATGTAAAACAATACGATAACAGAAAACAGTACGATAATAAACAAAAATACGATAACAGAAAACAATACAAACATTATTTTCTCCCCCTTTTTGACAACAACAAAAAGAGAAGAAGAAAAAGAAGTAAAATGTAAGCAGTCATATGATAATCCTTTGGTAATTGATTCTTGAAAGTGATTGAAATAAATTTTACAAATAAAATCAAATCATTAAGTAAATAAAAATGATTCATAGAATTTAAAAAGTGATATAACATCAATAATAAAAAGGATATATCAAAAATATGAATCAATTTAGACATTAAGATAAAGAATATCATTGCATCAAGGATGAATATAAAATTTGTATATTTCAAATTTTAATACGAAATAGAGATGTACAGAAGATCAATTTGAATTAAGAAATTAAAAGATTATGGAAAAAAATAACTACCACATGTGGCGCTTTGCGCATCTTTTTCAATAGTTTGTGGCACATTTTTGTGTATCTTTTTACTTGTGGCTAATTTTGTCCATCTTTTTCAAATTGCGAACCATTGCATATTTCTTTTGATTTTTGTACATTTGTACATTTTTCAAGAGTATTCTTGATCTTTCTAAAATCAATAATAAAAAATTTCAAATTTTTCTAAGTACAACAATATTTATTGATAAGTGAAATACAAAATAAGAAAATATCATAATTATAATAATAATATTAAACATTAATGTAGTCTAATAAGAGACATGAAATTGACATTCTTAATTATATCAAGTTATAAGCAAAACTTAAATTTAGAAAAATTTGATTTTTCTAATGAATTTAATTTTGTATTGCATTTCAAGGTAAATCACTTAAGATACTTTTTTTTAGAGATTTTCATATAGGCTGACATACATTTCAACATAAAATTAAAAGCAAGACAATATAACTTATATTGATATCATGATAGTGAATATTACAATTTTGAGAAATGATACTAATACATCATAAAATATAAATGCTAAACATAAATGAAAACTAACACATAACTAAAACATATCACATCAGAAACTATCAAAATACAATCACATCAACTAAAGAAGATCATAAGCAAATACATGAATCACTCTAATGGGCCCTAATTTGGAGGAGGAGGAGGTATAATACTGAAGAAATTAATATAACTGCTTATTATAAGTATATTTGAACTTATAGGATTTATTTGTTCTCGTATATATCCCATGTCTTGATTGTACTGAACATCCTATTGCTGTGAGTTTCAATTTGATCAAATCTTTGATCAAAATGAGATTCTAAACGATCAAATCTTTGAACCAAATCTTGATAATTTGGTTCACTAGCAAGTGCAGGTTCATGTTTCTCCTTTGAGTCACTAATAACATGTGTTTTACGTTGTTCATCTTTTATTGAAGATTGCTCTAAAAGATCCATCATTGTAGTAGAGAGGTTCTTCAAAGATTTTGAACTGGATGAACCAATTCATACTTCTTTTCCAAAATATAGGCAACAAAATGTCCTAAGGTAATGTTCTTCTTTCTTTTATGGGCGACATGACCAATTTCAGAAAGTCCATAAAGATAGTCAATGATTAGTTGGGCTTTATCTATAGGTTGGTCACTCATAATCAAGTAGGTTACTGTAGAAAGAAGAGGAGTAATGTTGACTCTATCAACAGCTTTAGGAATTATGAAAGTTTGAAGAACATGATGGATGATACGAGCATTACGAACAAGAGAGGACACTTTAGGCATATGCTCCTTAAATATAATTCCTCTAATCACTTGATTAATTTCAATCCAGTCAAAATCAGAAGTAGTGGTTAAGGTATGAGCTCTAATCCCTTCAGTCCTTAAGTTCAGAAAAATTCCTAAGTCTTCCTTTGTGATTTTTACTTTCTTCTTAAATACATATGACCTAATCACAGAATGGTCAGAATTGAAAGACATGTTTGCTAGGAAGTAGTGAAAGGTCTCTTTATTATAGAAGTAGACTAGTGTTAGAATGAGACCAAATTGAGTGGAAGAAAACAAATTCATTACCTTAAAAGTCAATTGTTCTTGAAGAAGAACTCTACAAGGGGTGATCTTAGCAGAGAAAAATCTAGGAAATGACTCTTCATTGGCCTTAGACAGAAAGTTATCACTAGTGTTTTTGTGTGGACCCTTGGCTAGAACCTTTTGCCTTTTGCTAGAACTTGCCATAGAGAAGATCTAAGTGAAAAAGGGTTTGAAAGGGATGTTTGAAGTGATGACATTTGAGTTCAAAAGCCTTCAATTTAATAAAAAAATCATTTTCGCACAGACGAAAATAATTTCGTCCCGTACGACTTTTAGTTTGTCCCACACAAAAAAATTTCGCATGGACGAACGAATGAGTCCAAAAATGAAACGGCTTTTCTCAACCACACAAGTAACGATGCATCCTTTTGTACAGACTTCTGACCAAACGATCGTACAGATGAATAGGTGTTTGTCCTGGACGATCAGACAATAAAGATCATTTTGATGGCAGTTTAAATCATCTCCCACATCGAATCGCCAAACATTCGTCTATACGAACCAAAGGTTCATACGTACGATCATGCATATTAAGAATGACCTTATCCGTTTAACTGTCCATCAATCGTACAAATGTTTAAAAATTTTGTATGGATGATCGTGACGATCGTACAGACGAAGTGAAAAATAAAAACTGAAAAACTGTACACAAACCGTTCAAATTCAACAGTTATCACACTACAAAATTCGTCCCGTACAAAAATTATTTCATCCTTGACAATTTTCACTCAAATTTTTTAAAAACATGCAATCCAAAGTGTAGATGTGAGAAATTTATAAAACTTAAACACAAACTCAATAAAAAAAATGAAAAATAAAAACTCAAACCAAATATAGAAAATCACAAACTAAAAAATAAATAAATACACACAAAATTACTAACTAGAAAAACACACATCAATGTTGAAGAAAAATTTTAATTAAGCATTCAAATCGATCACACCAAACTTTATTCTTAATACACTGAAAGTATCAAAGGCTAAAGGTTTTGTAAAAATGTTTGTAAGTTGATTTTCTGTGAAAACATGAATGAGTTTAATTTCTCCTTTGGATACATGTTCTCTTATGAAATGATGCATGATGTCTATATATTTGGTTCTTGAATGTTGAATAGGATTTTTAAAAAAGCAAATAGCACTAGAGTTATCATAATAAATTGGAATAATGCCTATAATTAATCCTAAATTAATCAATTGTTGTTTCAACCAAAGTACTTGTGCCACACAACTTTCTAATGCAATGTATTCAACTTCAGCAGTAGATGAGGCTGCTGAATTTTGTTTTCTACTAGATCAAGAGACTAAAGAATTTCCAATAAACTGACATGTTCCAGAAGTGCTCTTTCTATCCACCCTACAACCTGTAAAGTTAGAATATGAATAACCAATTATTTCAAATGAAGAGCTAAACTTAGGATACCAAATTCCTAAGTTTTGAGTTCTTAATAAATATCTTAAAATCCTTTTTACTGCTGTCAAATGTTATTCTTTTGGATCTGATTGAAATATAGCACACAAATAAACACTAAACATGGTATCGGGCCAGCTAGCTGTCAAGTAAAGTAAAGATCCAATTATCCCTCTAAATTTCTTTTGCTCAATAGATTTTCCCTTAGGGTCCTTATCCAATTGAACTGAGAAAGGTTGCAAATTCAGGTCTATGAACTATGTTTTGATGATTGGCAAACACTCTTACTTGTCTTGGACTATCTTTTAATTTTGACTTTTCAGGAATCAAAGATCAGACGAAAAAATGGAGCCAGCTCAAGATGGGGTAGATTAGGGTTGAGTTAGTCTATAATTTTATTTTGCCCTTCTTGAGTCAATTGTAATCTTTGGAGTGACTGATGCAAAGTAACCCTACACACACACACTTGAGAGACTTAGAATTTCTGTTCTTACTCAAATCAGCCAGGATGAAATTTACATCGTCCTGGACGATCGGGCTTAAAACAAAAAATCTAATCAGGGGTTCTTAATTAAGGCAGCCGTCATTAGCCAATTGGCCTGGACGATAGGCTCAAAATAGAAAGAAATTGACCCCATAAATAATTAAGGTATTATGTATTTTTGGTAATAGGCCAGGACGATCTTGGATCTGCCTGGACGATATTCATAATTATGCCTTAATTGATCAGACAATCAAGGATGTAATTAAGGATGATTGATACAATCACATCGTCCTGGACGATCACAGGATCGGCCAGGACGATCTAGTCAAAAAACCTTAGTTACTCCTGGACGATCTGGATCGGATAGCTTGAATTCAGAGCGATACTCTGGACGATTTTCCTCTGATTTGAGCTGATCGGCCGGGACAATCGTGAGATCGTCCTGGACAATCAAGCCAACTTTCAATCATCCAATTTGCATTCAGGGCGATGCTCTGGCCGATCTCATGGGATTTGTACTGATCGGCCAGGATGATTTCCATATCGTCCTGAACGATATAGTCGATAACTTGCAATTAATGAGCTCCTTTGAAGCTCTTCTATTTAAGAGCTCTTATTCAACATTTTTGAACATCCTTGGCTACTGTCTTGACCTGAGAAAACCAAAAGGAGAGAGAGAGAGGGAGAGAGAGAGAGGATCTTGTGAGGGGGAGCTTGTGAGGGGATTCACAAGGGTTGCTCCAAGCATTATTCCACTTCTTCTTCCCTAGAGCCTCTTGTCATTGGAAGGACTGGGAGAGGTAAGTTCCAGCAAGCAATCGAGGTTCTCTGCCTGCTTCAGGAGGAAACAAAAGGAGGAAGGTTCTCTGCCTGGTCGGGTGTGGCAAAAAGAGGTGTTTGTAAAGGCTTCTCCGCCTAGCTGTGGAGGCTAAAGGAGAGTCACGATTGTAGTGCAATACTCGAAGGTGCCTCTGGGGAGTGGACGTAGGTCGAGTTGATCGAACCACTATAAACCCTTGTGTTCTTGTTTTTTACTGCTTCAACATTTATTTTCTTCTGCACTTATTTTTTGTGGTGATTTGGTTTGCATTCGTGCTTTGCTTAAAGAAATTTTTTAAATACCAATTCACCCCTCCTCTTGGTTAGCCTTGGGCCAGTTCTATAGAGCTTAACATCCCTAGCAAACTTTTAAGTGCTATTAGAGCAGGATTCATAAAAACTAAGTTTGAAAACTTTTTGAATTTTGATCCATGGCTAACTTTGGGAATAGTAATACACCGGAAGGGTATTCTATTAACCGACCACCTTTGTTTTATAATATTCCATTTGATTTTTGGAAATCTCGCATGTCTACATTTTTACAATCTACTGATTATCGCATGTGGATGCTTGTTACGGATGGTTACACACCTCCAATTAGTAAACTTAACAACATTATTGTTCCACTTTCTTTTTCTGAATGGACTTTAGATGATAGGGATTTGGCTCAATTGAATGCAAAATGTCTTAATTTTTTTTCTGTGTTTTAAAATCAGAAGACTACATACGTGTTTCCACTTAGAAAACTGGTAAAGAAATTTGGGATAAATTGTGTATCACTTATGAAGGCACCAATGAAGTTAAACAATCCCGTTTGAACATTCTCTTGTATGACTATGAACTCTTTCGTATGGAACCTCATGAATCAATTTCAGAAATGTATACGAGATTTACTCAAATTGTTACTTCTTTGCATGCCTTAGGAAGAGAGCTTTCAAACTTTGAAAAAGTAAACAAGATTTTATGATGCTTGCCTTCCTCTTTTGATGCTAAAATTACTGCTATACTGAATCTAAGGATTTAAACACATATTCGATTGACAACTTACTTGGCTCACTCATTGCTTACGAGTAAGGGGTGAATCAAAGAAATTTTGATGCAGGCGAGAAAAAGAAAGAGAAAATGGTGGCACTAAAGGCACACAAATCTGACTCCGATTCTTCCGGGTCTGAGAGCGATGAAGTTGCCTTTATGTCAAGGCAATTCAGAAACTTTATAAGAAAGAAGCAAAGGCATCATTGGAGAAAAGGTAAGGATAACAAATATTCTAAAGGATCTTCTGATGTTGTGTGTTATGAATGCAGGAAGCTTGGACATGTGAAAGCCGATTGTCCTACACTTGAAGATCACCCAAGCAAAGGAAAGGGTGAGGAGAAACCCAAGTTCAGGAAGAACAAGAAGAAACCCCAAAAGGCATTTTGGGTAGATTCTGCATTTGATTCATCGGAGATGGAACCAGAAGATGAGACAACAAAATTGTGCTTGATGGCAGACGATCATCTTGATCAAGAAGAGGTATGTGAACTTTCCTATGATCAACTTCTTGAAGTTTCTAAAAAAATTCATGCATAATATAGGAAACTCAAGAAAACACATGCAAGCTTAAAATTAGAATTTTTGGAGTTACAAAAAGAGCATGTAATTATGACTAAAGATCATTCTACAATTGATTCAAATCATATGGCTCTACTTGATGAATTTGATCAGATAAATAAAAAATATTGTGAATTAATTGAAGAGCATGAGTCACTAAAAGTCACACACACCTCACTTGATTCTGATTTTAAGAAGTCTAAAGAGATGGAGAAAAACTTGAGGATTGAGAATGAAGTCTTAAAAAGCACAAATTTGAAGATTCAAAATGAATTAGATGCATGTAAAAAAACTAGGATGACACCTACTTTTGATCAAAAGCCAAAACCTAGGAAGAGGCATTATAATTCAAACCATTTAAGAAACCCTTCTCCTAGAGTTAGATGTTTTTCATGTGGCATGCTAGAACACATCTCACACACTTGCAATGTTCACCATAGTACACATTAGGTGTGGAGACCCAAGGTGCATGATTCACAGTATACCACACATGCATTGTATTCTACTCTTCATAAAAAGGAACCCAAACCTGCTTGGGTTCCTAAATCTAATATTTGATAAATTTGTAGGTGGGCTCTCACAAAGGACCTCGTGAGAGCATATGGTACTTGGACAGTGGTTGCTCTCGACATATGACTGGCGATGCCAATCAATTTGTTTCGTTGGAGTCCAGGACTGGAGGCAAGGATACTCTTGGAGACAACACCACTAAGAAGGTGGTAGGCACATGTATAATTGGTAATTCTAAGAATCTTATGATTGAAAATATTTTTCTTGTAGATAGATTGAAGCACAACCTGCTCAGCATCAGTCAACTCTGTGACAAAGGCTTCATCGTGAAATTCTTTGCAAATTCATGCATTATAAGTTTAAGTAACAACACTATTTTGTAGGGAAAAAGGACCAACAACATCTACATGCTTGATTTAATAACATTGAATGTACTGCTTCATTTTGCTTAAAAACAGTGGTAGATGATTCATGGTTGTGGTACCGGAGACTATATCATGCAAGTATGAAAACCCTTAGGAAAGTGACTCAAAAAGATCTAGTTAGAGGTGTCCCTAAGCTCAAGTTTTCAAAAGACCACCTTTGTGATGCCTGTCAACTAGGAAAGCAAGTCCACTCCATATTTCACCCTAATAAGGACATTAGCACCTCTAGACCTTTAGAAATCCTGCACATGGATTTGTTTGGACCCATTAGCGCTGCCAGCTTGAGAGGGAAAGTCTATGGATTTGTGATTGTTGATGACTACTCAAGTCTTACACATAAAAATGAGTCTTTTGAGGAGTTTAAAACATTTTCTACTTGGATTCAGAAAAAGTTAGGTTGTGAGATCTTGACCATCCATAGTGATCATGGGGGAGAGTTTGAGAATGAAAGATTTAGAGATTTTTATGAGGACAAGGGGATTAGCCACAATTTCTCAGCTCCTAGGACCCCTCAGCAGAACGGGGTAGCTGAAAGGAAGAACCGGACCTTGGTGGAAGCCGCTAGAGCCATGCTTGCTGAGTATTCACTTCCAAAATACTTTTGGGCTGAAGTAGTTAACACAGCTTGTTATGTGTTGAATAGGGTGAATGTTAGAGCCAAATTAGAAAAGACACCCTATGAGATCCTTAGAGGTAGGACATCCAACTTTCCCACCTTCATGTCTTTGGTTGTAAGGTTTTCATTCACAATAAGGGGAAGCCTCACTTGAGAAAATTTGATCCTTAATCTGATTAAGGAGTGTTCTTGGAATATTCTAGTGTTGGGAAGTCTTTTAGGGTGTTTAACAAGAGAGTTTTAGTGGTGGAAAAGACTACCCATGTAGTATTTGATGAATCTGATCCTAAAAAGCATGGAGTTGAGGATGATGATGATATTAGAGAGTTTACTAGTGGAGTAGAAAATTTGAAGAAGGAAGTAGGTCACCAAAACATAGAAGGAGTAGGAGATGTCACCTAAGGAGTAGAAAATTTAGATCTGGAGGAAAGTGTTGGACCTTCTCAGACCTTACCTAGAGATTGGAGATCCTCTACAAGTCACCCCAAGGATTTGTTCTTAGGAGACCCTTCTAGTGGAGTTAAGACTAGACATGGACTTAGAAAGGAGGTGAACCACTCTACCTTTATCTCAATGACTGAACCCACCAACATAAACCAAGCCCTTACTGATGAGTTTTAGATTTTAGCCATGTATGAGGAGTTGAACCAATTTGTTAGAAATGAAGTTTGGGAGCTTGTAGAAAGACCTGAGGGACAAAGTGTAGTTGGGACAAAGTGGGTCTTTAAGAACAAGGTGAATGATTCAGGAGTGGTGATTAGGAATAAAGCAAGATTGGTGGCTAAGGGGTATAACCAAATAGAAGGGATATATTTTGTGGAAACATTTTCCCCTGTAGCTAGATTGGAAGCCATTAGAGTGCTATTAACCTTTGCCTGTTATAAAGGATTTAAGCTTTATCAAATTGATGTCAAGAGTGCTTTTTTGAATGGGAAAATAAAAGAGGATGTGTTTGTAGAACAACCCCAAGGTTTTGAGAGTTCCCAATTTCCAAATCACGTTTTTAAATTAAAAAAGGCTTTATATGGTTTAAAGTAGGCACCAAGAGCATGGTATGAGAGGCTTAGCACATTTTTTACTAGAAAGGGAGTTTGTTAAGGGGAGCGTAGACACCACCCTTTTTCTTAAAAAAATTGGAGATGATTTGCTCATTGTTCAGATTTATGTGGATGATATACTCTTTGGATCTCCTAATAAAAAACTTTGTAATGAGTTCTCTAAGGCAATGAGTAGAGAGTTTGAGATGAGTATGATGGGAGAGTTGTCCTATTTTTTGGGGTTTAGCATAAAACAATTAGATGATGGAACATTTCTTAATAAAAAAAAAATACATAAAGGACATTTTGAAGAAATATAAGATGGATAAATCTAAGCCAATTAATACTCCCATGACTTCTAGTGTTCCATTGAATAAGGACCCAAGTGGTAAGTCTGTTGATAAGAAGAAGTACAGAGGCATGATTGGATCTTTACTCTACTTGAATGCGTGTCGACCCGACATAATGTTTAGTGTTTGCCTTTGTGCTAGATTTCAAGCCGACCCTAAGGAATCCCACCTGACTGCTGTTAAGAGAATTTTTAGATATCTTTTGGGGACCCAAACCTTAGGGATTTGTTATCCTAGACACAACACTTCTTTTGAGATTATTAGATTTTCTGACTCTGATTTTGCAGGATGCAAGGTGGATAGAAAAATTACTTCAAAAACTTATCAATTCATAGGACAATCTTTGGTCTCTTGGTCTAGTAGGAAGAAAAATTCTGTTGCACTTTCCACTAATGAAGCTGAGTACATTGCTCTTGGTAGTTGTGTGGCCCAAGTTCTTTGGTTAAAACAAAAGGTATTGGATTTAGGATTACTTGTAGGCACCATCTCAATCTTTTGTGACAACACTAGTGCCATATGCATCTCTAAGAATCCTATCCAACATTCAAGGACTAAGCACATTGACATTAGGCATCACTTTATTAGAGACTATGTGACTAAGGGAGACATTGAGCTACATCATGTGACAACTGAAAATCAACTGGCTGACATTTTTACTAAACCACTGGCCTTCGATACTTTCAGCTCTTTAAGGACCAGATTGGGTGTGATTGACATAACTGCATAAACTTGATCTTCTATTTGCTTTATTTGGTTTTGGTTCTTTTTATTGTTTTTCCTTTTTGCTCTTTATTTTCTTTTCTTTTTTTTTTTATTTGGCTTGCTTTCTTCTTTGTTTCTTTTCTTAATTTTTTTTAGCTTTCAAAAATTATCACTGATATGATATTGTAGGCCTTGTCCTTGCTTTTTGAGAATTTGTAATCAATGTTTTACATCTCTTACTTAATCTATTAGATGGAAATAATATTTTGTTGATTGTGTCTCATTCTCTAACCTATTTTAGTGACATAATTTTCTTTTCTAATCAAAAATCTATTTTAAATTAAAGATTGTGTATGAAATTTAGATCCTTTCTAAACTCGTTTAAGCAAATCTATCTTATATTTATAATGCTTAAAGTCTTTTTGTCACATCAAGATTCCTCGTTACACTTGTCATTGGTTAATTCATTCTGTTTTATGGATAGTTCTTCTCTATGTTAGAGAGAGAGCCCCTATTCTCTAATATCTAGAAGATATAATCACAACTAAAAATCCTTTTTAAGAGTTGTAAAAGAGAATGGAGCTTACAAAAAAAAAATTGGCCAATGATGCCAACAAAAGATGCGCAATAACGCCAAATTGAAAAATTATATATCAAAAAGCAAATGATGTGCACAAGCACCAATCAATTGACAAGAGGCATAAAACGAGCCCATTAAAAAGCAAGCTCCTCTCTCTTTTCAAAACTTTTAAAAACTTAGAAGTTTTCATGTATCAAAGGCTTGATTTCAATTATTTTGCGATTGTGACAAATTTACTTTATTTTATTATTCTATAAGATATTTTTTCTCAAACCAAGTGATGAATGGATTCTTTTTCTTTATATCCAATTAATTTTTTGAGTTAGGTCATTATTTCAAAAGACGATTCTACCCTAAGAGATTGTCTGTGCTAATGGTAATCATGATCGGATATTCTACCGTTCTTTGGATTATTGATGGTGTTAACTCATTAACTCACAAATTTTTAAAATCAATCACATAGAATACTACATCACTTTCATGCCTTGGTAAAAAAAAATAAAGAAAGAGAGGTGTCTTCTGGTTTGCTTTTATTCTTGATTCCCTCCTTTTTGAGATGTCAAAAGGGGGAGTAGTTTTAGGATGTTTTTTGTACTTTCGATTCCGTGTGTTACACTGTTATTTTTTAAATTTTTGTCGTTGTGTTTTGCCATCATCAAAAAGGGGGAGATTGTTGCAAATTCAGGTCTATGAACTATGTTTTGATGATTGGCAAATACTCTTACTTGTCTTGGACTACCTTTTACTATTGACTTTTCAGGAATCAAAGATCAGACAAAAAAATGGAGCCAGCTCAAGAAGGCGTAGATTAGGGTTGAGTCAGTCTGTAATTTTATTTTTCCCTTTTTGAGTCAATATTAATCTTTGGTGTGACTGATGCAAAGTAACCCTACACACACACACACACTTGAGAGACTTAGAATTTTTGTTCTTACTCAAATCGGCCAGGATGATATTTACATCGTCCTGGACGATCAGGCTTAAAACAGAAAATCTAATCAGGGGTTCTTAATTAAGGCAGCCGTCATTAGCCAATTGGCCGGGACGATACTTGTATCGACTTGGACGATAGGCTCAAAATAGAAAGAAATTGACGCCATAAACAATTAAGGTATTATGTATTTTTGGTAATCAGCAAGGACGATCTTGGATCGGCTTGGAGAATATTCACAATTATGCCTTAATTGATCAGACAATCAAGTAAGTAATTAAGGAAAATTAATATGATCACATCATTCTGAATGATCGCAGGATCGGCCAGGATGATCTAGTAAAAAAACTTAGTTACTCCTGGACGATCTGGATCAGACAGCTTGAATTCAGGGCGATGCTCTGGTTGATTTTCCTCTGATTTGAACTGATTGGCCGGGACGATCGTGAGATCGTTCTGGACGATCAAGCTAATTTTCAATCGTCTGGTTTGCATTCAGGGTGATGCTCTGGCCGATCTCATGGGATTTGTACTGATCGGCCAGGACGATTTCCATATCGTCCTGGACGATATAGTCGGCAACTTGCAATTGATGAGCTCCTTTGAACCTCTTCTATTTAAGAGCTCTTATTCAACATTTTTGAACATCCTTGGCTGCTGTCTTGACCTAAGAAAACCTAAAGGAGAGAGAGAGAGAGAGAGGGAGAGAGAAAGAGAGGATATTGTGAGGGGGAACTTATGAGGGAATTCATAAGGGTTACTCCAAGCATTGTTCCACTTCTTCTTCCTTAGAGCCTCTTGTCCTTGGAAGGGTTGGGAGAGGTAAGTTCCAGCAAGCGATCGAGGTTCTCTGCCTACTTTAGGAGGAAGCAAAAGGAGGAAGGTTCTCTGCCTTGCCAGGTGTGGAAAAAAGAGGTGTTTGTAAAGGCTTCTCCGCCTAGCTGTGGGGCTAAAGGAGAGTCACGATTGTAGTGCAATACTCGGAGGGCGGCTCCGAGGAGTGGAGGTAGGTCGAGTTGACCGAACCACTATAAACCCTTATGTTCTTATTTTTTACTGCTTCCGCATTTATTTTCTTCCGCACTTATTTTTTGTGGTGATTTGGTTTGCATTCGTGCTTTGCTTAAAGAAATTTTTTAAATACCAATTCACCCCCCCTCTTGGTTAGCTTTGGGCCAGTTCTATAGGGCTTAACATCCCTAGCGAACTTTCAAGGAACACATAGGTGTACTAACAGGTTTAGCATTATCCATTTCATACTTTTTAAGGATATTCTTAACATACTTTGACTGACTAAAAAATGCACCCTCTTCAATTTGCTTAATGCTAAAGCCTAGAAAGTAACTTAAATATTCCATTAAACTCATTTCAAATTCACCACTCATTATTTTAGAAAAATCATTACAAAGATTTTTATTTGAAGATCCAAAGATGATGTCATCAACATAAATTTGTATAATGAGTATATCCTTTCCAAATTTTTTCAAAAAGAGAGTTGTATCCACACTTCCTTTTTCAAATGATCTTTTAAGTAGGAAGGTGCACAATCTC
Organism: Dendrobium nobile; assembly: GCA_022539455.1. Lineage (NCBI taxonomy): Eukaryota > Viridiplantae > Streptophyta > Magnoliopsida > Asparagales > Orchidaceae > Dendrobium > Dendrobium nobile. The sequence continues at coordinate 43,679,985 of CM039726.1, forward strand.
TCATACCAAGCCCTAGGTGCCTGTTTCAATCCATGTAATATCTTTTTCAATTTGAATATATGATTTGGGTATTTAGAATTTTTAAAACTTGGAGGTTGTTATACAAAAATATCATCTTGAATTACCCATTTAAAAAGGTACTTTTTACATCCATTTGATACAGTTTAAATCCTCTAAAATAGGCAAAGGCTAACAAAATCCTAATTGCTTCAAGTCAGCTACAGGGAAAAAAGTCACCTCAAAATCAATCCCTTCAATTTGATTATACCCCTTATCAACTAATCTTGCCTTATTTCTAATGACTACTCCTAAGTCATTCATTTTATTTTTGAATGCCCACTTAGTTCCAACTACACTTTGATCTTTTGGCCTTGCAGTCAATTCCCAAACTTTATTTTTTACAAATTAATTTAACTCTTCTTACATAGCCAAAATCCAAAATTCATTCGAAAGTGCTTGATCAATATTTATGGATTTTATGGTTGAAATGAAGGTTGAATGATTAACTTTCTTGTTTAGTCCACGCCTAGTTCTTACACCCTCATTAGGTTCACCTATTATCAACTCCTTTGGGTGGTTTTTAGAAAATCTCAAATCTCTAGGCAAAAGGTTTTCTATCTCCAAATTTTCTTCCAATTTTTTTTTCAAATTTTCTTCCAAATTTATTTTATCAATCTTTTGGGAGTTAATCTCAATCTCTTCTTCTACAATATTTGGCTCTTCTAAAAATCCAGATTCTTCAAATACAACATGAGTGGTCTCCTCAATTACCAAAGTTCTTTTGTTGAATACTCTATAAGATTTCCAACACTTGAGTATCCTATAAAAATTATTTCATCTGATTTTGGATCAAATTTTCTTAAGGCAAATTTTCCATTGTTATGAATAAACACCTTGCAACCAAAAATATGCAAATGTGACAAATTAGGTGTTCTTCTTTTTAGCAAGTTATAGGGTGTTTATTTAATTTAGATCTCACATTCACTCTATTCAGAATATAACATGCAGTGCTAACTACCTCAGCCCAAAAATATTTTGAAAGTGAGTATTCTGCCAACATAGCTCGGGCGACTTCTATTAATATTTTATTTTTCCTTTCAACTACCCCATTTTGCTGAGGGGATCTAGGTGTAGAAAAGTTATGATCAATTCCTTTTTTCTTACAAAAATCCTCAAATCTTTCATTCTCAATATCTCCTCCATGATCACTTTGTATAGTCATAATTTCACATCCTAGCTTTCTTTGAATCCAAGTCAAAAAGTTTCTAAATTCCTCAAATGATTCACTCTTATGAAATAGAAATCTAAACCATGTGAATCTAAAGTAATCATCCACAATCACAAATCCGTATACCTTCCCTCCTAGACTTATAGTTCTAACAGGTCCAAAAAGATCCATATGCAAAATCTCTAATGATTTACTACTTCTAACATCCTTATTAGACTTAAAAGAGGACTTCACCTATTTTCCTAATTGACATGCATCACATAGGTGGTCCTTAGTAAAAACTAGTTTTGGTATACCTTTCACTAGGTTCTTTTGGGTAATCCTCCTAAAGTTTTTCATGCTAGAGTGACAAAGTCTCTTATGCCAAAGCCAGTGGCGGAGCCAGAAAACATATCTAGAGGGGCCTATTTTTTATTATTTTTTTTAATTTTTCTTCAACTTTTTACATCCACGCTTAGGACCAATATAATCAGTATTAAAAATGATAAAACTTTGGTAGTGAATTAGTTTATTTTCTTCCTTCACAAAATGACTTCAATGATCATCAATCACTTGATTTCTGCTAGAACATGTTTAATATATTAACTAAATGTGTGATATTAAAAATCTCATTGCACAAAAAAAATCATAAAATCTCTTTAAGATCAAATTAATATAGGATTAAGATAATATCAATCAAGAAAAAAATGTAAATGAATAAGAAATTAAATTGGGAGCGATTTGAATGGATAATTAATCTTGATTGTAGACTATTTATTGGGCATTTAAATGTCTTAGTGATATTAGAATTCGACGATATTGGGCTCGTTGGATTAGTCTTGTCTAGCCGCTCGATTCGACTATAAGAATGTCATGTTTGGAAACTGTTTGGTAATACAAATTATGATTTGAACCTTCCCTATATGCTTCAGGTCTTTGATTTGGAGTCATTTGGGTTCAGATTGAGTTGAGTTTATTGTTGTTGGTTTCGTATTTTTGAGACGTTCAGTTCGACTATAAGTTTACTAAAATCGGAGTTCATATGGTTTCTAATTTAAGTCTTGAAGTTTCCAACTTGATTTTGTCTTGAGATTTAAAAAAAAAATTAATTTTTTTAGGGGGGGCACGTGCCCCCCCTCCCTCCGCCCTTGGCCAAAGCCATGACTCATCAAAAATTATTTTTAAATAAAAAGCAGTAGGAGTTTTAATGCAATTCAAATATAGCATATACATGTTGTTTACCTTTATACTTTTCAAAACATCATTTCTATTTAGGCTTAATATACAACATGTAGGAAAAAATTTTACACAGTATCCTTTATCACATAGCTGGCTTATACTTAACAAATTATGCTTTAAGCCTTATACTAATAACACATTCTCAATAAAAAAGTTCTTAAGATTTCCAATCATACCTGACCTAACAACCTTCCTTATGGTGTTATCTCCAAATGTAACCTTGCCTCCACTCCTAGCTTCCAGTGATATGAATTATGCAGTATCTCCAGTCATATGCTTTGAGCATCCGCTGTCCATATACCATATGCTCTCACGAGGTCTTGTGTGTGAGCAACCCTGCAAAATTATCAAACGTTAGACTTGGGAACCCAAATAAGTTTGGGTTCTCCTTTTGGTAATTTATAAATAGATGCATGTATGATATGTCTAGGTTTATGCATCTTAGGTTTCCACACCAAATAAATTTTTTTCTTCAAAGTACATGTGTGAGCTATATGTTCAATCAATCCATAATTATTACATTTGACTTTTGAAAATAGATTCTTAAGTCTTCTACTATTCATCTATCTTTTAAGGGATAGTATAAATTTAGAATACAAAATAGGATTAGTGAAATCTTCAAGTTTAGGGGGTAGCCTATTATCCTTGAGAGCATTTATCTTCAATTTGTAAAATGAATTCATATCTTTCAAAATTTGATTTGTATAATCAGATCTATAAATTTTTCTCTCAGATTCATCCTTAAGATTTTGAAATTCTTTTTCAAGTTCTGCATACGATTATTTTAAACTTTCATGATTTTTATTCAAGTCATCAAATTCATCAAGTAATTTCATGTGGTTGTCATCAATTAAAGTATGATCTTTTCTAATGATTTCATATAGCTTTTGTAGTTCTTGAAATTCTAAGCTTAGACTAGTATGTATTTTCTTTAATTTCCTATATGCATCATGCATGTGTTCAGAAACTTCAAAAAGTTTATTGTAAGTCAAGTCACATACCTCTTCTTGATCTGACTGATCAAGATTATTGGCCATTAAGCACAGATTAGTGACTTCCTCTTCCTTTTTTGTCTCTGATGAGTCTGAAGTTGAGTCCGCCTAAAAAGCACTTTAGAATTTCCTCTTGCCCTTCTTCACAATTGGTTTCTCCTCTACCTTCTCCTTGCTAGGAGTGGCTTTGAGTTTTGGGCAGTCTATCTTAATGTGTCTAGGTTTCCTACACTCATAGCAAATAATATCATTTGAAACCTTGATATTTCTAGTAAATTTATCTCGATTCCATTGCAAGCGTCTGTTTTTCTTCCTCTTCAGAAAGCTTCTGAATTATCTAGTCATTAGTGCGATGTCATCTTCATCCTCAGGTTGTGAGTGTTCACTCTCTGTCTCATCCACTTTCAGTGCTATATTCTTCTCCCTTTGTGATTCACCTGCATCAATCTTTCTTTGGCTAACTCTTTGCTCGTAAGAAATTAGTGATCCAAGAAGATTGTCAATAGAGTAAATGTTTAGATTTTTAGACTCTGTAATTACAGTAATTTTAGCATCATAAGCAATAGGAAAACAACAAAGTATCATATTAACCATTTTAGCATTCGTCAGTTCCTTACTCGATGCATGTAAAGAGGTGACTATTTGGGTGAATCTTGTGTATATATTAGAAATAGATTCATTTGGTTTTATGTGAAACAATTCATAGTCATGCAACAAGATATTGAGTCTAGATTGCTTAACCTCATAAGTTATACAAAGTCAATCCCATATGTCCTTTCCACTCTTACAAGTAGAAACCCACATGTAGTCTTCTGATTTAAGAGCACAAAAGTAACTATTCAAGCATATGGTGTTTAGTTGTGCTAAGTCACATTCTTCTACTGTCCAATCCACAAAAGGTGTTTAAACTCTCTTTGTCAACTAGTCTAGTTGGTTTTGTATACCCTTCCTGAACTAAGATTCACATATGGTAATCGAGTGACTATAAAAATGTAGACATGTGCATTTTCCAAAAATCAAAAGGAATATTGTCGAACAATGAAGCTCTAGTTATAGAGTAACCCTCAGGTGTATTTTGGTTTCCAAATGTAGCCATCTACGTTAATAAAAAAGTAGTCTAAACTTATGATTTTGAAACAAAGTTCTAATAATACCACTTGTTGAAACTTATTCAATATGAATTAGGTTGTTAGACCTAAGTTTATGTCCCAGCGGCTAACCAAAAGGATGGGGGTGAATTGGTAATTAAAAATTTATCCCTCTTTTTGAAATTAAAAACCGAGAACAACTTTAGTGAATTTTCTAGAAAAGGTTTTTCAACCACAAGTTAAAACAGTAAAAATAAAAGCAGCGGAAAATTAAAAGACATAAGATTTATAGTGATTCGGTTAAACACGTCCTATATGCACTCCCCGGAGGCACCCTCCGAGTACTACACTAATACCACTAGTGACTCTCCTTTTGCACCCACAACAAGGTGGAGAAACCTTTACAAAAGCTCTCTGCCACCACTACTCGGTGCGGTAGAGAATCGTCATCCTTTTACACTCTCCAAGTGTTGGCAGAGAACCGTCATCCTTTTACACTCTCCAAGTATTGGCAGAGAACCATCGTCCTTTTACATTCTCCAAGTGTTGGCAGAGAATCATCCGTCCTTTCACACTCTCCCGGTGTAGAAAGAGAACCCTTCGGTTGTTTACACTCTCCTAGTGTAGGCAGAGAACCCTTCGGCTGTTCACACCTTCCAAGTGTCGGTAGAGAACCGGATCTCCTTGACAGATCTTTTTACAAGAAATCTAGAAGGACGAGATAAAAGTGTGAAGTAATTACAAATCACAAGTGGAGATTCTTACCTCTGAGTACTAAGTGAATCTTTCACGATCCAGTAGTAAGAATTCTCCTTCAAACACTCTCTCACACTATCTCCTTCACTCTTCCTTCAGTTGACACGAAGATCAATAGGCAAAACAGATTAAGAGACTATTTTATTTGGACTTTATATAGGAAAGACATGAAAAATCGTCCAAAGACTGATGATTTTCAAGTCTGTACATAGTGGATCATCCCGTATGATCGTCAGATCGTTCCATACGAATTTACTTAAATCAGTTGCATACGAACCCAATGTATATAGGTACGAACTGACTTCATATCTGATCATCATCCTGTACGAACTATGTTCGTCCGGTACGAAAGTTATTTCATGGGTTGGTATCGACAAACTGTAGGACGTTACCAAAATTTCAAAAGATAGAGCATTTCCTCCTGGGACGAATTGGAGTTCGTCTGGGCAAAAATTTTCTAGAGAGCATTTCGTCCTGTGACTAATAGGAGCTTGTTTGGATGAAAATTTTCCAGAGAGCACTTCATCCTGGGACAAATAGGATTTTGTTTGGATGAAAATTATCCAGAGAGCATTTTATCCTGAGACAAATAAATGTTTGTCTATACAAAAATTTTCCAGAGAGCATTTCATCCTGGGACGAATAGAAGTTCGTCTGGATGAAAATTTTCTAGAGAGAATTTTGTCCTGGCATGAACATGATGAATCATCTGAACTATTCAGCACAAAGTGAGAATCCAAAGCAGATTGTCCCAGGATGAATTGAGAAATTCGTCTAGACGATTAGGACTTAGAAAAATTTTCTCACTTCCTGTTCATTCCATTGCTCTTCTGAGGGGATTAACTGACTTGATCATCCTGTACGAACAAGGTTTGTCTCGTATGATTAGTATGATTTTTAAAGATCTCCTCAAGTGTGTGTGTGTGTGTGTGCGCTAAGCTTATTCAATTAAAATTATATTTTCTTAAACTCAAATATAATAAAAATTATAAACTATCTCATGCTGAATTTTGATTTGAAGTCTTCATTAGTCTGGAGTTCGATTATCCTGAAATGTTAGTCCACACAAGAGCAAAAACAATTTTTCCAAAAAGTGTTAGGGGAAAACAAAGATTAAAACAATAATATTTGGAATCATCAAAACTATACATGTTGCAAGAAGATAAAACATGCAAAATAGAAACTCTCTTAACAGCCCCTCCCTATACAAACGCCATGTTAGGTGACCACCTTTCTTTGAGAGATCCTGCGATTAGGTGAGATCCTATTACCCCAAATGATGGTGAGCAGAGGCCAAATAAGGGAGCCAGAGTAGATGATATTATGTCCAAAATTATGGGTGATTCCTTGATCATTCTTCACAAAATGTTTCACTTTCCAAATGATGTGGTGACAATAGCTCCTAAAAGATATAATTGGGCTGACCTTCCTCTTACCGGATTCCTGATCATTTATGAGACCAGTTTACGAGCAGCGTTATGCTTTCCACCTCCTATTGAGCTGATCAATATTTTCATACGGTGTGGGATGAGTTTATACTAATTTTTATATAGAGCCATATCGATGACGATGGGGCTGATTGCAATCTTTAGAGATCAAGGAGCCATTCTAACACCTGAACATCTTTCACAGATGGGCCGATTCACTAGTGATACACAGGGGCATGTAATATTCAGATCCAAATAATTAAACATGCATACCTAATATCCTTTGAAGAGCTAGGCCAGCATAAATTTCTTTGTGCGAAATGACTAGGGCCTACTAGAGAAGTGGGGGAAGATGAAGGATTTGTCAACCCTTTTGCATGTCGAAGAAGAAGATATATATAGGATCTTCAAGGTTCTCGACATCGATCATCTTCTATAAGAGGTTCTTTACTTGAATAAATACATAAAATAAGAGTTCCTATTTAGAGTTGGGCTATTATTTCATGTTGGGAGATCTGATGCAAGGATGCTGAGGATGTCCTCTAAGGTTCTTGAGCCCCCTTCCCCAACTCCAAAAGTTGCTCCTAACTGATATGTGAGAGGTGCTGATCCCAAGGCTTTATTGAAGAACAAAAAATTAAAGGGGGTCATAGTAAGCACTAGCAAGGTTCCTCCCAGCTCCTCCCCTATCAAGTTGTGTATTTCAGAGGATGTGTTAAATCATAGTGTATCAGATGTCGCCTAGTCGATTACTTGGTGAGTAACAATTTCTCTTTCATTTTTTTTAATTTTGTGGGTCTATTTGGACTACCTTTTTCTAACATCATCTTATTATTTCAGTTATTACATCAAATGGATCTTGAGGCTAAGGTTAGTCAGTCCTTAGATGTATGGAACAAAGAATTTATGAAGGTCAATTGTCTCACAAAGAGTATAAGCGAAAGTACAACCATAAGGTCAAGGAGGTGAAGGTGGTGGAGGAAGAGTTGACCGAGTGTAGAAATAAGCTGGTAAACATAGTACATTCTATCTTTCTTCAAAATCAACAGAAAGATGACTCCAAATTTACCTCATGGAGGCACAGACGATGATAATCTCATATATCAGAATAAAATGAGCTATTTTTATCAAATGATTAGCTATAGTCAAAATGGCATTATGTCCTAGTCTCAACCTAAGAAAAAACCCTATAGTCACCCCTTACTTTTTTTACTCTTGAATGGGTTTTGGCTATAGAAAACGTCCTAGTCGCTAATGAGTTACCTTCACTACTAACATGCTTCACATTTTGATATAAAATTTATTACATCATTTTTCAATCTAGGCCACCAAAACATATCTTTCAAATCATTTAACATTTTTTTTTCTTCCTGAATTAACATTATACCCTAAGGAATGAGGCTCGTGTAGAATAGGTTTCAAAAATTTAGAACTAGGAGCCCAAAGTCTATTCTTACAAAAGATAATACAAGAATCAGTTACTTGTAGTTTATATTTCTTACCAGCTTTTCTCATATCAATCAACTTCATATACTTTATATATAATTTTTAAGATTCCTAAATCCTTTCTTGTAAAGATGGATGAATAATCATCTGAGTCAATATACTCGAATCTCGATAAGTAAAAGAAATCACCTCCAACTATAATTTATCCATATTCCATATTAGGTATTCATCAGAAGTAAGATCAAAACATAAAAATCCATAAGATTTCCTACGTAGAACATCTATTATCACATTAACCTTATTAGGTTAATACTGAATGGCTAGATTGTAATCTTTAATCAACTCAATCCATCTCCTACCTCAGATCCAGATCCTTCAAAGTAAATGCATACTTAAAACTTTGATGATCAATAAAAATCTCATACCTAACATCACATAAATAGTTCCTCTAGATCTTCAAGGAAAATTCCCCAGTAGTAAGTTTCAAATTATGTGTTAGATAGTTCATCTCTCATTGCTTCAACTATAAAAAAGTAGAGGCTATCACCTTTTCATAATACATCAATACACATCCCAAATATTTCAGTGAAGCATTTTTAAAAATCTTAAATAATTTTATGCTAGAAAGAAGAGTCAAAACTAGAGAATAAGTCAAATATTTCTTCAATCTCTAAAAACTAACATCACACTTAGTTGTCTAGACAAAAGTTCTGGACCTCTGAGTTAGTCTCATTAGTGATACAAAACTTATAGAAAATACCTTAACAAATATCCTAAAATATCCAGCCATACCCAAAAAACTATGTATCACAAATATAGTATTTGGTCTCAACCATTCACTAACTACCTAAACTTTCTAGGGATCAACAAAATGATCTGCACTACTTACCACATGCACTTCAAAAGAAAAAAGTCCTTAATTAGAACAAAATTTGGAGAATTTTTCAAGTAATTGATTATGTATCAGTATCCAAAATAATCCTCAGATATTTAGCATGTTCTTCCTCAGAAGAAGAATAAACACAAATGTCATATATGAACACTATCACTAATTGATCTAGAAAGTCCCTGAACACTTTAATCATCAAATCCATAAAGATGGCATGTGTAGCGACCCACAAAATTATCAAACGTTAGACTTGGGAACCCAAACAAGTTTGGGTCTCCTTTTGACAATTTATAATCAGATCATAAATATGTCTAGGTTTAGCTTCTTAGATCACCACACCAAATTAGTTTTCATCTTCAAAGTATAGGTGTGAGCTATATATCCAAACAATCCACAATTATTACATTTTACTTTTGGAAATGGTTTCCTAAGTCTTCTAACATTCATCTGTCTATTCAGGGATTGCATAAATTTAGGATATAGAATATGATTAGTAAAATCTTCAAGTTTAGGTGGTATCCTATTATCCTCGAGAGCTTTTATCGTTAGTTTGTAAAATGAATTCATAACTTCCAAAATTCGATTTAAATAATTGATTTTATATAATCTGCTCTCTGATTCATCTTTAAAGTTCTTAAAATCTTTATTGAGTTCTGCATAGGATGATTTTAAATTCTCATGATTTTTATTCAAGTCATCAAACTCATCAAGTAATTTTATGTGGTTGTTATCAATCAAAGCATGATCTTTTTTAAAAATTTCATGTTCCTTTTTAAGCTCTTCCAATTCTAAACTAAGGCTAACATGCATTTTTTCATTTTCATATATGATTCATGCATGTGTTCAGAAACTTTAAAAAGTTCATCATAAGTTAAGTCACATACCTCTTCTTGATATGACTGATCAAGAATGTCGGCCATTAAGCATAGATTAGTGACTTCTTCTTCCTTTTTAGTCTCTGATGAATCTGAAGCTGAGTCCACCCAAAAAGCTCTTTGAAACTTCTTCTTGCCCTTCTTTACAATTGGTTTCTCCTCTACATTCTCCTTGCTAGGAGTGGCTTTGAGTTTTGGGCAATCCGTCTTTATATGTCCAGGTCTCCACATATGATAATCAAGTGACTGTAAAAAGTAGACATGCGAGTTTTCCAAAAATCAAAAGGTATATTATCAAATAGTGAGGTCTAGTTATAGAGTAAACCTCAGGTGTGTTTCGGTTTCCAAATGTAACCATCTAGGTTAATCAAAAAGTATTCTAAACTTATGATTTTGAAACAAAGCTCTGATACCACTTGTTGAAACTCGTTCACTATAAATTAGGTTGTTAAGCCTAAGCTTATGTCCCACGGCTAACCAAGAGGGGCGGTGAATTCGTATTTTAAAAATTAATCCCTCTTTTGAGTATTTTAAATCAAATTAACTTTAATGAATTTTGTAGAAATAGTTTTTTAACCATATTTTTAAAACAGTAAATCACTAAAATAAAAAAGTAGTGGAAAAATAATGACACCAAATTTATAGAGGTTCGATCAAAACCAGACCAAATCCACTCCCCAGAGGCACCCTCCGAGTATTATACTAATATCACTAGTGACTCTCCATTTGCACCCATAATAAGGCGGAGAAGCCTTTACAAAACTGTTTTCACCACTACCCAGTGCGGCAGAGAACCGTCATCCTTTTACCTTTATTCCACTTTTATTGATGTCTTTTCTTGTGCTTTAGTAGGCTTTTCAATTTGCTTGTTAATTCATCACTTTCATCATCTACTAAGTCACTTTTCTCCATGTCTTTAATTTTTAGCTCTATCGTATCACCTTCATCCAAAAGTCTTTGACCAAAACTTTACTCGTAGGCAATGATTGTGTCAACCAACTATTAATAAAATAATCATTCAATATTCTTATATAGAAATAACTTTGGTATCAAATTTATCAAGTAGACAACGCAAAATTTTATTGATCTTTTCAAAGTTTCAAATTCTTTATCTAAAGTATGTAATGATGTCAATAATTTTAATAAACCTATTATACATGTCAAAGATCATCACATAAAGTTTCAAGTAAAATAGTTCATAATCATGCATTAAAATATTCAACATAGATTGCTTGACTTCACTAGTACCTTCATATGTAGTGCGTAATTTGTCTCAAAATTATTTGTCAGTAGTGCATGTGGATATTAATATATAATCATCAGAATTTAAAGCACAAAAAAATAGTTCAAATATTTAACATTCAATTGAGTATTTATTTGTTCTACTCTCCTCCATTGATTAAAAGAAATTTCAATTTTAATTTCATCTATAACACGTGACGATACAGAATAATCGATTAGAATGATATGCCACATTTGATAGTCTATTGATTGCAAGAAAGAAGATATACAAATTTTCTAAAAAATTAAAGAAATATTTTCAAATAAATGTAGTTGGGTGATTGAATATCCTTTAGAAATATTACAATTAAAAAGGTTAGCCATGGATTAAAATTCAAAAGTTTTTAAAAACTTGATTTTATGAATCCCACTCTGATACCACTTAAAAATTTGTTAGGGATATTAAGCTCTTATGAACTAGTCCCAAGGCTAACCAAGAGAGGGTGAATTGGATATTAAAAATTTCTTTAACTAAAAAAAATCTTTTTATATCTTGCAGCAAAACTGAATTAAATCAATAATAAAAAGATCAATTAGAGATTTCACCCAAGCAGTTAATCATAATAAAAATAAATTCAAAAATAAAGTGTGAAAATAATAGAGGAATGAATACACAATATTTATAGTGGTTCGGTCCAACCTGACTTACGTCCACTCCTTAGAGGCACCCTCCGAGTATTGCACTAAATATTTAACGACTCTCCTTTAGCCCCCACAACTAGGAGGATAATCCTTACAAATTCACTTCCACCTTCCCTAGTGCAACGGAGTAGCCGGGTCCATTGACACTAAATAGTCATCTTCTTCCCAAAACTTCGCTTAAGATGAACCTTGAATTTGATGGTACTAAGATGCAAGCTTGCCATAGCAAACGAGTGAAACCCTCTCCACACTCCCTTGAAACCCTCTTCAAGGATCTTCTCCCTCTCAAACTCTACCCTTTTGTCTCACCCTTTCAAGTTCTCTCTTCAAGTTTTTTCTAGAAGAACGAAGCTTTGATGGCTGCCAAAGACACTTAGCAAGTGCCTTGATAAAACTTAAATAAAGGGATTTAAAAAAACCCTAAAAATCAATATTAGTGGCAAATATTAACCAGGATAATCAAAAGATCATCTCGTACAATATGCTTAAAAAGAGGGCTTCAAAAAATCCTTAAAACTCAATTTCGGCGCCAAATATCATTCTAGACGATCATAGGATTATCCAGTATGTATTTTTAAAATTTGACCTGATAGTCTTGAATGATATCAAGATAGTCCTAGATGATTAGTTCAAATTTGTATAGATCATCAGGATGATATTGTGTATCATCCTGGATAATTAGAAGAAAAATTATGGTATTTTTTTTGGACAATTTAGGAAAATCAAATATGTCGGCAAACATCATCCAATATGATATACAGATATTCTAGGAAGATCTAATTAAATAATTCAACCATAATTAATCCCCTAATCACATGATCAATTTAGGCATGATTGATGTTGATCATCTAGGATGATCTAGATAGTCCGGGATGAATAGAGTAAAATATGAATCTTAAATCCTTGTCTAAATTATTATTGGCAGTTATTTTCCAAAATCATAATGAATCATCCTAGATGATTGAAATCATCCAGTATGATTATTTTAATGAGCTAATAATCTTGGATGATATAAATTGTTTAGTATGATTAATTTAAAACTTGAACTTTTGGTTTTATTCTTAATCTCACACCCCCTTAGTGTGTGTGTGCATGGTCACCAAGCATGCATACACTCTTACAAGACTTGACTTAAGAAATTAAAATAAAAACATTAATGAATATTGCAAAAATTGTTACAACATAATCTATTATACCAAAGCTTGAGCCTTGAATCTTTATTGGATGATGTTTGTATTCCTGAAAAGTATGTACACACACAAACAAAAATATATTATAAACACAAGTAGACAATAGATGTGAGCCCCAATATTTGTATTATTCAATTGTATATTCTATGTGAATATGAATTAATAAGACCTAGATATAATAGATGGATAGAGTGATAGTCAGCAACTCCTATTTGTAGTATTGCTCCAAAATTCAATTTTGATATAGCTTAATAGTTTTCTAATCTCATAGCCTAGATGATTGGTGAAACATAAAGTAAAGTAACTACTACTCTATCTAGTGATACAAATTTACATTTGTAAATATTTTTAAGATTGAGGCCATTGATTTTTAAGGGCGTTATTAAGTTGAACATAGTAGAGGATTGGTAGAGGAGATTTGAGGAGATATTTAATGATATATAATATCCTCCTTAGAATAAGTTACCATTAGCTATTCTTTCTATTAGATTGGGAGGCGGAGTGTTAGTGGATGGCCTAGTAGGAGGAAATATTTCATGGGAGATTTAACTCTATAATTAGTTGGGATGAGTTTTATGATATATTCAAGCTTAGTTTGTACCACCTTATAAATGTTAGTAGATATAGGAGACTTTTTAGAGGCTGGTTCAAGGGAGAAAGATTGTGATGGCTAGATATTCTCCATAACTAGTTAGTACTCAATGGAGAAGTGCTACAAAATTTTGAGAGGATGTTGAGATAGTCTGAGATAAGCATAAAAGTTCACTAGGGATATTAAGCCCTTGTGAACTAGCCTAAGGCTAACCAAGAGGGGGAGGGGGAGGGGGGGGGGGGGGGGGGGGTGAATTGCTATTTTAAATTTTTTTTAATAAAAAAACATAATCTTAAACCAAACCAAAATTCACCACAAGAAAATTGAAGTGCATAAAGTAAATATGAAAAAGCAGTAAGAAAGAACATATAGAAATTTAAAGTGGTTTGGTCGACTCGACCTACATATACTCCTTGGAGCCTCTCCTTTGGGTATTACACTAAACTCAGTGACTCTCATTTTTCTCCCACAGCTGTTGAAAATTCAGTTTCATGGACTATGTTTTGATGATTGGAAAACACTCTTGCTTTTCTTCAACTGCCTATTACTACTGACATTTTTAGTATTCAAAGATCGGACGGAAATCGGAATCAGCTCAAGACTGGGTAGATTAGGGTTGAGTCAGTCTGTAATTTTCTTTTTTCTTTCTTCAATCAATTGTAATTATTTGAAGTGAATGATGTTAAGTAACCCTACACACACACACACTTGAGAGATTTAGAACTTGTGTTTTTACTCATATTGGCCCGACGATATTTATATCATCCTGGACGATCGAGTTCAAAATAGAAGATCTAATCAGGATTTCTTAGTTAAGGCAGCCATAATTACCTGATTGGCTTGGACGACACCTATATCGGCCAGGACGATATGCTCAATACAGAAAGAAATTGCCGCCATGATCAATTTAGGTATTATGTATTTTTGGAAATCGGCCAGAACGATTATTTGATCGGCCTGGACGATATTATATAATTATGCCTAAATTGATCCGACAATCATGAGAGTAATTAAGGATGATTGATACAATAATATCATACTAGATGATCGAAAGATCGGCCTGGACGATCCATTCAAAAACCCTTAGTTTCTCTTGGCCGATTTGGATTGGACAGCTCAAATTCAGGGCGATGCTCTAGATAATTTTCCTCTGATTTGAACTGATTGGCTGGGATGAAAGTGAGATCATCCGGGATGATCAAGCAAATTTTTAATCATCCAGTTTATATTCAGGGCGATGTTCTGGCTGATCTTATGAGATTTGTGCTGATCAGCCAGGATGATTTCAATATCGTCCTGGACGATAAAGTTGGCAACTTGCAATTAATGAGCTCCTTTGAAGTTCTTCTATTTAAGAGCTCTTGCTCAACATTTTTGAACATCCTTGGCTTCTGTCTTGACTTGAGAAAACCTAAAGGAGAGAGAGAGAGGGAGTGGATCTTGTGAAGGGGAGCTTATGAGGGGATTTACAAGGGTTGCTCCAAGCATTGTTCCACTTCTTCTTCCCTAGAGTCTCTTATCCTTGGAAGGGTTGGGAGAGGTAAGTTTCAGCAAGTGATCGTGGTTCTCTGCTTGCTTCAGGAGGAAGCAAAAGGAGTTAGGTTCTCTGCCTTGCCGGGTGTAGAAAAAAGGAGGTGTTTTTGTGAGGGCTTCTCCGCCTAGTTATGGGGGGCTAAAGGAGAGTCACGTTGGTAGTGCAATACTCGGAGGGCGCCTCTAGAGAGTGGATGTAGGTCGAGTTGACCGAACCACTATAAACTCTTGTGTTCTTATTTTACTACTTCTGCATTTATTTTCTTCCGCACTTGTTTTTGTGGTGATTTGGTTTATGATAAGCGTTATTTTTGCTTAAAGAAAATTTTAAAATACCAATTTACCCCCCCCCCCCCCCTCTTGGTTAGCCTCGAGCTAGTTCTATAGGGCTTAACATCCCTAACGAATTTTCAAGTGGTATCAGAGTGGGATTCATAAAAACTAAGTTTAAAAACTTTTTGAATTTTGATCCATGGTTAACTTTTGGAATCGTAATACACCGGAAGGGTATTCTATTACCCAACCACCTTTGTTTGGTAATATCCCATTTGATTTTTGAAAAACTCGCATGTCTACATTTTTACAATCTACTGATTATCGCATGTGGATGCTTGTTAAGGATGGTTACACACCTCCAATTGGTAAACTTAACGACATTATTGTTCCACTTCCTTTTACTGAATGGACTTTAGATGATAGGGATTTGGCTCAATTAAATACAAAATGTCTTAATTGCTTTTTCTATGCTTTAAAATCAGAAGACTACATGCGTGTTTCCACTTGCAAAATTGGTAAGAAATTTGGGATAAATTCTGTATCACTTATGAAGGCACTAATGAAGTTAAACAATCCCGTTTGAATATTCTCTTGCATGACTATGAACTTTTTTGTATGAAATCTCATGAATCAATTTCTGAAGTGTATACGAGATTTACTCAGATTGTTACTTCTTTGCATGCCTTAGGAAGAGAACTTTCAAACTATGAAAAAGTGAACAAGATTTCGAGATGCTTCCCTTCATCTTTTGATACTAAAATCACTGCTATAACTAAATCTAAGGATTTAAACACCTATTCGATTGATAACTTACTTGGCTCACTCATTGCTTACAAGCAAGGGGTGAATCAAAGAAATCTTGATGCAGGTGAGAAAAAAAAAGGAGAAAACGGAGGCACTGAAGGCACACAAATCGGACTCTGACTCTTCCGGGTCTGAAAGCGATGAATTTGCCTTAATCACAAGGCAATTCAGAAGCTTTCTAAGGAAGAAGCAAAAGCATCATTGGAGAAAAGGTAAGGATAACAAATACTCTAAAGGATCATCAGATGTGGTTTGTTATGAACGCAGGAAGCCCGCATATGTGAAAACTGATTGTCCTACACTTAAGAAGCACACAAGTAAGGAAAAGAGTTAGGAGAAATCCAAATTCATAAAGGACAAAAAGAGACTTCAAAAAGCATTTTGGGCGGATTCTACGTTGGATTCATCAGAGATGAAACCAGAAGTTGAGACAACAAACTTGTGCTTGATAGAAGACGATAACCTTGATCAAGAAGAGGTATGTGAACTTTCCTACGATCAACTCCTTGAAGTTTCTAAAAAAATTCATGCATCATATAGGAAACTTAAGAAAACTCATGCTATCTTGAAACAGAAATTTTTGAACTTACAAAAAGAGCATGCAATTATGACTAAAGATCACTCAACAATTGATTCAAATCATATGGCTCTACTTGATGAATTTGATGAGTTAAACAAAAAACATTGTGAATTAATTGAAGAGCATGAGTCACTAAAAGTCACACACACCTCACTTGAATTTGATTTTAAGAAATCTAAAGAGATAGAGAAAACCCTGAGTATTGATAACGATCCCTTAAAATATACTAACTTGAGGATTCAAAATGAATTGGATACATTTAAGAAAATTAGGATGACACTAACACTTGATCAAAAGCCAAAACTTAGGAAGAGGCATTATAACTCAAATCATTTAAGAAATCCTTTTCCAGGTGTTAGATGTTTTTCATGTGGCATGCTATGACACATCTCACACACTTGCACTGTTCAACCTAGTACACGTTGGGTGTGGAGACCAAAGGTACATGATTTACGGCATACCACACATGCATTGCATTCTACTTTTCATAAGAAGGGACCCAAACCTGTTTGGGTTCCTATATCTGACATTTGATAATTTTGTGGGTGGGCTCTAACAAATGGCTTCATGAGAGTATGTGGTACTTGAACAGCGAATGCTCTCGACATATGACTGGTGATGCCAATCAATTTGTTTCGCTGGAGCCCAGGACTGGAGGCAAGGTTACTCTTGGAGACAACACCACCAAGAAGGTGGTAGGCTCAGATATAATTGGTAATTCCATGAACCTTATGATTGAAAATGTTTTGCTTGTAGATGGATTAAAACACAACCTGCTCAGCATCAGTCAACTTTGTGACAAAGGCTTCATTGTGCAATTCTTTGCAAATTCATGCATTGTAAGTTTAAGTAACAATACTATTTTGCAGGGAAAAAGGATCAACAATGTCTACATGCTTGATTTAAATAACATTGAAGGTGCTACTTCATTTTGCTTAAAAATAGTTGTTAATGATTCATAGTTGTGGCACCGGAGATTATGTCATGCAAGTATGAAAACCCTTAGGAAAGTGACCCAAAAAGACCTAGTTAGAGGTGTCCCAAACTAAGTTTTCAAAATACCACCTTTGTGATGCCTGCCAACTAGAAAGCAAGTCCACTCCATTCACTTTCACCCCACTAAGACACAGACACCTCTAGACCTTTAGAAGTCTTCACATGGATTTGTTTGGACCCATTAGCGCTACCAGCTTGGGAGGGAAAGTCTATGTGTTGGTGATTATTGATGACTACTCGAGTTCCTGGACTAGATTTCTTTCACATAAACATGAGTCTTTTGAGGAGTTTAGAACATTCTATACTTGGATTCAGGAAAAGCTAGGTTGTGAGATCTTGACCATCCATAGTGATCATGGGGGAGAGTTTGAGAATGAAAGATTTGGAGATTTTTGTGAGAAAAAGGGGATTAGCAACAACTTCTCAGCTCCTAGGACCCCTCAGCAGAACGGGGTAGCTGAAAGGAAGACCGGACCTTGGTGGAAGCCGCTAGAGCCATGCTTGCTGAGTATTCACTTCTAATATACTTTTGGGCTGAAGCGGTTAACATAGCTTATTATGTGTTGAATAGGGTGAATGTTAGAGCCAAACTAGAATAAGACACCCTATGATGATCCTTAAGGTAGGACACCCAATCTTTCCCACCTTCATGTCTTTGGTTGTAAGGTTTTTATTCACAACAATGGGAAGTCTCACTTGGGCAAATTTGATCCTAAATCTGATGAAGGAGTGTTCTTGGGATATTCTAGTGTTAGTAAGTCTTTTAGGGTTTTAATAAGAGGACTTTGATGGTGGAAGAGACTATACATGTAGTATTTGATGAGTCCGATCCTAAAAAGCCTAGAGTTGAGGATGATGATGATGTTGGAGAGTTACCAGTGGAGTAGAAATTTGGAGAAGTGAGTAGGTCACCAAAACATTGAAGGAGTAGGAGATGTCACCTAAGGAGTAGAAAATATAGATTTGGAGGAAAGGGTTGGACCTTCTCACACCTTGCCTAGAGATTGGAGATACTCTACAAGTTACCCCAAGGATTTGATCTTAGGAGACCCTTTTGATGGAGTTAGGACTAGACATGGACTTAGGAAGGAGGTGAACTATTCTACCATTATCTCAATGACTGAACCCACCAACACAAACCAAGCCCTTACTGATGAGTTTTGGATTTTATGCCATGCAAGAGGAGCTGAATCAATTTGTTAGGAATGATGTTTGAGATCTTGTAGAAAGATCAAAGGAAGAAAGAGTAGTTGGAACAAAGTGGGACTTTAAGAACAAGGTAAATGATTCTGGAGTGGTGGTTATAAATAAAGCAAGATTAGTGGCTAAGGGGTATAACCAAATAGAAGGGATAGACTTTGAGGAAACTTTTGCCCTTGTAGCTAGATTGGAAGCCATTAGAGTGTTATTAGCCTTTGCCTGTTATAAAGGATTTAAGTTTTTTCAAATGGATGTTAAGAGTGCCTTTTTAAATGGAGAAATAGAAGAGGATGTGTTTGTAGAACAACCCCTAGGTTGTTTTGAGAGTTTCCAATTTCCAAATCATGTTTTTAAATTAAAAAAGGCTTTGTATGGTTTAAAGCAGGCACCAAGAGTTTGGTATGAGAGGCTTAGCACATTCTTATTAGAAAGGGAGTTTATTAAGGGGAGCGTAGACACCACCCTTTTTCTTAGGAAAGTTGGAGTTGATTTGCTCATTAGTCTATTTATGTAGATGACAACTTTTTGATCTTCTAATAAGAAACTTTGTGATGAGTTCTCCAAAATAATGAGTAGAGAATTTGAGATGAGTTTGATGGGAGAGTTGTCATACTTTTTGGGATTTAGTATAAAATAATTGGATGATGGAACCTTTGTTAATCAAACAAAATACATAAAGGACATTTTGAAGAAGTATGAGATGGATAAATCTAAGCCAAGTAATACTCCCATGACTTCTAGTTTTCCATTGGATAAGGACCCAAGTGGTAAGTCTGTTGATCAAAAGAAGTACAGAGGCATGATTGGATCTTTACTTTATACATGACTGCGAGCCGACCTATATAATGTTTAGTGTTTTCCTTTGTGCTAGATTTCAAGCGACCCTAAGGAATCCCCCTGACTGCGTAAGAGAATTTTTAGATATCTTTTGGGGACCCAAAGCTTAGGGATTTGGTATCCTAGATATAGCACTTATTTTGAGATTATTGGTTTTTCTGACTCTGATTTTGCAGGATGCAAGGTGGATAGAAAAAGTACTTCAGGAACTTGTCAATTCATAGGACAATCTTTGGTCTCATAGTCTAGCAGGAAGAAAAATTCTGTTGCAGTCTCCACTGCTGAAGTTGAGTACATTGCTCTTGGAAGTTGTGTGGCCCAAGTCCTTTGGTTGAAACAACAGATATTAGATTTAGGATTACCTGTAGGCACCATCTCAATTTTTTGTGACAACACTAGTGCCTTATGCATCTCTAAAACATTCAAGGACTAAGCACATTGACATTAGGCATCACTTCATTAGAGACCAGGTGACTAAAGAAGAAATTGAGTTACACCATGTGAAAACTGAAAATCAACTGGCTGACAACTTTAGTAAACCACTGACCTTCGACACTTTTAGCTCTTTAAGGACCATATTGGGTGTGATTGACATAAATGCATGAAATTGATCTTTTATTTGCTTTTCTTTTTGCTCTTTGTTTTCTTTTCTTCTTTTTGTTTTACTCTTAGTTTTTTTGTTTGATTTGTTTTACTTTCTTTTGTTTATTTTTTTTGTTTTCAAAATCATCACTGAAATGATATAGTATGCCTTGTCCTAGCTTTTGAAAATTTGTAATCAATGTTTTACATCTCTTTATCTATTAGATGGTAAAAATAACTCATTGGTCATGTCTCTCTCTAACCTATTTTAGTGGCATAGTTTTCTTTTCTAATAAAAAATCTATTTTAATTTAATAAATTGTGTATGAAATTAAGATCTTTTCTAAAACTTGTTTAAAGAGATCTATCTTGTATTTATAATGATTAAAGTCTTTTTATCACATCAAGATTCCTCGTTACTCTTGTCTTTGGTTATTGATTCTGTTTTGTGGATAGTTCTTCTCTATGTTAGAGAGAGAGCCCCTATTCTCTAATATCTAGAAGATATACTCACAACTAAGAATCCTTTTTAAAAGTTATAAAAGAGAATGGAGCTTGCAAAATAAAAAAAAAAATAAAAAAAAAATTGCCAATGATGCCAACAAAAGATACGCAATGTCGCCAAATTGAAAAAAATATATCAAAATGCAAAAGATGAGCAAAGCACCAATAAATCGACAAGAGGCATAAAATGAGCCCACTAAAAAGCAAACTCTTCTCTCTTTTCAAATCCTTTAAAAACTTAGAAGTTTTCATGTATCAAAGGCTTGATTTCGATTGTTTTGTGATTGTGAAAAATTTACTTTGGTTCATTATTCTATGAGATATTTTTTCTTAAATCAAGTGATGAAGGGATCCTTATCTTATATCCAATTGGTTTTCTTTGAGTTAGATCATTGATTTCAAAAGACGATTCTACCCTAAAAGAAAGTCCGAGATAAGGGTAACCATAATCGGATATTATACCATTCTTTGGATTGTGGATGATGTTAACTCATTAACTCAGAAGTTTTAAAAAATCAATCACATGGAATGCTACATCATATTCATGCCTTGGGTAAAATAAAAAATAAAAATAAATAATAGAAAAGGGTCTTTTGATTTGCTTTTTTTGTTCCCTCCTCCTTTTTGAGATGTTAAAAGGGGGAGTAGTTCAGGATGTTTGCTTACACTTTTCGATTCCATATTTTACACTGTTGTTTTTAAAATAATTGTCATAGTATTTTGCCATCATCAAAAAGGGAATGATTGTTGTAAATTCAGTTTCATGGACTATGTTTTGATGATTGGCAAACACTCTTGCATTTCTCCAACTGCCTATTACTACTGACATTTTCAAGATTCAAAGATCGAACGGAAATCGGAATCGATCTCAAGATTGGGTAGATTAGGGTTGAGTCAGTCTGTAATTTCCTTTTTTCTTTCTTGAGTCAATTGTAATTGTTTGAAGTGACTGCTGTTAAGTAACCCTACACACACACTTGAGAGATTTAGAACTTGTATTTTACTCACAACGGCCGCGGACTATATATATCCGCTGGACGATCGAGTTCAAAATAGAAGATCTAATCAAGATTTCTTAGTTAAGGCAGCCGTAATTAACTGATTGGCCTGGATGATACCTGTATCGGCCAGAATAATATGCTCAATACAGAAAGAAGTTGCCGCCATGATCAATTTAAGTATTCTATATTTTTGAAAATCGGCCAGGACAATTATTTTATTGGCATGGACGATATTATATAATTATGCCTAAATTTATTCGACAATCATGGGAGTAATTAAGGATGATTGATACGATCACATCATCTTGGACGATCGAAAGATCGGCCTGGATGATCCATTCAAAAACCCTTGGTTGCTCCTGGCCGATTTAGATCGGACAGCTCAAATTCAGGGCGATGCTTTGGACGTTTTTCCTCTGATTTGAACTAATCGGTCGAGACGATCGTGAGATTTTCCGATACGATCAAGCAAATTTTCAATCGTCCAGTTTGCATTCAGGCGATGCTCTGGCTGATCTTATGAGATTTGTACTGATCGGCCAGGACGATTTCAAAATCATCCAGGATGATAAAGTCGGCAACTTGTAATTAATGAGCTCCTTTGAAGTTCTTCTATTTAAGAGTTCTTTCTCAACATTTTTGAACATCCTTAGCTGCTTTCTTGACCTGAGATAACCTAGAGGAGAGAGAGAGGGAGAGAGGGAGAGAGAGACAGAGGGAGAGAGAGAGGATCTTGTGAGGGGGAGCTTGTGAGGGGATTCACAAGGGTTGCTCCAAGCATTATTCCATTTCTTCTTTCCTAGAGTCATTTGTCCTTAGAAGGGTTGGGAGAGGTAAGTTTCAGCAAGTGATCGTTGTTCTCTGCCTGCTTCAGGAGGAAGCAAAAGGAGTTGGGTTTTTTGCCTTGCCGGGTGTGGCAAAAAGTAGGTGTTTTTATGAGGGCTTCTCCGCCTAGCTGTGGGGGCTAAAGGAGAGTCACATTGGTAGTGCAATACTCGGAGGGCACCTCCGGGGAGTGGACGTAGGTCGAGTTGACCGAACTACTATAAACCCTTGTTCTTATTTTTACTGCTTCTGCATTTATTTTCTTCCGCACTTGTTTTTGTGGTGATTTGGTTTATGATAATCATTCTTTTTGCTTAAAGAAATTTTTTAAAATACCAATTCACCCCCCCCCCCCTCTTGGTTAGCCTCGGACCAATTCTATAGGGCTTAACATCCCTAACGAACTTTCAACAGCAAGGTGGAGAAGCCTGTATAAACCTCCTTTCCATTGACACCGATGAGGCATAGAACCTGACTCCTTTTGTTTCCTCTTGAAGTAGGCAGAAAACTTGACTCCTTTCGCTTCATCCTAAAGAAGGCATAGAACCTCGATCAGTTACTGAAGTAGACCTTTTTTGATCCTCCAAGGAACCAGGGATGAAGACTGGAGAAGATGACTCAGATCCATGCTTGAAACAACCTTTGTGAAACTCCTCATAAGATCCTCACTCTCTTTCTCTCTCCCTTACTCTCCCTCTCCTTTTGGCTCTCTCAAGTCAAGACAGCAGTAAAAGATATAATCTTGGTTAAACAAGAGGACTTATATAAAAGAGCTCCAAATTTGCTCTTAATTATAACAAACCAACTAATCGTCGAGGACGATCGACGATCATCCCGTACGATCAGTACAAATTTAGCTCAATCAGCCAAGATGACCTGGGAGAGTTTGGACGATTAAAGGCCTTATTTATTCTGATTTTCTAGGATGATAAAACATCATCCTGTATGATTAGTTCAAAATCATTTAGTATCATCCAGGATATCGCTATGATTGCATATCTGGATAATGGAAAATTAAATGGATTATCCAGGATGATTTCACAATTGTCCCAGATGATTAGTTCAAAATATCAAATATCATCTAGAACATCACCCTGATTACATGTTTGGATGATGGAAATATAACTAATCATTTGGGATGATTTTGAATTATCCTAGATGATTAGTGCAAAATAATATACATCATCCAGAATATTGTTCTGGTCATCTAGAAAAATACTAAGGCATATTTAACTTATCGTCCAGGACAATATAATTATGCAACAAACCTTAATTGCCTTCCTTAATTATCAAACTAATTTAGGCATTATTGCAATGCATCATCCAGGATGACGTCCAAAAATAAAACATGCCTAAAAATGACTGGATACTAATTCTTTATGATTTTAGTCTATCATCTAAGATGATGCTAATATTGTCTAGGATGATTTGCTTAATTACGGCTACCTTAACTAGGACGCCCTAATTAAGGTTTATTTTTTTAACTGGTCGTCCAGGATGACTTAGGATCATCCTGGATAATGTGATCAAAAATAAAAACTCTAAAACAAGATAGAAATTTTTTGGGAGTGTGTGTGTAAGGTTACTTAGCATCAGGACCCACATTATTTATAATTGACTCAAGAAAAGATAAAGAACCACTTAATAATAGTTTATAGACAGACTCAGTCCTAATCTTTCCAATCTTGAGCTGGCTTGATTTGTAATTGGCCTTGTGAAAATGAAACGTTAGTAGGCAAGGCAGTCGTAGAAAAATAAAGTGTCAAAAATATTTGTATCATCAAAATTATAATTCTTGAATCCAGATTTGCAAAATAGCACAGGTTTTATTTCACTTTTTTTCTTTCTTTGAATTAGTGGAGTAATCCTTTTTATTGAGAATTATTTAATAGTTATGCAGCCGTGGTGGATTCATAGTAGGAAGAGATTTTGTGGTAAGATTTCTAGTAGTGGATTTTTTTGAGAGAAGAAGAGTAGGTTTAGATAGAGAGAGTCCAAGGGAGTTAGATAGTTTGTGTCTATAGCAGCTCCTAGTTAAGGCAGTATTACTAATTGGGAGTTTTATTAGCGAGTCTCCTATACAACAAAGTTATGACATAAGTCACTTTGATCAATGCCATCAGATGATTGGATAGTATTTTTAGTGTGATCAAATTAGACAAAGGATAGTGGAGTGTTCACAAGAAGGATTTGATTGATAATTTGAACCTATATTTAAGAGTTCTTAGACTGATAGGGAGACTAAGGATAGTTACACTTCATATATTTATTTATGAACCATTTATAGATGTTGTGGATCTAGTTCTATAGCAGGTAGATGTCCTACAAGTTAGAGAAAGCTCAGTAGTTCTATTACACAAATTCTTATTCAAGCACACATAGATAGTTTGACTAGTAGGAAGCTTGAGATGCTCCAAATGTGGGTATATGTATAGTTTACATTTTTATCATCCATGTCATAATTTATTTGTTTCTAGAGCTAGTCATTCAATTATGTTTTAGTGTTTCTTTAACTTATTGCACTTGCATTTAATTTTGTTGCATTTTTCTTTATTTGTTACTTTACATACTAGAAATAGAATGACAAGTACTAGAGTTTATTTTGTGATATTAAGATTTCAGATAAGAAGTGGAGGTTTAATTTAATTTTTGTTCCTATTTTTGATTATAATGTTATTTTAGGCATGAACTGGTTGAGTTAGTATGAAGCTCATATTGATTATTTAAAAAAACTTATCACTTTATTTTTAGATATTAAGAGTAGTGTATTCCAAAAAATTAGAGGTGTTTTGGGGTGTCTAATTTCTTATATGAAAGAAGATATATTATAAAAAAGGTTACATGATATTTTTGACATTAATTCAGGATTGTAGCGATGATTCTTGTTCTATTACTGATGTTCCAGTTATGTGAGAATTCCTAAATGTATTTCTTGAATAGTTAGACAATCTACCTCTAAATAGAGTTATAGAGTTAAGTATTGATGTATTTTTGGATACGACCTTATTTCTGAAGCTATGTATAAGATGTCACTTAGGAGCTTTAGGAATTGAAGGCTCAACTTCAAGAGTTGGCTTATAGGGGATTCATCTATCTCAGTGTGTCTCCATGGCGAGCAGTTATTTTTTTTATGAAGAAAAATAATGGAATTATAAACCAAAAGAATGGTATGATGCGCATGTATATTTATTACTAGGAGGTTAACAAACTCACTATCATGAATAAGTTCCCTCTACCATAGATTGATGATCTATTTGATCAACTTACTGGATCATCTATATTTTCCAAGATTGATTTGCAAAATGGATATTATTAAGTAAATAAGAGAGTGGCTAATGTGATAAAGATAGCATTTAGTATGAGGTATGAAGGGGGGGGGGGGGGGGGTGAATTAGAAAATTGTTGCAATAAAATATAATCCTAAACATGAGTTCTAATTTTTTTGTGTTTTTAAACTTAAACAAGAAAATTAAATAATATGAAAGTGTATTCTTGCAGCATAACTTGCAGCAATGAATTTCACTACGATTTCCACCAGGCAATTTTAATGGAAATAAAATTTAAGCGTAAACAAAAAGCAGTAAAGGAAAAATCACACCAAAGATTTTATAGAGGATCGATCACTTGACCTATGTCCACTCCCCGGAGTCCTCCACTCCGAGAATTTCACTACTAAATAATAATTCTCCTTTTGTCCCCATAGCAAGGCAGATAAGCCCTTACAAACCTCACTTTCACCAACCCGGCGTGGCAGAGTGCCAAGCGCTTTATCACCCTCCTGAAGATGGTAACATACCATCTCATTTTTCTCCCTATTGGAGAAGGCAGAGTACCTTAGAAGACATGGATGTAGAAGAATCTCCCCCTTAGAGAGCCTCCCATAAGATCTTTAGGGCCAAAGAGGAGAAAGTGGAAGCATGGGAGCAACCATGTGATCTCCCTCAACTCCTTCTCCTCTCCTCACAAACCACACCTTCTCCTTCCTCTCACAAACCCTAAAATCTTCTAAAGAGCTCTCTCCCAAGGAATCCCTCTCTAATCACGTTCCTCTCTCAGAGTCACACATCAAAAATAGAAATTTTAATACTTAAAACAGGCTCTAAGAAACCCTAAAAATTTCAATTTAGCCATTTTGATCATATACTGTGATCATAAATCATACAGTATGATTAGTACAGAATAGCATTCATCCTGGTATGAAGGTTTACAAATAGGCCAAAATTTCTAAATATTATCGTACAGTATGATATAAAACTATACATTATGATATATAAAATCCTTCTGTTCATACAGGACGATTACTACGACGATGAAACTCATCTCTAGACATCATATGGTACGAGCCACTTCATACAGTACGATCAGTACTAAACCAAGGGATTGTCCAGTACGTTATTTAGGATGACAAAAAAATAACCCCGATTGATCATATAGTATGAACTAGGTCATACAATATGATAATCTATCAAAAATTAATCCTTGATTACGCACTAATCTCAGGGTTAATTAAGTAAGTACTCAAAATATACCATACAGTATAAATGAAATCATACAATATGATTAGTATTAAACTTACTTAAATTAATCTGGCGACAAGGGTTTTTAACTTAGAAACACTTCATATATTATGACATACATCGTACAATATGACTTGTTTATAGATTGATGTTTCAGCCAAATTAGATCATACAGTATGATTTAAACTCATACAGTACGATCAACAAAAAAATATTATTCATTTTTAAGACCCTCTCCCTCTGTGAGTGTGTATGGTTGCTCAGTATTACATACAATTTATGGTCAGACTCAAGAAAAGAAATAATAATAATAAAAAAAATTACAATGTTATAAACTCAAACTCCTACTCTACCCAGTCTTAAGTCATTTTATTGTCCTGAGTAACTTATGATCTCCCTAAAATGTTAGTACTCATGGACAAGAGCAGAAATTAAGAGTATTCAATGAATAGTAATTCAAATGACATTTTTTTTCATCATCAAAATCTCATACTAGGGGTCATGGATTGCAATAATCTCTCCCTTTTTGATGATGTCAAATAATGTTGGTTATAAGCAATTTAGCAAGGCTTTTTTTGTTATTTTTAATGAATGAAAATATCATGAAATAAACAGGAATAAAAAAATGTATTTCATTGAACTTAAACATAAATAGAACAAAAAAAAATGAGTAGGACATACTGATAACAACAGACTTCTCCCCCTTTTGACATCAATAAAAAGAGGAGTCATAAATAATACAAAGAAAAATAACACAAAAATAGATACACTTCAGAAAGGAGGATCCTGATCAGCTAGAGATGGGGGTGGGTGGAATTACTGGTGGATGGATGTGAATTATTTATCAATTGAGGAAAGCATTCCCCAAACCACCACATGTCATCCTCATGTTATTGGTGTTATTCTTGAATATGAGTGTCAAGGTGGCTATGGAGTTGGTCGAAATGTTCAACCAAGTCATCGTGAGGGTAGGTTGATGTAGGTCCTCGGGATGGTGCACACTATCTTTATGGAATAGGGGCTCCTACTGGAGCAGCTTCTCCTTCTTCTTCATCAAAGTATTATTCTTTAGGCTCTTACCCCTGATGAAATAGAATACGGAAATAGGCATCCATATAGAAGATTGGTAGATTATTGGGATCAACAGGATAAGTTAATTGGTATTTGTTTTGAAGGATATAACCTATAAGGTGGCCAAGGGCTAGATTTTGTTTTCTACAGGTGGTAGAGAGGCGAACAAAGGTCATGTTTTGGATATAATCAATAGTTAAATCTACCTCGTCAAATTTTATGTTTGACATTATAAGGTAGGTTTGCAGCACTCCAATCAAATTCATTTGAGAGGAAGGAATGAGCTCTAGGGCCTTTAGTAGACAGCCCAATATATTGGACGATGTCTGTCTTAGTGATTTCTACACATTATCGGTAGACAAAAGAGTTGAAGGTTAGGGTTTTGACAGTGAAGGTTAGGTTGGCCATGAATTCAAAATTGAGTTTGGAATTGAACGAGAAGGCTAGGGTAAGAAGGAATTGGAAAGTGGTGGATGCGAAGAGGTTCATTACCTCAAAATTTGAGGCAGCTTGATTTAGCATCCGAGATGATGTAATCTTGCATGCCTTATATTTATGGTAGGCTTCTTCATTTTAGGGAGTCAAGAAATGGTCATTAGAATGGCAAGAGGAAGATGAGCTTCCAATGACGTGAAGACCGCGCTTACTAGAGTATAAATAAAAGGATTTTGATCGTCCCGAGGGTCACCGGTATGACCTTTGATGAAAAGAGACATACAATACGAATATGTGTTTGTACTGTATGAACAATAATTATATTGTATCGACCCCCTTTAAGTCGTACTCATCCATTTCGCTGACATGGATCCTATATTTTGAAGAGGATATATCATATCATACAATAAGCAATAATATCATACCAAACAGAGTAAATTCATCTTAATCCATTACTAACGTAGCTCATGCAGTATAAAGAGGAGACATCATATCATAAAATGTGCAAAAATGTCATACCAAATGGATTAAATGAATAATAACCTGTATCGTAAAGTATGAAGATGATTGTACAGTACGAAGATGATCGTACATTATGATCAACAGAGACAAAATTTGAGTCTAGGTTGTGATTTGTTTAATTTTAATATATCGTACAGTATGAACGTGTATCATACAGTTTGATAAATAAAATGTCAATTTTTTTTAGTTAGTGTGGAGAGTGTGTGATGATCAAGAATAGCCTTAGAATTTTTTTTTTTGAATTATGCATTAATGTCTATGACACCATGTCTTGTCCTCAAAGTGTTAAAGGTGTCAAAGGCTAGTGGTTTTGTGAAGAGGTATGCCAATTGATCTCCTGTAGCTATGTGATGTAATTATATATCCCTTTTAACAACATGATCTCCTATAAAATGGTGTCTAATGTCTATGTATTTTGTTCGAGAGTGATGAATTAGATTTTTAGAGATACAGATTGCACTTGTGTTGTCGCACATGATTGAGATGGTTCTTATAGGTATTCTAAGATCAATAAGTTATTGTTTCAACCATAGTACTTGTGCAACACAACTTCGTACTGCAATATATTCTACCTCGGCCGTGGAAAGGGCTACTGAATTTTGCTTCCTACTAGACTAAGAAACTAAAGAATATCCCATAAATTGGTGGGTACCAAAGGTACTTTTTTTATCTACCGTACATCCTACAAAATCAAAATTTTAGTACCCTAATATTTCAAAAGAAGTGTTGTGCCTAGGATACCATATTCCTAAGTTCGGGGTGCCTAGCAGATATCTAAGGATTCTCTTGACCGCAATTAAGTGAGACTCTTTAGGATCAGCTTGAAAATGGGCATAGAGGCACACACTAAACATTATGTATAGTCTATTGGCAGTCAAGTAGAGGAGAGATCCGATCATTCCTCTATATTTTTTCTG
The DNA here is from genome assembly GCA_022539455.1 of Dendrobium nobile. Classification (NCBI taxonomy): domain Eukaryota; kingdom Viridiplantae; phylum Streptophyta; class Magnoliopsida; order Asparagales; family Orchidaceae; genus Dendrobium; species Dendrobium nobile. The sequence goes on from CM039726.1 coordinate 43,710,209, forward strand.
GTCTACTAATTTTCCATTCAGGTATTTATCTAGTTGAATCGTAGAGCTCATTAGAGTGTCCATAGGCTTAGCACTATCCATTTCATATTTTTTAAAAATATCCTTAATGTATTTCATTTGGCTAATAAATGTTCCATTATCCATTTATTTTACACTAAGGACAAGAAAGTAATTAAGCTCTCCCATCATGCTCATTTCAAACTCATTGCTTATTATTTTTGAAAATTCATCACATAAATTTTTATCTGAAGATTCAAATAGAATGTCATCCACATAAATCTGAATAATGAGAATTTCATCTTTAACCTTTTGTAATAAGAGTGTGATATCCACACAACCCTTAACAAATCCTCTATCTAGTAAGAATAAGCTAAGTCTTTCGTACCATGCTCTAGGTGCTTGCTTTAACCCATATAGTGCCTTTTTTAATTTGAATATATGGTTTAGAAATTATGAAATTTCAAATCTGGGGGGTTGATCAACATAAACATCCTCCTTGATTACCCCTTTTTTTTTTTTGAAGAAGTGCAATATGCATTAAGGAGAAAAAAAGGACTAAGTACAAACTTCAAAAGAATGACACTCCTCCTTGATTAAATTAGCCATCAAGGGAGGAATATCACCAAAAGAAAAACTATCAAAGTAAAAACTATTCTCTAATGTCAAAGTAGCACACAAGTTGTCTACCTTATTACATTTCCTATAGACATGTAAAAAAATAGTTTTATTGAAATAATTCACAAATAAGAAATCTCTTACCAAGTTGAAATCCATAATCCCTTTATTCTGCTTCAAAGAGTTTTGAAGGTAAGTAATAACATTGATGTTATCACTCTCAACAATCACCCATTTGTAATCCTGCATCCAGCTTTTGACATAGTCCTTAACCGAAAGAATAGCTCCCAATTCAAGTTGTGCTATGTCCCAATGAATCATCTTCTTCCCAAATGTAAGGATGAATCTTCCATTGCAATCCCTGAAAATACCCCCAATTCTGGCTGAACCAGAACTAGTTAAGGAAGCATCAACATTAATTTTCATCCATTCTTTCGGTGGAGGGCACCAAGAAATTTGAGACTCCCGAAGGAGATTAGTGCCCCAGTTAGAAAGAAACGGACTTGTCTTGTTAATGGCCATAGATATAGCATTAGTTGCAACCACATAGCAAGGAAGTGCAGCTTTGCCATGCTTAATCCCATTCCTTTTTTTCCAAGAGAAGTAAACAATGGTGCAATAAATTTGCACAATGCCCAGATTTTTTGCTGAAATTCTCTTAAGCTCTTTGAAACAATGATCCAAGGACTGAAAAACAGGAATGAGATACCCAACCAACAATCTGCATAATGATTTCAGTCAAATACTTACATTGAACAATAATATTGTTCATAGCTCTCCACCATTTAACATCCTCTAGCACAGGAATCAGTATCCAAGAGCTTACGGTTCTTAAGGAAGAGGTTGGTAGGAATAGCAGATTTCCCAAATCTCCACCAGAACATCTCCACTTTCTTGCTTAACTTGAGTTTTTTCAGCCACTTACAATAATCTTCATCAATTAAATTGAATCTACCTTTCAGTACATGTTCAAAGGCCATGGCAGATACCGTCCTACCAGGACAAAATTTCTGCAATTCCAGCAAATCATCCCTGCTGTAATCAAACTGAATAAGGCTGATCATCTTAACAAGTTTCGGATGAAACATCTCCTGAAGCAAAGGAAAATTCCATTGGCCATTCCCAACAATCGCTGCTGAACACAGATCCCCTCCAAAGCAACACAATCAGCAAGGGTCGACCACTGGTTTATCCGTTTGTCAAGTATCCAGATATCATTCAGCACATTGATCTCCTTGCCGTTGACTACATTCCATCTAGTAATATTCTTTAGATGCTTTCCACCATCTAATAAATCGCCAAGCCTTAGAAGTGACTTCATTATGAGACCCATTCATGATAATCATCCCATATTTGGCTTTCATTGCTCTATGAAACAATGTATCCGATTTTTGAATAAAGTTCCATGCCAAATTTGCTCTCAACGGCCCTGCTTTTATCACAGGAGATTGTAACCCCAAACCTCCCATACTTCTCGGCTTGCAAAGATCAACCCAAGCAATGTAATGAATACTATGGCTGCCATCAGGTTTATTCCAAATAAACCTTCTACAAAGTTTTTCTATGGTAAGCAACACCTTCTTAGGGATCAAGGAGTGTGTAACTAAGAAATTGGGCATAGACAATAGAGAGCTAGTGATAAGAGTGATCTTACCACCCAAAGAAAGACACTTCTTCCCCCAAGCATTAAGCCTATCCATCATATTAATTAAAATATCCTAAAAATCAGCTGCCCTCAACCGGTTAAGGGATATCTTTATCCCAAGATAATTCATTTCCTTGACTACTTTGAAGCCCAACACTTTAGCAATCTTCTTTCTCATTGGATTATTAACAATATTGCTGAAAATAATCTAAGATTTGTTAGCATTGACCCTTTGCCCTATCCAATTACAAAAGTCTTCAACATTACCCTTCACCTCCTTTTCTATATCCTTAGAGACATGTGAGAAGATAAGAACATCATCAGCATATAAAAGGTGAGTAATTCTAGGACCTCTTGGAGAGATTTGAATACCAATATTATGTCCCCATTGATAAATGGAATTAGACATCAATTGAGAGCACATGATGTAAAGATACGGGGATAGTGGACAACCTTGACGGAAACCACTATGAGCCATGATCCACTTGGAATTCCTCCCATTTATGATAATAGAGAACCTCACATCAACAATGCATTCCATAATAAGATTAGCATCATCAGAAGAGAAGCCGTACCATTTGAGAACATTATCAAGAGTTGGCCACCCCATGCTATTATATGCTTGCTCCATATCCAACTTCAAAGCCATCATCCCCTTCCTATTTCTGGAAACTTTGAACTTGTGAAAAATCTCCTGAGCCAAAAGACAATGCTCAGAAATAGTTCTCCCATGGATAAAAGCCATTTTCTCCTCAGTAATCAGCTTGGGCATACAGATCTACAATCTATTTACTAACTTTGTAGCTACAACCTTGTAATTGGTCTAGCAAAGGCTAATAGGACGGTAGTTGGATGGAAGCAATGGATTCTTCACTTTAGCAATCAACACTATTAAAGTATCTTTCCAATCCTTCCTCATACAATAAGTAGTAAGAAAACTATTAATAGCATTCCATATATCTTTCCACACTATGTCCCAATAGTACTTATAGAAAGATGAAGTAAGGCCATCCATACCTGGAGTTCGATTATTCCCTTGTTGGAAGACCGATTGCTTTAGCTCCAACACCGAAAATTCTGAACTAAGGGCCTGGATCTCCTCCTGACTCAGCTTCTGATGTGCAAAGATATCTAGCCAACCCGTGAGTTTACAGTCTCTAGCTTTCCATTTTGCTTCAAAATGTTGAATGAACACTTTTTCAATATCCTCTTCTTCAATTTGCATTTCATTATGAATATCTTTAATTTGGTTCACTCTATTGCCATTTCTCCTAGCCGTTGTAAAATTGTGAAACAATTTAGAATTACTGTCACCTTCCTCAAGCCACCAGCTTTAGCCCTTTGGTTCCACCATGTTGACAACCTTTTCAACGTTACATTAAGTTCATGGATTTTACTTCTAAGTAAAATCAGGTCATGAGCTGACCACTCATCACCCATAGCTTCTTTCTGTTGAAGCTCCATAATATCCATCTTCAACTTCTGCTTTAATTCATTAAGGTCTTTACATTTACTCTTACTCAAGAAAAAAAGAGCTTTCAAAGTTCTATTAATCTTCCTTTGAAGAACCATACCTTCCTCACCAAAGTCATTCTTCATCCAAGAGTGATACACAATGCTTCTAGCAGCTGGATACAACCTCCAAGTATCTTCAAATCTAATGATTCTAGATTTTATACGCACCTTTTCATCCACCTTGAAGGCAATAGGACTATGATCCAAAGCCACCCTAGCAAGGTGTCTAGTAGCAGCCGAAGGAAGCAATTGAAGAGCAGCTGTATTCAGAAGACATCTATCCAACCTCTCCCAAATCCTGGATGTCCCTTCCTTATTATTGCACAAAGTAAATCTTGGTCCAATATTCCCCACATCATGAAAATCACAACTAGTCATAAAATCCTTCATGTCTCTAGGTCCTTTGGTGAAAAGGACCTTTTCCACCTCTCTTATCTTCTTTGCTTAGCACACAATTGAAATCACCTCCAATGATAGAGGGATTAGAACTCACCATACAGTTACCCAACATGCTCCAAAGACTTTCCCGCTCCTTGCTACATCTAGTGCCATAAATAGTAGCAATCCTCCATATCCCCAATCTAGGGATAGATAAATCTCCAACAATCACCTGAGAAGAAGTATCTCTAACCACAAAATTCCCAATTTTTACATTCCACAACACTAAGATCCAAGCAGAGAGGCCCACGGCAGGAAAATGAAAATAATCCCAATCCTTACCAATGAGACCATCAACATCCTTCCTATTGATATTACTCATCTTGGTCTCCATGAGGCCAACGAAAAAAACATCATGCTCTCTAACCACCTCTTTCAAATACAGAGCAGCCTCCTTCTTCCTAGCCCCTCTGCAGTTCCAAAATAAGAGTGAAGACATTAAGCAAGAGTAGGGGAATTCACCCCAGTTAAGGACATCATTCGTCCATCCCTTTTCTTTCTCTTCAATTCATGATCCACCGGCTGCAAAGATTTCAGCTCCTTGGCAAGTTTGATTCTAGCAGAACCACTCATACAGGGCTTATCCTCATTCACACCAACACCATTCATAACTTCCCACCTCTTATCCGGTTGGCTCCCCAAGACAATCTGTATCATTTCTTCGTTTAAAACAGCAAATGAGTTGTTCATCCACATTCCTGATTTACTGCTTTCTGCCATTATTCCTTTTTCTGCATTAATAACTGGAACTGCTTGCAAATTCTTCATTTGTTCATCAGTTTCTTTTCCATTAACATCATGCTCTTGCAAAACAATCTTCTGATCAGTCTTTCCCAAGTTAGCATTCCCAATATCCTTATTAGGATATTTACTTCTATAACCATTACCTCCTTTAAAAACCCCTCTGCTCTTAAAATGGACATGTATCCAAGGCTCATATTCAGCATTAATCACTGTAGACTTAGCCTCCCCTACAGCTTTGCTCACTTCTCCTGTAACAGCTTCAATTTTTTCCACCGCCTGATCTTTGATACCCAAGACCCCCTTCTCAGGGCACAAACTCACTTCATGCCCCGCTCGACCACAATGGTAACAAAGCAAATTGATCTTCTCATATTCAACCTGTTGGAAGAATCTACCAGCAAGACCATCAATCCAAACTCCATTAGGGAGTTTCTTTTCCAAGTTGATTTTAACACAGATACTGGCAAATTCTCTCTTTCCCCACCGAAATGTATTCCCATCTAGATACAATGGTATGCCAAACCGGGAGGCAATTCTCGCAAGACTATCTTCATCCCAACAGAACAGAGGCAAGCACGGGAGTCTGATCCACACCAGAGCTGAAATCCCTTTAAATGAATACGGATCAAATGCCGGAGACCATCTATCCATGCTGACAATGTATCCATTAACATACCAAGGTCCACCATTCAGAACTTCTTCCACAACCTCATTCATTTTGAAGGAGCAGAGGATTCAATTCATACCAATTGAAAGTCATATGGAATTCACCAAACTTGTTCCATTTCCTTCTCAAACCAAAACTGCAGACAGAGTAAGGCACGTTACCTCCTAGGACTTTGATCACAACTGAATGTTTCAACACATCCGAATTCTTGGCTTCCAAAACAGGATCAAACTTAACCGCGATGCCATCATCAGAAAGTTCAACTTGTTCATTTTTAAAATCAATTTTAATATGCTTCGGCTTCAACCAAGCTCCAACTACCTCACCAACATCACCTTGCCCGTTGGTATTCAAAGTATTATCCATCAGAATTTCCTTATTCAATAACTCCTTATCAGGGACATTACCATTTCCATTAACTCCGTCATCCTTAGTGATTAGAATATTATCCAAATCGTTCTGAACCAGGCGAGACTGATTCATTCCAGAAAAACTTTTAACCTTCAAGACAGTATTCTTCATCAAAGACGATTCAAGATTGCCCAAATTGCAATCCCCATCAATTCCTACTCTTCCCGCAACAATCTGACGTGAAGAACCTTCATTCAAGATCTTCTTGCCCTTGCCTTCAGCCACAAATGGACAATCACCGATCTCGCCCCTTCTCTGATTACCAGACCGCTTCTACCTCTACCACCCATTCGAAGAGGACTAGGGTGACGTGGACCTTACATGACATCGACCAAGAATGCCGATGATCTGCCGACGGCGACGCCACCGGCCGAAAGCAAATCTGCGGGAAAATAAATTCAAACCAAAAAAAGGAGCTTTCTCTCACTAGAAACCCAGACTCTCTCTCACTAGAAGATGATCGTCCCAAATTATTCAAATAAGATCCTTGATTACCCCATTCAGAAAGCACTCTTTATATCCATTTGATATAGTTTAAAACTTTTGAAGCAAACAAAAGCTAAGAGGACCCTTATGGCTTCTAGTCTAGCTACCGGGGCAAAGGTTTCTTTAAAGTCTATTCTCTCAATTTGGTTGTACTCCTTAGCTACTAGTCTGATTTTATTTCTTATTATGGTTCCTGAGTCATTCACCTTATTTTTAAAGACCCATTTTGTTCAAACTACACTTTGTTCTTTAGGTCTCTTGACTAACTCCCAAACATCATTCCTGTTGAATTGATTCAATTCTTTTTGCATTGCTGAAATCTAGAATTCATCTCTTAAAGCTTGATCTATACTCGTAGGTTATATCATAGAGATGAATGTTGAATGACTAACCTTATTTCTAAGTATGTTCCTAGTTCTCACACCTTCGACGGGTCTCCTAAAATTAATTCTTTAGGATGACTAGAAGAGTATCTTCATTCTCTAAGCAAATCTTCTTGAGGTTCTACCCTTTCTCCTATGGTCATAGTTTCTACTCCTTGAATTGCCTAGACATGTTCACATCTTTGAATTAGTGAAAGGACAATTTTATTTATTTCCTAGTTTGCAGGCATCACATAAATGATCCTTAGTAAAGTATAACTTAGGTATGCCTCTAACTAAGTTTTTCTCAGTAATGTTTCTAAGTGTTTTCATACTAGCATATCATAGTCTCCTATGCCATAGCCAAGAGTCATCGACTATTATTTTTAAGCAAAATGAATTTGAATTGTCAATGCAATCAAGATCTAACATGTAAACATTGTTCATTTATTTTCCTTCTAAAATAAGTTTGTCATTTAAGCTAATCGGGCATTTGTCAGAAAGAACTTTTATGTCAAAACCTTTATCACATAATTGACAAATGCTTAATAAGTTATGCTTTAAAGCATTAACTAATTAAACATTCTTAATTAAAAAATTCTTAGCATTTCCAATAATACCTGAGCCCACCACTTTCCTGATGGTGTTGTTGCCCAATGTTACTTTGCCTCCGGTCTTGGTCTCCAGTAAAATGAACTTCTTCATGTCTCCAATCATATGTCGCAAGCAGCCACTATCCAGGTACCACATGCTCTCACTAGGTCTTTTGTGAGAGCATATCAAGAATTTAATTTAAGGGTTAGATTTGGGAACCCAAGTGAATTTAGGTTCCTCCTTATGCTTGCATGAATGAGATGTATGCATGCTATGATATGATGGATGCAATTTGGGCCTCCATATTAGGTGTGTCCTACATTGAATCATTCATGTACAAGCTATGTGACTTAGCATGCCATAAGAGAAGTAGCTAACACCGGGAAATGGGTTCACTATCCTATGTGGGTGGTGATGCCTCTTCCTAAAGTTGTGTGATGCATGCAATGCTGACGGTTTGCTAGATTGGGCTAATGTGGGTGATGTCTTCTCTTTTTCTAGTTCTATAATTTTTTCTTTAAATATGTTATTTTGATATGTCAATCCTACAACTTCCCATTTTAACAAATGTTCATTGTGATCTAACTCCAATGCAAGTTTGTTTAGTCTGTCAAAATCCTTTTCTAATTTAATATGTGTTATTTTCAAGGATTCATGTTCTTCTGTTAATTCAATGTACTTCTTTTTTAATGCTTTATATTCATCAAGCACAGATATATGATCTCTATTGAAATCAGAATTTTCTTTAACTACCGTAACATGCTCAATTTGTAAAGTATTAAAATCAATATTAAGACTAGCATGCATTATTTTCAACTCCTTATACAAGTCATGGATTTTCTCAGAAATAAAGCCAGTAGATCTTCC